>JAFMOC010000107.1:110000-835000 GCA_019802505.1 Corydoras sp. C115 | reverse complement strand
AATCAATTTAATTGCTTTTCATGTGTTTGAGGAGCGGTGCGGTGCGGTGCGGTGCGGTGCGGTGCGGCGCTCGTTCACCTCCTGAATGAAGCAGAGCCGGATTCTCAGTGCACTCTTACAAAAGCAGCAGTGTGTTAAAGCAGAGAGGATGGAAAACTATTCAAAGTACCCTGTTAGGACAGAAAGGTTATCTGGTGTTCTTTTACTGTAACAGGTATACTTTGCAAATCTGTGATCACCTCTGACACACACACACACACACACACACACACACGCATTTCACAAATACACACAGTACACAAATCCATATACAAATACCAATGTACATGTATAAGCGTTCCGTCACAGTCCTGCAGCTCATGGTCAGTCTCTCTCTCCGCGGCATGTGATGTTCTAGGATATAAAGGACGCACACGTTCATCAGACAGAACCACGCCAGATGCATTGTGGTCCATTGCCGATGGCTCTGCCTTCTCCCCGTGTGCCGCTGTGCTCCAGTTACAATGAGATGTGAAGAGCTAACGAGCTGTATGTAGCTAACAGCAACTTATTGTAATTAACCGAAGCTAACGAGGTTTTTTATTATATGTTAATGAGCACCAACAAGAGTTACGAGGAGCTAATGGGAGTGTTTTAAAGTTAAAGGGATCTGTGCAGAGCAAACAAGAGCTATATGGAGCTTAAGCTAAGTTGAGTTAATGGGAGCTTAAGCTAAGTTAAGTCAAGCTAAGGAATCCAGCCTCCTAGCTGCGTTTTTTGGCGTTGCACTGTTCCTCATTACTCACAGCAGTGTTTATTCATTCTGGAGAACGACGTGCATCTGCATTTACATCCCACTCTGTAGGCTGCGGCTATTCTTTCATGTTCGTTGTGTTTTTGAGGGACAGGGTTGCATGGTGGTGCAGGGGTTTGAACTCTTACCTCACTGTAAGTTCATTTCCTGAGTGAGGTGGACAAAGGTCCTTTCTGTGTGGACTCCTCATGTCCTCTCTGCGTGAGCGTCCACTGGGAGCTCCGCTCACCTCCCACAATTCAAAGACATGCTGCTAGATGAAATGGAGATACTGAATGGCCTGCTTGTGCAAGCATGTATCTGCCCCCCCCCCACACACACACACACCCACCCCATGCTGTGTTGTACCTTTATCAGTTCAAACCATTCCTGCCAGAAACATGGCTTATGGGCTGTTCAGATGGTAAACTGTCCAATAAGTAGTGTGTGTGTGTGTGTGTGTGTGTGTGTGTGTGTGTGTGTGTGTGTGTGTGTGTATAAATGTGCTCACAGTCCCGGGGCCCACCCCCCGTACACTCGTTATACAAACTGTTCTAATGAGTCCCGTTCTCCTATTGTATTATGTCTAATTCTATAAGTGTAAGAACCTCAAATCTCAAAGTCAGAATGTTTCCCTGTCACCATTTAAACATCCAGTCTGTCAGAGAGAGCTCAGCTTTCCAAACAGCGCCACCTTTTCATTGTTTCCTTCCACTGTGAAACCAGAAATTAATTTAGCTCAGGAAGTGAGCGTCCAAATGTTGCGACAAAGCGAGATTTGCATAGTTTATTACTTATTGTGAAGATGTAGAACCGTATGTATAGTTTAGCATTTGTTCTTCGCTGTTCTTACATCCTCTTTTCATCGTGTAGTTTTTTTTATTGACCCTCTGTTTGATTTCCTTTCGTATCCAGCACTGTTCTTCCTCTCAATTCTTTTTTTTTTTTAAACCATACACATGCAAATGAAATACAAATTCTATTGTGCGAGCGAGTGCGGCTTGTGTGGAGAAAGTGTCCTTCTTACAAATTATACATCAGCTCAGTGTTCCCCCTCAGTTACGTACAGTGTGCTGCCTTATTTAGTCATTTCTAATGAATTCGGTCAAAAGTTCTGAAAAGTAGGAGTTTTTGCATCGATGTGTGATAATAATGACCGTTTGTACTTTAAAGGCATCAGCTGTGTTTTACTAAAGGATTTACCTGGTTGTGCAGATTGTACCCGGGCGTGTCTGTTGCCTTTAATTGGTTTTTGATCTAGAATTCTGCCTGTTAGGATTTCCTTTATGTTCTAGTACGACAAAAGCGTAAAGACTTTAGCAGACACGGCGGCAGCTTCGCATTCGTCCCTTTGCTTCATATCTTCCAGTAGCGTCCTCCGTTGGACGCAGCACTCTGACTGATGACTTTTGTGTCACGGCCAAGCTGCAGGTCCTTGATCTTGAACTCCTGAGTGCTTGACCTGCTTGCCCACTCGAGCGTGCCGCCGGTATTGTCCAAGCATGTGTAGGGTTTAGCATTTTCTCCCAAAAAAATGGTGCTTGCGGATCTTTTGTGACAGACACAAATGATGCAACATTTGACTTTGCGAGTGCTTACGAAAGTAGTTTCCTTTGAGTCGGTACTTAATTCT
The DNA here is from genome assembly GCA_019802505.1 of Corydoras sp. C115. Classification (NCBI taxonomy): domain Eukaryota; kingdom Metazoa; phylum Chordata; class Actinopteri; order Siluriformes; family Callichthyidae; genus Corydoras; species Corydoras sp. C115. Next base: position 832,595 of record JAFMOC010000107.1, on the reverse strand, counting down.
GCACATCTGCAGTGTGCTTCCTAACAAAGCAAGCAAATGCGCACACACACACACACACACACACACACACACACACACACACACCACCTGTGCTGTTTGGCAAAACCACAGGCCCTTCACTAAGCTGCTTGACTTTATTTACATGCCACCAAATTTTTTTTCGCACAAATAGAGAAGTGGTTCGTAAACGTACTTATAGATGAAGTGAGTTCTTTGTGTCGGATTGGTTTGTCATTATTGTCAGAATGTTGAAGATCTAAAGCAGTGTGTTGATTTAACCACTAGATTCTCCCCACTAGCTTATCTCTGTCTATTTTGCGATCTTTCTCTCTCTTTTCCATGCACATGCACACACACACACTCACACACACATACATGCACACACTTTGTAAAAACATAAAAAGAGCGCTTTGACATTAGTGGTTATTTAAGATCATGTTTGATGCATATTTAAAGAGGTCTGGACATTTCCATTTCTCCTTTACATCTTCTGCACTGATTTAATCATGTCTCTAATCACACTGAATATTTAAATAAATGTCTAACATCCCGAGTTTATTCAGTTAAACTGACCCAGCAGTCTTCATCATGTGTGTTCTTACAGATAAATCTAATAAAAGCATATAATAATAATTTTGTTTTTCATTTTATTAAACTTTCACACAAGAAATAATATACATATACTGTTAATATAGACATAACATACAAAAAATACATGATACTGAAAACAAATTACAATAATATTCATACTATGATCATAATATAAGAATTTATCGTTAATGTTAATAATAGTGATTTAATTAATACTACATAAATACTTATGTTATTACATTTATGGGTCTCGGTCCTAAACACTGCTTCAAAACATATTACAAGTTTCACTGATTATTATTTCTACCCATTGCGTTTAGTAAAAAGCTTGGTTTGTTTCTTCTACATGCTGCTCCGTGTATCTCTTTGTGGTGCACAGTAAATAAAAGGTGAATATTTATGTGGTGGCATGTCGCCTAGCTGCAGACTTATGCAGTTTTCAGCGGAATTGATTTTTACAAACTGTTTTGGATTTAATTCATTGCCTGCCAGCATTTGCATAGAAATAATCTGTAGTAAGGTGGCTGACGAGTGGGTGGGTTTCTCCACAAAGACCTTGCTGTAAGGGTTTTACAAATGGTTTCACTCTTATTAATCCTTTCTGCCTTCATTAGTATGGATGTTTCAGCGAGGTGTACTAATGACTGGGTTGGACTTTTGTTCTGGCCGCCTGCCCTGTGGAGCATGTTGTGCTTGAGGAGCCGGTGTCGCTGTGAGCTTCATTTTTCTTCTTGGTGTTCAGCGGCTCTTTTCTCTGATCATGTTAGAGGAACTTTTACATTAGAGCAGCATCTGTCTCTGCACCGGTCTGTCGATATGCAGGAGCCGAGCATGAAGCCATTCACACGCACTCCGTCACACACCGCCCATCGACATTTAAACACATTATGATCAATAGGATAAACAACAGACAGTGGTTTGTCAATTTTTAGTCTGTGTTGTAAATGAAGGCAGCGCTGATGTCTTTACTAAAGGAATTGCCATCACTGAAGCAAGTGTTAAAAACCGGTGAACGTTTTCGACTTCATAGAATACAGTAAGAGTCAAAAGTTTGACTCTGGGGCGTCGTTGGCTTCAACATTGCGACCTTGAAGGTCCCTGGTTTGATGCCTGGTCCCACCAAGTGCCATGGCTGAAGTACCATGAACAAGGCCCCTAACCCCAATTGCTCCCCAGGCGCCGTGGACAAGGCTGCCCACCACTCCGGGCACATGTGCTCACTTGTGTGTGTATACATGTGTGTTTCACGGCATGTATGGGTTAAATTTGGAGGAAAGCTGTAGGTAGTCTGCATAATAAAGATGTGCCATGCTTAATATCACTAAAACGAAGCACCTGATTGTTGGTGGTTGAGCTGATTATTGGTGAGCTGATTGTTGGTGGTTGTAAGGCGTATATGTACATCTTCAGGCTACCAAAGAGTAAGTATGTCATATGTAGTGGCAATCGAAGCAACTATTTGCATAGAAAATATGTATGTGTGTACAGTATGTGTATGATTATCATGATTTTTTTTTATTTTTAGTTGATTTCTCATGGTTTCTCATTGTTTTTCTCTGTCCTTGCACCTTCATTCAGGTGAAATGAGATCCAGAGTTATAAATTTGCAGCCTAATGTAGTATTTCAACTCCCAGTATGTCACATCTCACCTAAAGAGAAGACCTGTCTTGAAATGACATCATCAAAGTGAGACAGAATGGTCCACAAAGTGCTGGATGGCTTCCTGACTATAGGTGGGGAGGGAATTTCATGCTAGGTCAAATGGGCTATCTCCCCACCGTGTCCTGTGTGTGGCTCCATTGACGGAGCAGTTCCAGTCTGCAATTTGCACCAGGATGGCGCGTCGCTGGCTGTCTGACTTTTCCAAATGGCTCCTCTCACCGCCATTGACTCTAATGAAATCGGACTATTAGGGCCACTTGACACCATGCTAATGGTGGTGACTTTCTTTATGGGGCGCTCACAGACTCTGCAGGATCATAGTATCTAACGTCACACTGGAGACCTCCAGTACATGAGCGCACACACACACACACACACACACACACACACACACACACACTCATAACTCGTGAGTCACAATTGCTCTTTCTTTTTCTCACTTTTCCGTCTTATATGCAACAACCGAAGCAGAATGTATAGGATTTATTTTTCTTCGGGTTCTTCAGGGGGAACCTTCTGTTTGGAAGCCTAGTGTATCTGATTAACAGAAAGGCTGTATTTGTTGTAAACAGTGTGGATATTGGATCATATGGCTGATGCATGTTGATGCATTGCCTGCCTTTCGTTCTTGACTTTTGTTTGGTGAATATTAGGTTTAGCTACATTGTCATTCATTCATTCATTCATTATCTTCCACTTTATCCTCTATTAGGGTCGCGGGGGGTTCCCCATGCCCATCCAGGGGAGAATGTTTCGAGCGCTGGGCAGATAGACCCAGGACAGGGCGCCAATCTATCGCTAGACACACTCACTCACACAGACACACTCTACATGGGGCAATTTGGAGAACTCAATTGACTTGATCCATGTTTTTGGACTGTGGGAGGAAACCGGAGAACCCGGAGGAAACCCACGTGGACACGGGGAGAACGTGGAAACTCAACCCAGATGGGGATTCGAACCGGGAATCATTAGTGCTGAGAGGAGAATGTGCTGACCACTAAGCCACCCAAGCTGCATTGTGTGTATAAAATAAAGTAAGCTGTGTATGTGAATGTAATGGCCTGGTTGTCCCTTCAGAACATTTGAACTTCCCTCATGACACCGGCATTATCACACATTATTTGCCCTCCGCAGAGTTATGATCTTATCTGGAGAAGACTAAGAAGAGGGAGTGGACGTTACAAGATCCTTTTAGGGTTTCAGTGCTGCTGTAGTTTCATTTAAACACCTCAGTGACACTGCGGGGATGGGAATAATGCACCGACCAATTAATACCTGCTCTGTGGAGCTACTATTGGGGTCCTGACCATTGGAACCGAGTAAAGTGGACGTACACAGTATGTCCAGAAACAGATGGACTACAGTCTGGAATTGTAGAACTACAAAGTAAAATTACAATTAAAATATTTGATACTTGGTAAAAAAAAAACACTTTGGTAGTGTTTGGTATTTGTGCATCTGGATAAAAAGTCCTGCATTGTCTCTGTGTTGGGAACTCCTGTGGCTGAGCAGATGTGATTAAAGGTATGGAAAAAGTTAGCCTTCTAACACAAGGTGAAAGTGAGAGTGAAGCCATGCAGCATTTTTCTGGATGAGATCCTGTCCGGTCGACTCCTGAAGTGCTGCTGAGGAATGAATGTGAGTGCGAGGGGATAAATGCCGGAACTGATGAGCGCGTGTCACTTCCCGGCGAATTGCTGTCGGCAGGACGAGCCTTCAGCTCTGCTGTTCCGTCTCTCATACCTCAGCGTTGCTGACACCGAGCCACAATTAAACCTCGCACCAATTCAGCTTCAATTAAAACTACAATTAACATTTCGACTTTCACGGCCAGCTCACCGTGGCCTACGTTAGTGTGCATGGTCATCAAAGTCATGTTGTTCTTTTAATTGCTTGTGTGATTTAATGGCCTCCTGCCTTCCTGCTTTGTAAATCTCCATCTCGGTAACTCTTGCACCATATACGAATGGCGGAACAGATTGAATTAAAACAATGAAGGTCTAGTAAGATAAAGCATAATCAAAATAGATTAACCTTTCCACGCCAGGACCCTTGTACCCACCTTTTTCTTCTCCTTTGGCACCGCACATAGCCCTCCGAACTTTAATCTTCATTACCGCCTTTGATTTCTTTTTTGTGCGGCTAAAGGAAATGCATAATTTACACCCTTTGAAGTTATTCCAATGATACTGACAACATGTTACCTTTAATCTCAGGACCCCCAGAACATTAAATATTTAGCTATTACTGAACAAAGGATGAGCAGGTCCTGAACATAAGCTTTTTACCTCCTCGACTTTCTTACAGTCATATTCCCAACACAAATCTGGCGAGAACCAATTAACTTCAGAGAGAGAGAGAAAGCGGGAGCGCAATGACTGTTGTTGTATGGCTGAAACCCATTCTTGTTTTTACCCCATTTGAATCTACCACGTCATTACCCTTGAACAAGAGAGTGAAAAGTAAAGTGCTCGCGCAAGCAGAAAGCCACGAAGTATTTGTTTGACTCGAAGGCTAAGTGGTTAAGTATCTCTCTGTTGTACAGGTAATTTCAGAAGTAAATTTGCGGCAGATATTCACATCTCATCATTCTGTGTTCGCTTTTTATACATGCGGCCGGATAACGGCATTATGTATGGATTATGTTGAAAGCGATGCCGCTGCGTGCTGGTTAGTGTTTATGGCTGTGTATAAAGGAAAGCGTCATGGCGTCTATACACTGGCTCGCTTGTGGTAGGGTTAGGAGCTGTGGGTTGATCCTTGTTGTTGATTGTGATGTGGCCTCCACGCTGCATGTGCGTGATGAGAATGCCCAATGACATTGTTTTGTGCGAGACGTGACCCAGACGTACACTTCTCTCACGGCGCTTTGTGTAATCACTAACCTGAAAGAGCAATATAAATAAAATGGACTATATTTTTATGAATTGTATAAACACCAACCATCTAACAACCAAACTGACTAACATTAATTATCTCATGACTTTATCTGGTGTTTCCACATGAATTTACAGCGATGTTGCTCAGTGCAAAAGTGTTTGGTTGCATTGGCAAGTTTTGGGTTCAAACTTCAGATTTCTATCATGTGTTGGGTCTCCACTCATCCACTCATCTAATCTTAAGATTAATCCTATACTAGGAACGAGTTGTGGGGGGATCTCATGTCCATTCAAGGAGAAATTTTTGGGCGCTGGGCAGATGCACCCAGGACAGGGCACCAATCCATCGCTGGACAATATTTTAGAACTTTACATTCATTTCATTGTGCAAGTGTACAAACACCTTCAGCAGCTTTAATAGTACCATACTGCTTACACACTGATGCTGTGGTATTAATCAATTTTATTAATTTAAATTTTATTAGTATTAATCAATATTATCATATATAATATTGTAATATAATGATTTACATTTTACCTTTTTAATTGCATTTGCACTATAGACTTAATTGTAAAATTATTTGTACTTTACCCCTTTCAGATTTAAACTATAAACATTTTTAATCTGATGTGTTAATAACCTCGTGTCAGCAGACCTGTCGTTCAAAGCATTTCACTTGAAATTTTTGATTTGATAATAAATCAGCTAGATGATCAAAATCATGACTTAAACACAGTAACCACATTTTGCTTTTAAAGATTCCTGCACTGTGTGAATTATATTAATCTGTATTTGTCCTTATTACATTAAAGATTTGAATATTTCCTCCACCGTTTGTATCGTAGCACCAACTCTGTGCTTCAAATCTCTGTGTAGACCCAGGCTTTGTATTAATATTTGATTGTCATTCACACACACACCCCGAGCATATCATTTTTTTTTATATTTAAAGCACTTAGCAGACACCCGTATTTAGATTTTCTCGATGACGGTCCAAGCAGCTTGGAGTTGCCTGTCCCGTTCACAGTTCCAACAGCAGCTTCCTTTTTGTGCTGAAATGTCCCCCTCGTCATCACTCTTTAAATCATCACACCGGCCACGATCCACGCTTCCCATATGTCCCTGTGCCCTCCTCCTCCTCCCGAGGGTTCTTCAGAGTGTGTTTAAAATCTGTTTGGAACACCCTGCCTTACAAAGTCGATCAGGCGGGACAGCGGTGTGACCTGCTCTCTTTTTGTCAGCGTGGCCACAGTGTGAATGAGGCGTGAATAATTAAAGACTTCCAGTTCTATCACTTCAGAACAGAATGTAATAACACGCACAAGTGTGGACAGTTAGCACGGAACGTGGTTAAGTGTTGCATGGTTTTTATGGAGCAGCTCTGAAAGTGAACAGAGACTCTAGAACGTGGTTTTTAGTGCAGGTGCAAAGACTCGGCTGCCTGCGGCTCCTGAGAGCATTGTCACGCATTTCACAATATTCTGTGTTGAAAAAGAACAGGGCATCTCAGGGGTGTATGAAGTGAAGTGTTGCAGCAGCATAGCTGTGACCCAAGGACACACCTTTGGAGTTTAATAAAAGCGCAGTTTTGAAAGAGTTCCAACATTTTGTAAGATGCAAGGAAAGTAAAATTTCAAAGCTTGATTTAACCAAAGTAAAGATATCTAAGAAAAAAGTGTGTGTGTCCTATACAAATTCACAACCTTACTTCGATTACCACAACATTTAACATGCGGGACCGTGCCGAGGTTTATATACTCTTTATAACCACCAAGACATTTACATTTACATTTAGTCATTCAGCAGACGCTTTTATACAAAGTGACTTACAAATGAGAACATTACAGTCAGAAATTCTGCAGAAAACCAACTCCACTGTAAATTCATCAAACCTGATTGTTATTTGATGCTGCACCCCCCCCCCCCCTTTTATTATTATTATTATTTATTTTTTTCCCTACAACAAGTATTTGTTAAAGAGATGCGTCTTCAGTAGTTTTGTAAAACTGTTTAGTGATTCTGCCTTACGGACAGAGTTGGGAAGATCGTTCCACCATTTTGCAGTGGTGAACGCCACGGAGTGAGAATTAGCTCCTCGGTGAGGTGGAACCACCAGGGGGCGATCATCACTGGAGCGAAGTGAACGAGCCGGAGTGTATTTTGAAAAGATAGAGTGAAGGTAAGAGGGGGAAGATCCAGAGATGGTTCTGTAGGCCAGAGTCAGTGACTTGTACTGAATGCAGCAGCTACAGGGAGCCATTGGAGGGACATGAGAAACGGCTCTAGATGTCTCACCACCTCTACGTGGTTACTATTAGTGGCCAAGATTGTGTGAACACTTATGTATTGCGCACACATGCACAGCAGCAGCAGCAATTACATTAGACACACCTTCTTCTTCAGTCAAGGTCTCATTTTTCAGTTCTACTTACCATATAGATGCACTTTATATAGTTCCACAATTACAGACTACAGTGTATATAAATATATTTTTTTTTCTGTGAACTTTCTTCATCGCCTCTGTCCTACAATTATCAAGACAACCTCAGAGCAGGTATTATTTGGGTGGTGGAGGATTCTCAGTACAGCAGTGACACTGACACCATTCTGTTGTCTTTGTAGAATTAGATTAGATGGAGCAGTGCTGCTGACGCTTTTAAACACGGTGTCCCCTCTCTGTGCTCTCTAATGTAGACAGATACATCTTCCTTACTGCTCCTCCTTGTAAATGTTCCACCCAGGACGGTATCTTGGACGGTCAGTGCACAGTTTGTATTAGTCATCCTCGTATTCTTCATCAGTGCTCACATGACGCTGTCTGCTGACGGCTGGATGGGGCAGGTATAGGCTTGTGGTTAAGAAGCCAGCCATGTTCCCCAATTCCATTCCCATTCTGACCAAGTACTATGGCTGAAGTCACCTAATCCCTGTTGCTCCCCGGGGTGTGTACAGGGCTGCCCACTGCCGTGGGCACGTGTGCTCACCTCACTCAGTGTGTATGTGTGTTTCACTGCATGGATGGGTTAAATGTGAAGGACATTCATCTGTGTGTAACGCACACTATACTATTATTTTTTTATATTATTTATATTTTTTATACCATTATTTATACATTTATTTATTTATCGATTACATAAAGTAATATTGCAGTAGTGTGTGCTGTTAATTCAGTACCGTTTCTATTGTTAAATATATTGAGATGCTCTTCCCCTCGCATTTCTTTACCGTATCGTTCAGTTTAGGTTGGGAAATAAACACAACACACCGTGACCATATTCCAACGCTGAAGACTAACACTATAGAATTATTTAGCTTTGGCTCTTTCCGTTTCTTCCTCCCTAATGTCTCATTAGAAGCTGTCCCTGTATGCACATTCATTTATAATGCTGCATATGCCTGTCCTTAGGCGCTGCATTTTTCTGCTCTCAATAGTGCATTGATTTCCTGTATGACTTCATCTGCCTAATACCCATCAGCTTCAGGCTCCTAAACTTGTGCGTGTACGCGCACACACACACACACACACACACACACACACACACACACACACACACAGAGGCTTTGCATCTTCACACATATTTTTTGAATTAAATGATATTTAAGACGTATTGAATATGAAAATACAAACATATGCACATTGAAGATAATTGTCTGTGTGATCTGTTTTGCTCGTATAAAATGTCGTGTGTAGCGCTCTGTAGATCCCCGGAGCCCGGATGGCGTCTGCTGCCAAAGATGAATATGCAGCGAGCATAACTGCCCCATCGGTGTCTAATAGCTGAAGCCATTGCTCAATAGCAGAGGGCAAGGTGGAGCTTTTCCTAATGAACGATCTGACGTTTCCCCCTGGCCTAGTAAATTTATCAGAGCTCTCTCTCTTCATTACACCTCAATAAGAGCTGCCAATGGAAATGTTACCATCCATTTGTTAGCCCTGTGTGATTGGCTTCTTGGGTACGTACAAACTCGTGTCTTTATAAATGCACCAGATCATTTTGCTCGACAGCCTAAGAATTCGGAAAAAAACTTCCACAAAGGAGCCAGAAGAGGTGATTAAACTCTATTGATCCAAATGAAAGTTCAGGTACATTTAAATCCTCCTCTATACTGCACTGTATGCATATCACCCCCCTCATGTAATTCTTTTCAGTTAGTGTAAGGAGTTTTAATGAATCATGAAAATAATGTTTGTTCAGTACCCGTCATGTTCAGACACACCACCTTTCTCCATTGTCTACATCATGTTCCCTTATCCCTAGATGGATTTTAATTTTACAATTACAGACTGTAGTACATCTGAGTAAAGAGGGTGTACACAGTATGTACTGTAGTGTACGGTCTGTAATTGTAGAACTACAAAGTCCTTCTTAATTTTAATTTGAGTCTTTAAGCTAAACCTTTCTGAAAATGTGTTAAAATGAAATGCAGCCCCTTAATAAATATTCAAAATAAAAATTTACAATGCATTTAGTTTTATGTGACCTGATGAATCCGTATGAATTGTAAGGTGAAGGTTTGGGGTGGACAGTGGAATTGCAGTTGTGGTAGCAGTGGATCACCGCAGCTCTGTCCCTGCTGTGTTGTGATTGGTGCTGGATATAGTGTGTCATGTCTGTAGGAGATAAACATATGTTTTAATATTACACCAACTTGTACAGTGTCTGCCTTAAAGCAGAATATGACAGTGTGTATATGAGCAGAGAGGAACTTTTGTTCTTGTTTACTGATTACTCGAGCTGGCTCTAAATGAAGCATGTTCGTATCAGGTAGGATGGCAGCTTCTCCCCTGCAGCCAAACAATTACTATCTTCATAATAAATACTGCGTGTTATTCCCATGTTTGATTTAATTCAGTCTCGCAGCAGTCGTGAGTGTGTGTGTGTGTGTGTGTGTGTGTGTGTGTGTGTGTGTGAGTGAGTGAACTAACGCCTGAGGTAGTCTCGGCATTCTACGTCCTTTAAAAAATGTCTTATTTGTATTTTATGTTTAAGAGAAGAAAGGCAACTCTAGATGCACCACGAGGGTTAACCGATCCAATTGTGTTACCCTGCTGTGTGAATAAAGAATTAACTATGACATGTTCCGAGCCTTTAATCTGATTGGCTGAACTGTTTTTTAGGCTGACATTATTGACAATAACCAACACCTCTGAATGCTTCACATTCATATCAATGTGTGATATACAATACATTGAACATTTATTTTTCAATAAATGTATTTATGAATTTTGTTTTATTATAGTTTATTTTTTTATTTTTTTTTATTATAGTTAGTTTAGTTTAGTTTTTGTAGCCATTTTTGTATTAAAGCAATAAGGCACTCGAGGCTCTGTCTTATTGTGAATAAATCATAGTCTAACAGACTCTGCCTTGCATCATGTAGAACAACATCTTTCACGTGATTTATTCACAATAGTTTTTTGTTTGTGTTCCCAAGTTTTTAACATAGAACTTACTTAACCAACCTTTATAGACCTTGCGTTGTGCGGTAGGGTGCAGTCATGCTGGCACAAACTGTTCCCACAAAGTTGGGAACAGTTCGTGAGAATATATATATATGTGTGTGTGTGTGTGTGTGTGTGTGTGTACATATATTTATTTATTTATTTATATATATATATATATATATATATATATATATATATATATATATATAATATATATGTGTGTGTGTGTGTACACACATTTATTTACACACACACATGTGTGTATGTATATATATATATATATATATATATATATATATATATATATATATATTTATAGTGTATTTATATATATATATATATGTAAATGAAGACATTTCAGTTTTTTTGGCTTTAGTGATTTGTACATGTGTAAATTCGTGATGTTTTATTTTGTGTGAGTGTGCAGCTGACTGCGCAGTTTCTTTTGCGGGGCACCCTCTCGCTCACAGTGACTGGGCTGGCTTCCAAACTCTAATAGCAGACCCACTCTCAAATGGCATCCTGGCATTAACAACTGCCTAAAAATCTTAATGAGTGCATTCAGACCTGCTCAAACAAAAACGCTTCTCATGGTTATCAGCGAGAGCTAAATCTGCATGATGCGGCTAATTTAACGCGGCGCATTGCGCAGCCACTTTTAAACGTTTACTGTAAATGCCATCTTTTTCGATTCCTGCTGCTGTTCTCCCCTCTAGTGCCCTTTCTGAAGTGCTCATCCACAGCCAGGGATAAATGAATATACCGATCTAAGCAGGTCCATGACGGAGATTGCGGTTGGTGCTGTCTGCAGGCGCCAGGGCCGATTTCCCCCCCCCACCTGACTTATAGCCATGGGATCACACTGTCATAAGGCCCGTGAGGGCACATTGGCACTGGTTTCGAAATTATACAGTGTAAAACTATCATCATGTATTTTCATAAAGATAAAATATTGCTATCTTTGCTCACTTACAAGGCTTTTATTAATGACGGGCTGTCAGGCCGGAGAAGCCCTGCATATTCGCATATTAAACAGGCAGGAACAGAAATGCTTCTTTTATTGCCTCGGATATAAATCAGCGTAACATGTCGCCTCATCATTTACACTCCCCCCAACGGCCAAGTCCTCTCTTATTTAAATGAATTGGTGGTGGGCTTTGATTGGTTGGGTGGCATGCTGGCAGGTTTAGGCAGGGTGACACCTGAGCTCTTTACGTTGATGTACAGTGTTGCTATTAGAATGATACTCCATTCTAATTTGCCGTTTCTTACACTTTTGCATGTTTTTCTTTTTTTTTTAAGAAACGAGAATCAGAGACATTTGCTAAGTGGTAAAAAAGTTAAAACCATTTAATCAAATGTTGTGGCCACAAAATGTGAGTTTAAATAAAAATGACAATTGATTTGATCTGATTAAAACTTAATTACTTTGCTGAAGTAGAACCATCTGCTTATTAAACGTACAAACTAAGACATTTTGTCTTTGCATAGCTAATATTGCAGTGACCTGCAATATGCAGTGACCTGCAGGACCCCCTTTGATGGACTTACATACAGTTTTCCAGTTGTTAGAGTTTTTCCGTTTGTTAAATATAGTCACCTGATCTCGACACTATCTGTACACGGCTGTCCTACGCTGTGTGCGACCCGGCCGCTCTGGATGAGTCCCCCACTGAGTCTTGGTCCTCGCAAGTTTCTTCCTTCCTCCGTTAACAACATAACGGAGTTTTTTCTTGCCACTGTCGCTCTTTGGGGCTCTTTAAAGGCTTATAAAACTGTAAAGCAGCTTTGTGACAATCTACTGTTGTAAAAAGCGCTGTATAAATAAATTACTTCAACTTGAACTTGTTAGGAGTTGGAACTTTGCGTTTACCCACCAAAGAATTAATAATTTCCAATATGGGCCCTTGTGCAAATCTCTTAATCGTCATTGCTCCAGGGCTGCTATCGAGTTCAATCAAATGAAATTGTGTTTTTCACATGCTCATGCCATGCAACGTTCAGTGAAATGCTTTGAAGGACAGTTTTCTCAGATGAGAGGCTATGTACAGGTCACACATTTAAATTTACATTCAAATCTACAGTACAAATAAATTTTACATGACTGACTCTGTGTTCCAACTTTGGGCTATACTTCATATATATTCTCAGGTAAGCCACAATTGACCAAGAATATTTTGAAAATAAGAATAATGGTGATAATTATACCACACTTTTTTATTTTTTTAAATAAAGTGTAGAGCAACATAGCAGAGTCTTAAATTTTGTATGCTTGCTTCTGACTGCGCTAGGATTTACCAGAGCGTACGTCGTCAGATAGTTTAAACATGATAAAGTGGCCCACGCTGGTTGTTCATCATGCTCTTATATTTCTGGTGGTTTACCTTTTTTTTTCCGTTCCCTCACACCCCTCCCCGACTCGGTTATGAAGTTGTGTTATTATGTACAATATTCCTTGCAGTCATAAAGCACTATTATTAATAGTGTGCTTTTACCCTCAACCGCTTGACTCTATTAATGACGCTTTTCATTTCAATCCATCCAAGCTGGTAGTCGAATAGTGAAGGGCACTATTTTTTTTTTTTTTTTTTGCGCTGGTGTGGGGCTTACGCACTTTAGAGTCAAAGCCATTTATCTTGTGACCTAGAATAGATTTAATTAACAGTCTAGCATGCTGGAGCAGCGCAGGGCTCGCTGTGCTACTGTATTACTCCTGCTGGAGACAGAGCCCCACCAGTTGGCTGCAATGCTGCTTAAGACTAATCTAGTGGCTCTGTATTGGAGAAGGTAAATGAACTTGACAGCAGTTAGAGACCTGTTTTTGGTTCCTTTGTACTCTGTTTGTCAAGGTTGGTTTAGCACATTTACTACATAGCCAAAAGTGTGCGGACACCTTGACGCCACAGCTCCATGTGTTTGATGGACAACATGAGCTACGATCTTTTAAGATATGGTACCATTAATTTAGTTACACTAGATTTTGACTTATGATGTGCTAGACTGCAGAATGCAACCGTGACATTTTATATCTCATCACTGCCAGTCATTAATGAGCTCCTTTTACCTCAATCTGTGTTCATTTTAAAAGACATTTAGTGTTTTGGGACGCATGGACTCTCAGCCATTGTGCGCTTACGTAATTATTTTATCATTTGCATTGAATGAGAACCAAAAGCATCACCTTTGAATGAAGTTTGGATTTGAAGCAGTTTCTGTTAATTCCATGTTATTTACCCTGTTGCTGTCATCATGTAAGGTATCATATGTAATGTTTATATTATGTAATGTTATATATAATACTTTCATCAGTGACAGTTAAATATATAACCCTGCATATTCATTCATTCATTATCTTCCGCTTTATCCTCTATTAGGGTTGCGGGGGGGGGGGGGGTTCCCCATGCCCATCCAGGGGAGAACATTTCGGGCGCTGGGCAGATACACCCAGGACAGGGTGCCAATCTATCGCTGGGCACAGACTCACACAGACACAGACACACACTCTATATGGGGCAATTTGGAGACCTCAATTGACTTGATCCATGTTTTTGGACTGTGGGAGGAAACCGGAGAACCCGGAGGAAACCCACACGGACACGGGGAGAACATGGAAACTCCACCCAGATGGGGATTCGAACCGGGAATCCCTAGTGCTGAGAGGAGAACATGCTAAACACTAAGCCACCGTGCCACCAACCCTGTATATTTTTTTTATAAAAATATATTTTCTATAAACGTCAGTTGAAAGTCTGTGGTGGATTATATACCTTTAATAACCAGGAATAAGCTGCTCAAGGCGCTTTATTTAAGTTGTCTTTAGTGAGCCATCAACAGCGCACACTGCAGCTTGATTTAGGGCGTGTCCGTGTGTCCTGCTGTCATAACGATGTGATCCATGGGTGTGTTTTGGGCGTCACGTGCAATAAATCAATCAGCATGTCACTTTCCACTCCCTTTAAGAATGTGCACCGTGCCGAGTGGCTAGTATAACATAAAAACACAGGCAGCTTGGTGACACAGTAATTAACATTTCCTTTTAATTACCAAAAGATCCCGGGTTTGATTCCTGATTGGGTTTAGAAGTCTGCATGTGTTCACTCCAGAGGACCAGTTTAAAACCCATGTTCCAATTAAAATCATTCTTCCTTTCATAGCGTTAGACTGACTGTGCCACTTCCAGACATGTTTTCTTTAAAGCATTTAACCAATCACATTTCAGCATCATTTGTTGCCAGGGTCAAATAATCTGCCTAGACCTTCAATAATTGTGCTCCAGGCTCGGTAGCATAAAATGAATATCAATCCACCTGTAGCTTCAGCCAATCAGATTTTTAGTTGGCGACACCAAGGCTCTCTAGCAGGCCTATGTTGCGCCTGTGTGTGTGTGTGTGTGTGTGTGTGTGTGTGTGTGTGTGTGTGTGTGTGTAGCTACATGGGTTATCTGTGTTGCAAATGCATTTCAGCATTATAAGATGTTTTTATAGCCATAAAACAGTTATTGCCGGGTCGATTATTCAGACAGAGCATTACTGATGCCACTGGTGTGCATGTATACTGGGAGGTTAATGTCGAACCAGCAGGTGAAATAAACACTCATTGCCTAATTATACAAAACTATTCGTTCGACTTGTTTTAATTAAATTTCTTTGGTTTGATTAGTTTTTTCGGGCTGTGTACTTAGTTTTGAAAATCTCAGTTGTGGAAACACTCAACTCAATCCAACTGAACGCGTCCGGCCGGAGTTTGATCCTCATCCTTTACGCTGTCCAACTCCGCTCTAATAAAGTGCGATAGGAGCCCTGGCTTCACATAAATTACAACAGAGGTACTCAGAATGCGCTTACACTCCCAACATGACACCACAGTCCTCTTCCATAAAAGTCTTGAAGAATCAAAGGCATCCAAAACCTCCCCCGTTCCCTTTTGCTGTAAAGTGGTGGTGCACTCAGAGCACGGTGAAATGATATTAATCTGGACTGCCTGCTCCTTTCATTTAGCAGCACCCCCCCCCCCCAACCCCCCACCCCCGCCCCTGAGAGACGCAGTGTGCTACAAGACTTCATAAATTTACAATGAAACATGAACACATTTACACACTGTGTGTCAAAATCCCAGGCTTTTTGCAGTTGAGCAGAAGTGAATTGCTTTCCCCGGACTGTTTGTTTTTAATAAAGACGAGGAGGAGAGAGAGACGGCGAAAAGGGGGAGCAGTCTTCCAAGAAGTCAAGCAGAGCGCTGGGAATTCGGGAATGTACTGGAATCTGGGATAGATTGGAAAACGGGATGGGCTTGTGTGTGTGTGTGTGTGTGGGGGGGGGTTCAGAACCATTACATCACAGGGGAATAAGATTCAGTGATGAGTTAGAAGGGGAGATAGGGTTCTATAGTTTGCCTTTATACTTGTGTGTACATTTCCACTTAATCGAGTTCTATCTCAGGAGGAGGTCCAGTGTGAGGGCATACTCATGCACACGTTCCGTTCGCCCACACTTTTTGGAGAAACCCCCCCCCCCCATCCCATTCTCTTTGTCCCTCTCTCAATATTGCTCTCTGGCCCGGAGTCCCGAGTGGGGGCGGAAAGATGTAGACACCAGGAACAAGTGCTTTATTATCTTCAACATCTTACTTTCTTTGTGGTGTGTCTCCACTCCCTGGTTCTCTCCCGAATGTTTTCTCTCTGGCTTGTCCACCGTAGCTCCTCCTCTTTTGATGGCCAGTCTCTCTTTGTGCGGCAGGGTAGCTCCTTGCCCAGTCCAGTGTTAAAGTGCCGGGGGAGTCGGAGGCTCCGGCGTATCAGTGCTCAGCCGACAGCCAGGGCTCTTTTAATCATATCTTTAGCTTTGATAATGACGTGTTTGTGATATCGTTCCGGTATGGGAATCACTCAAGCTGCAGGCCTGAGAAACAAGGCTGTTTATTTTGTAGCTATTGAGCGTCCGCACCGAGCCGGAGCGAGCTGCGCAGTCAGTGGGAAAAGAGTATGTTCTCCAACGGCTTTATTTTAGAGCCAGTTATGTTCCGCTACAAAAAGATTGATTTTCACTAAAGTTATTTTCCCTGTGCTAAAAACTAATAATAATAATAATAATAATGATAATATTGTAGTACTTATAAAATTTCACTTTTATATTTCAGCTTTTTGTTGTTTAATTTCAGCAGAAATTGCTTATTAATTATTACTTTCTTTTGGTTTTGTGTGTAACCTTTTGAGAGATAAAAAAAAAATCAATGTAAAGACTCTTTTGCGTCAGTCCCTGCAAACACAGCGTGAGTTTGTTATGACTTGATTAACAGAGCCTGGAAAAATCATCTTTTTTATTAATTAATTAAATAATTGATGTATTCATTGATTAAGGTATCATTCATGACATGCACATCATAAAAACCACATTACCGAACCGTCTTTAATGGCAGTATAACAGGTAAGAATGTACCTTTCTTCCCCTCACACTGTACCTAAGCATGTTGTAGTGGGCTCGCACCACCCCACTCTCCATCCATATCGATCTGTGTGGGTTTGCCAATTGCTGTTCTAGTTGGCTGGCTCGTGTGTGTGTGTGTGTGTGTGTGTGTGTGTGTGTGTGTGTGTGGAGGGAGTAGGGGGAGGTTGAGGGTAGGTGAGGGGAAGGGAGAAGAAGCAGTTAACAGAGCAGCGCTCTACATTTGGTCTAACGTCTTAATTCCTCTCAACAAGAAATGGCAACTCACTCACCTGGAAAAAAACACCATTAAGAGACTGCGCACTTTCCACCCCTCTTTGTGTAGGTGTGTGTGCTTTGTGTGTGTGCGCGGGTCTGTGTGTGCGTGGGTCTGCGTGTGTGTGTGTGTGTGCGCAAGTCTGCGTGTGTGTGTGTGTGTGTGTGTGTGTGCACAGGTCTGCGTGTGTGTGTGTGCACAGGTCTGCGTGTGTGTGTGCGCGCGGGTCTGTGTGTGTGTGCGCTGGTCTGCGTGTGTGTGTGTGTGCGGGTCTGTAGGTGTGTGTGTGTGTGTGTGTGCGCATGGGTCTGTAGGTGTGTGTGTGTGTGTGTGTGTGTGCGAGCGAGTCTGTAGGTGTGTGTGTGCGGGTCTGTAGGTGTGTGTGTGTGTGTGTGTGCAGGTCTGTAGGTCTGTAGGTGTGTGTGTGCGGGTCTGTAGGTGTGTGTGCGCCTGGGTCTGTAGGTGTGTGTGTGCAGGTCTGTAGGTGTGTGTGTGTGTGCGGGTCTGTAGGTGTGTGTGTGTGTGTGCAGGTCTGTAGGTGTGTGTGTGTGCGGGTCTGTAGGTGTGTGCGGGTCTGTAGGTGTGTGTGTGTGTGTGTGTGTGTGTGTGTGTGTGTGTGTGCAGGTCTGTAGGTGTGTGTGTGCGGGTCTGTAGATGTGTGTGTGCGGGTCTGTAGGTGTGTGTGTGTGTGTGTGTGTGTGTGTGCGAGTCTGTAGGTGTGTGTGTGCGGGTCTGTAGGTGTGTGTGTGTGTGTGCGGGTCTGTAGGTGTGTGTGTGTGTGTGTGTGTGTGTGTGTGTGTGTGTGTGTGTGTGTGCAGGTCTGTAGGTCTGTAGGTGTGTGTGCGCGGGTCTGTAGGTGTGTGTGCGCCCGGGTCTGTAGGTGTGTGTGTGTGTGCGGGTCTGTAGGTGTGTGTGTGTGCGGGTCTGTAGGTGTGTGTGTGTGTGTGTGTGTGGGTCTGTAGGTGTGTGTGCGCCCGGGTCTGTAGGTGTGTGTGTGTGTGTGTGTGTGTGTGTGTGTGTGTGTGTGTGCGCGCCCGGGTCTGTAGGTGTGTGTGTGTGTGTGTGTGTGTGTATGTGTGTGTGTGCGCCCGGGTCTGTAGGTGTGTGTGTGCGCCCGGGTCTGTAGGTGTGTGTGTGCGCCCGGGTCTGTAGGTGTGTGTGTGTGTGTGTGTGTGTGTGTGTGTGTGTGAGAACAGGTCAGCATGTGTGTGTATGCATATGTGCCTGCGTGTGTGTGTATGCATGTGTGTGTGTGTGTGTGTGCATGCGCATCTGAGAGGTTGAAAGTCATTGAGCTCAGAGTGGATCAGGTCAGAGGGTGTCTGTAAATTCAGGGCCCAACAGGTTCGATAAGCACACAGTTCCCTCTCTCTCTCCCTCACTGCATTCGAACCATTCATCACTGACACTGTCCCTGAGCCCGCTCTCTAATAGACTGACTCTGCTGCTGCTCTTCTAATGGACTTCCTCTACTCACACGCTGCAAACACACTAACTGTACCGAGTCCTGCTCCCCACCCGCTTCTAAAAAAAGAAACTTTCAGAATAAAAACCCTGTTTAAAATGATTTCATTCAACACCAGTGTTCTACAGACGAGTCAGTAAAGCAACACGGTGTTTAAACAGTGCAGGTGTTCATTAGGTGGTGAGCATCGGTAAAGACCCTGATGTGTCGTGTGGAGCAAGATGAATATTTATGGACAGCTTACGATCGGAAATGGGTTTATAGTCTTATAGTTATTAATAAAACCCGTCAGTGATGTATCTGTTGTATTGTACTTTATTAATACCTGTGGCAGCACGGTGGCTTAGTGGTTAACACGTCCACCTTGCGACACTGACGATTCAGGTTTGAATCCCGATCTGAGAGAGAGTTTGTTTCCTCCCACACTCCAAAAGCATGGATTCAAGGCCCTATCATAACTGCCTCTATATGGTGTATGTGTGAGTGTTAGTCCTGGGTGTGTCTGCCCAGAACCCGTAACGTTCTCCTCCGATGGAGAGCACCCCCCACTCGGACCCTTTTCCATAGTGTAGGATTAAGCGGAAGAGTCTCACATCCTGAAATAATTCCATCACTGATGATGTGACCCAGTGCATTTAGGAGATATATCTTAAACACAGTGTTGGCACCTTCTTTTTCTTTAAGAACCTGAAAATCCTTGATTTATTTCCTGTTCTCTGACTTTAGACCCGTACTGGTGCTTGGGACCTGTGACTGACACTTTGTTCATTGCTGTAGTATTAACATACATTTTTCCTTCTTTAATTGTTTTTCCTCATTTGCTGCTCACCACCGCTTCAGAAATCCCCTCTGAAAGAAATGTAATTGTAAGCTAAATTGTGGAGGCATGAACCTCGGTAAAAGCGGGAAAGATACACTGCAGAGTGTCCGCTAAGCCCCAAAGCACGTAGGTGTGCTGTTTTTTTTTTTTTTTTTTTTTTCATTCTGTCTGTAAATAATATTGCTTTTTTTTCTCTCCGTGTTGAAGGAGAGTGTGTGTGGTTTTGTGGTGGACATGGAGCTCGTGACCCGGGCGGCTGGGCTCCTCTTCAGTTTGCTCAGGGTCTTTTTGATTGACTCTTTGACAAGCTCACCTTGCCCCCTCTCCCCAGGCTTCAGTCACTTGCCCAGACTGAATTATTAACTAGATCCTTTTCTTTAATACACAGCCATTACTGTCCTTCACCCTTGCACCCCATCGGGAGGTGTATATGCGCGTGTTTGTGAATGCCGGCATCTCTCACTGCAGGTTACCTGAACTAAATAATTAGCAGACAACAGAACCCATACTGTTTTCACTTAGTGACCTAAAAATGTCAGCTGGCGGTACACTGAAGAGAGCCATGAGGTCAGGGCTGGACTGTTTAGCCTTGACCCTGTGAGTCAAAGACTGTGTTGTTGGGTTTTTTTTTTTGTCTCAGTCATTTAAAGTCTGCTTTTCAGAATGTGTATGGTGTCATGCTACACTTCCATCATCAATTCCCTTTACCAATAACAATATCTAAACAATTTAGCACTCTATTGGTTCCACAACTAGAAATCTATATCTCACCATAACCACAGGCCTTGTGCATGTCTGTTATCACAGAGCTTTGGATATAATCTTCTGAATCAATATTATTTATATAATAATAACTGTACAACCACTGCTGTGTACTGTGTTAAGTCTGAGTGCAGGTTCACGATATGGAAAGAAGTTTGGAGGCACCTAGACTTTACAGTTATGGATGCTTTTGGACATCCCACTCCAAGTTGGTCTACCCCTTGTGGCTTTAACTGCTTCCAAAATTTTGGGAAAGTCTTTGTGTGTCTCTGAAAAATGTCACAGAGTATTCGAGAAATCAGACGAGAGGGTCAGGCTTACAGTTTTCTATGCCGGTAAATTCTGGTGTATTTGGGGTTTGAACCCTCAACCTTCCGATTGATCGCCCAACACGCTAACCATTCAGTTCTTCATTCTCTTTAATGTCATTGATTAAATAAAGTCTAAATCATTTCTGTGAGTGAGTGTGTGCCCAGCAATGGATTGGCGGCCTGTCCTGGGTATCTGCCCAACGCCCAAAATGGTCTCCCCTGGATGGGCATGAGGAACCCCTCCACAACCCTAGTTCTTAATATAGGATTAAGTGGAAGATATTGAGATGAGCTGAAGGTCAAATGTTTGATAAAAATGATTTTATCCAGACTGTCAAGATGCTCGACTTGGGGTCGTCCACAAAAACATCCGTTTTTATTAAGCTACATTAAAATGTGATTAGTAGAAGTATTGAATATCTTTTGCCCAGGACGTCTGGCGTTTGTGTGGGGTTTTTCGTTATTATTAAGGGGTGGCACCAGACAGCTTCTGCAGACTGTGTGTAAATGTACGTAAATAGACTTTATTGATCTTGGTTGTCTGAGTACCCATCTCTCTCAGTGCCACAGATTCTTTGAGACAGTCGAGGAGGTTAAAGGTGTGTGTGTGTGTGTGTGTGTGTTGGTTTCAGGTATGTTCTTGGCTGCATGGTGTGTGAGGGGGATAGTCGATGTATACAGTGCGTCAGACAGGCTTTTAGACTGAAGGATGACACACTGGAGTCTAGACATGAGGCATGACAGATCCATAGGTGGAGAGGTCATTCTGCAATGAGAAGAATGCAAACGATTCTCTAAGTGATGCTTTGGATTACTGAACTCCCTCTAAGGGCAGATCTGTGTACACTGCACAGGAGTGGTCTCGAAACCATTCAGACCTTCTCACACACATACACACACACACACACACACACACACACACACACACACACACACACACCCGATCGCTTTAAGTTCAAAGGCCTGTTGGTGATTAAATAAAGAGACCCCATGTAAGAGGTGATGGAAGGTGGGGGCTGGATCCAAGATCAATAAATCCTGAAAAGGCGCTTCAACACAGCTGGCCCCACCTTCCCCCAGCCGCCCCCTGCTACCGTAAACACATGCATATAAATCAGCCGCGCTCAGCCCCACCTAACAATGACAAATGATCTTGTATGTAATTTTTTTCTATTAACATAAAGTAATATAAACTGAAGGACACTAGTCTATAGAAAGAGTTAGTGGCTAATGTTGCGTATCAGATGTGGACAAAGTCAGAACTGAATACAGATTACTCAGTGTCCTTCTACACCACAGGGTATTAAGCTTTGACACGGAATTGGCTGCCAAGTGTATTAGTTCATCTCACTGATGCCAGCCATGTCTTCTCTGCACTATTAACCCCCCTGGTCAGCTCGGGTCCCGACCCTAACGCTTCATCTCATGTGCGTTTGAGCCTCATGTCTCCGCTGTTCACTGTTACGAAGCTGTATAAACAATATGAACTATGAGGATGAAAATCTTTGAGAATGAAGCTCTTGATTTGCAGACACACTGTTCACATGAAGCTTCACGTGTTCATGTTGCGGGTATGAACTGCAGGTTCAGTTTGGGTCGACTTCATTCAGGTTTTCAAGGAAGAGGGAGAAGGTTGAGAGACTGGGAAGTGGAGACATGAGTGTAGCAGATAAATAAGATGTAGACTGTTGCTGTCTTTCAGATGAAAATCCTTCACATGGCTGAAGTGATGAATGCAGGCTTCATGTGTTCTGACAGACTGACAGTTGAGAATAAGCGTTCTCTCTCTCTCTCTCTCTCTCTCTCTCTCTCTCTCTCTCTCTCTCTCTCTCTCTCTCTCTCTCTCTCTCTCTCTCTCTCTCTCTCTCTCTCTCTCTCTCTCTCTCTCTCTCTCTCTTCAGTTAATACAGCATGTTGTGAGTTAATATATATATATATATATATATATATATATATATATATATATATATATATATATATATATATATATATATATGTGTGTGTGTATGTGTATATATATATGTATATATATATATATATATACATTCATACATTCA
This sequence comes from Corydoras sp. C115, assembly GCA_019802505.1. Lineage (NCBI taxonomy): Eukaryota > Metazoa > Chordata > Actinopteri > Siluriformes > Callichthyidae > Corydoras > Corydoras sp. C115. Next base: position 809,901 of record JAFMOC010000107.1, on the reverse strand, counting down.
TACATTCATACATTCATACATACATACATATATATATATATATATATATATATATATATATATATATATATATATATATATATATGTGTGTGTGTGTATATATATATATATGTATATATGTGTGTGTGTGTGTGTGTGTGTATAAATGTGTGTGTGTGTATATGTATTTTTTTATTATGATCTTAAGTAAGCAATATTTTGTTGATGGGGCATTTTTCTTGGGGTCCTAAAAATTCCTTGCACTCAAATCACACCTTTTCTGAGTGGAATCTGATGATTACAAAACAATAAAACGGACTACAACTCTGCAGTCAACAGAATTTCATGAGCTTCCCTTTCACAGGCTCCGTGATTCACTTTCAAACCCGGGGAACATTCTGGTGGTTAATGACCTCAGTTTTTAGTCTAATATTCATAAAATGTTTCGATATAAAACTTTCACATGGGATTACATTTCCACATGGATGCAATTTGGCTAAAACTTCAAGGACAGCCATTAATTTGAAGATCTGTTATAAGATTAATTCAATATTTATGAATATTTTAACTCTCCCTAATAAATATAATGGAGGCCGTGAAGTTCTACATTCATCTCCAGCATTCACAGTAAGGATGTGTTTGGACGTCGCAGGGTACAGTCTCATATGCGATGTGTTTTGATGAAAGATTTATAGCACAGCGAAATAGTTTTATGCCAGTTTGGGAAAAGTGTTGGGGTTCTGCGAGCGTTGCAGCTCCGTATTCATACATAATCAGATTTCTGAAATCTCGTTATGCTGGGAGATGTTTATCTGCTGCATGCTCATCAGGTGTAGTCGAGTGAAGATGTTGTAAAAGTTGTGTTTTTTAACTTAGACATAGGCTTGTGCTTAAGAAAACAGCCTTGTTTGATTCCCGGTACCACCAAGTGCTATGGCTGAACTGCCCCAGGCTCCATGTACAGGGCTGCCCACCACTCCAGGCACATGTTGTCACTTCACTCAGTGTGTGTATGTGTTTCACTGCACAGATGGCATAAATGTGGAGGACGTGTGATTACAGTAGGCATTTTAACTGCTTTAAAGGAAAGAGATCTATTCATGAACACCACCCTTCCATTGATCTCCTCAGTATTAGGAAGCAAGCATGGCACCTGAAGCCACATGGTCCAAACACACATTTCTAGGAACTGAAGTTTGCTCACTTTCTTATTACAGGCCTGGCCTGCAAAAATAGTACGAACACTCCAGCGAGAAAAAGATGGCACTAAATAATACATGAAAGGAACGTTAGCATGCAGAGATTAGTGCAGCTTCATCCTTTATCAAACAGAATCAAAGAGAAGGGAATGGCCGTTTCGAATGCCTCTGGCCGAGCGGCTGGGGAGGAGGAGTCAGGAGATGAGGAAAAGCAAGTTTCTCATGTTTAATATGAATCACATAGGGAGTCGAAGGTGCTAAAGTAAATTAGCTTTAAGTCGGGGGTGCGTAAGGAGAGGGCTGGAGTCAGAAACGGACAGAAGTTCAAGATAATTAAATTACCAATGTAGCTTTCAAATTTGTTGTAGATGTTCTGAAACTTCAGCATAGAATATATAACCATAAGGAAATAAGTTGGGTGTTACATTACCAACTTCAGCAGAGACGTACAAACTGCTGACCGGTGTGTGTGTGTGTGTGTGTGTGTGTGTGTGTGTGTGTGTGTGTAGATCATTCTTCATTAATGTGTTTGTTTATATGTTTGCTTTTAAATGATGTATTTAAGTTTATAGCTCGGATAGAATATATATGTCGAATATATAGCTCTCATTTTATCTTTGTCTAGAGTCATGGGGGGGGGGGTTCCGCAAGAATGTTGTGTGTGCTGGGCAGATACACCCAGGACAGGCGGCCAATCCATCACTGGGCACACATGTACACCCTGTATGGGGCAATTTAGATAGGAGCAATTTATAGCAGCCATTTTACCTTGAATACATGTTTTTGGCCTGTGAGAGGAAACCGGAGAACATGGGAACACATGGAAAACACGGAAACTCCACCCAGATTGGGATTCAAACCCATATTCCCATATAATATATATAAACGTGTATATGTGTTATTATTTTTTTTTACTTCTCCTTCTTTAGAACTATTGTCCCAAACAATGAACAACATGTATTTAGCTTTACACTCGAACCTGCACACAAACGATGCAGTGGCCTATTTGATTTCAGGTTTTTAATGTGGCTTCAGGAACAAAACCAGCTGCAATAAATCTTGGGTTTTTGGACATGTCCACATGTTTCAGCTCTTCTTCATGCAAATGTTTAGTGGTTGACAAATAAAAATTCCCCTTTAATAATGAGTTCTGGTGCAGTGTTAATACATCATGTACTCAGCTCCACTGAAATGGCAAAACTGAGTACCAGTGTCCCAGCATCCATTGTCCTATGGATCGGAGATGATGTTACATATTCTATAAATCTGAATATTTTTCACACTTTTATGTGTTGAACTTTTGCAAGTTTGGATATACTTTGCTGCATCAATACAGTAAACATCCCAATCATATGCTGAACATGACAGGTATTACAGACAACCCCATTTTTTATTAGTTTAATATTTTATATCGTGAGCTTTGTGCACGGTGGAGGACGAGTTAATATTTTATGCATTTAAAACAGAGCTGCACAAACATTTTGCATAAGCCTGTAACTTAATACAATCAGAATTTTTAGTGGTAAACTACATGACCTACACCTCTCCTTCACATCTGCAGAGCTAAATAAAGTTGCTGATTTTACATTCTGTATTCCTGAAGAGTCTATATTACATAATTTTAGGGAATCTTTCAGAAAATGTGAGATTGTTGTTGGCAGGTCTGACCCGCAGAAGACATTTCATATAATATCGATGAGATTAGGTCTATCTGCTGGCGTTACACTGGCATCATCTGACTGGAATTTATCAAAGATGACCCTAAGTATCGACACAATGGATGAAACACTTTTATCTATCTGCAGCAGAATTAGCCTCACTGCAATCAAACCGTGCAGTGAAGGTTTAAACTGTAGGAAAACTTCAACTTTAACATTTGTAAACTGATTTAAAGTAACTTCATGATATGACTGTTGCATAAGTCGTGTTATTTTATTTTATAAGGTGATCTCTGCTTCGTATCTGATCTGTTCATATGCAGACATGCTGCTTATATTAATATTAATTCCAAATGTGTAGAAAAGTCCACCAAGATGAAGGGCTTGATTTGTTGGAACAATGTCTGTGATGTTAAAAAAACTTTATTTTAACTTTAAAATTCATGCATGGTGATCATACTGATGTGTGGTTTATATTAATATGTAAGGTTTAAATAAATATAATACATTTATAATTTTTTTCATGCTACAACATTATTGTTGTCATTCGTAAATAAGCTGCTGCAGGAGCTGGTTAGTACTACAAAATAATAATAAAGGGGGATATAGTCTTGTGGGAGTGTGTATCGTTCTAGCAGTTAATTCTAAGATTTCATTAAAGGTGACCTCTTACACCATAAACAAGCTAACTCAGATCTCAGAGGTCTTAAAGACATCTGTACGGTGCTTTGATCATAGTACCATAAGGTTCCAGTGGAAAAAAAATATATAGGTTAAAATATTACATTTCTGCTGTTTCCATTTGCTGAAGTTAAAAAGACACAAATCAAATGGACAAGTGCACCACCGAGCCAAAAAACAAAAATCTGGTTTTAATTTTTTAGGTTTTAAAGAATTACACACAATCGTGAGCCGTAGATTCTTTAAATTCAGCAGAAATGCAAAAGTTTTAAAATCCCCAAATTAAAGAACATAAAACAGCCACTTATGCTTCATAATAGTAGAACTACGAAGTCCAAGTGGAACTGATCCATCCATCCATTATCTTCCGCTTTATCCTCTATTAGGGTTGCGGGGGGGGTTCCTCATGCCCATCCAGGGGAGAACGTCTCGGGGGCTGAGCAGATACACCCAGGACAGGACGCCAATCTATCGCTGGGCACACACTCACTCACACAGACACACTCTATATGGGGCAATTTGGAGAATTCAATTGACTTGATCCATGTTTTTGGACTGTGGGAGATTCGAACCGGGAATCCCTAGTGCTGAGAGGAGAACATGCTAACCACTAAGCCACCGTGCTGAATAGTGGAACTGATGACATGGATAATTCAAGCAAAAGGAGGTGTGTCTAAACTTTTGACTGGTTTTGTTTGTTGTCATGGCGATTCCGACGGTTGCTGAGGCAGTGCTTATAGACGCATAACCCTTTACTCACTGTATACAGTACAGATCTTAGTATTTATACTCTCTTAGAATGGCTTTGTCTTTTTTCTGCTTTAATTTAATTGGAGTATTATGAGGACGTCCACTGTAACGGGTTGCTTGCTTTCCTGTGTGCTCACACTGATCAGTGGAAAGGAAAAGGCTTTGGAATTGCTTCTCTTGGTTGACATGTTCGTGATGAAACATCATTGACTTACAGGGATGATCCATGTTTAAACTAATGTTATTAGGATCGTCGGAGAGCTCGTCTCAGGACGGTCTCCATCACCCTGCAGCTTCATGTTTCTGCTTTAAACACAGACTACAGAGATACTGCAGGGCACTCAGGGATGGTTCTTCTCTAAAGGGCCTTAAAGGGACTGACATGAAGATGTAATATATCTCAAAACAATGGATTCTCTTTAAGAGCTGCATTGATTCGAGGCTATAGCTTCCCTCATCGTTCTCATTATCCATACCTTAGATTGCCTGGACCTGCAGCTCATTGCGGTGTAACGTTAAGTGAGTGTCCATGCGCCGCTGTGTCCCGGGCTCGCCGCTCTAACCTCTTGCTCTCACGCACTGTTTTAATAATGCTTTAAGGTGGTGCATAGGCTTTTAAAGAAAATGAGATGCGCCTGGAGAGGAGGCCTTTAACAGAGGATGAGCCCATTGAAATGGCAGTGAAATGGCTCTGCTAACGCCCAAGCTCGGTCCAAGCCGTTCAATACCATCTCCAACCTTTTAACTCACTCAAATTAAGTTTAGGCGTCCTTCAGAATGCCTGACTCTATTCATCTCCCATTTAGGGCCCATTGAAAAGAGCTCCGGTCCCCATGCATGTACCGCTGTAAGCAATACAATATCTATTAGATTACGGCAGTAACCCTTTGCCTTAGCTGCTAGCGAGGTGGGCCTTCGCTCAATGATATTGCGAGATTCATTGAAGCCTCAGACGTGAGGTGGAGTCCTCAGATGGGGCCTTTTGAGGTCTTTGTTACATGAGAGGCTTTTAATAGAAGGTCTCCATAATCTGATTCGTTAAAGAGAGCTTTTCAGGATCCTGTGACGGACCGAACGCTGGGCGCTGGATATGGGATGCTTATTTATTTAAACTCACTGAAGGCTTTCACTTAAGCTGGGAAAGCGTCAGCAATGAAAGGCATTTCAATATGCATTATTTCGTGCGTTGTTTGTTTCCGTGCCTCAGAAACGTTCCCGCCGTGGTGCGCTGGCGGTACTCGCACGTCTGCATGAGGCTTTTAAAAAATAGCTTGGCATTCCACAGGTAGTGTGTGATTTGCAAAAAGGACAAGTGCATTAGAATAAAACCTCGACGGTGATCTTTTAAGTTGTCAGCCGTACATCTTTCATTATTTTCATAAATCAAGAGGCTGAGATGGCTCACTCTTCTCGGGCTGCAGACTGATGGCTTCCGCTCATAACTGCCAGCGGCTGGTCGCAAACTATCCCTGATCTAGTCACTGCTAAGTGTTAAAGATGATTTCCAGCCCCCGAGCTCCTTTTCACTTATTTTATACATCCCCCCCCCCACCACCACCACCTTCTCTCTCTCTCTCTCTCTCTCACGCTCAAGATTCAAAGTAGCTTTTATTGGCATTAAACAATATTGGCAAAGTATTCCACAACAATAACAACAAAAATACAATAAAAGCAACACAAAGTACAAAAAATCACTAGTTAATACTCATTTTCATTTATTACTTTATGTTTAACAATAGATTAGATGATTAGAATGGCTGCACTGTTTATATATTGAGCTGACTCAACGTTCCCCTTTTTCTTGTTCTTCTGATGCCCTGGTGCTTCGTTGATATGAAGGTGATGTTTCTGGGTCATAAGGTATGCCTGACTACCCTTAGTGGTTGTATATTAATCAATAGTAATATGATTATGCCTCCTGTTGCCAGTATGGATTATTAAAAGGCAGATTGGTGGATTGTTGCATGTTTGCCTTTCAAATGAAATTTAGTGTCAATAATTAATGCATGGCATTAATGTGTAAGGACGTCGCTCTGATGGCATAGCAGAGCCTGATTCGGTATTGACCAGTGTGTTTGTGTGTGTGTGCATGCAAGTGTGTGTGCGTGTGATTACATTGGCCTTGGGTGATCACTTACTGATTCCCCCAGAGACAGAGCCTCTGAAGGGGACATATCTGCACTGACTGGAGTTATTTTATCATTAATTTGACCCTGCATTTTTAATGAAGTTAAAAGTTGTGAGGTCTTCAAATGAATTAGGATCGGTGGTCAGTGTTCAGATTTGTTTGGGATTCTGTCTTGATAAAGGCTCAAGTTCAGGAATGTGGTGAACTGACAAGACAATGTCAACTTATAATTAAAGTGAAAAACTCACTATTTGGCTTGAAGTACAGTATATGCTGAATGATGACATCCTCTCAATCAGCCTCTTAGAACCTTAGAAAATTACAATATTATTTAGGAAAATAACACTCACCAAAAATCCTGATTAATTGTACACAAAATCCATCGTCCTGATGATTTCATCAAGAAGTCCTTTTTTTATTGGCATCAGAGCTAATGCTCAAAGTTGAGTTGTATTTCTGGCATAAGCTTTAATTAGCTGAAAATGTCTGCTCAACCAAACCTATAATCTCTGACTATCCAATCAGTGGACGTAAATACACTCACGTTTCATTTGTCTGCCTTGGTGTCGCCAACTCAAAATCTGATTGGTTAAAGCAACAGTTTGACTCTTATTTTACACAACCGGGCCACAGAACTGAGAGTGAAGGCGTCAGGGATATTATTTGACTCTGGCAACAAAAGATGCTGAAATGTGATTGGTTAAAAGCTTTAATAAGAAAATAGACGTCTGGAAGGGGCATCACCGGAGGAAACGCTATGAAAGGAAGCAGCCAGACCATTTGGAATGATTGAATAAATATTCATGGACAAAAATATAATTAACATCAGTCTGTGATTCAGATTCAGAAAGCCTTGAAGGCTCTGATGAGCCACCACTGCTTCACAAGAACCTCATCATACCCGTCATTTGGTGACACACCTCAGCTTTTGGATTCTATTGAAATATATTCAGCATAAAGACATTTAAAAACAAAATTAATAGTTTACACTCGTCTTCTGCATTATCCTCTACTTGGTCCACAGGGGGTTCCCCATGCCCAACCAGGGGAGAACGTCTTGGGTGCTGGGTAGATGCTATTCATTGCTCTGTACCTCTTGAGTTTGTTGCACTGTTTCACCGGCCATTCCTCATCATCAACGCACAAACACCAAGCCAACCCTTTCTCCTGCGATAGTTTACTGGAATACAGACGCTGGATTCCACCCTCACGCTCATTCTTTTCGAACATTTGTCTTATTCCTGTACTTGTGTAATGATCCTTAATTGTGTTTCTTCACTCAGGAGCAGTTAGGTCTGATTTCTCAGGTGTTAACCCCCCACACATGCACAGACACTTTGGGAGTATTATCATAAATACAGCACATTAACACTTGTTCCTTCCTGTCAGCATATGAAGTAGGACTGCAGGTGCCCCGTCGAGCTTTCGCCCCCACACTAATTAAGCAGCGGTAATTAGGCTTAGGATAGTCTCTCCTGTGCCTACTCAGCTCTGAAGAACAGAATAGGGAAGACTCAGGTGGAGCCCCAGTGTTACACTGAGCTTATAAGAGAAATGATACTGCTTTACTGACTGCAGAGGCCTTACTGGGAAAATCTCAGTCCAAATCATCGTTCACCTGAGCTTCACGTGACGTTCTCCAGGGTCCACATCGATGTTTCTCCTCTGAGTATTTAAAATGAGTGTTCATTCTCATGAAGCGCTTATTTGTAAAGATGTTTGTGTTGCCAAGATTCAGATTTGTTTCACTATACAGACGAAATATACTGTAACTAAACTATAAGCTTAGTGAGAGAAATTGTTTTGTTCATATTTTATTGATATCTATTGGCGTTTGAATAATAAACGTTGGAAAATAAGCAAATTGCCGTGGCTTAGTGGTTTGCCTGTTTGCCTCTCAATGCTGGAGAACCAGATTTGAATCCCAATCTGGTGGGATTTGGTGGGAACACCCTCAGTGTTATAGCATGGTGTATACATTCTGTATTTACATCTAATAACACAATATGTTATAAGTTTTAGAAATGTCAGTTTAGCTGTATAGATGAGTGAATGTGTTTGCTGATGTCAGCGTTTAGTGCCTGTTGTGCAAGTGGTCATGGTTGTGAGGTTGGTCTGTGGCTAAGCAGAAGTATCTCTTCATAGTCCAACTGGGACTGAAGTGCTGCTTTATAAATGAGAACCTAAAGCTGTCCTCAGGAGACACCAGACATGTGCATTCTTTACCATTCCATCCCAGATGACTGGCTCTGTTTCCTGACCCTGTCATCGCAGTAACACATAATTTAACAGCAAGGTGTCTCTGGTGTGCTCTCTCTCTCTCTCATATACACATACTAATCTGTGTGACTGTAGACACGGTGTCTGCTATGTCCACATATGTAGTTTGTTTCTCAACAGCAGGAAGACCCCAGTCTGTTGCTGCTCATCTAACGAGGCAGACTCTGTCCCTCCAAGCATCTCCCAAAGTCACCTGACAGGCTCTTAGCATTTCTCACAGCGTAAAGAGCCGGGCTGTTCAGTCAGAGCGGGGTAGTTCACTGTAGATGCATCAGTCTTCACCTGCTCCAGATGTGAAGATGACATGCAACCCAACAAGCGCTGACTACATGCATTTGGACGTCTCCACGGACAAATTTGGCCGTGTTCCTAAAAAAATTGACATTTGGTCTGATACTGGCCGCTATGGAAAAAAAAATGTGTTGATTTAATTTATTCATTATCTTCTGCATAATCCTCTACTAGGTCCACAGGGGGTTCCCCATGCCCAACCAGGAGAGAACGTTTTGGGTGCTGGGTAGATACACCCAGGACAGGGCACCAATCTATCACTGGGCACCAATTCAGACACACACACAAACACACTCTATATGGGGCAATTTATAGCACCTTAAATCCATGTTTTTGGGGTGTGGGAGAAGTTCAAGTTCAAGTAATTTATTTCTATAGCGCTTTTTACAACAGTACATTGTCACAAAGCAGCTTTACAGAATGAAAAGCCTTTAGACCCCCAAAGAGCAAGCCGAAGCGACAGTGGCAAGAAAAAACTCCCTTTTATGAAAACCAGAGAACCCGAGGAAACCCACATGGACACGGGGAGAACATGAAACAAAGAGCCGAACGTGCTAACCACTAAGCATCCCATCCTCCCGTCCCATACCATGTGTTAATTTACACATCATATTTTTTTTATTAATAATTATTTATTTATTTATTCATGTGCAACTGGATCGTCCAGATCATTGACTGATGAGACTGATATTATAGAATAAAAGTTTTTTGTGTTTTTTCTGACTTTCGGGAGCGGAAGCTCAGTGGTCAGGGCATTGGGCTATAAATCTGAAGGTTGGGGTTCAAATCCCAGGTCCACTGAAGTTACCAGTGTGGGTCCTTGAGCAAGACCCTTAACCCTCATTGCTCCAGGGATGTTGTGATTAACCCTGTGCTCACCTTATAAGTTGCTTTGGATAAAAGTGTCCAATAAATGACCAAATGTATGTAATGTACATGCAGACCTTTACAATAAAAACTCTGGCACCATGTTAATTGTGGATGGACATAAACAGTCATTTAAAAAAATGATGCAGCTCCCACATTCACCTTCATATTGGGTTTTGGTTGATTATCTATTTCTGATTTTTTACTAATTAGTTAAATTTTATGTAACTAATCGGTTAATAGGGTGGCACTGTGGCGTAGTGGTTACATGTCCTCCTTTCAGTGCTGGGGATCCGGGTTTGCACCATGATCTATGTATGTACCTCATAGTGCCTCAAGGGCTTTCCGTCTTTTGTACATAGTTTTTAGAAGGACCGAATTGCTGGTCACGGTTCCCCACTAAGCATTCTCAGACTTGTAATGCACTTGGTTGGTTGACCCCAATCATGAGAGATGCATCATCTCTGAGCAGAAAGCTGGAAATGATTATGGGCTTTGTTTTTTCCACACATTATTATTTTATAGACTGACTGGATTGTGCATGGGAATCTCATTGGTGGCCATTACCTCAACTCTCAATGGAGTAAACTAATTTCAGCACCTTCCCCCGTGAAAAAGACCCACCCGCTTTTTAGCTCCAGAATGGATATTGGAATTATTTCTGTGATGAACTCATGTTTTACTTTTCTTTTTCCCTCCTCCTGTTTTCTGGCCCCGTCTGGGCAGCTTTAATGGCCTGGGTAGCGCGCCTCTCTGTGTTATTAATGGAGCCTCTGAGCTGGGAGGCTGTGCGCTGTGTGTGCAGCAAAGGACGATGGGGAATTGAGTGTTTGTTGATTATTCCTCCGTTTTTGTTTATCCAACTTCCCTTGTTTGATGTTGCACTCTGACATTGTCTCACCCCAACTTGTTCTCACTGCGTCCTCCTCCTTTTTTGCTTCGGTCTCTTGGATGCTTATTTTTTTATAGTCTTGTCCTTGCTGTTTGGCTTTTATTTTCTGTCTTTACCTCCCTGTTTGTGTGTGTGTGTGTGTGTGTGTGTGTGTACAGTACTGCTCAATACTCCGGTAAATTATTTCTATCCAAGAATTTGCCAGTACTTACATATAAAGAGACACACAACACTGCAATCACTACAGTGATATATAATAAGTGATTTCACATATCAAAGTTCTCATCCATCTGATGCTTCACTTAGTTATTAACTTTTAACTAATTGTTTAAAACCGGCTTACTGTAATTAGTATACCATTGTGTACTGCTGATGGAATTAAACAAATCTTTGTGAACATTGAGTCGTTTTCTACACATTGCCCACTGGTGCTCAAAATCTAGTGTACGTTTTGGAACTGTAAATATTTCTGCGTGAATCAGATTTTCAGTTAAAGAACTAAAAGTAAATAAAGAGAAGCAAAAATTCTCATAAACTTCCATAACCATTTTTTGTTGTGGTATTGTGTACATGGTATTATGAGTGTGGAGGTGTTGTTTATATGTTGGTGAGAATAAGAGTGTGTTAGTTTGCCTGTGTGTATGTATTAGAATGTTATTGGTGTGTATGTGTGGTGTTGTATGTGTTTGTATTTATAGTGGGCGGTGTGGGTGGGTTGGGTCATAGTGTTTAATGTGAGTGTGTGTGTGTGTGTGTGTGTGTTGGTGCATTTGAGTGAGTGTATGCAGGAGAGAGGTGGACAACAGGAGGTTCAAGAGCAGATTTCTAAAATGAGACATTCCAACCAGCATTATCTTCTTCCTTGCAGCCATTTCTTACATAAATCACAACCCAGCCATGCACACTGCAACATTAGTAACTACCTTATTCTCTCTCTCTCACTCTCACTCCCTCTCTCTCTCTCTCTCTCTCTCTCTCTCTCTCTCATTCCAGACACTTTAAAACTATACCATCTACATAACAATACCTTTAAAATCCACCGTTCAGCCTTGAACTTCAGAATCTTCTGTATTAAATGTGGATCTACAGTTCGTGACTTTGAGAGTGTGGCTTTGATGAGGCAGTCATTGTGGCCAAAGAATGAGGCATGGGGGGGTCGGGGTGACCTTCTCTCTGAAAGGATGCTGTTGGCTGCGTGTAAGAGTTTGGAGGTGGAGGTAGTAGAGACAGGTGTATGTGTGTGTGTTGATGGCACGGGTGTGCCTGCCTGAGGGAAACCGGCTCTGTGCCACCCTACCCACTGGCCCATTGCTGCCCCACTGGGTAGAGACCAGCCTAATGAGAGTGAGCGGATGAACTTGGAGAGGGGGAGGGTTGGGGTGTCGTTATGTCCTTGCAGAAGTTTGCTTGCCCTAAAGCCAACGTCCTTCAACTTTGCACTCTGTATTTGGCCTCTTTGCAGTAAGACTGGTTTGTGTAATAAAATAATTGGAGGAGCAGAATAGTTTGTTTGCTGTTGAATTAAGAGGAGAGGTCAGTGACTCTGTATGCATGACCAATAAGAACATGAAAAATCCCAGATTGGGATTTGAAACTGGTTCCCAGCGCTAAGAGGTGAACAGGTTAAACACTAAGCCACTGTGCTGCCCTATGCTGAGAAGTGTGTGTGTGAAATTGCCATCATTGTATTTTGACGTTGCGCACATTATTGTTTAACAAACACAGCAATTCTATTTTTTTTTTTATAATAATTTGTGTTAATTGTATACCATATGTATGGGGGGGGGACACTGGACCACACCTTATTATCATTTAATATGGGTGTTTTATACAGTCCCATTAATAGTGCATGAATAAATCAAGCAGCATGTTATGTGGTTCTGTGAGAACAGGTTGGGAGGATGGAACAGGCCTTTTTCGGTTTCATCGTGACCGTGCCCAGTGCACAAGGTGACGTTCTTAAAGGCACGGTGTTATGAGTTTGGTGTTCACTTTCAACCAAACTTGACTGGTCCATAAACTCTTGGCAGCAACTTCACGAAAAATCGAGCCATACCCTCTCATCCAAAATCTCATTAATGCCCTTCTGGATAGGGGGCTGTTAATTGTGAGGGGCTGTTAATCTCGTCGTTAATCTAGTCATACTCCAAAATCTTTACGAAAACCCTTTCAGGAAGGTGGAAAGTGAAAAGGATGTCACGGTTATTAATGCACTTTATGTAAATAATGTATATGTTGCGCTTCCGGTTAGATGCTAACTACATTTCATTGGCTCTGTACTCTGCACAATGACATTAAAGGTGAATCTAAAGGTTGTGTCCTGAGGCAAAGAGTTATAGTTATAGTTGGGTTTTGGTTAGTGTAGTAGTGTTCATGGTTAAGGTTTGGGTAAGTCTCTAAAAAACCTATTGAGAGCAAGAGAACGGTGTTGCTTCTCTCTGTTTCTCTCTCTCTCTCTCTCTCTCTCTCTCTCTCTCTCTCTCTCTCTCTCTTGCTCTCTCTCTGTTTCGTGTCCCTCTTGCTGGATTCCAGCATAATTCCTGTCTTGCACGTTTAGTTTTTCTTTCTATTCGCCGTCCTCATTGTCTTGTTACACCTGTGTTTGTGCCCAGCGTTCTCTTTTTTTTTCTACATCTCTCATTGTTCTTTTCCTTTATTTATTTCTTTTATCCTCCCCGTCTTGTTTCATTCTATATTCCCTCTGCTCTCTGACACTTTCTCGCTCCTTCACGGTATTTTTCTTTGCCTTCCTCTTTGATTTTCTGCTGTCCTACTGGCTTTCTGCTTTGTTTACATCCTACCTAGAACCCCGCAGCACCTCCATGGATCGCTCTTTATCCGCAAGTCCCTGCACTCTCCTCCATTCTTCCCTTCTCTTCTGTGTGCTGGGGGATGTGACAGTGGGAGTAGGATTGGGAGAAGAGTAATTATGGTTCAGTGGAGCTGGCAGCAGTGATAAATGGGTGATCAGGAGCTAGGGCCTGTTTCTCTCAGTGGACCAGATTCCTAGAGCCCCATCAGCTGCATCCTGGTGCAACACAGCTGCCTCCATCCCCCTTCCTGTCCCCACACTATCCATGACATGTCCACCCTAGCAACGGGAGGCTTTTCTGACCCCAGCTGATAGAATGATGACCCCAGTAGTGTTGGCTTCACATAAGAGGTGTGTGAATCTCAGGGTGGCCTTCCTCCTCTAGCGTGAAACATTATATCTTTGGACCGTGTAAATGGCCTCTGATATGACTTTGTATCTTCATCATAAACTTAATCTCTGGTAAATAAACAATGCTGGAAAGCAAAATAAAAAAAAAATATGAAAACAACCCAAATGTATATCATAGGGGGAAAGGAGAGCAGGGAAAGTAAAGCAAGCAAGAATGATGATGTGAAAATGGCCTCTGAGGAATGCTGTACAAGGACAAAATGTTTGTTTGCTCCTTCTTCTATTTTTTTCTGTGTGGGACACAAAGTTCTGGTGACTTTTATTAGTTTTCCAACATAATCCAGAAGTCATTTAAAAGGAAACACCTAGAAAAAATTATAAGTTGCCAAACACAGCCATAGCATTCTGTTGTTGCTTATTGGCCTTAAGTTTTGACTTTTCTACATTTAAGATTATATTACATTTACATTTTATTATTTATTTAACTTAAGCGACTTACAAGTGAGAGAACAAGACAAGTCAGTGGTTAAGGAGGAACCAGCTTCACTGTTAATATCAAACCTGATCATTATTTTATTTTATATGATGATATTCCTCCTGGGATTAATAAAATGTTGTCTAATCTAATCTTTAATTTAATCCAAGACATGATTTATTACTTTATTTCAGTCACAGGGTTAATAATGAACATGTTCTAATGTGTTTCTTTCTTTTCTTTTCATGTTCCTGGACTGGACTTCAACACAGGTAAGAAAATATATTTATCTATGGATTCTAAACACTGATACAGATGTTTTAAATATAATCAGTCATACAGCTGTTTGATCGATGTTCTTACATACATACATATGTTATCAGATATGTTAAATTGCATGTTCTATGATGAGGGGTATAGCGTGAGTGCTGAAGTGCAGGTAGGTCTTTCTGCTGTTGAAGGTCTGATATATTATCATTAATATCTCGCTGTTTGGTGAACAGCCAATTTCAGAATCAGCCGTACCAGTCAGTTTTTAAATCCTCTGATGTCCGTTTTGCATCTTTTTACACAGTTGACTGACTGCCTCTGAGCTTAAATGCAAATTCTGGTGTTAATCTTTTTGCAATAGTAACTGTTAATTAATTCTGCATCACATTCACTGCAACTCTTTTATTCAGTCCACACAGCCGCTTTTATTTTTAGATGCTATCACCTTCCTCACCTGCTTATGTCTTTTACAGTCTGTAAAATGTAATGTCTAATCGTTAGTTTTACTAATAATCTTAAACTTTATGATGTCTAATATTCAGTAGCAATGTGAGTGTGGCTATGAATTGAGCTGTTCTTTAAATTGTATAGCAAGCTTTTAAATAGCAAGCAAATTCACAACGGTTACCACAACTAATATAATCCCTTATTAACAATGGTTGCCACTAGGGATGAGATGTTTACAGCTTTTAATGAAACAATCACAATTATTATGATTATTGTACAATATTTAGCGTTAAAAAAAGTCTAAAGTACAGATGCAGGTATTTTTCTTATGAATGTTGTCATGACGATGTTGAGGCACTCTTACAGTTAATTATTTGTAACATTTTTAATCACGATTAATTGTCTCATTCCCAATTGGCACAACTATTATTTTACCTATTATACATTATCAGTTTATCAACGCTTTTATTTATTTATTTTTTTATTACATTTTTGCAATTGCAAACTGGTTTTAAGGATGTTTTTAAGTTCACCTGAGTGACTTCATTCCGTCATGATGATTCACTAGTGTCATAGGAGTAATTTATACGTTAAATATTTTGAATTAATATTAAAAGCTGGTAATTAAGTCAGTGGGGCTGCCATTTATACCAACACTTGTTTCATACACATTAAGACAAGTATGGATTTGATGATGGGATTTGAATTGTACTTTGTTTGTTTTGTGAATTATTTAGGTGTGGGTATTGAGGAGTGGCAATATTTCTGTAGGAAAGTTTATGATCACATTATCTTTTGTTATTTGTTTATAATGCATATTTCAGTTCATTAAAATTGGAAGGGCATGGTTGCATTATACAGAGGTTTGGCCCTGTCGATACATCACTACCTTACTGAAGTGAAATCAGAGTTCTTTACATTCAACATTAAATATTTCTGTTTAAATTCTTTCTTATTCCAAAGCAGTATTTTAAATAGCCGTCTCAGAGCAAACATTCTGATCTATAGACATTTATTCAAATCCCCCAAATCTATTTTTATTGATTTATTCTACTGTGGCTGATAATTAGAGGCACACTTAAGAAACGTAAGGGATTTTGAAGTTATTTTAAGAAGCCGTCTAAGCCAGAACTAGCTCATATGCTTTAGCTCACATGCTAGAAGAGGTTAGCATGTGTTATGTTTGATAAGGAGTTAGCACAGCTGATTAGCCTTCTATCTAAAGTAGTTCTGACTGTCTGGCTTGGAAATGCTAATAGAGCTTATAGTGTGTGTGTGTGTGTGTGTGTGTGTGTGTGTGTGTGTGTGTGTGTGTGTGTGTGTGTGTGTGTGTTTGCTTGCTTATGTGGTGGAGGAAAATGTTCAGGGCTTCACATACAAATAGAGTTGCCACATTCACAAAATCAGCGACGCCCTTCACGCTCGCTCGCTGATCAGCTGAAAGCTCTAATAGTTTAAGTCTCCAAAAATGTTTTGGATAAATTACATTTAAAACATCACAACCTTTTAACTCGGCTCAAACATTGAGTGCATCATTACAACCCCTTAATTTATGTTCAATTTATTTTCAAGCCGTATTTTATTTATATGGGCGACACAGTCGCAGTCCAAAAACATGGATACAAGGTAAATTGAATGCTCTAAATTGCCCCTCTGTGTTCGTATATGTGTTGTGTGAGTGTGTGTGTGCCCAGTGATAGATCGGTGCCCTGTCCTAGGTGTATCTGCCCAGTGCCCGAAACGTTGTCTCCTGGATGGGTATGGAAGATAAATAAATAATGAATGAATGAATGAATGAATTAATTATAAATGACAGTGCTAATATTTAATTTTTACAGTTTATCTTAGTTTTAATATTTTTTGCGGTCATTTGTGAGCTGTCAACCGCCTACTATGCATATTGATTCGGGGGGGGGGTCATTGTGCTGATTTTCTTAATTATTCATGGGTGTGTTTTCAGTGTGTGGAACCAGGTGCGGTCTGAATTTGGCAGATTGCTATTTCAACTGTATTTTTCGCAATAGCACAGTTTTGTGTTGATGTTCAATAATGTCTAATTTGGTTTTCTGTTAATTGTTGCCATAAACGGGGGTGTACACGCGCGTTTAGACAATTCAGTGACAAAGCACTTGCTTTTCAAAACATTTTGTTTTCTTTTACCTTTACACTCTTATACATTAATACAAATCTAAGTAATAAAAAAAAATGTGAATGAATTTCAGGACAGATGATTCTAGGTTGGCATTCCAGTCCCTGCAGGTGGCCACGTCATGTCTGACTGTACAGCAGGCTTATCACTACGTCAAAGAGCCTGACAGCCATTTAGCCTTTGTATCCCGTGCAGCATGTGCCGGCGCATTTGCTCGAGTGAACCCACTGCGGTGGTGAGAATAATGTGCGAGTTTCTGTCTCCTAGATGAGGGGTTATGCTTGAACAAGCAGATGTGATGGGCCCTTGTATTTGTGGTGTGTAAAGCTCCTCTGGTGTCCTTTCTCTCTCTCTCTCTCTCTCTCTCTCTCTCTCTCTCTCCCTCTCTTTACGTGTTCATTATTCTTTATGGATGAACGCTGCTCTAGTTCAACTTGATCATTTGTAGGTCTTTGCTTCATCGTGGTTATGGTGGTCATGTGGTCACTGTGGGAACTCTACAGGCACACAGGGCCCCTTTGCTCAATCCTGCATGGAGTCTTGGTGTAAGCACAGAAGCTTTTGAACAGTGCTCCATCAAGTTTGCTCTCACTTTGCATATAGGTGGTGCTGTTTTAATAGAACCTCTTCATTTTATTACAGAATGAATGTGTGTGTGATGTTTGTACATTAATCTATCTACCTATTCTAGCATATGTACACTAGTTTGCCTAAATAAAGTCATCCAAGTCTGGGCACTGGCCTCATTAATGAACACACCAGTGGACCATGCTAGACTACCCCACACACACACACACACACACACACACACACACACACACACACACACACAGGAAACCCCTCCTCTCAGCTACATATGCTCACACACCTGGTCTACATCGTTACCTGTTTACAAATGACCAGCAATTTTCTGCTTGGTTCAGCAGCAACTGTTCCTCCTCCCTGGTGCTATCATTAGGGCGTGAGAGCTCATGTTTGGTTATTATGCTTGTCTCTGGTGTTTTGTCCCTCTTGTTTTGTACACATAATCATGGCCTTTCTCTCCCTCTTTGGCACCTCTTCCACTAAATTATGCACTCTGGGCCAGATTGCTCCAACCTGGAATTTGCATGCTTTATTTAAAGGGTTTTGTGGTGCTCACAGCATTTATTGTTTTATTAACCTGCATGTGATGCTTCTCTACGTGATCCTCTTTCTGGAATATTCTCCAGGAGCTTGAAATCCTAGGCAATCAGTCTGGTGTTCACTCACAGTTTGTGCACACAGGCCTCTGCAAACTGGGTTTGCATTGTCGCATATGTCTCCTGGGCATGACAGCTTGCTTTGTGTTTTCCTTTGCCATGTGCCTGGCTATAGAACTAACAGGGGCAATAATGTTGGCCTTCTCGGCACTCGATGATGCGTGGGAAAGGGGGTCATGTGAAATATGGGCATAGGAAGCAGCGACTGCTGAAGGTTGAGAGAGAACACAGCTTCATCATATGTATGAGTAAGTGCTGTCGAGCCAAAGAAGGTTTTATGTCTAACATTTGGATCATGTGCAGGGTTGCGGTAATAAATCAACCAATTTGGTTAGAAATGCAATCAAGACGCACGTCGATGTTGGCACCTATGGGAAAAAAAAGACTTAACCTGAGGAGCAGACTGCGCAAAAGTCATCCTATATAAAGTAAAAAAAATTAAATGCATGGATATTTAACCTCTTTAATCTTATCCTACCACATTCCCTAAATGTAGGGCATTTTGCAAGAGTGTGTGTCTGTGTGAGTGAGTGTGTGTCCAGTGATAGGACCTCCTGTCCTGGGTGTATCTGCCTAGCGCCCGAAACATTCTTCCCTGGATGGGCATTGAGTACCGCCCATGACCCTAATGTAGGGTTAAATGGAAGATAATGAATGAATGAATGAATGAATGTTACCTGTGGTAGTCCTGACCATAAAACAGAATAAACAGAAAGTTAAAATATCCAGAGAGTCTGGAATTGTAGAACGCCAAAGAGTGTCTATACCTTTTGTTGTATTTAAATGTGCAGTTCTATCCGTCTACGCATTTAATAATTATAAAGTCAGCTAAAATAATAAAAACAATATATTTCTGAGGTTTGTTGAAGAGAGGAAATGAAATAAAATTTCGACATGTTGAAATCTGCAAGTTCTTGCTGCGTGTTAAAGATAGATCCAATTAGTCCCTAATGTAAATTCCAGCTAATTACCTTTCCATTTCATTTCATGCAACACTTCCAAGCAACACTTTGACATTATTTGCATATCCTCCTAATTCTTTTTCGATGAACCTTTAATCTTTTTCTTAATTTATCACAAAATGTAAACAAGTCTAACTTTTAATGTGAGTACATGTAGCACCTTGTATATCGCACTGCATATACACAGTGATTAACCGGCGTGCTGTGATATAAAAACATATTTCGGATTTGCACACCAAGGTGTTGTGTTGTGTTTTTTTTTTTTTTCTTACTGTTTTCATGATTTGAAACACCATCGAAAACATGGCATGTCAGTTTTTGGGTAATGGTTTAGCTATGAGGCTCCAGTGCTAAAGATTTATGCCAGAAATTAGTCAAATGCGATCAAATAGCCCCCCAGTTAATCTTCCTGTGCCTGACCATGGCTGCCTTTATCTGCAGGCATAATTAAAGACAACTGTTCATCTGACGGAGCACCAAGGCCCCAGTGGAGTGATACTGGGAGACTTAGCCTGCACCCCTGTCACGGTGATAAATGTTTATGTGGTGACGCGCAGGATGAGAAGATTGTTTTAAACAGGTACACATTTAAGATCCCCGTGTGATTGGTTAGAGCCATTTGACTGATTGGATGTATAACGTGCTTTGAAAACCAATATTAGCTCATTTGTTAAACTCACCTCGTTCAAATGGGTCCGATCGCTCATCCAGCGTGAAACCCATGCGCTTTGCGTGCAGGTATTCCAGCAAACCGATAAACATTACCAAACAGGTTTAATGTATGACCGCCCACCCTGCTGCAGCCTCACCATTTAGAGCCGCATTAGATTTCTGCTAAATTACCGGAGTCTAATTCGGGTGAGAGGGAGATTTCTGACAGTAACTTTAAGTGGCTATTTATTTGACCTTTTTAATATTGAGAGAGGCTGGTAAATGAGATCCGTTTTCCTTCCCATTGCTTCAGAATGGCCAACCTTCCACTTTCCTGCATGACAGACTTAGACAGTTATGTCAGCATAAAATGTGCAAGCTGTTTGGCATGTGAGAAATGATAATAGCGTGATTTCTAAGTGGTGTATCTCCCGAGAGCATAATGAAAATTCTTTTTAATGCAGACCGGAGAAATGGAGCCGGTTGAAAACTAGGTAGAGGCAGAGAAAAGCACAACATCGCCGTCTCTCTTCCTGCCACTCACTGCTAGCTGGAGTAGCAGAGCTTCGGAATTAAGATTTCCAGTTTACATGCATGCTCCAAAATCTTGGGGAAAGCTTACCAAGTGCATGGAGTCTGCTTATTGCTAAAGTTTCTCCTTTAATGTCTTGGGTTTTCTGAAAGACAGTTTCAAACTTCAGATAACAAACCAACTCTAAGTCTGCAGTGACCCTACTTTGGGCTCTACTGTCTTTTTCAAGCTTCAGACTTTCTTACTGATTATATTTTAGTGTATGTGTATGTGATTTAGTCCGCTGTCATTGAAGTGCAGCCTATCCCTGCACATCCCCACAGCATTGCACTTGTTGCAGCTACTAAAACATTGAACGGTGGACAATCTATCCAATGCCAGACCTTCATAAAATGGCCAAGTATCGCCAAATAACATGCATTTGAACTGTGGGATGGATTTCGATTAAACATACAAACTCCAGAAATAAATCTGGTTGCCAATCGGGAGTCCAATCCAGCATCTTCTTGCTGTGAAGCTGCAGGACGATCCACCACCTCACTGTGCCATTGATGTATCTTGTGTATAGAATGTAATAGAATACTTTCTAGGATCTCAATGTCCATGAACCCTTTAAACAGTGACTCACTTGATCAACAACGTAAAGTCCATTAATATAACTTTGGAGCTTTGTCGCTGCCATGATCTCTAATCATTAAGTTTTTGAGTTTAATGATCAACATGCCATGTTTTAATGATGTAACTCATCAATGCGCTTATAGAAGATTCTTCATGCTGGATTAGATAAAGCCTTTTCTGCTCTGCTGAGCTAAAGATGTTTTATTTAAATGCTGTCGTGTTAAGTGTTTTTTTTTTTTTTTTCAACAGTTATTCTGAAAAGTGTAGGGTGCTCAGATATCACTATCTGTTTTGTTATATTCTGTTACTCATCACTTGACCTCGTCTGTGAACCCATGTCTCGAGAACGGTGACCACGTATTTATAGTGAGAGAAAACCAAATCTTTTAGTTAGAGCAACAGTGAGTGATTGAGACATCAGCAGGTGTGTGTGTGTGTGTGTGTGTGTGTGTGTGTGTGTGTGTGTGTGTGTGTGTGTGTGTGTGTGTGTGGGTGTGTGGGTGAGTAGGTGTATTTCAACAGAGGCTGGTGGTTCAGCAGTGTGAGATGGCTTTGATAGAGCAACCTGGTGCGTTGATGTGAGGATGATGATGAAACAGCAGGAGGCTTTTTGTGTCTGTCATTTATTAAACGTGACAGTAAAGCTCAGAGTCAGGGATATTTAGGCAGTTTGAGGCAGTTAGGCATGACACACACACACACACACACACACACACTCACTGCTTAACAACACAGTCTCATCAAATCACGTTTTATCACAGAGGATATTTGTTTTTGCTACCTGTGAGGGGTTGTTATGAAGTGTGTGTGAAGCTATAAAGTGTGCGCACATGGTAACATCTAAACTTTAGTTCATAAGTCAGCTACAATATTAATCAGCATTTATTTTGATTATTAATAAAAAAAAAGTCATTTTGAAGGCACTTGCTCATACTGTATGTTTTTATATTTTGGTTTATTTTATTTTTTAGCTCAAACTCAACTAAACTGGAACTAAAACAAGACATTTGATAATGTTATGTTTGGATTTGGGAAACAATATGGACTTTTTATTGCCACTTTCAGACATTTAAATATTAAATAATGATTGAAATAATTTTAAAAATGGTGATTCTTTCAAAACTAAAATTGAATTAATTTCACCTTTTAAAATTTTTTATTTGCATGTAGTTTTGGTAAAACAGGTGTGTGTGTGTGTGTGTGTGTGTGTGTGTGTGTGTGTGTGTGTGTGTGTGTGTGCAGACACAAAGTGCACACATGCTGTGTTAACAAAATAACTTAATTATAAATGACTATTGGGTTTTTTTTTCACATGTAACTAAATATTAATTTATGTGATGACATCACAGAATACTGTATGTAACCATGTCTTATTTGTATCGGTCACTTGGTTTTTTGGGCGACACGCTGGAGTAGTGGTTACCCCGTTGTGGTTCAGGTTCGAATCCTGATCTAAGTAGAATTTCCATGTTCTCCCTTTAGAACTGGTCACCTGATTATACAGGGGGTGGGATCAGTGCTGGGGTTTCACAATCTTGTTCCCCAGTGTGTGTGCAGTGTTACATCCAGAAATGGTCTACAGAACATGTTACACACAAAGCCATGTGTGTATCTTCAGCTTGATCGGCTTAAAGGTTAATCAAATTAAAGTTAAACTATTAGACAGTCAAGAGCTAGCGAGAATCAGGAGTGGCAGGAGAGATTAACTCGAGACAGATGAAAGAAGTTGATATGTGCTCTTCCCTTCAATCTCGAGTTTTCTTTTTAATTGCAGATAATGTGCATAATATGCCATTTATTCATTGCATAGTCATCGAGAAGGAGGGAAAGGGGACCGGCAGTGTGCTGACTGAAGCTCTGCTGCTTTCCTCTCATCTCTTATCTCTGTGACATTGCAATTGCAGATTTTACAGACTGGAGTAATAAGATAATGTGCAGCTCGGGCTGATCAGTCCATCACAGTCGTGCACTTACATTCTCACCCCTTAAACTGGGAGGGGTTGTCCTATGGAATGTCCAGATCCATATTTCATTCTAATTTAGAGTACTTTAGCTCTGGATATTAGCCAGAAGTAGAGCTGAGACTTTAATTTTGGTAAATAATACAGCCGAACGGTGCAAACTTCAGTTCAAATACTACAGCGCAAGAGAATTAAAAAAAAATTCTTAAATAAATTATAAAACGGGTAGTTCCGGTCCTTAAATCTGATTGGCTGAGCTGTTTGTCCAGCCGTGACATTATTGACAATAGTGCCCACCTCAGACCGCTTCACATTCATATCAATGCATGATGTACAATACATTTATTTTAAATCCTGCACCATAAATAAAAATATAGATTAATATGGACAGTATGCCGGTGTCTTGTTGCCTAGCTATCAATGTTTACTTAAAACAACGGACCAGATTACCTTGCAGAAGACCAGTATATTCATTAATTAGTTTGAAATGAACACATTTATGTAGCAAACATTTTATAACAGTGTTATAAAAGCAGTAAGGCACTCGAGGTTGTGCATTATCGTGAATAAATCACGAGAAAGATATATAACGGCACTTCTCTTTGCGTCAGGCCTAATAACACCCCTTTCCGTGATTTATTCACAATAATACATACCCCATACCTCATTGCTTAAGTAAGTTATTTGGCCTTTTTCTTTTCATTTACAATTTCTAAATAAATTCTTTTCCATTTCACTGTCCTAGCGTCACTGCCCCTCGTCTCTCACATTGTCTACAAGACTACATATTTCAAAACATCTCATCAAATACCAACATTAACTTCTCCAGACTCCTTGTCTAATTCTTTTGCTAGCTGATAGTGAAGGCTGCTTTAGATGAAGATCCAGCCGAGCCAACTGTTGCTGTAGGCTCCTGACCAGTTGGACCTCTGGGTTCCTGAACATGCTCGAAGCCTAGTGTATCAGACGGGTGCCTTGACATTGCGATTTGACAAAATTGGAACAAATGTGAGTTGGTTAATCTCGCAAAGATGTGCTGTTAAATTTTAGGCAAATTAAATTTGAGATTGATACGAAGCCTATCTCTAAACTCTGTAGATCTGTGTTTCTGCTTATTTCCCTGTCCCCTCTCTTCCTCTTGCTGTCTCCATCCATCCTCTTCTAGAAAGAAGCAGGGCTGATAGATGGATAGTGTGGCACAGGGTCATTCTTCACTCAGCCCCTCCTCTCTCCGTCTATCAGTCATGATCCAGAGAGGGTGAGAGTGAAGGAGAGCGAGGAAGGAAGAGAGGAATCGGGCGACAGTGATGAATAGGGGCAGTGCAGAATGAGAGGGCTCTAAAATCACTCAGAGTTTGAATGAAATAGTGAAATTTGGATCGCAGGTCCTGTAAGTTATCCTGCGACTGAACCCATGCTCTGGAAGTGAATCAATCAGACATGAACATGCTTTCCAGATTACAAGCTCTACTCTGCTCTGTTGAACCTAGTGCTTAAAGAAGACCTGTCCCCAAACCAGCTTAGAGAGTGTGTGTGTGTGTGTGTGTGTGTGTGTGTGTGTGTGTGTGTGTGTGTGTGTGAGAGAGAGAGAGAAGCTCTAATGACTTCACAGGCCATTAGTCTCTCTGTGTGCTCTGTCACACCTCATTATCCACACACACACACACACACACACACACACACACACACACTCTCTACTGAGGCATCAGGCTGCAACACACAATGCATTGTCTCGAAACTCAAGTCCTATATTCACCCTCAACATACATGAGAGCGGATGATGGTGAGGTCGGGAAGTCACATGGTTGCTCATTCGTCTAGTCAGACTCCCTCATCACGTCTGCTGGTCGAGCTTAATCACGTCAAATAGCATGGCGGCTAACTCGAAAGCAGACGTTCTAACAGGTTCCAGAGTCCTGAGGATGAGGCAGGTCTATAAAGCTGGTACTCCAAAAACAAACGCAGTGGAATTGTCTGCTCTTGTTGACTTGGCCACGCACGGTCGTCATCATTTAATCTATATTTATTCAGTTTTTGTATTCTATATTTTTATTTTTCATTTCTACTTGTATATTTTTGTTGTATATCGTTTATTTTTATATTTCTACTACTTCTTGTGCAATATGGAACAGCTGAAAAAAAAGAGTTATTTTGAAAACCACTACGTTTTTTTTCACATAGTAGTGAATACTGAAAATGATGCATCATGTTTGAGGCATGATGAGGAAAAAACATCCAGTACAGCGCTGTATGAACAGTTTGTGCACCAATTAACGTGAACAAACAAAAGTTTTTATTCCTTTCCTTATCATGTATGAGTAAAACTGCAGTTCCTTTAATTAATGATGGAAACTGAATGGCTTTATTGGGATAAGAACACAAAGATTCACTGAGCAATGGTAATGGTAATCCTTTGCCTTCATAGTACCCAGACATTAGTCTCAGAGAGAATCTTTGGAGTGAGGTAGAACAGGCTCTTCAGAGCATTTCTGTACCCGTCATCTAATTTGCGGCGACCACGAGGCGCCCTCCTGTCCGCATGGGCCAATATTCCTGCAGGACGATTTCAACACCTAGTGGAATCGATGCCTTGATGAATTGCTGTGGTTCTGAAGGCCAAAGAAGGTCCAGTGAACTTGATGGTGTCTCTAATGGTCATTCTGTGTACATGTAAACATACAGTGAAAACATTATATTTGCCTTTTCTATGGAAATGTACATTATTATATGCAAAGAGTAATCCCTTTACCTCAAAGTGTTGAAGCAAGCTGCACAGTGAAGCACTGCACCACCACTTTTAACCAACCTACCCTTCTTCCAGGTTCTTGTTGGTCATATGGAGCTATTGATTTGCCATAAACTGCCACAAACATAAACTTTTTGTAGACTTCTCCTAACTTTAGGGTACTTAGTCTTAGTTTCAGTACCATATTTCAAGAGTCAGTTTATAATAGGGTTTTTGGGATGTATAGTGCACACACCACAGTCATTTCACAAAAAAGAAAGATACAATACCAGTTACAATAAATGGGAAGTTGGATATTATATGCGTTTTGCTTGATATTTATATTAATAACTAAGAACAAGTGATAGATTTAAGGTTACTTCAGATTTATTAAAAGAAAATGTCTATCTGATTTTCAATCTGTGATTACCTCTGCAGATTGTAATATCGATCTTTGTTTGGGAGTCATATTGTTTTAATAATTCATGAAGACTTCCGGCTTTTCAGAGGTTACCTACGATCTGTAATTCACATTTGAGGAAGCATAACCTGGACTTAGGATCACTTAGAGTGCTTAGTAAGGCTGCTTTGCTTACATCAATTCCTTTAAGTGCAGGACCCATTTTATTGCTGCTGTTAAACATGCCTTGGAAATTTCACATAAACAGCACATAACTAAAGTTAATCCATCAAGAAACTATAAACAAATGCATTGTGAGGCGAAATCCATGAGTCATCTGGCCAAACGGGACGATAATTTGTGCAACCTTATGTAATGCATGGCATCCATTAAGGACTTGTTTTAACAGTGAGCTCCAGAGGAAATAGAGGATTGTGTATTAAATGCAAAGATTTTTTTTATTTCTGCATATGGTGTAACCTCTCAGAACCCAGTGGGTAATACTGTGGTAGGGAGTTGCATTGAGACTGAATGAGGAGAGGAGACCGAATTTACCAGACTGTAAATTAATTATTACTAAAAATAAAGATAATCATTATTACAAATAAAGATAATCGTTTTGGCTGACAGACTTTAAGAGAAGATTTTTCCATTTTCTGCTGACACTCATGCTACAACTGAGACTCTATCCCACTCTTTTAGTACCTCGCTTCTTTAAATGTCTGCAAAAGACACACAAACCATTATTGCAACCGCCCCAGGTGGAAGCCATCACCTCACCTGAATCCCTGACTCCACCTCTCATTTACAGATCTGTGCTTGAATGCAGCTCTGTGTTTTAAATGCACCTTTAATACATTTACAAATCAGATATGTGCTCATACACCACTGGCTCTGCCAGCAGTCATGCCAGATTGTTGTCCTGTGGGTGGTGTTTGGTTTGCACTGGTATATGTTGGATTTAAAAAGCTCTTAACTCATAATAATTACAAAACTCATAATAATTACATTTAAAAGTTTAAATACTTATTACTTTAATTTATTCTAAAATATGCTGCTTATTTATGAGCGATTAAATGAGTTTTGTTCCTCTGTGTGCTGTGCTTCTGTCTCACTGTGACTGTGTGACAAATAAGATTCTTTTAATGAGGCTTAATACATGTTACAAATATGTTAATTAAGACTTTATTAAATTTCAATAATAATTTGAACATAATCTATTAATAATGTTGTATTGATTGTAAGCCTTCGGATAATATTTATAAATTTTTAGCATTTATAATTCAAGCATTGATTTATTAATAAAGCGAAACATGTTTAATGAGTGATCATTGTTCTCAGTAAATCTAATAAAATTAGCCTCCAGGGTGTTTGACTGGCACAGAGATTTGAATTGCCACCTCTGTGATAAAGGCGGATGGGGGGGGGGGTGCTGAAGCATGACTTAAAAAAAAATGACTTAATTATGGAAATAATAAGAAAAACTCAGTTGGTCACACAAACAAAAATGCATACTTATTTCATTAAATTAAACAGTATGTACATTATGGAAATTGTGTGTGTGTGTGTGTGTGTGTGTGTGTGTGTGTGTGTTGGCCATCATAACTAGATCACATACCGTACCTTTTAAACTTTGGCATCTTAAAGTCCACCCACTTTCATTTATTTTATATTTAAAATGCATTCAGCCAATCTGAATTGAATATTTAACTCTGTAAGTTAAGTTTTGCAGTGGTTAATCATTTGATCACGCATGCAGAGGGAGATCTTAGACTGGTGACCCGTCAAACCCCGAGTGCACGGTTTACTCATTCTCAAATTTAAAGTTATTTCATTATTTTATGGTTTTAAAATTTGCAACAACGCTGAAAAATGTCTTTTGTAATTTCACAATCGCTGCTCCGGCACGGCTGTTCAGTTACGTGTGGTTGGTTCTTTTGTATAATGTATACAACACCAACAATTTCTATCATACTCTGGCTTTCTCCCCGTTTCTATCTCTGTAAGTGCGTGTGTACGTGTCTGCTGGGGGGCAGTCTGTGATGGAGCGTAGGCGTCAGAGGTGAGGGTGTAATTGTGAAGTAAAGGCGGTGCTCTGACAGTGATTACTGCCGTTAATTGGAAGGAAGGGGCAGTTAGAGGTGGGAGGTTCACCATCATGCAGAGGCAGTTTTAATGAGTTTGTTCAGGGGGAGGCGAATGCAGACAAGGTGGCAAACAAACCCTCATACTTCATTTTTCTGCCCTGATAAACCATTGTCTAAATGCTGTGGAACAGAAACAAATGAAATCATCACGTTGTATTTGCTCGCTTTCTTTATTTACTGTAAGTACACAGGACGCTCACTCTCGAACCGGAGTTAACGGAGCCGTTTACTTTCCTTTGCTCTCCATTTCTGCAGTGTATTAAGACTGGAGTGACGTCGAGCTGCCTTCTTTTGAGCTATAAATGGTAATGTGATGTGGCGAGGTGAAGGATGGTGTGAGGAGAGGTCACTTTGAGCCCGGGGGGACAGGTGGAACGAAGTTGAGGCATTTACTCTAATGCCTTTTTCTGTTCTCGAAGAGTCGTGTTTAAATGGAATCAACCTTCTGAAATACTTTTTATTTTTCCCTTACACCTAAAAGTTCCTCTAAACACAGCTGCTATTGATGGTGAATGTGTATTTGTGTGTAATCGTGTAGATAAATACTGTTGGAGTGGCAGAGTTGTTCAGTGGTTAACACTCTAACCTCACAGCGAGACGGTCCTTCAGGGTTATTCCAATCCAACTTTCATCTCCGCTGCGCAATGCAATGACGATACAATTTGCATTTGTATTATGAATTGAATCGCATTGTTTTGCTTCTTACTGTGCTTCAGTTGGAACTTCTTCTGAGCAAATCCAGTGAGGTTTAACATCATGAACACAGTGAATATCACGTTGCAGAAATAAGTGATGAGTAAATGGCAGCATGCTGTTGGTTGGGCCCGGCGAGGAAAACTCAACTTTACTGGCGCTGAAAATGTTCAACTGCAGTCATTTTTCATTCATTCATTCATTCATTCATTCATTCATTCATTATCTTCCGCTTTATCCTCTATTAGGGTCATGGTGGGGTTCCCCATGCCCATCCAGGGGAGAACGTTTCGGGCGCTTGGCAGATACACCCAGGACAGGGCACCAATCTATTGCTGGGCACACACTCACACACAGACACGTACACAAACACACTCTATATGGGGAAATTTGGCAATCCATGTTTTTGGACTGTGGGAGGAAACCGGAGAACCCAGAGGAAACCCACGCGGACACGGGGAGAACATGAAAACTCCACCCAGATGGGGATTCGAACCGGGAATCCCTAGTGCTGAGAGGAGAACGTGCTAAACCACTAAACCACCGTGCCGCCCCTACAGTCATTTTTGTCCAAAGAAAACAAGTCACATGGCATTGTGGAGCTTTCCGATGGATTACCTGGTTCCTGGTTCTGATGGATATATGGTTCTCTTTACAAATCCTCCCAGTTTGGAATTCGAACCCGGATCCTTAACGTTGATTGGTGCCACTGTGCCTCATGTTAAAGATATTAACTGAAATCAAAATCACTGTGGTACCTCAAAGACCAATGCAAAAATGTATATACTCACTGTCCACTTTCTTGTTTCTATTGTCCATTGCATCAGCATCACTGATTATATAGATACAAATTCTAAGTATATGATTGCAATTATTTCTTTCTACATTCTTTATGTTAGTTCCTTTACTTTGTTTTCTACTGGTCAGGACGCCTACCGTACAACTACAGAGTAGGTGTTACCTGGGTGATTGATATTTCCCAGCACTTCATTGACATGTTACCACTTTGTTGAGGTGCACTGATGCAGATGCAGTGGTTTAGATGCAGCAGTGATGCTAGAAGTTTCAGTAACACAGCTGGACCAAAAATGACCAACTTACCAAATATCAAGCCCCCCATTGACCAGAAGGTGTTGGTTAAGCCGCAGCACTACCAGTTTGTTTCTGTTGCTGTAGAGTATACAGAATATACATTATATTGTCCTATTGTTTGATTAAACCATGAAAAAAATTATAATTAGAATATACAGCGTAAGTTCACTTTGTATTCAAAAGAGCCGTTAGAAATTTTCCTCTGGAACAGAGGAGAGGCAGAGCGACTTGTGAATAAGTTGTGGATATGGGTAATTAAGAGCTTCACCTTGGCTTTCTTCTTCACTTCCACCCTCAACTTCTCATCCTGCATTAAGTTGATCAGAGCAAAGGTTTTTTTTTATCTATCCAATTCTATTACTGATGGTTTTCTAAAGCAGCTGATGAAACTCCTCACCAAACTCTTTGTGCCGCCACGCTCTTCCTGTCAAATGAGTAAAATTAGCGGTCTTGTCTGATTTGTTGCCGTTAGACAGACCGTGCGCTTGTACTTCATTCGTCATTTGAGGGAGTACAACCCACCTGGTGATTAGAGAAGCAGTGATTGGTATTAATGCTGTTGGCAAAGGGCAGATGATGAGCTTTGATATGAGCCGATGAAAGAGAGACAAGTTCCACTGGGATTGCCCGTCTGGATCCTGTCTGCATGCTGAGGGCCTGTTGAACGGTCGGGAGCAGCTCGGCAGTCCTGTCATATTTGAGCTCAGCGTAACCTGAAACAACACCGGGAAAGATTTTAAGTCAAAGAAAAGATGAGGATTAAGGAAAAGGTGTTTAGCGGTGTTGCCGCACATCAGGAAGGTCTTCTGTCTGCATGTGTTTGCAACGGGAGCTTCAGTTTCCTCCCTCTGTCCAAAGACATGATGCACTGACAATACAGTCAGAGTTAAAAAGTTTTTAATAAGGATTTGAAGTATTAAATTTATCCCTACTGCAATGAAAACAGATGAGGTCATTTGCCCAACAGTTTGAAGGACTATGAAAAGTGCTCACTGACTTATAGTTGTTTTGCGGTTTCTTCAGTTTAAGTATTATAAATAGTGGTTGGTAAGTTGGGTAAGGCTGTTTAACTTGGCGTTCTGACATACTGATATCCATGGTGCATGGGGACAGACAGTACAATTGAAGCTGACTTTTCTTTTTTTTTTTTAACCTAAATTATATTTAACTTGTTGCAACCCTTTACATTCACACACGTTTACAAATCAGTTTTTGTAATAATGTTATTAGAACATGATTTTGGTTTAAATATTTCCCCCTTTATTAATATTAGAAGTTGTCTTTACAGAAAATGCACACTTTCCAAATTGTATTTAATCTTTGTATTGGGTTGAGAGTCATTTGGTCTAATGGAGACTGTAAAGTTAGAAAGGTCACTGAAGACTCATTTCAATCACTAAAGCCATTTCACAAACCCTTTCAATTGAAACTTTACACCCCTGCCCTCATTTAAGCACCTTACCAAGTAAAACATGTGAGAATGTCTTTGCAAATGCATATTTAATACACTTAGTGAGGTATGTAGTACTTTGTGGGAAACTTTAGTTTGTGTCTAAATGTCTCTAAAACACATTGAAATGTCATATTTGCTGCTCTGAAGAATCTGTGCATTCTTTGAACTTTTGTCACGCATTGTCAAATTTCTTTTTCACTGAGATTTGTATCAGTAACACCTGCACAAATCAAAAGAGCTTCATGTCATCACTCACCACGGTACCGCTCTGACACTCGTATGTGACTTGCTAAATCTCACTCAGGCAAATACCCTGAAACACAACTCGCCAACTGATTCACCTCAATAACAGTGGAGTGCACGACTGTGGGACTGCTTGTTCCCTACTCAATATAGCACAGTTTTAAAGGTGGAATTTGGGGGGTCACAGGCAGGCGCAGGCAGTGAAATAACAGTAAAGCTTTTTTGTTTTCATTTTAAACATTCAATTATTTAAAAAAAAAAAAAAAAAAAAAAAACTCTAGTGAGAATGTTGCTGAGCTTTATACTTTATACAAATCACACTGCCCACGTTACTATAGTATTTAATAGCAATGATAACAAATCTAACAATAAATTAAAACTCCCTGTTAAGTTACTTTTTAAGAAGAAACCTTGATAACCAAGGCTCAGTGGGAAACTTCTCCTCCTTGAGCGGCTGGTCAGCATCAACAGTGCAGGGCAATCAGGTGTCCATTAAAAATGCTAAAAATAATAATAATAATAATAATAATAATTAATATGCACCTTTTGTTGTAATCTTGATTTACTATATGTGTTTAAGTCTTGTCATTAGAGACCGATGGTGTAAATGTCACAGGATTCACTGAAAATGCTGTCTGGCTGATGAATAAGAAAATGTTATTTGATGTTATAGTTACATCAATGCATACATGTATGATTAGGAGTCTGATTTAACGTTGTTAAATATCTGGACTGTGTGATCTTCAGCTTTCTTCACTTTGTTCTCCGGTTCTCTCAGGTGATTGTGGCTGCTCTAGCTGTTTATTGAACTGCACTTTACTAGACTAGTTTATTTAGTGGTTGTTTTTCGGGGATTTATTAAGCTCTGATCGTCGAGAGAGTGAGAAGAAGAACAAGGGGCTGCCTCTAACGGATGGCTCTCTTAATTAATTAATCTACACACCTGATCTTAATGAGCTGTGACTTCAGGCTGTGGGTGCTCACGACTGTAACTAATTAAGTTCATCCACCCAATTCACAATCACTTTCAGTTCAATGCCATGTGTGCACTTGCACCGTCTCTATTTCTGCAGGCAGGATGGAGAAGGAATCAGTAGCTTAGATTCAGATAGAGAAGCAAAACCAGCACAACAAAAAAAAAACAATGCTATTATTACACTGAATGTATTTATTTGTTTATATAGTTGTGTATACTTATGGATTAAAGGTCCATATTTTTTCGTAAAGAATACAGGTGAGCGAGTATGTGTGCGAGAGAGAGTAAGAGAGAGAGAGAGACAGTGAGTCTGTGATCACATGTATATGTTTATGTGGGTGCAGGTTTGATTGTGTTTATGGGTGAGAATGTGAGCGAGACTGAGCCATGGGGGTTGACACCAAAGGTGACTTCTTTGGCAGTAACCTTGAATGTGAGAGAGAGAGAGAGAGAGGGAAGTGGGGGGAGTGAAAAGAAGAAAGAGAGAAAGTTTATTAAAATGAATTTGAGGAGAGGGGCAGTGGCTGACAGCAGCATAATTAAATATGGAATGTCAGCAGTAATGTATGCTGCATGGCAGGAGTGTGTGTGTGTATGTCTGTGTGTGTATGTCTGTGTGTGTGTATGTGTGTGTGTGTGTGTTAGAGGAGCCCAGGCTTGTCGACTCGGGGGTCAGCAGGCCAGCCGGAGCAGATAAGGACAAAGGAGTGTCTGCCCCCTGTTTCAAGTTAAGATAGAAGTGTGTGTGTGTGTGTGTGTTTTATGTGAGGCTTATGTTCTTTTTTGCATTCATACACACAAACCCACAGGATGTGGTGGGAGTGCCAATCGTAAACAATACTATGAGCCGAAATACTGTTCTCCTCTTCAACTTTAGATCCCAGATGAAATGATGGAACATAACTGCAGAGTTCAGTCAAGCACATGAGACGCCACCTTTCTGTACCGTGTGCTAGATATGCCCTGCTAGTCTTTTTGTTAGTTGAGGCAAGTGATGTCAGTTTGATTGCAGCAATATTTAATTTAATTAATTTATTTTAGAATTTTATGATGCATTATTCGGTAGACTATAATATACCATTCTAAACTTTTAAATCCATGTATTATAAAGCTTTTGTATTATAAAGCTCAGATTTTCAAAGATCCTTGTTATTTTAATTAAACGCTCTCCCAATATATAATTAAACAAATCTAAGATTTTTGTTGAATTTGTTTTATCTTTATTTTTGGAAAATGTTTTGGAAAATCGGATGAAGTTTTGAGTCAAATTTATGCTGAAATCTAGAATATTGTATGGTGTTCAAACCACTTTATATGTTTTTACTGAAGACAACTTCTAACAAAATGAAACACGTGTATATACTTGTGTGTATGAAAACGGTGGGTGATTTGTTCCCGGATTTTTTTGGGTTCTTGTGTTTCAATTTATAAAACATGGAATTAGACTCGTGTAGTATTTGTTTTGAAGTTGGTGTATTTATTTGGCACAAAAGTATTTTTATTTCATTTTCTACACCGAACGTGTTCTGTGTGTGTGTTGTGTGTGTGTGTGTGTTGTGTGTGTGCGCGCCATGGAAGTGTAGATATTCAAAACAAGAAAAAAAAAAACCTAAAAACAAAACCTTTATTTTCTGCTCTCAATATGAATGAAAAACAAAAAAGGTTGAGAGTAAATTCTATCTAACATTTAGCCTCTGGGCATTCTGCTCCTGCTGCTCCTTTAGCCAATCTATTCAGTATGTTGGGTCTACTCTAAATGCAAAGCTTTTTCCCCTTGAATCGGTTAATCCCACATCGGGCTGGTCTCTGCTCTTTACAGACTGCCCGGCCGCTCGCCCCCTCATTACTCTCTGGGATAAAAGCGCTAAGCAGCATGACAAGCTCGGCTGGTCACGGAGGATCACTTTGTCAGAGCAGGGAGTGCGCTGCCACCGGTCACCCTGCAACACCCGGCTAAGGCAGTGAGAGGGAGAGAAAGCGGAAGGGGGTCATAACTCAGCCCCCTACGCTTCGTTCACTCTTGCCGTTATTACCTTCCTGAGCAAGGTCACACTAATCAACTCAATTACCAGTCCTCTCAGACATTTTCATAATGTTTTCTGCTAGTTGCTCTCCTGTGAAAATGACACAGCCTTGGCAAATTAATATCATTACTATTTGCGCTTAATGGTGCAGCTATACTTTTTTATTTAAGATTGAGTCCTGCCAACGACCTCCAGCACAACTGAGCTTGGGTGAGCTGCGAGAGAGAGATAGTGACCGAGAGAGAGCGTGAGAGAGAGAGAGAGCGTGAGAGAGAGCGTGAGAGAGAGCGTGAGAGAGAGCGTGAGAGTGGGGGAGCTAGATATAAAGATATGTATGTGTGTATGTATATATACACGCCACGGTGGCTTAGTGGTTAGCACTCCCGCCTCTCGGCGTTCGAATCCCGATCTTAGGGAACTGTCCACGTTCTCTCTGGGTCTGCGTGGGTTTCCTCCAGGCTCCGGTTTCCTCCCCATAGTCCAACAACATGGATTCAAGGCTCTAAATTGCCCCATGTATAGTGTGTGTTTGTATGAGTGAGTGTGCTCAGAGATAGATTGGCACCCTGTCTTAGGTGTGTCTGCACAGGGCCCGAAATGTTCTCCTCTGGAATGGCATGAGGAACCCACAACATCCCCCAGCGACCATAATGTATGATTAACTGATATGTGATATAATCAGTTAATATAGGATTAATCGATATGTCCGTCTGTGTGGGTTTCCTCCGGGTTTCAGTTTCCTCCCACAGACCCAAAAACATTGACGTCTCTAAAATGCGTGAGTGAACGTGTTCCTAGCCATAGATTGGCGTCCTGTCTTTGTGTCATCTGCCCAGCGCCCAAAACGTTTGCCCCTGGATAGGCATGGAGACCCCCCCCCCCCCAGGATTAAGCAGAAGATAATGAGTATTCATTCATTCATTCATTCATTATCTTCCGCTTTATCCTCTATTAGGTTCGCGGTGGGGTTCCCCATGCCCATCCAGGGGAGAACGTTTCGGGCGCTGGGCAGATACACCTAGGACAGGGTGCCAATCTATCGCTGGGCACACACTCACTCACACACACACACTCTATATGGGGCAATTTTGAGATTTCAATTAACTTGATCCATGTTTTTGGACTGTGGGAGGAAACTGGAGAACCCGGAGGAAACCCACACAGACACGGGGAGAACATGGAAACTCCACCCAGATGGGGATTCGAACCGGGAATCCCTAGTGCTAAGAGGAGAACGTGCTAAACCACTAAACCACCGTGCCGCCTGATAATCAGTATATTAGAGGATTTTTCATCTAATAAAAGATTAATTATCCTTCATTAAATTATCTGAGGCGGCACGGTGGCTTAGTGGTTAGTATGTTCTCCTCCCAGCACTAGGGATTCCCGGTTCGAATCCCCATCTGGGTGGAGTTTCCATGTTCTCCCCGTGTCCGTGTGGGTTTCCTCCGGGTTCTCTGCTTTCCTCCCACAGTCCAAAAACGTGGATCAAGTCAATTTAGTTCTCCAAATTGCCCCATAGAGTGTGTTTGTGTGCGTGTCTGTGTGTGTGTGCCCAGCGATAGATTGGCGCCCCGTCCTGGGTGTGTCTGCCCAGCGCCCGAAACGTTCTCCCCTGGATGGGCATGGGGAACCCCCCCCCCCCCCCCCCCCCCCGCGACCCTAATAGAGGATAAAGCGGAAGAAAATGAATGAATGAATGAAATGATCTGATTCATTACTATATTTATATAATAATAATAATTCCAAAAATTATTTGTGATGGATTTTATATTTTACAGAAATTTCAATATAGTATATGTACAAAATTATTACATATAAGACCTACACTATATAGTTACAGGTTTATGATGTCCTATTCACATTGCTGTGTCCCACCAGCCTCTGACAACTTTCACTCTCCTTTAAAGGTTTTGTGTTCCTGCTTGTTTTTTGAACCTGTGGTAATGGAACTAGAACACCTAGAACCTAATGATTTCAAAAAGTGTCCTAGTAATTTTGTCTGTATGGTGTATGTAGTCCTGCCCTTCTTTAGAGACGTTCTGTTATTTATTTATTTTGCTGTACATCCACACTCTATTACTGGATTAAACGGGGATTAAATTAGGTTTAGTGCTGGCTGCAAATTGCTGAGCATGTATACGCTCGTTTCCTACTGCCGCACCATTATATTACAAACCAGCCCAAGAGTGATCATTCATCCAACAAGATGCACCCCTCCCCACCCCCGCCCCACACCCCCGTCTGCTGTGAAATGGCACAAAACTTCCCATGTACTTAGTTTTCCAAGTGCAGCCAAGTGGTTTGCAGTATGTGTGCAGCCTTTGACAGATTTTGGGCGCTCAGTTTGGAGTCATTAGAGTGATAATGGCTTTATTATAGGAGACACCCCTTGAGCCCCACTAATGAGAGATTCTGGAGTGCGTCTGACTGAAGGAATTCTTACTGCAGTGACTGTGGTCTCCCAGTATAGAGGGCCTTTAGAGACCAATTAGAGTGGCAGGTACTGTGGAGGAGCTTGCACCTGTCTCCGGCCTTATTATTCCAGTGGTACTGTACTGGGATAGGCTGATTAACCCAGTGGTGCACTGGGATTGGTTGACTTTAGCCAGAATAGCACACTGGGCTTGTATGAACTCACACTAACCCCATTATAAACCCATCAGAGGCAGCGGTAATCTGCTCAAAAGCAGACACTACAGGACTTGAAAATGTCTTTACAGGTCTTTCTTTCTTGCTCTCTCTCTCTCACTCTCTCTCTCACTCTCTCTCACTCTCTCTCTCTCTCTCTCTCTGTTTTGCTCATGGGTGTGTGTGTGTGTGTGTGATACTAGTAACCATCTGGAATAATATTAATATTGTAAAATCCTCATGTGCTTTGTTTCATATGTACTTTTTAGTCGACTCTAAAGCCACATTCACAGAAGCACTGCAACGCTGATCTCCATCATTAGCTGAATGAACTAGAACATAACTGTACATGTATCTTTATAAGCGCACACGTCTGAATCAGTTGTACCGGAACTTGGGTAGTTGTACTAGAAATAATAGCTGATAGACTGGAAATTTTGCAGTGAGTGAGTGAGTGGGCGTGCTGATAATGTTTCAGTCATGTGGTTAATGTGACGCAGAAGAAATACAATAGAAATGGGTGCCAGTGAACATTTTTAACTAGAGAAACAATGAAATTGTGTACGTTTCATACTTTTTGTGTATTTTACCAATCTGTGGTTGCAATGAATCTGAAATAGGTTTGCTCTCGTGTTGTGATCTGAATATGCTCTATAATAGGCCATATACGATTCTCTGGTCATTATCCTGATAAACAGTAGATATCTGACCGTATGTGGATTGTCAATATGTATTTAAAGGGACAGAGTCTTTTTTGAGAACAAAGTAATGTTTTGTTTACTTCATATAAATAACAAATATAAGAAACCCCATATATTTTCTTGCGAATTTGGGGACTTTTTTGTAAAATTAATAATTGCATGATGTAATAATTGTATAAACGTGATTATTTGTTTTAGCCACAAAAATAAGAGCTAAACTTTGTCTTAAACACGTTAAAAATAATTAAGAAATTAACCAACGGTCACAATTTCTAAATTTAATGTATAGTGAGGGTGTGGCATATCTGTGGTCAGGATGTTGGGCTATCAATCTGAAAGTTGTGGGTTCAAATCTCAGGTCCCTAAGCAAGACCCTTAACCCTCATTGCTCCAGGGATGCTTCATTAACCCTGTGTTCAGACCTCAATCATGGGTACTTGTAAGTCACTTTGAATAAGAATGTCTGCTAAATGACCAAATGTAATATATAATGAAGGACCCAAACCACTGATTTGTCAAATCAAAGTAAAATATTTAAAATCTATATGGTGGTTTTTATATAGTGAAGCAATCTTCTAATTACAACAATGTATATTTTTGTATGTAATTGAATGCTGTTTTTAAAAAAAAAAAAATATTTTTTTATTCTAAAATATATTTTAAGAGCTGCTCACTTTGAAAGCATCTTATATAACGGATGCAAATAACGATACCTGTGACCCCAATTAGTTGCATAAGTATGTATTTACCCAAGTCATTAAGGTAAAGCATTAACGAGGTGACAGCATCTTAACTGAGTGTTTATTATGGCCTGCACCAGGTAGTGAATCAGCCTCCTTTCTCTTCAACAGCCCACACTCATTATGACAAGTGGAAACGAATAAGGTTAAAGAGCTGCACATTTTTTTCCTCCTTCAAAGATCTTTGAGCACGAAGGAGCGTACGCCCAATAAACCCACACCCCTCTCATGTTTTATTCAGACTCTTTTATATTGGAACATGGGGTGCTAGCGCTGCGTTAAAAGAGCTCTAAGCCGATTTTCACATTCAGAAAAGCCCTTTTAAATCTCATCCCCATGCACGAATTCTCCCCTTTTTACAGCCTCCTTTTAATGAATAGATGTCCAATAAGGGCTTTTATTGTCTTAGCATATGTTGCTTTTATTAGCTGAAAATAATTACGTTCTTCGGATCACCTCGGAAGTCCTTCCGGAAGATAAAAATGAGATGAGAGTTTCACAGTGGCTGCACAAGTCCTTCTTAGTTGGGTCGTTTTCCCCCTGGGTGCTTCATGTCCTGACACCCCCACCCCACCCCGCAGCTCTTTTACAGACCTCCCCTTTTAATTCATCTTACAATCAATCCCACCTCCTCTATTTTCATCCAACCCAAAGTCATTTAGCTTCTCACACTTACCTGATCTTATCTCGCCTCTGTTCATGTTTGCACCTGTGTGTGTGTGTGTGTGTGTGTGTGTGGGGGGGGGGGGGTTCTAGGTGGTGTTGGGTTGGCTTATTAATGTTTTTAATCATAAAACTGCATTTAAAAATGTTTTTCTCTCTTGCTCTCTCTCTTTATTTTTCTCTTTCTCTCTCTTTAACATCAATTTCTCAAATACTAAAAAGCTTTTTTTGCATATACTTTAATTAGCAACAGTTGACGAAGCTTTAAAGAACAGACTAAATGAAGAAAACAATTAACAAAAGATTTAAGTATTGGGAGAAATTACATAAACAGAAATAAGCATAAGCAAGCGAATACAATAAATGTACAAAAATAATTCTAATTTTATTGATTTGTATATCTCTCTCTCTCTCTCTCTCTCTCTCTCTCTCTCTCTCTCTCTCTCTCTCTCTCTCTCTCTCTCTCTCTCTCTCTCTCTCTCTCTCTCTCTCTCTCTATATATATATATATATAATTTCTCACTCTTTCTTGCTCTCCTTGTCTGTATTTTGCTTTCTTGTCTTTTCCCCCCTCTCTTTCCCGCTCTCTCACGCTGTCTATTTGGCCCTCTCTCATAATTAACCTTTGTAGTCAGGCCTTCCTTTTATTTCGTTTGCATTTCACACTCAAACTCTGTTAATCACAATTTGCATCTGGTAGAAGGTTTTTCACCTTTCACAAAGTTCGATCGTTCTATAGTAAATGCTGAACACGGTGCCAATCATTTCACAAACATCATCCTGCAGCCTTTTAAAAGCTCCTGAGTCACTGAGGCGCTGCACCGATACATTTGCAATCATCTTCCGACTTGACTGCAAATGTAAAGTAGTAATCTATCGAGATATCGACCTTTCCTGCAGTGAAGATCGTGAATGATCTGCTGCTTACTGCTAAATAAATCGTTTTTTAATGCCGGCCTACTCACTCCAACTTTCACACTTTAACTATAGAGTTGGATCATGTGACGTAACAACGCTTTCCCACAAGCAGGTGGAAAAGATGCGTTCTCATCTCGTACATTTGGTTTTGGGTTTGATTTTTTTGGGTTTTGAAGTCCTCATGCCCTCCCTTCATCTCTGTTTTACTGGAAACTTTGGTTTCCTTTTACAAGACCTTCTAGTAGTTGAATTGGAGATACTATATTTCCTCGGTGTGTAAACATATATCTGACCCTCTTATCATTGTAACCGACAGAAAATAGCTTTTCATTAAATAAATACATTCTTTATGAGCCTGCAGAAATGGACTGTAACTGAAAAACAGTTGAGTTTTTAAATCTATTACAAACTATAATTGCAATGCATTTATATTTATTTATATAACAAATGATTTTATTTCAAAAAGCATTTAATGAATCTGCTTATAACAGATCATTTTTTCATTTCCTGTACAGACAGCATCAATGTACATGTTCGCACTGAGTTAAAGATTACAGAATGAAGAGCGAATGTTCAACATATTACAGAGTAATGTAGTGTACACCCCATGACATTGACTCATAACTCTTACAGTGAGCAGTGAAAATAGATTAAAGTAAAATCTTGTGCTGATTAAAGATGTATAAATAGGTTTCTGTAGGATGGGGGGAGAAGCAGATCTTGATTTCTCTTTATTTTGAAGTTCTTATGGATCAAATCAGTTAATTAAATAAGAAAAAAAAAGCACTGAAGTGGGATGATGAGTGCCGATATGAAAATATAAGGAATAAAACGTATGCCTGAATGTAATAACGTTAGAAGAGCAGCTTATTCAATCTGTTCTACTTTTAATATCAAACCTTTTATTACAGCTGTTTTCCCAAAACATATCCACTGTTTTATCATATATTGGTTCAATGTTTTTGTCAGTGTTTATCCCAAAACATCTACAAAGTGGTCTAGATAGGAGGTGTATCTTGGCAATGGAAATGACAGGTGCACCACTGATTGTAAAACAACTTAAACATCAAAAGTCCGATGTTCCTTACTATCTTTGCAAGTACTGTAATTGTCAACACAGGTGCGTGCCCAACACCACTGACCACTAAATAGCCACGTAACTGTTCACACAGTGTCTACACTCCACTGTGTATTTTTCGATTCACAGTAAAATGAAATATCTCCAGATCTAGCACATTTCCAGATACAGTGATTCTGATCCATATTGGTTCATGATGTTTGTTATGAGGTAGTCTTTCACATGACTAAGCTTTAGTCTGAAACTCAGTGCCGTACATTTTGTACTGTCGTGATTCTGAACAGCGACATGATTACTCTACCCCGAGTGCTTCTGTGGCCCGGCACATGCTCCACCTTTAAAAGTATGAGACTCGGGAGAAGGAGAACCTTTTTTTTCTTTTCCATTACATGCCGACCCTTTCTATTATAATGCCGATTCTAATAGGATTTAATGCATGTTGTGGGACAAGGTCCTGATACTTTATGACCAGGACCAAAATAATTGAAAGAATATCAGAGTATGAGGTTCGACCACAGGTTGATCATTTCCCTTTTATTAGTCTGTTTTGATTATGCAGCTGTATGTGATGATGCATCTGATGATGCATAAACATTTCCTTTTCTCTGTTAGCACAAGTCACAGTGACTGTAGTTTAATCCAGTCTTATAATTGCTTTGAAACCTTCTGCTTTTTATTAGAAAAACCAACTGCTCCCTCAACTTTTCTTCAGTAGAGGGAGCAAGAGAAGGATCTGCTTTAGTTAAGTGACAGATGTGTACTCACTCATGTACTAGTGAGGCTTGAAATCCCAGTGAAGGCGGGCTGGTGGTGCTCTTAATAACGGTGCCATTCTCCTGGTCAGCTCCTGCTCCCCTCTGTATGGGATTAGTTGAAGCAGTAAATGTGGAGGAAGCCGGCTGTGAGCAATTGTGCCTCACTCGTACTGCTGTGTTTGCTCAACCACATTGTTTACATTATCACTGTTCTCCTCTGAAGAGCAGCAGCTTGGGCCTCGCTCGTTGCAACCGAAAAGGACCAATATGTGACTGTTTGGTGGGGCAAGCTCTCTCTTGCTCTCTCTCTCTCTCTCTCTCTCTCTCTCTCTCTCTGTATGTGTGTGTCTAAATTCCTCACTGATGGCTGATTGGGCAGAGAGAATAGGTGGCAGGAGTGTTTTTACTCTTTACCCAGCATCCCCCTCACAGATGAGCGAGCCACATTCAGATAGCCTGTCGCTTCGCTAAAAGCAGCCCCTCTTGACTGCCAAAGTAAACAGAAAGGGTAAAGAGGAGAAAAAAACAGATAAAGCATGTAAATGCCTGTCCTCTTGGCTCTCCAATGGAAATGAAATAACAAAGATGTTAATCTAAATCCTGCTACTTTGGGTGATGACGGTTACTTAAATCCACAGCATTGATTAATGAACAAGACTCGATGAACTTTCAGTTTTGACATTACTATTTAAATCTGGTAGTGATTTCTATGACTAAAAAGATTTATAGGAAATAAATGAATAATCAAAACGAGCAAAATGTTAAAGGACAGGGCCCCAGTTTCCATATAGCTCTCCCAATTTTTACCTTACATTTACATTACATTTGTTTTTTTAGCAGACGCTTTTATCCAAAGCCACTTTCAAGGTGAGCACAGGGTTAATCATAACATCCCTGGAGCAATGAGGGTTAAGGGTCTTACTCAAGAACCCACACTGGTAACTTCAGTGAACCTGGGATTTGAACCCCCAACCTTCAGATTGACAGCCCAACACCCTAACCATGGAGCTACCACACCCTACCTTGATGCATCCATCATTTATTACACAATACAATTTATTTATACAACTTATTTCTATGTGCAACCTTCTATGTTTTATGAGCAACACTTCTGCATCTTTGCACCAATCCAGTTAATTAGTGACCCACCAACCATTTATTTTAATAAGCTGCCTGACTCTCAGCTTCCTCTTCTGTATCTGAAGTCCAGACTGGTGAATTTTCTAAACCCGTAGTCACGATGGGCACTCTGATATTTTTATTTGGGCAAAAGTTTTCATTCAGTAAATGATCAGAACATCTTAAGTAGGTGAGTAGTGATAACATGCTCAGTGACATCATATAAGGGTGAATATAGTTATTTAACACAACAAATCCA
The DNA here is from genome assembly GCA_019802505.1 of Corydoras sp. C115. Lineage (NCBI taxonomy): Eukaryota > Metazoa > Chordata > Actinopteri > Siluriformes > Callichthyidae > Corydoras > Corydoras sp. C115. The sequence goes on along the minus strand of JAFMOC010000107.1, from coordinate 766,090 downwards.
GAAGCTTTAAATCTTGGTCAGGCACCTGAACTAGTATCTATGACCAAACATAATCCACGTCCGGATAACTGATTCAAAACCTATTTGTCGCCCTTCGTTCATCCGAACTCTCTTTCAGGGCCTCTGTGATTGACTCTGCTGATGTCAGGGAGCTTACTGCCTGCCGGAGGTCCATTGTGTCTTGTTTACAGAGTGCTTTGAATCCGGGGGGAAGTGATGACACAGCAGATAAAGGAGGTTACTCAAGGGGGAGGTGCGCTTGGCCGGAGGTGATGCACTGCCAACAGTTGGCAACTTTTTGTGGGCATTGTTTACTCAGCTTGGTAGCACTGTTCCAGAATGCGCGGGTGCTGTAGGAAGAGGCGGCATTATCGAGCCTGGGGCTCCACATGCATACAGTACTGGGTTTTGTAGCCACAGAAGCCATTATCCAACCTTATTTCCTAAAACGTTAGGATGCTGTGTAAAATTAACCAAAAACACAAAAAAGCATAACTATTTTTTTTTTATTTTATTCTTGCCCCAATTTTTGTGTAGCAATTAATTTTAAATGAGATTTTAAATGGGCAAATGGGTTTCAATTTTAATATTTATGCTTTGATTTATTTATTTTAGGTAAATGTTGGGTTTAAATGACCTGCATATTATTGCTGAACACCAAATGACATCAAACGTATGACGAAAAACACACCACCGAACATCTTGTTACAATGATTATTTATTAAATTTAAAATATCTTTAGCACAGATTAAAAATCAGACACCTCCAGCTATCGTGAGCATCATGAATGAAAAATAATCATTCCTAAAAAACAGTCCTTCCATTGCCGGATACCTCTTCTCCTTCATAGAATAGTATTTCTTTTCAGAATGTACATTGTAATGCACAGGGCTGAGGCAAATCGTCATCCTTTGGGGTTTACCAGGCCAACTAATACTTTGCGGTTTCGGGAAACTTGTTTTTAAAGTCTTAGAGCTTAATAGAAACTTAAGCAAATAAACCCCACATGTTTCACATCTTCATTGTTGTGAATCTGGCACTTGTATGAGGAGTAAAGAAACGCATCGGAGAGAAATATCGATATGTTCACAGCCGACAATACTGCCATGTTCTATAGGTGTGTATGCTGTAGCATTGCAAGTTGGCAGATATTCTTGCCAGTGCTCCTACCGTTTGCCTCAACCCTACAAAGACAGGTTTACAATATAACAGAACACAGCAGGGGTGATGGGCAAATGACCACTTACAGTAGCTAAAAAACAAACCAATGTCACAAGTATCCACATTTGTATGAGCTAGTAATCGTACTGTTTTTGTATTATTTGATTTTTTTTTATCGCACATGCCACATGAGACCGATTATAAAAGTACCTGAAATAATTGCTAGAATATCAGCATGCATAGCTGTTCGGTATGTACACATATGTACATCGATGGTGCATGTTGCCATTGATAACTCTGAGGGGTTCCTCTGACACTCGCTGCATGCAGAAATAAAGATTGTTTAACACAATTTGCATACATGAGAAAAATATAAGGAAGACTGTCACCTTGACCTGCTGTGGTTATCGCTTGGCAGCCCTGCTACTTACAGGAAATAGTCCATCTACACCATGAACGCACAGCTTTGAATGAGTTTGGGGTACATATCAGATATAGAGTCTCATAGCACAGGTGACCTGCTGTGGGTTACACGTTACAAAAGGGTTGTGCCGCTAATACAAACCTTCACCTAGAACGAGACTCCCGGGACTGATGGATGCGTGAAACGCATATTATATACAGTATGTACGCTTGAGCACGTGCAGTCTGTGAATTGGAGGTGGCTCATTAATCTAAGTGCTTAATGAACAGGACAAAAATCTTTACAGTGTCAAAAGTTTTGTATCCAAAAAACAAAATACATTACATCGTTTGTAGTTATTGCGAACTTAAGTTAACTTTGAGGTTTCGATTGATGTAAATATATCAGGAGTGGAAGACAGCTTTATTGCCACAGGGTGGAGTTCGAATCTGAATAATCGCTCGTTTGCATCATTGGATTCTTGGTGAGATTTTAGTTTTGTGTTCAATCTTTATGTTGATTGCTTTGGTTTGTTATCAGTGTTATCAGTATTGCTACAGAAATTAATTCACTGTGTTTTTGTCATTTCATAATTAGCAAAGACAAATCACCCTACTTATGATAATAAACGCCCAGCTCGGGCGCACACAGCTAAACAAGACAGCAAAACATCTATATTAACACTTTTACACAAATATACACAGAGCACTCCTTTATACCCCCCCCCCCCATCTCTTTTCCATCCCGTCCGTTCTCTCCCTCTTGCTCTGGCCGCGCGTGATAAATGGCAGCGCTAGTTGGCTCTGCATGTTAATGTGCTATCTCATGAAGTTTATTGCCCAAGGGGGTCAATGAGGTCAAGTGGTGAGGGGTTGAACATAACGGCGCTAAGATGCCAGTGCTCTCTCATTCTGCTCGATGCTGTAATTCCACCTTCTTCTGACACCCAGCACAGACCACCTATTCCTAGTTTGAGGAAGAAGTGTTTAAATGCTTCTAAATTATGTTTCATTGAGAAATTTTGGAGTAAAAGCTAAGAAGACGGAAATGCAGATGTAGTTCACCGCTGTATTAATGCACAGATTATTGATCCCTTGTTCTGTGGAGAGGTTTTGAAGTCAGACCAACTGTCCTGTAGTGCTCTTGATGATGGAAGCTCTTTGTGATTTTTCATGTGTAGATTTTATTTTTCTCAGTTAAATTGTTTTAAGAGGCTGTGTGCATTAGATGTTAATCTGAATATGTGGTTCTAAACTTTTTCATACAATAGCTACAGAAGAATTTGTGTTTACACACTCATTGTAGAGGAACATTTTATTATCAGCTCTGTAATATAAAGTCCAATTGGTTCTCTAATTTGTAGTTAAGTTATTTGTGTTGGATAATAAATCAGATAACCAATTCACCTTGAATCCAGGTTTTTGGACAGTGGGATGAAACCCACACAGACTCAGGGAGAACATGGAAATTCCACTCAGATCGGGATTTAAACCTAGATCCTCAGCATTGATTGATGACCATTATATTACACAACTGTTAGAATAACGTCTTATGAAGTTAAAGCAAGATCTTTAGAAACTACAAGATTCTGAAAGCCTTCATCAGTAAATTATACCAAGATTAACAGATTTAATTAATTATGAGCAAATTAAACACAGACAGTGAACAAGCAGCAGCGACTTTATGGTTGAGGTTGCGGATAATGGTTTAACATTTAGAGTGAATTAAATGTCTATAAGATTTAAGTAAAGAAGGATTAGAAATGCAAAACATGAGAGCTTCACCTCAACGTGGCTGACCTTCCAAATGCCCTTTGGCCCGAATAACCGCAAATGATGGCAACGATCAATCTGGATAAGAATTCTAAAGTTAAAAGTTAGTTCCTATTAAATTAAAGCTTCTTTATTAAGTGTCATTGGTTTTGTTGAGTTATGAGGAAATTGGACTAAATTTAATATAGCAATTCGACAGTAACCACTAGGTGTCACTTTTTTACAATGTCACTTAATTATTTTCTTAAATAGATGATGGACACCAAGTTTGCTGACATTAAAGGTAACATGGTTTCCCCTATGTCTGCTTTTGGCAGGTCTATTAAAAGGTTTTGCAGGGTTGTGCGTGTTGTGTTGTGGTGCTGTGTGCTTTATCCAATTAACCTGGAAACTTCAGAAGGTGTCGGACACTTTTAGGCGTTTTATTTCCGATTGTGAGCGCATCTTGTCTTTTATGTAAAGCTTTTGTGAGGTGCTCATCAGTTGGCTTCAGATGGAAGCAAAGATCTGTGGTCATGCGCTTTAACAAAGAGAAGGCAGGTGGTGTAAGGATGAGTGGGTGAGAGTGAGAAAGGTAATTTATTAACTTCCTCTAACCTCTCGCTGTCTGAGCACTGCAGGCTGACAAATAGCCTCTTGGAACAGGATGATGGTCCCTTATTACCTGTGCCCTCTTTGCTTAATCCAAAAACAAGATTTCCAGGGTGGTTGCACATGCAGTAGAGAGATTGATGAAGTGGCCTTGTCTACACGACGTGTAAATATCTGGCCGTATGGAATGGGGGTGTTGGTACTGGATACTTGGGTAATGAAGACACCTAGGTGAAATGACAAAGGTGTCAAATAGCAGCAACATCTTTACTGCCGCTCTTTTTTTTCAGCCAGCTGGCTATTTTGTACTTGCGCTTGCTCCGTGTCAGCACAATTAATTGTAGAGTTGCATTTTGGTTTCATTTAAACTGTATTTCGGTGTACCGAGGGAAGTGAAGTTGACTTGCACAGATGATGTTTTTTTTTTCTCTCGTTCTTGTGCTTAAAACTTAAGTTGAAAGAGTTGCAGAGCTTCCCATGTATCACGTTATTAAATGTAATTACTGCAGAAGAGAGGACTTTCGGGCTCTGGGCTAGAGATTGAAGACTGTGCCTGTATGTGCTGGCAAAGATTGAGTGACATTTTATATCCTTTCATATTCCTCCCTTCAAATGTGTATTAACTTATCACTCCAAAAGCAGGTAAGAGACTCAAAGATGCATCCTTTTGATGTCATGTTTATTGACGTGCTAACCAAAAGGAGGTGCGACATCTGCGTACTTCAAAAGGCATTTAGGTTGACGCACACAGAACCCACGCTTAACTCAGGAGGAGGAAGAAAAGATATTTCCACACCTAATTTCAGGCTATGGCCTTGTAGTGCTTTAATACTTTTAGGTGTGTGTGTAGATGTGTGTGTGTGTGTGTAAATATATATACAGTATGTATATGAATAGGATTCTCTCAGTGTGGAGAATTCTCTCTGCTTTTGACTGCTGCATGTTTTATTTATTTAAAAAATATATTTTTATTTGTTTAAGAACACGTTATTAATAAAGCCCTAGTTAATTTCAGGTTTTATGCAAAACCTGCGTGTTAAACAACTAGGTGAACATTTAAAACACAAGTTTGCTTCAAATCCCTCGAACATTGGGTCACTGACCCCTCATTGTTTGGTTGAGAACTTGTATAAGTGAAACTTTGCACTACTGGACAGTTGTTTTTTTTAGTGAAACCTACATAATAACACATGATTGATTTTTTTTTTTTTAAGTTTATCCTGTAATATTAATACAGCAGTGAATAATGAATATCAAGGCAGGTGGAACTAAAAGCTGTGCATTCCTGTAATCGTATGGGCAAGATGCCACCTTTAAAGGAGATCGACTGTTGGAGAGGGAAGAGCTTATTAGAACTTCATTTCGCTTAAAACAACCTTAATAGAAAGCTGGGCAAGATGACTGCTCTTTTGTCTATGTTGGATTATTATGGTCTATGTGCTTGTGTATGTTCACAGCCAGCAGTGTGCGGTAGGTTTAGATTACGACAGAAAACGACTTTTATATTTTACATTAGGTGGACCAGACAGTTTTGGCAGGCTGCCTAAGTTCTATGTACAAGGCAATACCAAAAGAGCCCATAATATATAGAGGATACACCTAGACTATGGTGTGGTGCTACAGCAAAAAGATAGAAAGCCAGCCAAATTATTATTGATTCCAGCATTTTTTCCCTGAATTACCAAAGCACAGCATGCAGTGAGACTCATTTAGTTGTCACTGCTTTCCCTTGGTTTTACCTCGACATACATATATCAACCTAAAATAAATTTGCAGAATGGCAATATAATTTATTTTCACACTGCCTCGTTTTAAAAAAGAAAAAAAAAAAAAAGAAGAAGCTTATATTGGCTTAGAAACCAAAGTGGAATTGTGTACATGACAGCATGCAGGCTGTTGAAGCCATGTATCCCTTGTACATTTAAGTTAGTAGTCTATGATCATACTCAGCATCCATGGGCTGGTCATCGTAAGTGTCTATGACCTCCAGTCCTTTTGAGAAATCTTCCACCTGTAGAAGTTTCCACATGGCCAGAATCTTGGTGTGTCTGTACATGAAGGATCTCAACCTGTTTTTACTCCATGTGTGTGTTCTGACATCATTTTTGCTCTGCTGTGTGTTTTTTTTTTCAGCAACAAGGTGCAGCAACAACAGTTTACTGTGCTGTGGCCCCGGAGCTGGAAGGCCTGGGCGGGATGTACTTCAACAACTGCTTCCGCTGCATTCCCTCAGCTCAGGCCCAGGATCCGGCCAGCGCCCTCAGTCTGTGGGAGCTCAGCCAGAGGCTTGTGCAGGAACGATGCAACGGTCCTCAGACTCTGTAACTCCTGCGACTTCCAGAATCTCCCAGCCTCACATGGATCACCAGCATAAATGGTACCACAACTGATTGCTTTACCGTCATACACAAGGGGAACTGCGACTTAAAAGAGGACTATGAAGAGGGAGTAAGTAAAAAAAAAAAAAAAAAAAAAAAAAAAAAAAGATACAGTTCGGTCGGCATAAACTGGAAGATTAAAGAGGAACTAAATCAGTATTTTCTAAGATTTCCCCTCTAGATCTCAGGCCACTTGGATTTCGGAACAATCTGAACCATGGTACCCCATTGACTAATTGAAGGTGAAAACCAAATTTACTTAAAATGGATTTTAAAATTAGATTCTAGCTCACTTTGCTCAAATGTCCATCTACACTGTTAGAACATATGATTGTAATCAACGTCAGTTTCTCTGTACAGAATGGGGTGAATGGGTAAACATACTAAAGGTACAAAGACGTGATGGAGGAAGCAGATATATGCTGTTTTGATATTTACACATACGGCCAATGAAAAGAACTGGCTCGTAGAGAATATGCTGTACATAATATATACAGAGGCTGTTTCTAATTCCTTTAGGCTTCTGAATATTAGTGGAAGTTGTAACCCCTCCACCCCCGAGACTCCAGAGCCAGTCTACACTGCACAATACAAAACGCTACACTAATGCTAATTACAATGAAGCAGCATCTTGAAGGACGACAGGACAGAGTCTTGTAGTCTTTAGAAATTTCAGGTAGAATTTTCCTTTGACCTTGCTTTTCATTGTCCTTGTCTTTTAATGGGTGGTTGGATGGCATTTCCCCTGTAGAAGGTGAGGTCTTTGTTGGTTTTTCATTGAGGGTGAGGAGGAAGATCAGCATGACAGAGACTGAAGAATGGCACCAGATTGGTTTTCCACGCCTCTTTCCTCCTTTCTCTCTTTTATCTGGGATCAACTTTGGAGAGGTTGTGCTTTGGAGGCAGTCTCGGTGGCATGGGTCATTCTAAGCCAAAGGTATTTCCAGTTGTGGGACCTGTAAAGATGGAAGAGGGACAAATAAATAATGTGACTCTTTGGTATTTCACATTCTTTGTTAAAATAAACACTTTTACATGATTTTTATTTAAAGTGAGCATCAAAAACCCAGTTCACTTTTGGACAGAGCAGTTGGAGGTATTCCAAAGCATCCATTGACATGCCAGTAGAATTGCAGAAGCCATTAAAGTTTATTTGCCTAATTTATATGGAAAAAGCTCTCACACACAGAGGACTGTACTACCCTCGTGCCTAACCAATCATAAGCAGGTGGTCAGCCAGCATGGGAGTAGCAGAATCAGAAAGCCTACAAAAGTAATCTCATCAGTCATCTGAATATTCATTAACATTGCATTATGTCTGTGCTTTGCTAAAGATCACTTTAATGTAATGTTAATGTGGTTTCTGTAAATCAGAAAGTTTTTTTTTCTGAGTGATGTAAACGAGTTAATCAAATATTAACTCAGTCTTGTGTTGGAACTACATCACAGGTACCGCATACCTTCTGTGTGTCCATGTACCCTACACCAAACACTTCCTCAGAAATTATAAAGATTCAAGCAAACCAAAACATAGCACTCAGTTTAACACTAGGTTTTGAGAGTACATAGTAGTTTTCTACCTCCAGGACAGGAACGACAATACGTTTTCTAGGGAACCCTTCAACCCCCTTTAGCCTCGTTTACTACACACAAATCAGACACAATTACAGGCTGTTAATTCCAGGCAGAAGTCACTGAATCCCAAACTTGCCTCCCGTCTGCAGGCTCAGGCCATCACGCCCTCACACCACATACATACACACTTATACTAGGACAATATAGTATCTTGAATTCACCTATCTTTGGCATGTCTTTAAATTGGGAAGAAAGCGGAGACCCCAGAAAAACCCATATTGGCACAGGGAGGACATGCAGACTCCACACAATGCGAATCAAACCTGAAACCATCTTGCATTTAACAAAATAAATATATAAAAGTGTAAAGTTTAGGGTATCATGGCTTTGTGAGATAAAGAAAATGTCATTTTGACACATCTAAGGAAAATCCAAAATTCTGACCTGTGGAAGGCAAAAAGAATAAAAACCCTTCAAGTAATATAGTTTTTGAAAACCTTTTTTTAGGTAATGTCTTTGAAATAAGTCTAAATACTGACAATCTGTTAGTCTCTGTACTTTGACTCTTAATCTTCTGATTGAAAAGCCATTAATCTAACGATCGAGGCACCGTTCCCCACATCTGATTTTATTTATTAAGAAGTCAATCAAGTAGAAGGTCTGAAGAAGGTTAGATCTTTTAGAACTTAGTTGCTCTTCAGCAGTTTGTCCACACCTTTGTGTGTTAAGACGGACCTTGTAACTAACATCTGAAATTGAAAAATAAAGTATAGTGGTGTGGAGATCATTAACGCTGCATGAGCTAAGCTACTCACATCTCTGTAAGCTGAGCTGACTGTGACTGCCCTTCTTGTATGTTTAGCAGTGCTTTGACCATGACCCAGAACAAGACTATACACAAACAGCCTGTCACACACATTATTCGCTTCAGCAGAGTAATTGACACATGGAGAAACCAATCATACTAAGCTGACCTGCATTTTTGTGCTTGGGCAGCCAGTGGAATCGATGCCTGAAGGCAGTCTCAAGCTTAAACCAGAGGAAACATCGAGCGTAGAGATGCTTACCGTCGGGATTCTGTGCATCATCGCAAATTTTATCTTTATTTTATAATCCACAATTTAATGCAGCATTGATTTAAAAGCAGCAGCATGTTACACAGCGATATCGTCTGTATTTCTTACAGTAACCGAGAGCAGGAGATGTCTTATATAACACACTAAACACCTGTCTCACTGTTAATTCTATAATTAAACACGTTTACAGCAGAATTATATTTATTTGACCTGACCATGCAATGTGAAAGCAACACGTAAAAGCTCTTATAAGTCAACAATGTCTTTTGCTGTTGTAGCCTGGCAGTCTCAAGGTTTTAAGTGCTAAGCATTCTGAGATCTTTTTCTGCTCACCACAGTTAAACTCAAACCAGTCTAGAAATGATCTTTTTACATTTCTTCAACATGATAATATGTAGTAAAGTTAAAGTGATCTATTTTGCCTACTGTATTTACACACAGAGGAATTCAACCTCCACATTTAACCCATGCAGTGAAACACACACACACACACACACACTCGTGAAGTGAGCACACGTGCCCGGTGGGCAGCTCTGTACACAGCGCCCGGGGAGCAATTAGTGTTGGGTGCTTTGCCCAAGGGCACTTCAGCCATAGTACATGGTGGGACCCAGGAATCAAACCGGGGAACTTCAGGTCACAAGACTGGATCCTTAACCACAAGCCTACGAACAAGATCCACACAAACATTACTCAGTGTTTCTTTTTTGTAATAAATTCTTGTCTTGCTAAAAATACTTTATTTTGATCAATAAAAATGTTTATTTGTGTGATTTGGTCGTATTAGGTCAATCCTCTTAATCATGACATGCAGGTTTTTCAGCCCTGTTTCCGCAGGTGCATAAAATCAAGCACCGAGTCGAACACTGATGTTCTGAGCAGTTTGAAACCAGGTGACTGCAAATCTGCCTCAAATATGTTCCAATACCATCCAGTATTCACGTTTTCATTTTGCCTCCGCTCTGATCTCACCGCAGTGTCTCCTCTACCTGACTGTTTTCCATCCACAATCAGTGTGAGACAGACAGCCAGTCCTACTGTAATGAAGGGCTCTGTTAGACAGAGGACAACACACCGCTTGTTTTAACAGACAGTTAACAGCCGGTAACTCTAAAGTGGCTCTATTATGTAGAAGGAAGAAAAAAAATCTATGGACCAAACATGAAACAATGATAAAATGGGAACGCAGGAGATTTTAGGGCAGCCAGGTATTACATGGAGGCACATTCCAATAATCCCCATTATATTGTCTTTTTTTTCTTGCTTTTTCTTTCTTTTTCTAATGTTCTTAATTTTATGGAAATAATGCAGTCCATTTTGGAAATTTTGACTTTGTTATTTTATGGTGCGTTGCACCATAAATTACTCTCATAACTTTTATTTTCATAACTTGTCATGATGATAAAATAAGTTAACATTACTAAATTGGGTTGTATGAAATCACATGTGAGATGATGAAAATAAATATAATTTACTGTTCATTTGTTTGCAGTTCTTCTCAATTTATCTAAATCCCAAACTGTTGGGAAATATTCAAAAGTGAGTTGATGTTTCGAACAATGAGAGCCGGAGTCGAATCCTGAGCCAAAATGAAGGCAGTATGTTTTTGTCTCAGGAGATCAGAGTCATCAAGCAGCTAGTGCACTCTTAATTAAACCATGCATGTGTGATCTCTCATGATAACCACCATAAAACATCAAAGGCTTTCAAATAAAATGAAATAACAAATTGTTATATTAAAGTATGTACAGTATTATACATGAACATGCCTGCTTCTTATTTCAGGTGCATGTTTTGTCATGGTAACTTTAATGCTACTGTCTCTGTTCTCAAGCTCCCCCACATTTTGAATTTCCCTGTTGTGGGATTAATAAAGTAATCAATCAGACACACTGTTATACAGGCAATGTGTTAATGAGTAAGTTTGGCGTGTCCTAAGTAATGCCTCGTACCTTGTTTAGGCAAATCCAAACTATTTAACTTTTGTCAAGTGCCTTAATACCAATGGTTTGGTAAAATTGTTATTACGGATCATTTCATAATTGCAGTATTGTATTGTGTAAAAATAAAAATGAACTCCACCTTAATGACATTACTGTAATAAATAAACATGTGCTGTAACAAGTAGTGTTCCTTTAAAAGGGAAATCTCATTAGGCAGTAATAACCTTAGCTTTTTTCCTTGACATCCTTCAGCTCAATATGGATGAGGGGTCAATATTCGGCCAAGTGTTAGCTTGAGCAGGGGTCTGTCTTAGGTTCCTGATTGATTGGCATTAAGAACCAGACATCAATGACCATGAGGATGGTCAATGTTAGCAGAGCCAGACCTAAAGGCAGGGAGCTTCAGAGGGCTCTGGGTAGGAGGCACACAGTCTGCAGAAGAGACAGACGAGCCCTGCACCCTTCCAAATAGCTGCTGAGACCAAGTTCCACACTAAGCACTGCTTTATCCGAGAAGCAAATGCACTCTGATCTCAGGATAACGCTGAACAGCTACATCTTCTGACGCCGTACAGGAAAGCTAAAGATTTCTTTTGTGTTCGGGGCAATGAAGGATTCATGAGGGGATGTTTTTCTCTTTTTTCAAAGAAAACTGGCAGTCCTCTGAGGTCTTCTTCACAAAGCCTTATTGATCACCATATCGGAATCATTTGATAGATAATCAATGCATTTTCCTTCAGGGCTATGCAAGAAGAGAGGAGGTCATTTTTCAAAGACCAACCTTGAGTCCCGCTGCAGTAACGACAGTCCCTTACACCCTCTCACACACTGAGCTCTGCTCACACAATAGCCGCCTCCAAATACAGCTCCTCCTATTGTTTGTATAATATGCTCGTTATATATTCATTTGCTTTTCTAATTTTTTATTTTCTTCCTGTACCATTTAATTCCATAAGCAGGGCAGGGTTTGTTTAGTATAACTTTAAGAACCAGCTTAGTACCTCACAATTTGAAACCTCAGCATTGAGACTATAATATGTGCATAAGTTTCCTGACATCAAACCGTACACCTCAGTGAATTGTAATTATGTATGATCGAGTCTATAAACTTTTCACACCGTCTCATGCTTTGTGGGTGGGACACTTTCCTTTTTCCGTTCATTTATGCAAAGTGAGGTGTTTGGTTTGCATCGCATTGAATTGGAACCCGAGTTCAAAGCTTTTACACTGAGGACTAAAAGATCCAGGTCTCATCTGTCTGAATGGCTCTTGTGACTCATACAGAAATACTTCAGAACTTTCTTGTGATAAAATGTGGGGGCTGTAATGGCTTCCTATCCCTGCACTTGGTTTTTGATATTAAACACAGAGGTAAGCTTTGTATATACATACACTGCACAAACCACAAGACATTCCCTCGTCAGTACAATAACTTAGCCTAAAGGAAATAATGTGACATCGCATAAATTAAATACATTTTAAACATGAACCAATCAACTTCTAGTTGGACACTTTTGTCCTGGGCAGTTCATGCAATGATGGAGGCTTCATCTCATCTCATTATCTTTAGCGTAATCCTCTATAGAGGTCGTGAGGGGAATGTTTTGAGCGCTGGGTGAATAAACCCAGGACAGTGGGATCTCAGTGATGTAGTTATAGCTGATAATGTTCTGAGGTTTTTAGCAAAGTTAAAAGTAATTAGTGCTTTTAGTAATTAGTGTATGCTGTACTGTGTTTTGGGTATTATTTTCTGTTCTTCAGAAGGGGTAAATTGTGTTGTACGATGCAGAGGTGTGCTATATCATCTGCAAAACACAAACACAGTGTAGCTCTTCTCTAGAGCTAAGCAGTATATACTATTACATAATACAATATGTTAATATTTAGCCAATTTGCAAAAGTTTACCAGTCTAATGCATTTCATGCTGTTCATGATCCATTAGTGAAGTGTTAATGTTAGAGTACAGAGAGGAGAGAGGTGGCATTCTGAGTTAACGAGCTGTATCAGTTCCTGTTTGCACAGCTTTCAGTGTAACCAAAAGCCTAGCTATGAACACAGACTCGGCATCCAGCCTAATCACCCCCATTTAGAACGGCATACTCAATTTACATGATTCTTTTATTCTCACTGTTTAAACAAAATGTAGACGGGGCATGAGGATTGGAGGGGGAGCTGGGAATTATGACATAACATTGTGTTGCAAAGCCTTTATTAAAACTGAATGGTAAGCTGCTTTCTGACCTGTGTGTATTCTCTTTTACCTAATCCTATTAAAGATGACCTGTCCACGGGTTTCCTGCCTTGCATCTGCACTGAGGACACAGCCCCACTGTAAACCAGGTGCTTAATTTCTGCATTTGTAGAATAATTACAGCACAGCAATGAGCTTTTAATTCCCCCTTATTGACTTAATATTGCTGCCGGTGTTTAGGTTTTTAAGGATCATAATTAGTTTTGAAAAGGCTGCTCGACCTCATTCGTTTCTACAATACCCCATGGCATGGAACAGAGCGCCGATGTGGTGGAGCTGTAAATGACTCTGCTGTTAAAATGCATGCTTATAAAAGCGCATCCAAATGCTTTTAAACAGCTGCAACCACTTACATTACACAAACACTCTACCCTGATCTTTTATTTATTTTTTTAATATGTGAAGTGTGTAATATGGTGTATGATAATGGATGGAATGCCTGCATTAAATTCACCTGCTTTTTTAAATTCATATAATAATAGAATATACATGTTGTATACAGCAAGTCAAATCTAAAATTTTCAAAATATTACTGTCCCACTTCAACTTAAATGTGCTTTTCAAAATGCTTTTAAAATATTAAATAATATTAAAATAAGATTCTACAAAGACCTTTCATTTTTATTATAACATAATAATATTGTTATTATTATTATTATTATTATTATTGTGTGTAACTTCTTAAAACATAGAATGGAGCTGATCGATAATCCCTATCATGAGTTTATTTAGCGCAATATAACTCTGAAATTAATATTGGCGGTCGGAAATTAATTATGGCTCATTCGAAAAGTTTCACTGACTTACTGACCTGTGAAATGCCAAAGTCTGTAGATATTTTAATGACCCCAATCAATTCTATCTCTCAGTGAGGATACACTCGATGGATACATGAGAGCAGAAAAATTTATCATCCAACTGGCAACCATAAACTGCCATCATCTGAGCACTGGAGATTAGCATGCGGTTAAAATGTAGGTCAATATTTATTAGGTGCTGTAATAAAGTCAATGTTGGTTCTATGAATTTCAGTTGCTGACTGTGGCGCACGGAAATCTTAACAGATAGATTTCTTGGGGTCATTGTGCATATTGACAGTTTGTTAATTAGAAAAACAAAATCTCAATTCTGCTCACAAAAGGAATGTGAGATCTACTGTAGCAGAGCGATTGAGTTCGGATGTCAGGAAAGGTCTATAATCATTTTCTATAATAACTGAATATGCCAGGTGTTTTAGAATTGTTTTTTTTTTAAAGAAATATATTTTCTATGTAAATCTTTTCTGTTTATGGTAAATCTAACGTGACTTTTTTAAAATTGTAGGATCTGTTAATGTCGGCTGTAATGTACAAACAGAATAAAGTGGGTTTAGTGGAGATCCGAGTTTAATTAATGTCTTATACAGTGAAAAACAAAGAATCCCCTAAATGCGTGGCTCTCAGGTGATTGATGCATGCTCTTTTTGTTTCATCTTATAATTTGAGGTCAGGTCGGTCAGGTCAGTTGGAGATACTAAATTTTCTTTAGGTGTGAATGTCTCTGCCCTTTGATAGACTGATGGACTGTCAGCGGTATTCTCTTACATTTAGCCCTGAGAGTGCTGGGACAGCGCCTCTAATACGATAAAATACATTTAATACATTTATTAATCACCCTCGTTGACAAAAATTACTTTTAGAAGCACATTTATACGTCAATGCCACTAATATAAGTGTTTAACCACAATCGAGGGGTAATTTAGTTTTATTAATTGTATTATTGTTAATCATATAAGCCCCTTTCTGCTCTGAGTTGCGCTATTTCACTGTGCACTAGGCAGGGGATAAAATGAGATCTCCGCTTAATTTACTGTATATTACTCTCAGCACTTTGAACACCTTTAGTATGGATGAATTGATTTGTATAACAATCAGGAGACTCATAATCATATCATATTGATTCAGTATGAGTCACAGCATTAGATTTTTTTTAAACAGGGTATATTTTTAGTTTTATGGGGGATCGGTGGTGAACCTAAAGATTTCCAATTCTTCTTCTGGATTGGCTGCTTTTGTCCAAATCAGACAACAAATAACCACCAGAACAAGAACAGTTAGTTATCAATTTTGGCCGTAATGTCACTTGACCATCCAATAGCCCAGTTGCAGTTAACAGCATGATATCGTCTGGTACCGATGTTTTGATGTTAAACTGGTTTGTGCCTTGTGACAATTTTTTTTTGTCTTTTTTGAAAAATAAAAACAATACCTAATATGTGAATTATGTATATGTAACACTAATGACAATTTTGTCATTATGAACCCACCTGAAAAACCATGTGCACTATTTGTTCCACTAAAGGAAAATGTAAATGCTTTTATATTTATGGCAACAGTTTGGGACTCTGTTCCAGCAGAACTATCTCTCTCGGGTTTGACAAGTTTGGAGTTCTGACATTTTTTGGGAAATCGAATGACAGTTACGAGCCAAGTCTCATCCAATATCACTGCCTGACCTCTCAAATGCTCCCAGGAAATGCTTTAAATGGCCACAAATTCCCATTTTGTTAAATATTTTGGGATGTTTTACTAAAAATATGCAGGAGAGGTAAAGAACTGCTCACAGTTTTGATACAAGATAACCAACAAGCTCATACAGACGTTAAACTGATATTAGCAGCATCATTTCAGGTTTGTCTTCTGTTCCATTGACTTTAGTAATTCCAAATTACTCCCAGTAAATAATTACATTAATTATTTTTTTTTATTAAAATTTTATATTTTTGTTTAAACTATATTCCGCTTTAATAATTACACAAATCACACAAAATTGTCTGAATAAAATGAATACATTTGGTAAATGTTGATGTAATTGGGCTAAACCCCTGTGATCATTTCCCATGTTCCCTGACGTTCTCTCCACACAAAGCCAGCGTTTTGTTTAACTTCTGTTGTAGTATTACAAATGTGTCCATTCATCGCTTAATAATTTATCTTTACAACTCGATTCATCTCGCGCTCTTCTCAGCTCGACTGACCTTGAAGCTTGGAGTTACATCACTTTTTCGTGTGCACAGTGAGAACGAAAGGTGAGGAGAGAGCTCCCACCTGCCAAAGCTTTCAAACAGGAGGAAAAATGAGCGCTCGCTCGCTCGCAAGTACAATTATCCCCCTCTGTCTAAAGATTCATCACAAACAGGAAGAGAAGTCGAGAAAGTAATACCAGAAACAAATATAGCTGTGGGAGAAAATCCAGGACTGGACTGAGAGTGTAGGAAGAGGGGAGAAGAAAAGAGAACGATTTAACGAGACAGTAAGAGAGAGGCAACGGAAGGCAAGGAGAAAGGAGAGGATTTGTCAGTATGCTTCAGAGGGAGGCTCAGAGCTAAAGGCTGAGGTGGCAGTAATGAAACATTCATAATCGGCAAAGACACGCTCCAGCGGACTTGCCGACACACTGTTTAACCAGCGCCGCTGCTCCAAGGTCGTGCACACACACCTGAGTGTATAAGTACAGTCAGGAACCACACACACACACACACACACACACACACACACACACACACACACCTCCATCAATCACACACACTGATTTTACCAATCTACCTACCTGACTATAAAATAAAACTAAACGAATGGAAAGTTCTCTAATTATATTATAATGGGCTTAATGAGATCAGATATGGAGTTCTTGACCTGCCTTTCTATCAGCTACTCCTCCTGACTATTCAACGAAAAACTTAAAAATACCACACAATCAAAACCATGAACATTTTTATAAGAGCACATTAAACACACTAATATGAAACACTCGTGTTTTAGTTTTGTTTTTACTAAATATGAACTTTATTTATGGTGTTAAAGTGATCTATCAGCGTGTCTGCAGTGAGAGCCCTGGTGTAAATGCTTTTATTGTTTATCACATTTATTAGGTTTTTCATAGGAAACTAAAAAAATTAAATTATTCATTCAGTTGATCCAATAGAAGATCAAGACTGTTAGGAACTAATCTATACAATCAATTGACCTGAACAACAGCCAGCCTAATAAGTGAAGTATAAAATATTAGTACATTCTGATATCATAGTACGGAACTAGTATAAAGTTTAGACACACCTCCGTTTTTGCTGAACTTATTGTGCATTGTTATAGTATTCCATGACACGACCCATACTGGAACAAAATCTTAATAATCCAGATGCATGTAAAATTCTAGAAATTTTATCCACAATAAAGGTATGTTTGGGAAAAACACCTTCCCAACTATAAAGCCTATTGTGCATAGTATAATATTTGTTTTTATAAAATAGCTCGTTTGAATGATGGAAAGCGCCTGATTTAAAGTCTGTTATGCTGTAAATGAATTTAGCTGATCAAAACACATTTGAAAATCAAATCCTGTCTCAACACCCTGCACCACAACACACATGCTTCTTGAATGTCATGCAAAGTACTGGGTTTTCATCCTCAACCACCTTACAAGCACAAAGCACATGTGAGCCCCGGACATGTTCTGATACATGATACAACATTTGGGTGTCAGGCTGCTCAAATGAATATGCACATCTGTCACATTTGTATCTGGTTAGAAAGATTAAAATCAGAAGGCTGCGGTGTATGTAAAATGCAAACACCTTCTGTGGTTTCTCAGCTCACCTCCACTATTTTCACCCATGGTGTTTAGGAGACAAAAAAAATATTATTATTGTTATTGAAGGTGTATAATATGATGCATGGTGATTGAGTAACAAAGGACAGTTTGGGGTCAACTTCCAGGGTGAAAATGGATACCGATCTGTCTAAGGTTAGCATGTTCTCTCTTCATGTTTTTGTGGGTTCCCTTTATGACCTCTGGTTTCGTTTCTCTAGTTAAAAACACTGTGTGCCTGAACGTGTTTGGGTGTCAGATGTGTGATAAACGAGACGTTTAGACGTCTTTCACCCAGTAAGAGCTGATGTTGGTTGAAATGAAGTATTCAGATCTTTATACTGTCCTAGCATCAGTGACTTTACATCATGCCCTTGTCAATCACATCCAAATACAATTATACCTTTGTCATTTTCTTCACCTTTTCTAATCTGTAACTTTTAAAACCATAACATACTTTGTTTCATTAAAGAACACATTAAGATTGGCAGTTTTGTGCTTCTATAGAGAATAGATCTTCCTCTTTCGTTCTTAGTGTCTGTCTGTCTTTTCTTCTCCCTTTTCTGTTCTGCCTCCTTATCTTTCTCTACTAAACCTGTTAAATAAAGCGCATGGTCACTTGGATTAGTGTCTTTCAGGTCAGCTTGTCCATTACATTTAGAATAATTACATCAGCACTTCTTGATCAGTCTGTGCAGCACACAACTAATCCTTGTCTTTTTCTTTTCTCATTTATCCCAACTCCACAGTATACAGGTTTATTATAAGGGCAGGTATTAATTAATACTTGCTGGGTTGTGTATTCAGTTTATTCTCAATCTATTTGATGCAACAATGTATTTAACCTAATACATGTATTAATGAGTAATCAGGACTGTTTATAACGTTTATGCATTTAGTTAATGACGTGTGTAAGTACTTTTCATTCGCACTGATTGTCATGTGGTTTGAACCTTAGACATGCACAGAACATCGCTCAGCATAGAATGATCTGAATTGTTCTAAACTTCCTAGTGGGATTTTCAAGCTACAGAACCAGAACCTCAACACTAACGACTGACCGTCTGAAGTACTGGGTTAAAAAGCAAGTTTGGATGTTTGAATCCAGTGTTACTTTAGAATCAGAATCAGAATCAGGTTCAGGTTTATTTGTCACATATGTACATATACATGGTACAGCCAGCAGTGAAATTCTTTCCTGACTTCTCCACATAAAGTTACATTTGTTTAAAATGATAAGAAACATAGAATAACGATAAAATAAAAATAAAATAAAATTTAACTATGTATGTACACTTTGCAAATTGATAAAAATTAGAGAAATGTACAATTATGGACAGATAACAGGTATGAACTAAAATGGTCTTATAAGTTAAAAGTTATAATCAAAGTGGGTTGTGCTTTTATGTGCAAGTAATGCAGTGCAGGGTTACAGGATGTTTTTGTTATGAAAGTGTTGTGGGTGGGATTATGTCCGTTTAGTCCTGGTTCAGGGTCCAAATCGCCGTTGGAACACACAAGGGAACATGTGTGTATGTTACTCGAGCTAGTTTGAAATAAACTAATTAAAATAATGTCAATGGAGAACCTTAATGTGAAAACAGCAATTAAGGTTAAGAGCCTTGCTCAAGGACACACATTGCTAGATTGGACCTGGGATTAGAACCTACAACCTGCAGATTACTAACCCAACAACCTAACCATGAGTGTGAGCCATAATAAAACCTAAAATCAGGACTTATTTCCACCATGGAGAGCATTGGAAAACCAAATTGTACCTCTTGGTCCATATACTGCATTTCCAAACCCCTCACCCTGCACAAATGTTCCGCATCGCTCCATCATGGCTCTGCTCGAAATAAACATCCCAGCTGTTTATATGAATCAACAGAAGCGCTCAAAATGCCTACACTGTACATTAAATCAAACAGCATCTTATAGATTCAGGCTCACTGCTAGTGTCCAGGCGTCGGCGCGCACTAGTTTGTTTGGCCTTTCATCGGGATATGAATCATGCATATCCACCTGTGGTTCCCATCTTACTGAACTGGCCATTTCTCCTCTCTCGTGCCTTTGATACATAATTTAGTAATACCATATTTCATTTATGGGCTGTGTGATCACTGGACACCACTGTAATTATTATGCATAATAATTCGCTTGCAAATTGTGAACCTCAGCGTTTTCGTGAGTTAAAGCATCTGCGCAAAACACTGTTTACCCACTTAAGCTGTTCTGAAGGAACATACGGCTTCACGCGAGAAAGCAAAGAAACGTAGTCTTCATCATAAGGTTAACACAAACACATCATGCACTGTCATTAACAGTTGAGTTATGTGCATAGCAACATACGTCACCATATGGCCGGGATCTTCTCGGCCATATGCAGCAAAATAAAAGCGGAAAACGAAAGGCGGTGAAACTGATGGGAGTGACAGTGTGAGTCTGGTTCTCCAGAAGGCCTGTATTTTAGGAAGCAGGTTTGTGACGCCCCGCAGAACCGCAGGAGGGCACATGAGGGGGACTGTATGTGGATGTGAGAGAAAGCTGGCATGCTCGGATTGTCAGGTGGTGACGGCTCTCTCACAAACGGCTACCTAATGACTCGATTCATTCAAATGCCTCCCAGTTCCTCCTAATGGTGCCTTCCAGCTGCATCTCAACCCGCTAAGGGCCTCTGTCTCACACACATACACTTGTCTATCCTCTCTCTCTTTCTCCTATTGTGAGCCTGAATGTGTCATTTAAGAAGCTGAATTCCATGGAGGAATCTTACATCTTGGTTCCCATACCCAAGGGGACATGTGTGTATGTTACTCAAGCATCTGATCAGCTTCTGGTGCAACTGCCAGAAAGCTGACCGAAAGCAAGACTGAGATCCCTTAATGAACCCGCTGTACCTCCGCCTGGCTGACATCACCCAGTGCAAGCCTGTGGAGCTGGAGGAAGCTGCTCTGCATCTCACCTTGTGCCGGGCATTAATCGCCAGCTTGTTGATTTTATCGCTCGCACGTGGGCAAGACAAATATTGAACCAATTTAATTCGCTGCCTGCAGGAATGTTGTTATTATTGTCCAGCAATTCCTGAAAAGGTTCTTTGGAACATGCTTCATAAAGCCGAGCTGCGATACGACATGGCTTTTTTTACTACAGCACAGTTAAAGTATGTAATGTCATTAACCATGTTATATGCTGTTGTAGGAGTTCGCTTGTCTAGATCTCTGGGAGTTAATCTAATTCCACATAATCCCCGAGCAAATAAAAAGCCAGTTAATCTCAGCACCAATATTTGCTGTGAGTTTTAATGATTGTATTAGACACAGGACTGAGAGTTTAAACACGGGACTGTGAGTACAGCAGGGTGTAATGGTAAGCTGTACTCTTATGTTTACATGGTCGCTGTTTACACTGCTATGACATTTTGCTATGGTGTCCGATACCGTGGTGATGACAGTTCAAAGAACACATTTACAAAGACATTAACAGAAATAAAGTCAGGGGTCAAACGTTTAGGTGCACTAGTATAAATGGATTACGTCATCTTATTAAAATTCAATGCAATTTTATATTAATATGCATTAATAATATAAAAAAAAATATGTAAAATTACAGAATCTTTTTAATTCTGCATGATTTCACAAAGCATTTTATAATGAAGACTCAAATTTCCATTGCTCAATAGGATAGTCAGGGTGTTCTGTGTGGTTTGCATGTTCTCCCTATGTCTGCATTTCCTCCTCATTCCAAATACATGTGAGACAATTAAATTCCTAAACTTGATGTGACTGTCTGCCACGTCATAGGCTTTTTAATTTAAAGTGAATAAACGACTAATGTTGATTGTGGCAGTGATTAGCTGGTGCTTGAGTGCTGCTGAGCTGAGTGTGAGGATGCATCTGTTGTGAAGCTAAAATGCACACTGTTGCCTTGTGGCAGCCTAAGATTTTCAGTCTTATTTAAAACGACCCTGAAAAAACAATCTTCCTCTTTGTTGTGGCACAATTACTATTGTATATTTTATAGCATAATGAGTTTCAACACTGCAGTTAATGGTATTACTGGCAGGAAACCAGGATCAGCTTGTAAATAAGCCTGATGGCACATTTTAATAAATTACTTTACATCAACACAACTATATTTTAATCTCTCGTATGAAGAAGTGACAGCATGACAATACCAGAGTTATGACATTATAGAATAGTCATCATCATTACTCATATGTCTGTATTTTCCTCTGTTAATCAGCATTATAATATTGCGTGTGTTCTCTGAGATGAATAGTGGCGTGATCATGCTCAGCTGCATTAATTCAGATCCATGAAGAAGTCAATAATAAGATTATTAAATGCCCCATCTCAAGAAATAATGTATGTCCTGTATGTGAAATCCATGTTCCATTGTCTTCTTAAATTTAATCAGCACATTTGTGTTTGTTGTACAGTTTTAAAAAATAAAATCATTAGTAATAACTTTAGTTTTAGATTTGAACGAGACATTATACTTCATTTAAGAAGATTTTAAATATGAATTTATAAGAATTAAGAATAGATTGAAATTCTCATTTTGATTTAACTATTTGTCATAATGCATCATGTCACATGTCTGCATGCACGAAGAGTATATTCCATTAATTCATGTAAGCCACTCGTTCTGATCAGTGTTGATACACATTCACACCTAAAAGCACATGCAGTGTCTTAAATTCACCATGTTTTTGGACTGTGAGAAAAAACAAGCTGAAATGATCCTCCCTCTCTGCTCTAAGTTTCCCGTGTGTTTTTTATTGTATTTTTTAAAAAGCAGTTTAAATCCTTCTCTGATTTTCACCTGTGTTTCTGTTAACCTGATACCTGACGCTCATTTTATCAACAAACTTTGGAAGGGGTGGGAAGTTTTAGCTACAATTTGTGCATCCCTGTCTTCCTTGAAACTGAGCTGTCCCACTGACTGTGGTTGTGACCTCCTTAAGCTGTGTAGGGTTTGTATGTTTTTCCTCAGACAGACAATGAAAGTATTATAATTCACTCTTTTTTTTTGCCCTTGATGTGATTCGAGTGAAGTGAAAACTGTAGGACAGCGGAACGCGTCATGCGCTGGAACATTGATATCGACTTCTGTCTAATGGCACTTCAGCAAAATCTAGTGGTGTGAAAAGTCTGCATTTTTTGCAGATGTGTTAATGTATGGACGGACTAAATATAGCACATGCAAGCATTTAATAGCAGTAGTTTGGGTTTCATCTCGCACAGAATCATAAAGGTGACCTGATGGGTTTGATTTCAGCAGATTGATTGGAGCTGAGTGAGCGATGCAGGAGGTCAGAACACGCTGGACTAAAGGCTATAGATTAGTGGAGCCAAAATTACACCAGCTCCTTTAAACAATATACACACACTACAGTAGTTTACTGGATATATGATATGCAAATCTGTTTCCTGCACAATTATAAACTTTTGGTAATATATTTGAGATGATACTGTATATGCCACATTTCAAAGAGGAATACATTTAATTTCAAGCTAAATAGTGATAGTGAACTAGTTATAACATAAAAATATATCATTTGTTTAATCATACATTTAAGCCGCTTAAGTTCTGTATGAAATCTGGCACCAGTTTCTAATGCTGTGTGTCTGAACCAACCAACCAACAATATGTTCAGTCTGATTTAATTATTTCATTTACTCATAATACTAAACTTGGGAGATGAGTATGCAAGTGTGTATTTAATTAATTAGAAGATAGTTGTGAAAAATAAACTATAAGACTAAAATACATGGCTCAGTTGGAGAATGAGTGCGTGGCGCACTGTAGACACAGACATGTTTGATTGATTCAGATTGCCGTGTTGAAATCTAATTCCTCAGAGTGCATGAGGCAGTGCATCCGTTTAGCATACATTTCCACTACATTTTATCACTACTGCCCCCTCGCTGATTTATCCTCCCAGGAGGTCTATGCATATTTCTTTCCTTTTTTTCTTTCTTCAGTCAAGACACATAAGTAGTGCAGCCATTAGTGAACAACTACACTGAAAACAAGACTTGACATTTAAAATGTTAAAAGCCATGGCATACAAGTGCAGAGGTTTGCAGATCTTTGTCCACTGTCTTGTCTTCTCTGCTCTTTCACGAACACCCAGAGAACAAAGAAAAGGGCTAAATAACTGCGCCAGCAGCGCAGACTGTTGTTCATCACAGATCTCAGCCAGTTTGTTCTCAAACATGTGTGGCCTTGTCTGATTTTCACACTAATTAACCACATTAATTAAATAATTGATGAAAGCCAGAAAACACACTTGGCTGAGGTACTGTGACAGTATCATTTTTGTATGGCAGGCACTTTAAAAAGAATGTTGACCTGGTAACTGGTAGATAACAATACATTAATAACCAGACAGTTAGTTCCAAACTTTAGCAAAAATGTGTCTTAGTTGTTTTAAAAGCACATAATGACTTAAAGAATGGATGAGTTGATAAAGGAGGTGTGAAAAACTCAAGCACATCTGGATGTTTAATTGCAGGTGACGGGTATCAGCGCACCATTAATTAAATCATCTTCAGTAATTAGCATGTGACCCTGCATAATTTAAGTCATAGGCGGCACGGTGCCCGTGACCCTGGCCACTTCTTGTGGCTTTTAATTGTCATGAGGCCCATTAGAATGCAATGTGTGTGCACGTGTGTGTGTGTGTGTGTGTGTGTGTGTGTCCACCAATTAGAATGCAGTCACTCCGGCAAAGGAGGCTCATATAAATGAGGACTAATGGGTGTGATGTAATGTCGCAGTCCCAGCACTCCTATTTACAATGTTGTGTTTACAGGTTCAAGCATATGAGTGTGTGGCACTGCAGACCAGTGCTGGCTTAAGTCCTGAAGATGCTAAAAAAAACTAAAAACTCTTGATGCACTGATGTCACTCTTCCATAAACCCTTATATACTTTTGTGTTTTGAGAGCTGCATGAGAAAAAAAAAAAAACCTGCCTCCATATATACAATGTTAAAAATGATATATATTTTATAATAGTGTGTATTATCAAGGTCACAAAACATTGTCCAAGATAACATTTTGTATGATGTATAAAATAAAAAATAATAAAACATAATATCTAACAAATGGAAATCACATAATATTTTAGATCACTTCCTGCGTCTATTCAATTTGGATGGGCTAGTAAAGTACAACCTTTATTATTTGCTGAATGCGTACCTGCGTGCATGCCTAAGTGCCTGCATACCTGTGTGTGTGTGTGTGTGTGTGTGTTTGTTTGTGTGTAAATTATTGAAAATATTTTTAAAACACAGTTTTTTTTTTTATACATGTTTTTTATCTAACACTTAATCCTCTTCTATGGTCGCAAGGGGAACATTTTGGGCACTGGGCAGATACACCCAGGACAGAAAAATGTATCACTGGGTACACACACACACAGAATATAGGGGCAATTTTAGAGCAGCCAATCTACCTTGAATCCATGTTTTTGGACTGTGGGAGCAAACCGGAGAACATGGAGAAAACCCACATAGAAAGGTTCATCTTGTCTTGTTCCTGGAACAGAAACTATTTCTAAATCGCTGTACTGACCCACACAGTGGAGAGAGTAAATGGAGAGTTCAACAGACTTTGAGAGCACTGGATGTAAGCTCCGTTTGACTAAAGGCCAGAATGCTCATAATAAGGTAGATGAGAAGAAATCGGTTGCAAATAGGGTGTGTGTGTGTGTGGGGAGGGGGGATACATCCCAAACATTACAGACATCTCTCTATTTACTCAGTACCATACAATTTAGAGGAAAGAAGGATGTGAGTAAAGAATGTGATGATAATTTGTGCATATTAAGAATAATAGGAGATCAGAACAAGAGAATGTCTAAATGAATGAACAACCCTTCCCCTCTCAAAGAGATGATCACTCTAACCTGGGATAACCAATCCTCATTTTATCATTCTGTGACATTCCATGACATTTAAAAAGCCATTAACTCGAGTCGCTGTTTCTGAGGCCCATCATCATGCAAAGACACGCACACAGGGCTGTGTCTGATATAGATAACACAATAATGTGCACTGCTCTGTCACCTGACTTAACTGATTACATTGAGATCACACCCTAATGCACGCACACACACACACACACAAACGCACATAGAGACATACCTGACTGCAGATAATGAAACGTGCTAGTACAGTCACTACACTGTCTGTCTGCTCAAATAAAAGCTATGGAGACTTCAGATACCATCGGCTGTGTACTACAGTAATAAAACTGGTGCAGCATTGCATCGCAATATATTTGCCAAAATATTAAATTGACACAGCTGCGCAAAAAGTCCTTTATTATTATCATTACTTAAGGTATTAATTTTTCCTTAAGTTATTTATTTATGCATCGTCTGCTCTTTTTAATACAATAAAAGTCACAGAAAGAGCTCAAGCCTATCCCAAATGTCAAGGATCTAAATAAAAACCATTGATGGGTCACTAGTCTAATTTTGGAAATGAACATGTTCACAAACATTTATACCTAAAGAATTAAATGTTTAAGGACTGTGGAAGAAATCCTTGCAAACACAAGGAGAACATGCAGATTTCATTTATCAATGACACAGACTTGTATATTGGTGTCCTTCACTAGTAATCCTCCATTGAGCATCGGTCCTTACAAGGTTTTTTCCTTAAAAACCATCAACACTAGAGAGTTTCTTGCCACTGTCACTTATGCTTGTTCTTTGAGGGTTCATGTGTCATCATCTCGTCTATTGAGTTTGATCTGCCCTTGGTTGGTATATGAATCTCCTCTGATCCCATAGTTTCCAAAGTCTATAAAATGAATTTGTTTTATGTGCACGTCAATAAGAAACATGAAATATATTTTGTATTGCTTACAAAACCTTTAATAAATTAATATTGTATTATTATTGTAATATTGACGGTTTCATGTCAGATGAATCTAATCATCTGTAATTTTCTTATGTATGATTAACGCTCAGACAACTTTGTGGACAGGACAGTGAACGTTGTATAGTCACAGATTTTATCACCACACTTTTTAAATATTTGCCAGGATTCTTTACTAAAGACTGAAGACTTTACTAAAGACTGAGCTATTGGATGAAACGATTTAACGATAGGCATTCATAGTGGACATAAAAAAAAGCAATAAAAATAAATGAAATTTACAGTTTCTCTCCTAGATGAATTAATCAGAAGAAACGCCATCACTCTGTCACAATGAGGGATGTCTACATTTCATCAGCACCACCAGCTCTGTTATAGCTTTAGTCCAAGATTTTTTTTTTCAAGACTTTTACAGGCAACAAAGTAATATAGCTTTTATTTTTTTTGTTTGGAGAGAAATTAATATTATCACTGCAATAAATGAAGAGATTTCATTTCTAGTTTGGGTTTAAGTTCTGGCCACAGATTCTAAGGCATCAGAGGTGTTGATTGATCTAATGATTTATTACACTGTATGAGTGATAGTATTAGAACACACCTCTTAATCATTAAATTTAAGTGTTCAGTCCTACTGTCACACAATTATACCATCAAACAACCAGCCATGCTGACTGCTCTGCTAAACATTTCTGGAAAAAACAAATCTTGTAGATTTTCCATAATCAGTTATGCACAGTAGGATTTAAGCACTTAATAGAGTAACCACTTAAAGTACAGGAACATAGCCATTAATGTTGGGTCATGTGTGTGTGTGTGTGTGTCTATGTATGTGCGATGTGTGGGTAATGTGTAGGTGTTTGTGTGTAGTATAGCATAAATATATCATAGTATCTGTAATTATACAGTATACACACAATATCTTATCAAAATTGTCACAACAGTTTAGGGAAGGCCTAAATATAATTTTCATTGTGAGTAATCTGCACGTGATTTGAGGAGGCCTGGTTTTAACCCGAATAAATATTTTTGTCATGCATTTAAAAGCCAACTGCAAATGGAAACTTCTCATTGCACAAAGCTGTTAAATTCAGTCATTATTCAGTTCAAACAAACAGTGTGGATCCAGTAGAAAGTAGAGGATAAAGGATAAACAGCTGAACTGATACGATTAATTATTGATGCCTAAAAATACCCCCTAAATGCACTAAGATATGAATTTGGGGCTTTACTCGGGCAGTGCAGTAACAGATCGAACCTCTGTGGCACTCGAACACAGCACCGGAGCTGCATCTGCACCCACAGCTGTGAAATATAGCACACTCACAACGCTGACAGATGGACAGCTATAGCTATTGTATAGGATTAACTACACATACAATTACATAGCCAGCTCATTCTGGTACATGCGTCTACCATAAACAATGACTATCGGTGCTAAGGAAATTAATTTATGAGCCTTTATTGTTTACTGTACAATTCATACATGCAGAGCGTGGTAGCAGTGTGCTGTAGCTTCCAGCCGTATGAGGAAGATAATTAATGCTATTATTGATATAATTAAAGTCTAATTTTGCAGATAAATGAGTCCCATTTTAAGAGTTAAATGTCTGTGTCAGTGATAAACAAATTACACACATATATAATTAACTTCCACTCAGTCCTTTAAATGACTCATGTCTTTATCACAAGCCCAACATAATTGTTTGGATTGATAAAGACATAAAGTGTCAGTCAGTACAAATGCCTGGAACTCTACAAATGATGAGTTTAATGTAATAAAAAGATGCAGCAGTGTTTCTGAGCACACCTACCCAAAGTGTGAAGACATGTTTCCTTGTTAATTACAGCGAGACCTCACTGATTTGACCTCAGATATTTGCTCAGTGCTCTAGTTCTAATAGTAGGCTACAGTACCTCACAGTACAATACTGGAAGCACACTCACAGCTTTTATTTACAGTGAAAACAAGGTCTAGTGTTTTAATACTTGGTAGTTGAGGGCAGTCATCTTTACACTATTGAATAATACTATTTTTGTATATCACAAACAGTGAGTGGCTTAATGTTTAAAGCTGATGTACAAAAGGTTAAGGGTTGAAATTCCGTTAATGCCTAACTGCAACAAAAAGGGACTTTATGTAGGAACCCTAACCCTCTATGAAGTTAAAATCTGCAAAACATTGAACACATGCACATTACATACACCTGCATTTTAAACGTTGTTTAGGGTTTGGCTACGTAGAGTTTTTTCTGACATGACGTTGGGTCAAAGGAAGATTGTGTATTAAGAGTTAAATCTTTAAGGCATTTTTATGAAATGAATTGAAATCAAAGCAAAGGCTCCACAATGCATGTAAACGTGATGTTTGCATCATGAGTGCTTTTTTGTGTGCTTGTGTTTGTGTGTGTGTGCATATGTGTGTATTCCAATGTGAATTCAGGCAAGGTCCATGTTATAATATTCCCAGCACAATATTATTCAATGGTAATCATTACTAAATATTTTAGAAATAAAAATACAACATGTTTTTTGTTGTAAAAACAGCTTATCTATGATCTTTTTCTCCATGTTACTTTATGTATTTTATATTGGCATGTAGTACTCCAAAATTTCTTGGTAATCCTTTCTCTCTCTCTCTCTCTCTAAACAATGTCATTTAAGAGTCTTTGTCTCCTCTTGCCCTGTCTCCATGTGCTATTACTGTTTTGTGTATGAGCACACATCCCTTATTTACACTTTACACGCTGGCTGTGGCAGGTATATAAAATAAATCTGGCTCATACCCCCCCACCCCCTTTCATACACACACTATGCTCTCTGGGCCACTTTGGTTCTCTGACTGAAGAAGACAGCAGCAGTACTGAAGGGTTTCTCTTCAGTGTGCTCTCTGTTAGGATCGATGGCTTGGCCTGATATCTCTGCTAATATGAGGAAACAGGCAGTAACACTATCCAGCCAGCGGAAACACGGCCCGAGCGCCGACACCTGAGAGAACGAGGAGGTGTGTGTGTGTTGGGGAGGGGGTGTAAGCAGCTCAGTAAAGTAGGTTTGCCATCAAATCATGGAAAGAAAGATGATAAAATATTAAATGGTACATGATCTCTCCAATGGATTCTCTTAAATAATGAAGACAAACTGAGTGGTAATAACTAGTAGTGGATCAAAATGAGGCAAAGACTACAAACAGAGGCAAAGAAATCAAAAAACAAGATTACGAGCATAACAACGATTAATCAACAAATAAAAATTACATAAAAGAGCAGTCCAAGATACATTGATTAAAAAACCTAAAAAGTGACTAATTATATATTAGATGTTCTATCATTTTAAAGGCTTCAAGTGTAGCAACTCAACATAAAACAAGTTACCTTTTCATATATAATGGCTTTGTTGATTTATCCTCTTTTGCAAAAAGCATATCTATATGCTTTAGGTAGATTACACAAATTACATTATCCATATGCTAGTTAGTACAAATGAATGTAAGTATGCAATATGATGTCATTTGTGAAGATGTGTGTGTAAAAGAACTGAACACTGGAGTTTAAATGTGTGTGAATCAGATATATTTTTTAGGTTTTTCTGGCAGGGTACATGAGGTGAGTGCAGCACAGAATTTCACACAGCATGGAGTGTCTCAATGCAGAGAATGAGTTTGAAAAGTGTGTCTACACACACACACACACACACACACACACACACACACACACACACACACACACACATTGTACTAAACATCCTTTTGAGGTTTTTGAGGATTATGCAATCCCTAAGCGCTCTCGCAGTACGACTGCTCGTGCACATGTACACATGCAAACACACAAACACCACAGACAGGAGTATGTATCTGACACACATCAAGAAAACTCAATAAGCACCATACAACTCAGACATCACTGCAATTAGAGAAGTAGCTCATCATCACAAAATACAAGCCTAAAGTTTAAATTCTAATATTAAAGTAAGGATTAAAGTAAAAACATATTAGATGTGATTGAGGTGAAAAAGCAACAGCCTTTCATTTAATAAACTTATAAAATAAATAATTAATTAATTAATTAACTTAATAAATAAATTAAAAAAACAAAACACAATAACTAAATAATTGTAAGAAAGTTAACTTGAAGTAAAATTTATAAACCTAATAATAAAACCTAAATCAGATGTAAGAAAAATAAGAAGCCCTTTCATTAAAAAGTTTAAATCGAGTCACATCAATAAATATTAGACAGGAAGTCTAATCGTAATGTGTAATTTTTCTACATAATGAATTTTGTCTTCATGAAGTGTGTAAGAAATTCTATGATAAACTGATTAATGCTTTTTTAGATTTAATTAGTTTTTCTTCTGAAGTATGATGAAGAAAACTAAAATTAACAAATGACACACATTGTTCCGTTTACGAGTTGTGCTTTATATCATCTCCCCTCAAAAGGAGTTTCAAAATGAATCCAACTGCCACTTAGGCTTTTTAAATCTTAACCTCAAAGTGTATAACAGCAACCTGCATAGTGACCACATGCACAAAGCCACTAACTAGCACAGCCCTTAACCTACATTTTAATGAAAATGAGAACAGAAGATAATTTCTGAAAACCACAAACACTTTTCTTCTTATTTCATGTGCCATCAGCAGTTATAATGAGTAGCTTGTCCTTAATATTAGTTATGTGATAGTTAAATGATATTAATATATTATATATATATATATATATATATGTATATATATATATATATATATATATATATATATATATATATATATATATATATATATATATATATATACACACACACACACATATATATATATACACACATAGCAAATAATGTTGTATTTTGTACAGCTAAAAATAGAAAGTGGCTTTGTGTCGGATTTACAGCTGCATTACAAGTTTGCCAAACAAAATGTATTTTGTGAAGTGCAGCTACTTTACTTTTAGATCCCAGATCTAAGTGTGAAATGTTTATATATGCCAAGTCACTAATTTGCTAACAATACAGCTTCCAAACAAACGATTAAACCTTCATAAGAACATGTGTTCAATTAAAACAGCTTGAGAATATGACACATACCATATCGTGGCTCACTGATTTATTGTACAATCTGAACTCTTTACTGAATAATCTGACCCCCATATTTTGAGGTGACATGTAGTGTTCACCAGTCTCATAGGATTAAAATTAAAAGTGGCTTGATGTAGGCATTAAAGGCAGGGTGGACACTCAGGCAAGGTAAAATACAGAGCCAGCTAACCAAATAACCAGAGGCATTTACAGGGAGTTCATTAATTAAAGGTTAACACAATAGACTAACGTTGGTGCACGCTAGGATGGGATGTGGTAGGATGGTGACCACTGATTATTCATTCATTCATTCATTATCTCCCGCTTTATCCTCTATAGGGTCGCGGTGGGGTTCCCCATGCCCATCCAGGGGAGAACGTCTCGGGCGCTGGGCAGATACACCCAGGACAGGGCGCCAATCCATCGCTGGGCACACACTCACTCACACAGACACTCTCTATTTGGGAAAACAATTTTGAGAATTCAATTGACTTAATCCATGTTTTTGGACTGTGGGAGGAAACCAGAGAACCCGGAGGAAACCCACGCGGACACGGGGAGAACATGGAAACTCCACCCAGATGGGGATTCGAACCGGGAATCCCTAGCGCTGAGAGGCGAACGTGCTAAACCACTAAGCCACCGTGCCGCCACCACTGATTATAATTCATATTTTGCATTTCTCCGACTTCATGAAAATGAAAAACAATCATTTTTATTAACAAACTTGTACTTTATCAACCCAAAATACTTTTTCAAAATGACACAATTGTTTAAGGTCCACAGTGAGATAAAACCTAAGGATCCATCTGTTCCTAATTTGTTCCAAACTCAAACTATCTGCCTGAACAAATGTTCTAGCAGGTCACAAAACATTCTGTTTTAATACCTCTTTTTCAACATGACTTTTTCAACAAGCTGACATTATTTGCCAATGACATAACTCTGTTCCGCTAGTGGACTCGTGGCTGTGATTTGTGACAGCCTGTGTTTCTTTCATTGCTTATCATCACTTCCTTTGGTTCTCTAAGAGACCGTAAGAGAATGGAATAAGCAGCTGAACATGTGTGTATTATCAAGCCTGTTAAAAATAAGCTTATACATTAAACCTTATTACTAAGTGGATAAGAAAGAAGAGCAAGAAAAAGAAAAGGCAGACAGACATAGAAATCCATAAGCAGCAGGGGAACAGATATTAATTATAATATAAGTGCTTAAAGAAATTTGCAGTCTAATGGTGAGTCATATTTTTCTCCAAGTGACATCTTATATAAAGTCCAAATAAAGTCTGCTTGTAATTTCATCAGCAGGTTATTGAGTTTCAAATATTCTGAGCGTCAAATGTGTTATTATTCCCCTCAAAATGCTATCAATTACTGCATGTGGTGTTGCAGTTTACTAAAATAAAGTTAAAGGGAGAACATCTGGGTGGATGAATATGCCATCCCCAAATAAAATGATCCGGGTGTATATACTGTATGAGCATAACCTTTAAAATAATAACAAAAAATAACTGAAAAACTATGTTTAGATACTTGTATTTTAGCAACCTAGAGGAAACTAGAGGCTGGGAATTCACAACCGAGAATAAAACCACGGCTACAGCCGATTTATTTCCATCCTGTGCATTTCTCTGATAAGACACACAATTGTTACTGCAACATAGGCGCCTATCAAAACGGATTATTTAAAAAAAAAAAAAAGAAAATACACTTCTTTTCTCTGCTGCCAGACATCCCACAGTAATCTGCTACAGTTAGCATTCAAATGACCTCCTCTAGTTGAAGTAGCGCCGCACATGCACACTGCACAAGTGAAAGCCCGGCTGTTACAATGGGCTGGTAAACACACATTCATTTTTATATTAGATGTATTTTAATGCCCAGCACTGCACAATCCTTGTCAACAGGAAGTGAGTGCAATGGGAGTCAGGGATTGTTTCCTGCAGGAAGTTTTACATTGGTTCGTTGTGGATATTGAACAACGGCGTCTCGTGCTGAAACTTTCCTGCCGGTGAGGGGATTCAATTACTGATGTTTATCACTTTGCGCTGTGCTAGCATTCACTGATGACACATTATACCCATTAAAGAGCTGTCACGAAGTCGCCTGCCAAACCTTTTATGTATACATATATACAGAAGCAGTTTTGCTAAAAGGAGAATTACATTGCTGTATGAAAAAGCCATGAGATGCAATTACAGAATCATTTCGATTTTTCGATGCAACCATATGTATAACTGCTCATTACAGCTACATGATTTTATAAACAGTCCATTCCAAAGACTCGCCTAGACATTCTTGTCTTCTTTAAAGGTTTGCCTCAAGAAATTTAAAGCATATTTATTTAATAAACTAGGCTTTCAACCAATGCAGTTCGGTTTCAGAAGAGCGCTCAATGCAGATTAATTCCAGTCACAATATGAAGTCTATAATTATTTTACAAAACCAGTCATGCTGAAAATGCTCGTCCTCAGACCTTTCCCATAAACATTTCTAAAACGATGCATGCTGTGAAACAACCTTACATGTACCTGCAACTAAAAGGCTTAGCATAAACTACTAATTAAAAAGCAGAATTAAAACTTGTAGCCATACTTTCCTTTAACTTTAAATGATACATACACCTAGTTAGTGTTTCTGAAGTTAAAACAAGCCGACTGTCTTCGTACCTTGCTGTGCTGACGTCGGTCACACGAGCGCTCTGCCTGAACAGCAGCCGAATGGCCCACCGCGTCCACAAAAAACATGCAGATGGAAGTTGATGTATGAAATTAACCTTTGCTTTTCTAACTTCTGTCTCTGTGTCCCCCCCCCCTGCAGCCCATGTAGAATACAAATGACTGTCCATACTGCCGTGCATACTGATTCTTGGGATGGGCCTCTATTTCTGCTCATGCTTCCCACCCATCTAGAGTAGAGCAAAAATCAACAACTGGAACGGGTCAGGACTCATTTAAACACTCTGTTCCTTAACATCATTAACCAGCTGCACATGACACCAAAAACTGAGAGTGAGTGAAGAGCAACAGCTCTCATCTAAAAAAACATTTACAGCACCACCTGCTTTGGGTTCAGGCATATTGGAAAATGACAGAAGATAAAAAGCCTTAACAGCTGGAGTTAAAGTATAAAAGGAAGAAAAAGAAAAACTAATTACCTAAAAGCACAGTATTTTCTTATCTCATCGTCTTCTGCTTAGTCCTATACAAGAGATTGGGGCCATGGGAGAACTTCTCCGGCATTGGGCACCCAGGACAGACCCACACTATATAGGGAGAATTTAGATAGGGGCAACATAGAGGCGCCAATTTACCTTAAATCCATGTTTCTGCACTATAAATAAAATAATACAAAACAAAAGCTTAAAGGTACAGCTGTCAATAAAAAAGCTTTGATGCATTTATGATGTTCCAACTAACAAAAAGGCTTTTAGAACCATAAAAGAAAAGTGGGACATACAGAAGTGTCAAATATTCAGTGAAAAATGTATTATTGCATACACAGCATATATTTCCTTATATTGCTGCCAGATAGAATGCTGATAAAATACGAGCTGGACTCTGGTCTGTTAGTAAAACCCAAAACACCAAGCACTTCTAAAAACCTTTGACACATCCAAGAATTTATTTTTATATGGAATATATTTAAGTCACAGGCAGAGAAAAGGAATAAGATCAACTTAACTGAACATCAAAAGCAAGCCAGAAAACACTGGGAAAATCAATGTGCAGATACTACAATTTAGACAATGAACTACTAATAAATAAATGTCAGTAAGTTCATGCTCATTCAGGTTTGTAGGGATCTTGCAGTTGACGGGACATGTTAATAAATCCTACACAGGAAACCACTGCATCGGACCACATCTCATTCTCACACTTCAAAAATTTCAGATGTACTGGAAATAAATGATATAAAGCACAGGTGTACTGGACCCTGGACCACCTGTCTATGCCCTAGCATGTTAATAAACAGCTGAAGTGCTTAGCATGCTGGTGTTAAGATCTAATTCATCTGTCTTTTTCATAGCGCCATAAAAATACTGTGTGCTGACAGACAGAAACAGGGCATGACAGAGATGAGAAGATAATGGAGTTGAGTTCTGTGAGATTGCAGAGCTGTTAGGGAATCTGCTGAAAAAGATGTATGAGCTTCTCATATGAAGTCTCCTTGTGGCTGGATGCCCGGCCATAATGAAATAAAGACCAGGACAGGGAGAGAGTGACATAAATGTATATGTGGGTGAAAAGGTTGCTCGGCCACGGCAACCCTAATCGCATCATCTGCTGAGGGAGACATCCCACCTGGGGGAGAGGACCAAAAAGGACATAACCCAGTACAAGACAAGAAGACAAGTGAGAAAAAGAACAAAGTTGTGACAGAGAAGGGAGGGAACAAAGCTGAAGGGCATAGGCACTTTCTGCGTTAATAAAAGCACATTTTCGCAACCTAAAAATTGTATGCGTAATACTAGTTAACAGACAGAAGTATTACCACAAATATTTTTCTTCAGACCCTAAAAATCATAAATCATAAATTGTAATCAATTTTGCCTTTTTTTTTCTTTTATGTCTAAAAGAAACAGATTTTTGTAAAAACTTTTTTGTAAAATCTGATTTCAAAATAAATAAATGTAAAAATTTGTACATAGACAATAAGTCAAATATTAAGTAAATATTTCATAATACATTTATATATATTACACACACATACTCTCATAGGACCCCCTAGGGTCTGGTGTTATTTATAACTAGCAAAGTTTGAGTTGAACAAAGCAAAGAGGTTTCACCACAATGCAGAGCACCATGTGACAAAAACAGAACGCAGGCTGCTTTTGGGTGGTAATCTTTTTTTATGTAAAACCGGGACATCTTGCAGTCATTGAGTAAACCAGAACTCCTCTAGTAACCTAGTATTCTGACTTTTATTTTTCTAACATAAATCCAAAATTTTAAAGATGGTTTAACATATCTACCTTCCTATTTATCCATAAAGGTTTTCCAATCTAATGTTTAAAATGTCTAATTCATGGCTTCATGTACAGAAGTGAGATGTTTAAGGACTTTAATAAATATTATTATTATTATTTTACTTTTCTTGACTCTATTTGCTACAACATGCAGACTAGGTGACTTCACTCTAGTTCTGAATGGCACAGTCATCTCAGCAGCCTTTGAGTCGTTCTCCCAGAATTCCCACTGTGCTTCGCTGCATTGCAGAACATGCCCGCCAGGAGGGCCTTCTGTGTTCCCTATTTATAGCAGGGCAATGCGGTGGATGAGCCTCAGTCTCTGTCACACCGGTGTGACTGTTGCCGAAACAAATCACAACAGAGCTATATTCACAGTGTTTCAAATGACCTTTAATAGACAGTATAACAAATTGCACATCAAGTGTGTAAATAAGTAATAATAAAAGAAGAATTCCAAACCCTTGAACCCACGGTGGTCATTGAGCCTTATTGATTTACATTTTGGATAGGAGGAGGGAAAAGCACAGATAAAGTGCTGACAGTTGGACTTTGTGTTTCATGCGCTTTACAGAACACATACTCAATAAGCATACTAACAAACAGACAGGCAGATGGATAAAATTAAAGTATGTGTGTGTGTGTGTGTGTGTGTGCGCATGTCTCTGCGTGTGAGACCAACAGAGAGGATGACTAATAGTACAGCAGTGTGGCTAAGACTTTCGTGTGTTTTGCTTTCTCCAGGATACTTGATCCCCTCTGGCCGACGTGTGCCTATTTACAGTAAGGCCTATTGATAGAAGCAAGCTTCACAGTTTATTTCAATTAGGAGATAGGAAATAGGAAATCACATTTAAATCAATCCTCCCTCTCCCTGGGCATGAATCAATGACAGCACCTCCGCAGGCTCTGCATAGGACTGCCCTGCTCAGATATCAGCCCAAAGTGTGTGTGTGTGTGTGCACACAAATGCATACGAGTGTGTGTGTGTGTGTGTGTGTGCGTACACATTTGTATTTGTGTGTTTATATTAAAGGATTAAAGGACACACACTGAAGGACTCTTGATCAATGATCTCCAAGGCTTTAATGTACATCCATATGCCTGTTTGGTACAAAATAAACTACACATTTCCTCATCTCTAAAATGATTTTTAAAGCTGTTTTCTTTCCCCTCATGATGAGCTTTTACAGATAAATTATTACAAATTTATTTTTTAATTTACCAGCAGCTGTAGCATTGCATTCTGTTGAGGCTACAAGTTAGGAATCAGTCATACATGAAAACAAAGCCCTGATTGCAAAATACACAAGACATTCTTTACACATGTTTTACAAAGGCTTACAAAAGGCTTCTAGAGCCACGTGAAATAGAACTTCAGAGAATTCAATCGCACTAACAGACTTCATATTGGCCAGGATGAGACAGTTAAGCTGTTGAGAACGTGGCATAGAACTCATCTAACCAAAAAATAAATAAAATACAGACATTGTTCAGTTCTTTCCATAAGGGCTTTGCTTTAATATAGCAATCATGTTAGTCATTTAGTCATGGACGCCGCAGGAATAGGCTTCAGTGAAGTATTCATAGACTATACGTACTGTGCGTGTAAAAAAAAAAACATTAACAGTTACACAAGGGTTGGTTGTGTCATATCGGGACACAGTATTCTACTGGACAGAGCAAATCGTTTTGCTGCTTAACAAATAGCAAGTTTGCATTTTACTTACTTAACTCATTTCGACAAATTTCCAAAATATAACTGACATTTTGCTTATATGAAATATATTTAGTAAATCTACATTTTCAAACTTTTTTCAAAACACCTACATAAAATGTCTTGTAAATAAAAGGTCTTAATTATAACAATAATAATAATTTTCATTATGATTTTATTACAATTATTTTGATTGATTTTTAAGTACTATAAGAGGTATAAATTTTGTTCTCCCTCTCTATATAATTTTTTTGGGGGTCTATTAGTGACTATTACTTAAGATTTCTGCTCCGCTCTCAGCAATTAACTCTGTGACTGAATATTGAAACAATGAAGATGAATGAACCATGGGGCATTTCCCTATATTCTACCAAGGTCATTAGTCAGAAGGTGAGCCAAAGAGTAAAATAAAAAAATAGAAATCAGAAAGTAGAGGGGGGTAGACCGAGACAAGAATCAAGAAAAAATAATGGAAATGATATGTTTGTCTAAACAGCTATAAGCAGCAGATCATGACACAAATAAGACTGCGTTAAGCTTCGTGTATGTTGCTATGACTTTAAAAAATAGATTTTTTTTTCTGACTAGGTCTAATGATGCTCGATGGCGCTACATCTTTAAACATATTCTTTCGTGTTCAGCTGGTACGTTCAGCGCTGAGGAAACAGACTGCAGGGACTGAGCAAAAGGAGGACAATGATTGATGTTCTGTAACATCCTGAGAAAAAAAGGATTATGGATTGCTGTATTGATTTTGTTCAGTGAGCACCCCGGGGTGGTCTTATCGGGTCGATTTAAGGCTATGGGATTTTGCTCCTCATTTTTTCCCTTATTCAAAAGAAATTTCAGTGTTAAAAGTATCAGATGTGGCAACCGGTTGTCCGTCAAAAGCAATGAATAGACAGGAGGGGACTCCTTTCCTGTTGTATGTCTCTATCTGTGTATGAAGGTGTTAAACCAACACGGCGCCTGCGCTTTGTTCACATTCTTATTACCCAACATATTTAAAAATATATTGGTGTCGTGTTTAGGTACTGACACACAGATCCTAACACACTCATGAATACACATCTACACTAAAATGCTCAGGGGAGCTAAAGACCCCATTGAGAATGCAAACATATACATGGTAATATGTTTGCATACACTGAAATGCACTCTCTCATCCCCGCTCGGCATAGACGCACATAAAACTCTCTAGAGGCTCGCAGGGCCTTTTCCTAACAAAAGGATGCCTTCCTCAATAAATTATTCTCCCTCTGCTCAGGCTAATTAAAGAGAAGCATCACAAAGCCCACACCAATCCCTTTATAATTTCATACAACCCCTCGAACACAGAGAACACGTAGATTCAGTTCTTCTGGCTATTAAGACACTATATAACGTACTTACAGTCAGGGTATATAAAGACCTATTTAACTCATATTATCTTTCAAATAGTCTTTACAGATATTTGCGCCCTGTGTCTGTGATTACCGAAGCGTTTGTTTTCCTCTAATGCATTACCTCTAAACAAGACCAGCTTACTCTGAACGTACTATACAGTACACTGGTACCTAATGCTCTTATGTAAACCTTCCACAAGCCATGGTGCTCCATAATGCACCGACATTATATATTATATGCCCCTCCAGCAGATATATTAGACAATGCAGCAAGCTTTATTGGTAGTTTCCCAAGCGCCGCATGATACATGTCCCAACCTCTTCTCTTTGTCTTCTGAGAGAAAAGTAGAGAGAGAGTGAAAAGTGAAAAAAGACAAGTGTGCTTTGGGAGGCCTAGGAGAGTAGGGAAGCAAATCTCTCGCCCTCGCCAATTCTTTTGTGATCCCTCAACCCTGTATCATTCTTTGAAAGCCCTACTATGTCGGCCATCTACATCTGGGTTACATACTGTTACATACTGAAGAAAATATATGTCTAAATTCATCACCTCAAAAGAACACAGCTTATAAACTGTTACCAAACACAGGACACAGGATATCGTCAGTTAATAGAATTTTACATGCCATGTTAAAATGCCAGAAAACACAAAGACAAATTAAAAAAAAAATAAAAAAAAAAATAAAACAGCTCAGCGTGTCCACTGGAGCATATCAACAGAGGTAAAGACAGATTCATTAAAGAAATAAAGATGATGTAAAGTGATCAGTGTGTGTTTAAGGGCTGTTGGGCTGCACCTGCAGTCAAAGCACAGCGGGGCAGCATCATCCTCCCCAAACTCACTGATGCCTCAGGAGCACTGTGCATTCCCACAGGTTTAATTATGAAAAATGCCTTATCGAAATCGGAGCTCCGTGCTAAAGAAGTCCAGCTGTTTTGGCCAGATTGAGCGAGTGAGGGAGGCAGGACGGAGAGGCTTCGCTCTCCGACACAGATGTTTTCAACAGCTGCATGAGCTGTGCTCTTCTGACTAGCGTCAGGAAGTCACAGCGCGACAGGTTTTTTTGGGCTCTGTCATCACTTATGTCCATAACACATACGCTCCTGTACACGCTCATCACACACCCTATCAGCTATGCATAAAGAAAAGGCTGCCAGAAGTTCCTCAAAGAAAGAAGAAACAATCACCCGCTAAGCATTAATAAGTCTAAGTAGTGTTCGTTTTTGATTATCAAGCAAACATGCAAGTTTTGATGTGCAGGGTTTCAGAATGGACTTATTCCCCCATGAAAGAAAGTGTCATGAGAATACAATGAGCGTTATTGTCAGTAAAGCTTAATTTTTTACAATCGCTGCCAGCTCCATGTCACTTGGATATAAATCTCTTTGGCTATATGGAAGATCAGAGCCAGACAATAGATTTTCTCAGTGGTGTTGTGGTCATCATGTTTGCCTCTAATTGCTGGGGATCCAGGTTCAAATCCCAATCTGGGTGGAGTTTTCATGTTCTCTCTTTCATGTGTGTGCGTGGGTTTCCTCCTACAGTCCAAAAACATGGATTAAAGGTAAATTGACTACTCAAAGTCGCCACTGTCTAAATTGCCCCTATAAAGTGTGTCTCTGTAAGTTAGTGCATGCCCAGCAAAAGATTAGCACAATGTCCTGGGTTTATCTACCTCCTCTGGATGGGAACCCCCTGCGACCCAAGTCCTTAGTATAGGATTAAGCAGAAAATAAACAAAACCATGAATATGTTAACATGGAAAAAGTGAGCTGTTTTAAAATCTCCATACTCGTTCAGATGAACCAGCGTCATTCAGTCATTGTGTTTGCTTTTAGCTTTAGAGAGAGTTATACATTGAAATGGTAAACAAGTATGGCAATGTGTAAGGATTGAATAAAAAATAACCAAAACAGTGCAAAATAGGAACCTTCTCTACCAGCCATGTGCTCTACTAAAATAATTGACCAATTTTGTTGGGTAACAGGATTCAGGTTCTCTCATTTCTACTGCCGTTCAAAATGTCCATATCTTCAACTAGGCTACATGGAAGGCAGTGTAAACTACAGCTTTCTGCAGAACCCTTTTCCTGGGATGTGTAAAAGGAGACGCTGATGGAGAGCTGATGCATGATAAATTGGATACGACTCAGAGAAATGGATGCAAACACAAAATGGAAAAATAAAATAAAATGTGATTTCAGGATGTCAAGGACTAATCTGGCTCTCAGACAATGTTCATCCCAATGCTGTGTTGTAGGTTAACATTAGGATGCTGTACTTTCCTCTGGAGTTATTCAGTCATGTTGGTGCTTTCTTATTAATCAAACTTATAATAAATATAAATGTTAATAAACAATAACATTGCATTCATTTCATGGAACTAAGTAGCGTAGTCCAAAATTAGAGTTTAATGGGAGCCAAATCACCATTATCCAAACAAAAGTATTTTTACAATAATAACTTTACAGGAGACAAAAACATATAAAAAAAAAACCCTTTAATATAAGTTCATGTAAGTTTATTCATCTAAACTGCATTGTGAAGTTTATCTGCTTTCTTCAAAAGAGGCAAAAAATAAAAATGATTCGATATGGATATACATGTTTTTCCTCAGACAGAAGCCATATGCAACTGTACTCTTTTTATTGGTCATTATAATTGTTCAGACTCCTCAGTTCTGAGTTCAGCCTATCAAATCACAACCCAAACTAGAGAATTTCAGGCAGCTCTTGTGA
This sequence comes from Corydoras sp. C115, assembly GCA_019802505.1. Classification (NCBI taxonomy): domain Eukaryota; kingdom Metazoa; phylum Chordata; class Actinopteri; order Siluriformes; family Callichthyidae; genus Corydoras; species Corydoras sp. C115. The sequence goes on along the minus strand of JAFMOC010000107.1, from coordinate 723,540 downwards.
AATGAGCGTGTGCCAAGAGTGTGGGAGAAACTGGTCTTTAATGAACTCTTTCTCTCATCATATTACAGCATGGCATGAATGTCAGCTCCTCTAATCCCCACTAAAGAGTGGCTTATTTTGTGGGTGTGTGTGTCTGTAAGAGAGCAGGAGAGAGACAGCATGACAGAAAGAGCTTTAATTACTCTAGAAAAACTCATTCCACTATACAGATAATGTGAGATGTTAAAAAATGCTCCATCATATTTAAAGTCATTGCCATACACATGCTCACAGTGCTTGCTTTTTATAAAAGACAGGATGAAAAGCTTTGAATTGGAGAAGAGTGGTATGGATGGAAGAACAGAGATGCACTTTCTCTTGCTTTTCCCAATGAATGTATGAATTTTTAATGTTGCGGGAGCGGGCGAGAGAGCGTTGGCTATCTGATGGGAAAGGTCAGTGTCGGAGCGGAAGCCTCAGTGGGGGCATGTGGGTAAGTAGATGACATGGCGCTTTCATGAGAGAGTTCAGGGCTGCTGCGCTGCTCCTGTGTGAAGTGGATATATGCATGCCGAGAATAACATCTAATAAGGTCTGATATAAACAACCTGCAAATGTACCAGCATTTCACACAAGCTGCTCCACTTTTACAGGTAAAAAAAAAGCTGCAACTTCAGCCTTTATTCTTTCGGGACAAAGTTTACCTTATGAAATAAATGTTCAAGCAGGTAAACCAAAAATAGTAGATATAGTTGCAGGTTGAACAAATACCAGGGCAAATCTATTTTGTGTGCCAGACGGCAATGTTTGCCACCTCACTATATGCGGGGCGTTTGATTTTGGAGTATATGGCTTTAATAAAAGTGTGATATAGAACAAACGGTATATAAATATGACCAAGAAATCTCACATTGCTAGATGGAGGCCTATTTCCACATGATAAATACCAATGGCATTACTGAGCTACTACTTATGCCATAAATGACAGATATATAACCTTTTGTTTTAAGGCTTGTGCTTGTCTGTATTTGCCAACTTCCTAAACTGTTTGTACAGCAACGGAATTGAAGAATGTGGTGAGATTTCCAAGATCTTTTGAAAAATAGGGTGCACACATACTAGCAATGGGTTTCTTTAAATAATAGCAGCCACATGTGTACACAGAGTATCTGCATACTGATGCTAAGCCTCTAGTCTCATCGTTATTCTCTTGGGTGTCCGTGCTTTGTAATGAGATGGGTTGCTGGAAATTGTTTCACTTTTATATTAGTTCCAGGGCCAGGTGATAATGCAGTGTGATTTGACTGGGGCTGAAGCACAGACACATTGTAATCTGTTCTTTCTACTCGCACGCTGATGAAATCTTGGAACCGTCTTTTACATATTACACTCATTGATATAAACACAGTGCAGCATGTTCATGCCCGCGTGCAGACGAACATATGCACAGACACCATGGTAATCAGAAAGGAAGCAGAATTCATCTGATTCTTATAACTAGGCTGCACGGTAACAACATTACAAGGATTACCCCAGAGAGCAAACAAAAGATGAATGCTTACTGATTAACAAACAAGCTAGAACCTTACATTTCTTCAATTGCATCACGTGATCTAGTCCCACAGCCTCATTACAACCTTGAATTAAATGAATCATTTGTCTGGGTTCGAGAGGTGTAATGTATTATGCAGTTTGCAAGAACCTTTGAACCAAAGTATGTTCTGGCACCAGTCTCATAATAGGCTCAATATTTAAAAATGTTAGTTGGTCACTGTTGGTAATTTAAGTGCAATTATTAATGTAGGGCATGTCTGCATCTCAGCGCTTGGGGTTCCAGGTTCGAATTCCAAGTTTTCATATTGTCCCTGCTTTCCCCTTGGTTTTTCAATTTTCTCCCACAGTTTAAAAATATGAGTTGGATGCATTAAAAATTGCTATATATATAAAGTGTGTGTGAGTAAGTGATTGCGTGTGTGACCAGCGACAGATGCACCCTGTTTTCACCAATCAAATACATTTTTTGTTACTATAAAAATAAAAATAAACAGTTTTTAATATAAATTTGTATACATCTGTGTGTGTGTGTGTTTGTGTGTATGTATGTGTGTGTGTCTGTTTGTTTTCTATAAGCATTAATAGAGAGTCCAATTAGCTTTTCTGTTCAGGTGGTCTTGGGGGAGACAACTCTGAGGGCCAGACAAGGCTAAGTGAGGCCCTTAGGCAGCCAGCGATATTACTATTCAACTCAGCCTTCGTCTCAAACCTGCGATTAAAAGCTGCCAGTTCTGCAGTTTGGTCTCTCACAGAGTGCGAGCACATTTACTATTAGTGCACATCACAGGGTTCAAGCCAAATAAATCAATTGTTATTTGCACAATTATTGAGTAACATTTACAAATTCATCAACAATTGTATTGACACTTTTTTTGTGAAATGAAATCCATGTATGAAATCAGTCAGATGTCCTGATGTCCTAAATGTATTTCTCCTGCTTTTTTTTTTTTTACAAACTACTGTTACTGTGGACTTCAGAGGTATCACACTCTAATCCAGAAATTGTGGTTTTGCATCATGCTGTTCTGTTAACAGTTGAGCAAAAACAGATTCATCTTAATTTGATGACTTCAGTTCCATGTGTGTGGAACTGATATAAATGATAGTGAGTTTAGAAACAAGAAGGTGGCAGATGGATGTGAATGCACCTCAGAATTGAACAATAACAATTGCAAACTAATGTATTAAAATGGACAGTGACAGTCATATTTAAAAAAATATATTATATTATTTAATTTTTACATGTAAAATTATTACCTACAACAATATTATAGTCAATATACAAATGGATCATCCATTCTTTTATTTGGTTGTATAATCAATAGGTCTTGTCCATCTGGTATACCAGTGAAGCTCCCCAATAATCCATCCAGAAGCCAGTTTTAATCATTTGGTTTGATGAGAACTCTGTAAGAACTGGTTTTGCAATTAGGGTTTAGGGAGTTTGTGATATTGGTGCTAATAGAATGTGCTCACAGATTTATACCGGGCCCCTCGGGTGCTTTGTGTGTTTGCCTGTGGGTGTATGTAGAAACGTGTGTATGTGCTCCACTCCTTTGTGGGTACACAGGGAGTTCACAGACATGCCGAGCGCAGGGAGCGTGATTAGAGAGGCGTGGGAAGCAGGAGAAACGGCCGCTCTTCACTTCAAAGCTTTTACTGTAATTGTTTCAGGTGAGAACTGACTGCTCTCCCACAACATATGGTGAATATCACTTTTAATCAAGCAAGGATGGATGTCTCTATCATAAATCACATTTGTGTAATAGCATTTTCTCCCTGAAGAATCTCGGTTCTGTCTTTCCTTTGATGTGGCTCTGAAAAGTCCTGCTAAATATTAAAGGACACTGAAATAATATCTTTAAGCTTGTTTATGTGTAATATAAGGTATAGATTGCAGTTGGCCTTATTCCTCATTTAGTAAAAGGTCCTGGACGGTGACGTCATAGACAGTTCGGAGGCGAAGGCTGATGGTTTTTGTAATTTCAATGCTGATAATGTAGATTAAGATTTATTTTACATGAACATAATATACTTGACTGGGTTTGGCGTGGGGTTTACAAACCCCGATCCCTGTATGTAACTTTGTTTATCCAGTTGTCGCTCTCAGACTCTTTGTCTCAGTCTCTCCTCAGACATTCTGCTGGTACGAGAGGAGATAAGTTCTTATGCTTCTGTCACCAGCGACAGAACAATTTGGAGCTGGCAGACAGGGTGAGAGAGTTATGGTTATGAAGCTGTCTGAGCTTCAGCCTCTGTGTTTTAAACAAGCTGATGAACCATAAGGCCTGGTCTTCCGATACTGATCAGTTGATTAAACACACAACCTGCTGAATGATAACCAGTAGTAAATTCAAGATCTCCCTCCCACCCCTCCAAAAATCCACATGCTCACCCTGTTAAATTCATCACACAAAAAAACATTCAATAATATAAAATGCAGTATGGAATTTAATAAATGTAATATTCCAAATTTTAACAGCACCAGTACATTTTAAATCAACTATACCTATTATACTATATATTATTTTGGCTCTCTCGCCGCGGCACGGTCGGCACGCTCTTCTATCCTGGGTGTATCTGCCCCACCCCATAACAATTTCCCCTGGATGGGCTTGGGGTACCCCCCGTACTCTAGTGTAGGATTAAGTGAAAGACAATGGATGGATGGATGGATGGATGGATGGATGGGCTCTCTCTCCTCAAATTGAAAAGGCCCCATACAAAGTGCTATTGATGTGGAGTTGATGTGCATTTCGTTCCCATGTCTGTATGGGTTTCTTTGAGGAGAACCAGTATCCTCACACGGTCTAGATGGTAGTAAGTGAGTTGGTAACGCAAAATAAAATTTTGCTCGTTTGTATGTGCTTATCTGTGTGTCTGCTCAGTTATAGTTCAGTTGATATGTTTGCTGGTGGGTTAGTCCACACTAACCTATTTTACTTACAAGTAAAATGCATTAGTACTTTTGCTCAATACACATCATTCACACTACTCCAGAGTTCTTGAGCTTTTAAAACTGAAGAAGTAACAGAGTTCCAGATACAATAATCCACTTCTGTACTGTAACTGAGTCTTATCTGTCACAATGTGATTTATCTCCATGGACTATTCTCCTCTAATTCATTGATTTGTTTTCTTTTTGAAAAACAGAGTACATCCTCGTAGCTATTGGGGTCCTCTGTAGCTTGTATAAAAACATTTAAATATAATTTTATGGCCTTTAAAATGTACATCCCCTTTGAGGTTACATTTATGTTAATAATCATAATCATTCAGGAACTGAAATGAATTCTTACATTTTCTCAATTTTTGACAGAAGCCAAATATAGTAGAGTTTTGCCTTGAGTTGTTTTAAAAAACAAAAATGTATTAGTGACAATGTAGCCGAGTGTGAGGAGAGTATGAACTGTAATGTAATTTGGGAGGTGAGAGTGGGAATGGAGGGTGACAGGAGAATTTATAAATATCTTTAATTGTTAATTGGTTTATTGCATCACCTTTATAACCACAGATTTTTCACACTAATGGAACATTTTTACAGCCTTAAAACTGTTGAAAAAGAAGTAACGCTTATTTTTACTTTTATTATGGTTTTAATTATAGTTTATATTTTTGTTTAAGACCTTTTGTATATTCCATATATAGTATATTCAGTTATAGTGCACAACAATAATAAAAATGTCTAAAGTTTAAGTTTTGTACATTCATTCATTCATTATCTCCCGCTTGGTCCTCTATTAGGGTCGTGGGGGGGGGGGGTCCCCCATTCCCCATTCCCCATTCCCATCCAGGGGAGAACATCTCAGGCGCTGGGCAGATAGACCCAGGACAGGGCGCCAATCCATCGCTGGGCACACACTCACTCACACACACACACTCTATATGGGGCAGTTTTGAGAATTCAATTGACTTGATCCATGTTTTTGGACTGTGGGAGGAAACCGGAGAACCCGGAGGAAACCCACGCAGACACGGGGAGAACATGGAAACTCCACCCAGATGGGGATTCGAACCGGGAATCCCTAGCGCTGAGAGGCGAACGTGCTAAACCACTAAGCCACGTGCCGCCCAGTTTTGTACATAACAAAATATATTAATTAATTTAAAAAATGTAAAAATTTACAGATTTCTGGACTTGAATCTGTCATAGACAACTCATCTTTAACATGGGAAATATACAAATGGTTATTTTCTTTGAACTTTAAATATTCATCACACAACAGAGCAATAGAAAAACTTAAGAGGCTAAAAAAGTGTAAAGAGAAAAAGCAAACATAAGCACATCACCTTTTACATTACCCGAGCATTCCTATTAGCAAATACTACAACTACTACTACTACTAATAAAACTTGTATGCTCCAAATGTACAGATAATATTAACCATACACGTAACCAATACTTCACTCATTTTCATTTAATGGAAATAACAAAAGGTGGGGAAAAACCCTAAATGGGTCATCAGTGTCTTACAGAAAAATATTTAAATGATCCAATAACTCATGGAAAATTAAAGATCAAAAGAAAACCAGAAAAGAGACCTGTGTTCAGTTTTTTCTTCATTCCACGACACTAGGTGTGAAGTGCATGAAAGGTACAAACATTGTTCAAACTACCTCATCATCTAGCAAGAACAACAGTAACATATACTGCTCACTCACCATCCTCTCATATCTATATACAGTAGATGGTATATACAGTAGCTAAAAGATCTGAAAACTTAAGGCACGGCTGTCATGAGCTATACTAATTCTGATCTGGTCAAAAGCAAAAACAAGGGAATGACAAAGGTTAGAACTAAAAATAGTACTGAAGAATATGAGATTTATAAAAACGTATAATGTTTTGTGTAATATAGTGAATATACCCAGTGTAGGAACTGCTCATTCAGATCAATAGTTTTATTCCATTGCAAAGATCCAGAGGGTTTTCATGCTGAGACATCACTGTCAGCATGACGTGTAAGCTACTTTTTAGTCTTACGACTGATTTAACTAAATTAGAATATAGTGAAAAAGAGAATTTACTTCATATATGCAACATTGTATAATGACCTTATCAAGCGCATCCTGTCCTGAGTGTAGAGGACGTTTATATTTGTGATTGCACTGTTCAGCGTATGTGATACTCTCAGGACTGGTGTCTATAAACACATGGTTTGACTGAATACTAGAATGCCGTTCTAATCATGCAGCATATATATACGTGTGTGTGTGTGGGGGGGGGGGGGGGGGGGTAGAGATGGTGCTAGAGTCATTCGGTGTATACCTGCTTTATATACTGCATTACAGCAGTGTGATCAAACAAAGGATGATAAATGAATGTTAATAAATGATGCTAATGCACTTTGAAGTAGTGTAATCTTGCTTTGCCCTGTGTTATCATGGCCCCAGATTTATTATGACCCCACTGGGTAAGTGGCTATACAAAATTAATAAATACATAAAATGCCATTATGATAAGTGCCATGTTTTGAATGATATTTTATTTATCATCTGCAAAAATCATAATGACAAAATTATAAAGTTGAATCTAACTGGTTTAATCAGCTTGTCTTACAGTAAGAGGAGCCTTAATACCGGTAATATATTTTTAATATTTTTGCATCTTATCACTTATTGTTTTAATATCATTTCATCAGATGTCTTTATCTTGAAAGCATAACAAGCACACTGCTTTTCTACTACAAGCTCACTTAGATAAAATCACAAGCACAACTATTTAAACAATACTGGAGGAAGGCATAAAAAATAGATTGTTGGCAGGGTGTAAGATAGCTATGAGTGCTCTTTGCGCAGGGTGGACCATGTGGCCCATTATCTTACACAACTTCATTTTCAAATTTTTCATAAATAAACAGCACTACCACCTGCCTTGTATCAATATCCCTCATACTTTGGATTTCATTCAGACTGGAATATCGATATCTAAAATATAGGGTTTTGCGTCTCTCCCTACCTCCAGCTCCTCTGGTGGCTAATAACAAGTGTTTGTTTGATTTTATTAAAGAACATCTCAGCACAGGCTCTAAATGTGTAGCTGTCTGTAGTTCTGTAGTTGCAGCTGCTAATTTGTCGTGCTGGGTTTGTCTGTGAGGTGTTGTAAAGGAACTACAACACAAGGTTGACTTGGGGACTTGTTGTGTGTTGCGGGCTTTTCCTGTTACTCATTTTGCCAAAAAAAAAAAAAGCGGCTGCTGCTTTGCTTCTACGCACCCTCTACAGATATATCAAAAGCTCTGATACACTGTACATAGCCTCATGGGTAAAATTAGCTGGCAAAAAAGCATGCTTTATATTTAATGAACTCTGTTCTGAGCTAAAAGTAGGTTATAATTAATAAAAGCACACATGTTGTGTTCTGTAAATGTGGATTCAGGCACTGCTTGGTTTCTTATTGGAAAATCAGTAAAATCACTGTTTTCGTTTATCAGAAGTAATGTTCTGTACTTTCTGTTGTTTTGCCAATGAACACTCTCCAAGAGTCATCTTACATTGTCTTAGAAATCAGTTTTAATGCCATAGTAAGTTTTTTTTTTTCTTGTTCTTGATTTTGGAGCAGATAATTAGTTTCAGTTTTGGTCAGGCCTATGACTTAAAGGCCAGTGAGATGCTAGTCTGGGATGTAAGTATGAAGAGTAGTGGGTATTTTATGTATATAAGTATTGTATTTACTGTGACTCACCCCTCTTTGTGGTCTGAGCATTTGCATCATGGACTTTTATTACGTGGATACATAATTACATAATTGCTCTTTTGCACAACCACTTCTCTGCACCTTATATCACCTATATCATGTTCATACTATGTTATATCATGTATATATTATGCCCATATTATGTATATATCATGTATATAGTATGCTCATATCATATCATGTTCACATTATGTATCTACATGTAAATACTTTACCTTTCCATGCACCAGTCACTTTATGTAAATATGTATATATTGCACTTCTGGTTAGATGATAACTACATTTCATTGGCCCTGTACTTGTACTCTGCACAATGACAATAAAGTTGAATCGAATCTAATGTAATCTAATTACACTAACTACCTAACCACTTATTTACACATATTTCCACTTGTTTTGGGTTTCTTAAACACAAATCAGCTTTATTTATTTAAAGATTTTAGATGATTAGGTTATTCTAAGTGCTTAGGTTATTGTATAATTGAATGAACAGATGGCAAGAAAGGTGAATTCTCTAGAGTCTTATGTAAGATTATTATGCTTTTGTTTACTGTCTGGATATGAATCCAAATAAAGAACAAATGAAACCCCTGTTCTTTCCATGTTAATAGTAAAGGTCACAGTGAAACACAGGTCAGCGCAGGATTAGGATACAAATACAAACTACTGGTGGCTTCTAATAAGTTATCTTAGAAAGTGCATGGGGAGAAACCCAACACGTGGAGAACACAAGAGGTGCATTACTCTATGGTGCATTACAATTTTATTATTATTTATCATTCATTATTAGTAGTAGTCGTATTAATATTACTTTTTTAACGGCCTCTCTGCCTTTTTTAAGTAAGAAGGCAATTGTATCCACTTTTTGAAATCCCAACTGTTATTATACTTATTACACATCACACAACAACGCACTTTCACTGGTTAGTCTCATAACTGTTGTCAGTGAGGCAGCACAAACAATTCTGTTTCTATTGTGGGCAATTAATTTCACACTGTTAGCCACATGAAAAACACATCAAAACACAAACCTAATTGCAGCCATGAGAGAGTGAGAGATGAAAAGAGAGAGTAGGGGAGTGAGCTGAAGGGGAGAGAAATAGAGAAAGGAAGAGACAGAGCCAGAGCAAAAGAGAGATAGTAAATGAGGGAGAGTGTTCGTGATAGAGAGAGAGAGAGAGAGAGAGAGAGAGAGAGAGAGAGAGAGAGAGAGAGAGAGAGAGTGTGTGTCAGTCTTTTTGTTGTTTTTTTTGCACTATAATGTGTAAGGCGAGTATGTGAGAAAAGAACAGATTTAAACAGCAACTTCACACTGTGCACACACACACACACACACACACACACACACACACACACACACACACACACACACACTCTCAATGTAAATCAATTAGAATGCTACTGGATTACATAACTTTTATATCACAGTTAATTGTTAAAATTTATGTTCAAATTAAGAGATAAAATTTACATGCTGTATATATTTACATGTTTAAACGAAACCTGGATTATTTACTACATATTTCTTTGTTAGTAGTTTCTATTTTAATCTCTGAAACATCAGACATTTAATGAAATGAGATTTTTCTGGTTAAAATAGCTGCTACAACTAAAAGCAATGTTTAGAGTTACAGCTGTTTTTGTTTTTTTCACTTTCCTATTCCCAAGAGCAGACTTTGTAATCGAATCTTGGCTGATCTGAGATTATCAGCCAGTCTAATCTAACAAGCCGAGCAGTCGACTTCAATTTACATGCGCTGAGGAGAACATACCTGCCTCTCTGATGCTAAGACACTCTACTATTCCTTTGTGGCCAGATACATACTCCCTTTCTCCCTTACTTTCAGCCTGTCTCTCTCCAAATCCCCTTAAAGAAACACAAATTGGCATCATAATGAGAGAATGTGGTGTAAAAGAAAGCGAGGCAGGTGAATGTAGAGACATGAGGAAAAGAGAATACTGACTCATTAAAAAACATGCATTTGTGCACACATGTGGTACAGGCTCTATTCACACTCATGCAGGCACACAGGATCTATTAAAATGTCTCACACAAATATAAAAATGAAATCCATATGTGAAATATATTGACACTTACAATTTTGTTTTAATCACAAATATGTAGGTTCTAGTATTTGTATACATATATCAACCTTATGCTCTTATCTAGACCAATATACAGAAGTGACAACATATCATCTGACAATCAGCCAATACCATTCCTCACTTCTGAACATTTAAGTCCATACAGTACAAACCTGCACAAATCCTAAATGCCTATCAGAATGCTACACTATTGCTTTTATATAGAGAAACTTAGAAAGCTATTACATAACACAATACAAGCATTTTGAGGTTGCTCAGTGGCCAAATTGGTAGTACTGGGATTTGCACCATGATCATTTAGCCCTTCCTCGTTCATATTCCTTCATAATAACGTACCCTCTCTATAAAAAATACATTTTTACCACGTGCAGGTTTTAACGGATTGTAATGAGATGTAAAGGTCAAGTGTCCACATATTTTAGACAAGTATCGATGACAAATCACAGCTCAAATTAATGTAGAAATTTCTGTAATAGCATAGTTTATATGGTTTGCCTTTTTATTTATTGTATTAGTTATTACATTTGTTGTAATTAAATTAATTTAATCATAAACAAGACAAATGCAAGACAACAAGACAAATAGACTGCATGAATGGTAAAATGAAATATTTTTTAATACTTAAAATTATGTGGTATGAGTTTATAGGAAAAGAACCGAAACCTAACCAACAAAACATCAGTATTATTTACAACAGCACCCAGCTAAACCAGAATAACTTCACTAACAACTCTACACAAATGTGGTGAGCAGGAAAGCATCCTAAGTGCTCAACCCAATCTAAAGATTGTTTCTAAGTAAATGCTTAGTGGGTGTAATCCACACCTGCATGCATCACAAAACATGATTGCAACACACAACAAAGACACAGCCACACAACACACTGCACACGATGTAGACAATAAATGATGTAAATGGAAGAAATGACTATGAAATGGAAAGATAATAAAAATGGAATGGAATAAGAATATGTAAGCGGATTTACCACACCAGTTCCGATGAACAAGAGTAACAAAAGACCAAGTTTATTATTTTATTTTATGAAAACAGATTCAAATATATATTCAAAGTCAGTAAAACAATAAAAATAAAAAAAAATCACATTTGGCTCATAATTTGGCTTTTTATTCAATAAGAATAATTGTCTATTAGATAACTTCATATACTGTGAAATTAAAGCCTCCAAATGAAACTAAAAGTTATTTGAAGCTGAACGCAGCCTCTTACATCAACATTGTGGTAACTAACACAGAATACAGGTCACAGATTGGGTAGTAAGCCTGCCCTGGTTTACCATTTCTATGATGTGTTCCACTGAAAGTGATGAGTTTGATGGAAAAGGTGTGTGTGTGTGTGTGTGTGTGTGTGTGTGTGTGTTTGCATGTTTGTATTCATGGAAAGCCAAAAGCTGTTAAATACCCTTCTTTCCGATGTTTGACATTTTCATGTAGGTAACACTTAAGGTTACAATTCTTTCCTTTTAAAACTACTTGATGAAGCTGAATATACTAAACACACGTCAGTTTCTCTAACTCTCCGTATCCCACACCCCCTCTGCAGAGGGGAATAATTATCATGGTGGTGTGCTGGAGAAAAGCAGTGCGCTCTTGGCAGACTTGATTATGGACGAGCAGGCGTGCTGTTTTAAAACACCATTGTGATTGATGTGAAAGTGCTCCCACTCAGTAGATAAGCATACCCCCGAATTCTCATATTAATTTGAAATTATTCTAATTGCTGCCGACCCATTGGCTGTCTGCGCCCACACCCACCTGCCACCCCATCCTCCTCTGTCTCATTCTCTCTGCCTTATATGCCTGTTCCTAAAACACTTTGTCAACCGTTGTGTGTCCAAATTTACTTAAATTTCATTTCTCACACCTTTTTTTCTGTAAATGCATGCAGACCCACACCCATCGAAGCCTCTGTCTATGTCATTCTCTTAGTACTGTGTGTATCTTCTCTTCTGTCCCAGACTGTCAGGCTGCCGGAGCTTTCAGGTTATGTCAACTGTCTCTTCACTATTGGATTTCCCAGAGGTTAAAGGGGCAGTGTGAGCCATGGGGGCTTGTCAGTGTGAGGTCAAACATGTATGTCCTTCATTTCTCATGGTGAGAGAGAAAAGATTGAGAATGAGAGAGAAGACATACAGAAAAACTGATGCACAAACACAATGTGTACTATCACTTAGTTCTTGCTGTACGAACACTGAGACACTGAGACACGCTGGAACATAACACAGAGGTGGGGGTGGGGCTAAAAGATGTCCATGAACATTGAGAGAACTCAGGGTTAATACAGTTAGCTTACCTCTTTTAGTCACACAGACAAACACACACACACACACACCAATATAATTCATACGACTGTGACTAGAAAGTATACAAGATAAGAGTTCTTTTTTATTTGCTTAGACAGTCTGCTCTATTCAGGCGGCACGGTGGCTTAGTGGTTTAGCACGTTCGCCTCTCAGCGCTAGGGATTCCCGGTTCGAATCCCCATCTGGGTGGAGTTTCCATGTTCTCCCCGTGTCCGTGTGGGTTTTCTCCGGGTTCTCCGGTTTCCTCCCACAGTCCAAAAACATGGATCAAGTTAATTGAGTTCTCTAAATTGCCCCATATAGAGTGTGTTTGAGTGTGTGAGTGTGTACCCAGCGATGGATTGGCGCCCTGTCCTGGGTCTATCTGCCCAGCGCCCGAGACGTTCTCCCCTGGGTGGGCATGGGGAACCCCACCGCGACCCTAATAGAGGATAAAGCGGGAGATAATGAATGAATGAGTCTGCTCTATTCAACAAAACTGAAATGTTTGTCTATGTAAATACTAGACTTAAAAAAATTACATTTTGAAACAATATATTTTTAATTGCACTTTCATTAAGCTAAACACTGACCCTGGGCCCAAAATGTACACAAAAACTAAAATGACTTAATATTAAGCTTTTAATAGTCCTCACAACAAATCCCTGATTACAAAATGAGCAAAAAACGTTTGCACATAATTGTTCATTGCGTAAGTGAGCAGCTGTAATGAGATAAATTATCTTATAATGTTTGTTGTATGCAAGATGTCATGTCATGATATATGACTCACGGTTTCCTGGCTTTATAAACAATAAGTCAGTTTTACTAATATGCCTCATCTGTAAGTTAAGATGTAAACAATTAGGAAAATTACAGGAATAGATCATGTACTATGTTACATTATCTGTCTGTTCAATTCGCATTCATTTTCTGCCCTATGATCAGTCATTAGATCATTAAAAGCATAAAATTACACACACGATAATATCCAGATGCCTTGCTGTCTATTTTGCTTCCTCAAATTGTGTACAGTTCGTGTCTAGTGTGAATTCAGAGAAACCTGTTTCTTCTGTTCTGTCCTCTGTCTTGCTGCACCTGATGTGGTGCAAAGCTGTGCAAGGATGTACAGATATCAGTGGCTTAAATGTACTTCCTTTTGAAAAAAAAAAGATAGTTCTGAACACTCAGGTTCAACCTTTGTATAGACTGTAGAAGTGAGCTTTTGAAATAGCCTCAGAGTGTCAACAAGTTTTTGTAAGGTTTTCTTTCCTCCTTCAACCTACAAGATGATTCAATACAGCATTTATGCAACCAACCACCCCCCACCAAATATACTAGCTATACTGCCAAACATATGCTCTTATACTGCCAAACATATGCACCAAAATATGTACCAAATTTTAGATTATTAGGTATCAGAGTTATGAATTATAAGCATTAGCATTAAATTAGGAGGGATGTCTGTGTTAACTCACAAATCAAATTGTGATAAATTTCATTTCATTCATAAGCATGTTTGCACATGTATGATCAGTTTCCCCCATGTGCTCAGCTATGAAACCCCTCCATTTGTGTTCTGCTGACTGTTGATCTGAGTCATGCAAACATAAAAGCAACAGTAAAGATCTCAGTGACTGCAGTCACAATTGTTATACTAGTAACACCATGTTCATACAAGGATGCAAGTCAGGATGCAGCAAGCTTTAAAAGAGCTGTAAATGCTTTAAAATGCTTTTAAAAAGCTATTAAAAGTGTTCACAAGGCCCACTGCTCCCCTTATCACTCTTTCCTCCTTTCTCTCATGAAAATTTAATCATGCATTTAAGATGAATAGCCATTGCCGAGTAACTGTGCTCTAATCCCATGCAAACACCGCCTTTCTAAAGGAAAGCAATACAGGCCAGGAGGCAGATGCTGTTTAGAAATCAGCTTCTTAAGGAAAAGCCAAACATTTAGATGGTATTTGGTAAATTGCAAGTGATTGTTCTACTACTACTATTTAAACACATTGCTGGTTGATGAAGATACACTAGAGAAGTCTCATCCAGCATTAAGCCTCGGATAAATGTTCCTGATAACGCGAGTGTGGACACATTATGTTGTAATTTAGATGTAATCATTTATTGAGCAGGTTAATATTTTAATGCCTTGTTTAGTTAATGTGCATTGTGGCATAACAAAATGCTTTTGTTGATGGAAACATAGACAAGGTAATTTCTGTATAGAATTAGCATGTTCTCTCATGTCTGCATGGGTTAACATTGGGAGCTTTAATTGTCTCCCACAGTCGAAACCCATTTCCATTTGGTTATGAATGTTTACAGGTTTGTGTCTGCCCCATAATGGACTGGCTACCTGTCCAGACTGTTTCCTCTATTTATAGAATGCAGGATGGGCTTTAGTACCCAAGTGATACCCAGTTAAAAAATAATAAATAAATAAATCAATAAATATTAATAAAAAGGTCTAAAAAGTATTTCAAATTAAATTAAAGTTTGTTACACAATAAAACTTTGTTATTCATTAACATTTAAAAAAAAAAATCACAATCACTTTTTAATAAATGCTAAATAGGTACAACATTTTGTATTTTTTGCATATGGGATAAAATAAAATTTTATAAAATAAAAATGCCCAAATTAAATATATGTGAATGGAGTCTTTTTATAATAAAATTAGGGGATGATGAAAAGTGGATGTGTTTATATAATTAAAAAATAAAAAACATATGACTGTTCATGTTACAAAATTAATCATTTTATATATTCATTATTTGAATCTAAAAACGTGTGTGTGTGTGTGTGTGTGCGTGTGTGTGTGTGTGTATGAGAGCGTGTGTTTAGGTTTTTGAGGATGCATTTCTGCTGTGTTTA
This sequence comes from Corydoras sp. C115, assembly GCA_019802505.1. Lineage (NCBI taxonomy): Eukaryota > Metazoa > Chordata > Actinopteri > Siluriformes > Callichthyidae > Corydoras > Corydoras sp. C115. The sequence continues at coordinate 708,029 of JAFMOC010000107.1, read as the reverse complement.
AGCTTGAACACAGATGTGTTCATCATGTCCTTAAAGGCCTTTTACAAAATCAACCGCATTATAAAACATAAAAGAAAATGCCAAAGCAAACTCTCCCAAACCAAATACGTTAAAAATATAGTTCCCATCTGCCAACAAATGGGGCATACATGAATGTGTGTACAGGAACTCCATATAATGGGCCAGCAGCATGCGCCTCGGTCCTCTCGTTCCCTTATTTATTTATTTCTCTTAGTTAGTTCCTGCAGCGCACGCAAAATTAATGTCAGCCAGCAGAAAATAGACATAGAAACCTAAAATTCAGCACTTTCTGGCCAGAGAAGTTATTTATCAAGCTAACAAGGGGGGAAGAGGCATGCTGTTCTTACAGCCTTGCCTGGGAAATATGTGCCATTAAATTTCCAGCTTTGGGTTCAGCAAGCGCCAAAATAAAAGTGAGTGTCAGCTGGAGTGAGATCGAGGGGGAAAGAGGGATGGCAGAGAGGATGGGATGGATGCCGACCTCGTCACAGACACATTCATTTTCAGTGCAGTAAGAAGCAGATCAACTGGCCATAGAATGCAAGGCTGCTTATTGTTAAGCATAGACAGGAAGGGCATCGGAGTACAGTCACTTAAGGCTGCCAACACTGCCAGTACATCCAAATACTAACTTACCTGTCTATTAAAGAAGCAAGCAGTCTAACACCATACTGAGGAAAATTGCTGGTGTTAAAGGTGTTAAAGGCACAGCTCTGTCACTAAAGCTAGATTTTATAGAAATAAAATTGTCAGTGAAAGTTACACATAAGATAATTCAACATCAGCTAAATGTAATGGTGTAGAGTAAATTTTAGAGGCAGCTAAACATGAATTGCCTAATTAGTTTTTAGTAGTTGGCAATTTATACATTAAGTATTAAATGTTTTTTTTTTAATTAAACTTTTAAAAACAGGAAAGCTTAGATTTGCTACATGCTTATTAAACCAAAACAAAGGAAAATGAATGAAAAATTAAGCGAAATAAATGAATAAATCGAGTACAATTTTATCAAATGTATATACACATGTCTGCGTCACGTGCGTGCATCCGTGCGTGTGCAAGTCCATGTGTGTTGTGCAGTAAAATTTTGTTCTTTAGCACAAAGTTATGATGTACTTAATATTAAGGAAAGTTTAGGGTTTAAACTGTGGCATTGCAAAAACTGCATCTATTTGGCTTTTGAGCAAGGCTTTTAATTTTGCATTATTTAAATGTAACACTGTATAACATTCATTCATTCATTCATTCATTCATTATCTCCCGCTTTATCCTCTATTAGGGTCGTGGTGGGGTTCCCCATGCCCATCCAGGGGAGAACGTCTCAGGTGCTGGGCAGATAGACCCAGGACAGGGCGCCAATCCATCGCTGGGCACACACTCACACACTCACTCACACAGACACACTCTATATGGGGAAATTTTTGAGAATTCAATTGACTTGATCCATGGTTTTGGACTGTGGGAGGAAACCGGAGAACCCGGAGGAAACCCACGCAGACACGGGGAGAACATGGAAACTCCACCCAGATGGGGATTCGAACCGGGAATCCCTAGTGCTGAGAGGCGAACGTGCTAACCACTAAGCCACCGTGCCGCCATAACACTGTATAACAGTGTCTGATAAATACTATAAATGACAAATTAAAAAAAAAACAGTATAGTTACAAAACTATAAAGAGTGTATTAATTACACCCTGATGCCTTTGACCTCTGTAGACAAAGTGAAACAGGGGTTTCCCCACTGCAACTGTGACCGCCACTGACAGTTAGAAAGCCCTGTTTTTGGTGTAGATTTAGTCCAGGATCCTAAATTACCCTCAGCTATTTACACCAGTTCTATGACTCCTATCAATATGAACAACATGTACATGTTGGGGGTCTGAAGAAAGGCGAATGTGTTGTTGTCAAAGTTATTCTACTTTCTTTAAAATAAAATAAATAACATTCTAATGTCATGTCATAAAGACAACATTTTATGTAATATTTCTCAATGTAAACCAGTTACAGACATTACGATTCTGATAAATATCTTCAGGGTGTAGTTATATACTGAATTTGCATTATGCATAAAAGAAATTAAAAGATAAATTAATTAGTAAAATAGTAAAATATTCTCTAGATCAGAGGGTTTAGTATTTAAATTGTGCTCCTGTAAATACTGCCTATGTTGTTTTCTAGAGAAGAACCCCTAATTCTGCATTGTTGAGATGTTCACTGGATAATACTGTCTGCTTAATGCTGTAAACATACAATAATACACTCCTTAAGGTTAGAAATACAGGCTGTGTGTTTGTTTTTGTGTGTGTGTGTGTGTGTGTGTGTGTGTGTGTGTGTGTGTGTGTGTGTGTGTGTGTGTGTCGCCATGCCGGGTTGAATTGGGCCACAGTCTGTGGAGGATAAGGCCATGATGTAGGGTACTGATTTATATTTATTCCCGTATGGGTGTAGTGTCTTCAGGAGTGCCACTAAAGATAGCAGTGCTTGTTCTGGTCTTTGGTTACGGTTCACAATTTAAAAACACACACACCCACACACACACACACACACCAGCACTCATGCACTGCAGGTGCCTCTCCACAGGACAGATAGAGCGAGAACGACTGCGTGTTCTCTCTTTTCAAAGAACGAGTGAGAATCATATTCATCGTCTCCTCTGTGGGTGACCTCAGCATTGTGTCCTAGAGTTGCAGGAGGGAAAAGTGCTGCTCTGTGCAGGAGAACAGGCTCGGTGTTCTCAACGCTGCACTATCACTTTCATCTCATCCCCATGAAATAAGAATCTGAGCACAGTGATCCAAAGCACCCATACAAAAATACACAAAGTTCACAAGGAGGAAAAATACCCATAACACAAACATATGTAATTACAGATATTTTTCTGTGTGGTAAAATTTTATTGTAATTCATGACTTCACTGTAGTTCGTCTTCACTTTGAATTTAACACTTGGATCATTTACATCACTGTATATGTACAATAAAGCCTTTTGATATTGGAAGATGCCCAACTGCTGGCTTAGCTGTCCTGAAAAAGTCCTACTAGTGCAACTTCACTCTGAACCAAAAATAGAACTAAACCTGTTGTAGCCCTCAATCCACACCGAACTATTGAATAACACCTACATACACGCTTAGATTTCGATTAATATTCAAGTTTTTTAAGGATCTGTTTGAAAATAATCAGTAATGACTTTGTTCACACAGCAGTTATAGTCTGCAAATGTCTGAGATAACCAGCAGGAGAAGATAGAGGTCTGTTATATTAATTACACTAAGTATTATTAACAGCAAAATCAGCTTTATCCCTAAAACCATTCCATGAACTTGTACCATATCAAATTTCGTTTAATTAAAATGTCTTAATAAAACTGGATTTGTTTTAAAAATCAAAATCTATACTTCTTAAAACAATTCAACATCTTTGCATTGAAACAAACACTGCTTGCAGTATTACGAAGAATCATAAAGGCTTAGAATCAGTTCAATAAGGTGAAGCATTGTTAATATGTTCTTTCAAACTGCACGTTTTCACCATTTAATCAACTTTATATCTTATTTAAATAATAATTACAATAATAAGTGTGAACTTATCAATTGCATGTTAATACTGATATTATGCCAATGCATGATTTAAAATTTTAACAAATATTTTGACTGAAAATCTTATTATTATTTAATAAAAAAACAAAAACAAATGCTATTTTGCAAAGGTTTCTATTTATAGGGTATTCCCTTTATATATTCCTCTCTCATACAAACACACACATAGATGCCGCGGTTATAGCAATAATTATGTTACTTTTTGGCATAGTGAGCTAAAAATGAAAAGACTTTTGATCTTACCTCAGACTGCAGGGGTGATAAAACAGATGACACAGCATATCACAGATGCAGAAATTTCCTAGAAGACCTGACAGAATATAAAAGAAAAAAATAGTTTGTTTACATAAATTCTTCAAAAAGCAATATCTGATGTCCACTGATGTGGACACTGACCTCCATGCCAAAAATAGTCTTTGGCATGTGAAATAAAATTTCTGTTTCAGGCAAAAAACCAGTTAAGGTGTGGACTGATCTGACCACATGACACTCTTCAATAGTTTTTTGCTCCATCTCAGATGACTGCAGGTGCAGAAAACAAACCTGTGAGGCCTTTTTATAATACAGTTTCAGGTTGTAGCTTTTGTTATGCCACACGACTATGTGAATAACTTCTTTAAAATTAGATAAGTTTAGATTAGATTGTACTAGATCAGATAACACTTTATTAATCCCCCCAATAAATTTGGTTATTTCAGCATCATACATAAAGAGACACAACATTAAAACACAAGATGTCTGAAAAATAACATGTATGATGAGTCAATAAAAGTAAATAAAAATAAGAGTAAAATAAAGAAATAAAACAAAATTAAATAATTTGCTGTTAAATTATATTACTATCCCTAAAATATGAAGCTTGAGGGAGAACGATGGGATGGATGGGAGGTAGTTACTTATAAACAATGAACTGCTAGTGGGAGTCTTGTTTTCATTGGCCACTTACACAGCAAATAAAACTCTCAGCTTTGACAAAGTCGTTCAGTAATGTCGGTGCTCACTGAGATCAGGTTGACATAAATGTTTTTCTGTTTCTCTGTACAGTGTCATTCTTGTTGTACTGAACATTCTGTTGTTGCCAAATACTTGTGCTTTAGTCTTGTCAGACTGACCTATTATTATAAGTACAACAACAATCAGGTGTAAACTACAAGTAAATTGTTTTGGGCTTGTGTCCGTGGTATTGAAAGGCTGTCCCTGGCTTACGTATTCTGCTAACTGCTGTACTCTGTACTCAGACATGATAGCGCTCGAACAGGTCAAGCTCTTTCTTTTGCTTATGGAGAAAAGATAGAAAGAACGGAAAAGGCTTGGGAAGTGTTGTACTGTGGGGTCACCTTGCTTGGCTGAGAGATCAATGTCTCTTTAGCTGGCTAAGGAAGGAATAGAGAGTGCACTACAAAGCAAGAGACTGGAACTATAACTAAGATCCCCTACCAGTAAATCGCCTTGTACGAAGACACATGTATAAGAAAGACTTGGCATGGGACCAAATTCTCCTGCACAAATCTGACACGTGCATAACACCAAGGTATGTCCAGAGATGTATAGACTTTCACTTGCATGCCAGAATTCACTAAATCAGTTTTAAACATTCCCTCACCATTCGGTTTCTAAAGTTAACATTATTGCAAACCCATTGTAAATACTTTGATTCTCGTGATGGGGTTTTAGAGACAAAATGAAAATCAGTAAAACATTTAATCAAAGTATTTAACATGGGTTTTCAATAAGCAGTTACAGAACTATCAACAGTTTAATTATTTAACTAGTAAAGTGTTTTACATACACTGCAACAATATGCACACTGCAGGCTGCAACACAAATTAAGAAAAAAACATAAGAGCTTGAGAAACTACTGCAGCATGCCTTATGCTAGCAGTAAAAAATCTTAAATTATTAGCTTTTAAAATAAATGCACTATAACTCAGAGTGGGAGCCAGGTCGAGGAGAGAAGCAGGCATGTTGGTGAATGATGGACACACTGCAGTGGGGATGTAAACTCTCTTTCATTAAATCACTTTCAATGGAAATGTTTAGTGGCAAAGATGCAGATGAGCCAGACTACTAGAGCTTTATTTTTTAAGCTTTATAATCATCTGCATGGTAATGTTTTTTATTTTTCGTTAACCATCTGGTATATAAAAAATACCTTGCAAAGAGTCACTGTACAAAAAGAAGGATTGGACTGAAATGAGTACAGGTACAGAGATTATTTACAAATAAACATGAGAGTATCAGTGTGACATTAAGCATGATGATTTATATATAATAATTAAATGAGTTTATCATGTGGAGGGTGGAAAATAATAGCACATTTAAAATATAATGTTCTTTTTTATATTAGTTTATAATAATTATTATTATTACTAGTATTGTTGTTATTACAATAATTAATACATAAAATGGGTATAAATTGGGTTTTGTTTTGTTCTCTATAGGAGATGTTACTTGTGTAAACCACACATGAAGCACGACATTTAAATTGGGCTGTCCGAACTTTTCCATTAAACCATGTGTGTCTGTATGGGGGTGTGGTGCGTGTGTGTGCGTGTGTGTGTGCGTGTGTGTGTGTGTGTGTGTATGTATGTGTCTGTGAGAGAGACAGACAAAGAGATATTTTTCAAGCATTGATTCCAGCCCAGACCCTCACTGATATGATTACAGATAATATCCTGTACCTTAATGCATGCAGATGATTCAAATGCCGATACACATGAGCTGAAGAGTAATTTCTCATTGTTGGCCTTTGAGGCGAAAGCCCAATATAGTGACAGAAGACAACTGTGTTATCAGTATTAACCTAATCACAGCTGCCCAGACAAATGATCAGGGCACATGTGGCGTCAATGTTTCACTCGTGATTAAATTAAGAAGTGGCTCACCAGCATGCAACAAGTGTTCATGCAATGGATTTAAATACAAATCAGCTGATGTCACAATTCTATTGCAAAACATAGAGGAATAGAATAAATATTATTCATGGAATTCAATTTATTCCGCTGCAAAGTTTGATTTTTCCCTCAGTGTCAGTAATTTTTACTCCAATTTGTAAATGTGTGTTGATGGGTTACTTTATAAAACACATTACTCAAACACACTGGTTTCTCTGATGAAGCGTTCGAATTAAAATGCATGATTACAACTTAGTGTGTTCTACAATACATCAAAAGGTGCCAAAAAAAGCTCTATATCATCAAACTAAAGAAAATTGTCTCAGTGAATACAGACAACTTTAATCAGCAAAATCACATCTGCCTTAAGAGTTTTCCACCACATGCTCATTTCTAATCTGTGTAATTAAATGTTAATTAAATGATGTCACCAGACTTCATCTAGTCAGCATGCAAATGTTCGCTGTGCCATTACTGGCTCTGGCGCCAAATTGCAGACAAAATACTCCAGCAGAAGAATGTGCCTGCTACAGTTCAGGATATACAGTTCCTATAGTAATTATCCAGTGCTGCATATTGGCCTCATCAGGTAGAAAAGTAATGTATTGTGGCAGAGCAGCCTGTTGTGGAGGAGGGCAAATAATTTATCATTTCAAAGCAGCAAATCCAAAGTATTCTCACTGCTATTAATCACTCAGGGAATCATTGTATATACCACAAGGTAGCGTGGCCACAGTCTCTAAACACACATGCTGCTGGCATCTAATGGAAATCTGAACTTTAGTGCTCAGAGATCTCCCATCACTGGATCTGGATTATCTTCTTTATTTGCTAGATAGACTATATAAATATATGTAGATATAACAGACATGGAGCAATAGGGATACAAACTGAAGCAAAGGTCAGATTTCAGGTTTTAACCCAATCATTCTCAGTCTTTGTCCATATGAAATAAGAATAAAGAGTTGTGAATAGTCAATAAAGCCTTTGAATTAATTGATAAAAAACACTAATTGATTGTAAATGTGCCCATAACAAACATGATATAAAAATAGTTATATTTATTTTAGTACTGTAACTTGCATCACCCTAAAAAACAGCAAGACTTAAAGTTTCATTTAAAGCGTCTATTCCGACTGTAATTACGTCGAGAGAAAACAATTATATAAATTATATGGTTGTTTAAAAAATTGTCACAAAGTCCATGTCTATAAATATACAAGTGTTGTTTAAACGAGCAAGTCTGTTAAAATTATTCTGACGCATACGAAACATAAACATTTGCAAATATTGTGCAAAAAAAGTTTTAAAAATATATAAACGGGATTTTAAAGAAAAAGACAAATTCAACGTTATAAACACGATTAGTTTCGGACTTTCGGATGTCCTTCGTGGAAGTATAAATTAATACTAAACGCGAAAGGTTAAGCACAAACCTTCTTGAGTAACTAAATAAAATATTATAATGAAATACTGTATTTAAAAATTGATTCTATAAATAAAATTGGTTTTCGGGAAATTGTGAGCCGCTCCAGAACCTTTATGTTTCTTTCTGAATAAATAATTAACCGTGTTGAGCGAAGGTCATTCGCCTGACGAGAAAAACAAGCTTTTAAACCTCTTAACGGGTTTAGTACACGACTTTAAGATTAAATCATTTTTTTTCTCTGTCGAGGGAAGATGCTTGGAAGCGAGAAAACCTTGCAAAGATTTTACATATATCCGAATCGACAAGTTGTCATGTTTGTAATTATTACAGCAGTGGACTCTGTACATTTCAATTAGTCTAACGTCCATTAAATTGTAGTATAATAGACAGTTTGATTTATATTTAAACTTACCATAATTACTCACTTTTATTTGTAAATATAAGCTACCATATTATACCATATATTCCAATACCGTGGACTTAAAATCATTATTTACATCGGCAACAAGTATAAATCATCTTAAGACTATCTTAGCTATCCCCAACTATATAAACTATAACTACCAGGTATGATTTAGTGAATGTTTTATTGTATGGTTTATTCTTAACTTAGGATATTATAATAAATAGCAGGCTCGTTATCTATTTTAAGGCAGGTGATCGGCAGGAATAAAAAAAACAAAACAAAAACTGTTTATTATAAAACATTTATTGATGAACTATGTGGATATGTTGTGTTTAAAAGCCAGCACCTGCCAAACAGATTAACAGCAGGGAACATGCTTCGGATATAAAAGCGCGTCTCCTGAAGTGCTCTGAATTTATGAGCTGGCGTTACATCATTATTAAGAGTGGTCTGATGATGACCACATATAAATACGTTAGTGCAAAACTTCCTGTAATATTTAAACCTTTCTGTGAGTGTGAGCTGCTTGGTTTAATTTCCAATAAAGCGGCAGTAAAGTCTGGCACATTTTTGGGAAGCACAAAAAATAAAGGTGTCGGACCTCCAGTCCTCAGTCCTCTCCTCAGAGATCAACATTTACAAATCAGCCACTTAGTGCAGAGCTTTATCTCTCTACGAGGGCCAACTGAGCAAAAGACAACCTGTTGCTTGACATTAGCTGTGTTAATTATTTCATGCGACACGCAAACCTTTGTCTCTCCACGTGTAAAGCAACGACACAGCCACAATTTTTGTAAAGTGTCTATCTTCACAGAGAGCTTCATAGTTCACCAAGTCCTTTAACCCCTAATACAGAATGTTTTCCCACAGATAGAAATGATCACACAGAATGGAACCAGTTCACGTGACGGGATGGAGCTCACTTTGTTGTTGCAATTCCAAAAAAAAAAAGTGTGCAAGAAAGCACAGGATGAAAGATGAAATGACTCTTACCGAAACAATCCAAAAGAAAAAGTCCATTAATTCCCGTCGACCAGCATGACCAGCATGTGGACGCGGGTGCGCAACGACGGAAAGTTTACGCACGACAAAGTTTCACAATCAAAGCCATATTTTACAAATATACACAACGGAAGGTCGTTTGAAACGGGATTTAATGCAGATGTGTGGATTTAATGCAGATGTTGGTATTATTCGGAGAGGTTTCTCGTGCGCAAACACTTCTAAACTGCAGACTCGGTTTGTCGGGAGTCCGCACGTGGCGGGTTAGTGCGCAAAAACGACAGAGAAAAGTTTGATAATGAAATAAACCAACGATCTCAATGTGAGTTAAAAGAGGCTACGCTGTGGGGAAAGTATAGGGAGAGAAGGGAATAAGATAATGTGGATGAAATTCGCCCTGCGAGCCCCAATGACGAGCACTAATGACCGGCGTGCCGCGCCGTTACGCACGTGTTACGCGGCGCGTCTTTGCGAAGTGGCCGCCAAACTCACATGAAAAACTCTGGAGATGAAGGGTTGTTGTCGCTGCTGGAGCCGTTTTCTCGGAAGCCGTTGCCGACGAGCTTCTCGTATTTCTCCTTGTACGCGTCTCGTTCGCGCATCAGTCGGGAGATCTCCTGCTTGAGGTGCTCCACTTGCTGCATCAGCTGCGTCTTCTCGCCTTCGAGCACGTGGCGCTGCTGGACGCGCTTAAAGCGGCACGACTGCGCGTAGCCGCGGTTCTTCAGTGTCCGCCGTTTCTGCTTCAGCCGGATGACCTCCTCCTTGCTGACGCCGCGCAGCTGCCGGTTGAGTTCGCGCACCGACATGGTGACCAGCTGCTCGTCGGAGAAGCGATCGTCGAGGCGCGCGTGCGGGTGGCCCCCTACCGGGCCGCCGGCGTTGGGTCCGCCGGGCGCCGCGTGGTGCCCCGTGGCGTGGTGATGGTGGTGGTGGTGGTGGTGGTGATGGTGCGGGTTGCCGTTCTGTGCCGCCGCCGCCGCTATGACCGCAGACACCACTGCGGCCGCCGAGCCCATCTCCTCCCCGGCCACGGCGGCGCCGGCGCCCGCCGAGCCGCCGAATTGCTGCCCGCGGGTGTAGCCGTCGAAGCTCTGAAGCTGGTGGCCGCTGCTGATCAGCGCCTCCACGGCGTCCTCCGGGCTGAAGCCCAGCGCCTCCGGGTTCAGCTGCTGCTGGTAGCCGCTCATCCAGTAGAAGTCCTCCAGGTGCGCCTTCTGCTCGCTCCCCGAGCCCGGGCTGGGCGCCGAGAAGCTGGGCGACGGGGGAACCGAGCTGCAGGGCGTGCTCATCGGGGTGGATGATACGGATCCGCCGGCGACTGGGCGGCTGCACTGGCTGATGCTGCGCTCGGGCTCCACCGGCTCCTTTTTCACTTCAAACTTCATCAGATCGAAGTCATTAACATATTCCATGGCCAGGGGACTGGTGGGCAGGTCGGAGTTGCTCATTGCCAGTTCTGATGCCATCCTTTTGCTGTTGACAGTCCTCCAAAGGGGGTGAAGAGCAGCTGTCAAAGTGGTCTGGTTCGAGACAGCGTGAGCCAGCTTGATTTCTTTATTTAATTCTTCAGAACCGTGAAAAAAAAAAGGCTGTCGAATTTGCGGCGTGGATGTTTTTTTTTTTTTTTTTTTTTTTTTTTTTTTTGGAAAACGAATTAATAGCCTGGATTTATTTTTCGCCGCTCACGGTCGCGTGAGAGCTGCGCGCGTCTCTCCTGCTCCTCTCTCTCTCTCTCTCTCTCTCTCTCTCTCTCTCTCTCTCTCTCTCTCTCAGTGCAGGCGAATGTCGGTGCGACTGTATGTTTTAAATATTTAACACTTCATGGCTTCGTTTGTTTCTACAGTTGCGCAAAGCTGAGGAGGTTAACGTGCATGTGACTGAAAAAAAAGGGCTGTTGCTGAAAAAGCGCACCCCGACCCCGCTGCGGAGTTTTTAAGCGCTCTCCAGCACGCGCGTTTAAATGCATTGCCGAGTTTTATACCTGGCGTGACGTCACGCCCGAAAACTGGAACTGGATCCGATCGGAGCCAATAGGAGCGCTCCGTTCGGCCGATCTCATTTCCATACTACAGAAGAACGGAAAGTTTGTGGACAGTCCCGAGTGGTCTCCGCGCTTTTGATCTTTATATAAGCACGTTCACTGGATAACACAGGTGACGTATGCGCTAAGAATTCTAAAAAAAAAAACAATGCGAAAGGTAGAATTCTGCATTTTTACACTTGTTCTTTTTAAACTGTATATTTAGGCTTTTTTTTTATTAATATACTTCTTTGTACAGACTTTACAAGCACCAGGGCGTGTTCAGTAAATAACAATACAAAGTCTTTTGTATTTAATTAAAAAAAAAAATTTTTTTACCTTTCAATTGATTTCCTCTTAATAAATACAATAACAATTAATAAATATGCGGTTAAGACTGTTAACTCTGAGCATTAATGCACGTCGGTATTAAGGCATGGTTGTTGTTTAAACGTTAAACATATGAACAAATGGCCACGATGTTCAGCAACTTCGTTTCAAAATCTCGGCTCGTCGCTCATTTCCTCCGCTGTCAAAACGCAACAGTGCCACCTTTCGGCTCAAGCGCAAATTACTACTCCAGCACTTGCCCTTTAAAGACAGTGTACCTTTACTGCCTAATTTGTGAGACACGCCCACTTCGGTACAGACTGCAGCCTCCAGTTAAAAACTGTAATTAAGTCGAGTTCCGTTAAAGACGAACATTAAACGAAGTAAGACACACGAGATTTTGACTTTATTTAAATGTATAAGCTCCAACAGCCAACCTTGAATATCTTGCAAATTAGGATTTTTTCCCCTTCTTAATTTATATAGTTTTTTTTTCTTTTTCTTACATCTTAGTATGTAATCATCATAAGTATGTGATCAGTGTTCCTGCTGCTAAAATTTATATTTTTAAAGATTAACTTTCAGGGGGGCGGCACGGTGGCTTAGTGGTTAGCACGTTCGCCTCTCAGCGCTAGGGATTCCCGGTTCGAATCCCCATCTGGGTGGAGTTTCCATGTTCTCCCCGTGTCCGTGTGGGTTTTCTCCGGGTTCTCCGGTTTCCTCCCACATTCCAAAAACATGGATCAAGTTAATTGAGTTCTCTAAATTGCCCCATATAGAGTGTGTGTGAGTGTGTACCCAGCGATGGATTGGCGCCCTGTCCTGGGTCTATCTGCCCAGCGCCCGAGACGTTCTCCCCTGGATGGGCATGGGGAACCCCACCGCGACCCTAATAGAGGATAAAGCGGGAGATAATGAATGAATGAATGAATAACTTTCAGGGAAAAAATGTCAATTGCTTTAATAATATTTTTATGTGCACATAAACTTTTAACAAAATACTGTATCCAAATGTTTGATTTAGTCCCACTGTCACAAGTAAATAAAATCAAGCACCTAGAAATGTATTTTAGACAACTGTATGCTTGTAACTTTTTTGGAACTGTAAGGCTGCTTATGCTCAAGCATGACTGTGCCTCAGAGAAAACCCACAGTGAGTTTTACAACAGGCCCTGTGTGTGTATGTAGTCTATAAAGTTATTTAAGAGTGAAATTATCATACCACTGATTAATATTCTTCATTTGAGACCAGAAGTATATAAAAAAATGCGAGGACAGAAAGCGAGGCTTTATGTGTAAAGCATCTGATATATTTAACAACATCCTGTGTTCATGCAAGCACATTAGCAAGGCCTTTGTTAATGAGAGATTTTTATGACCTTTCTGATACCAGGCCCTTGAGAATATTGATGAATGCAGTTTAAAAATAGCTACAGGACTGCGGGCAGATTACATGATTTACAGTTACACTCTGTATGTTTAATTATTATAACCATTACTTACTTCTCCTATTCTTATGAATAATGATCATTTCCAATTCTTAAGAAATAATACTGTTTACTGTTTACCTCAACATGAAGGGGCCACCATAGTGGTACCAAAGCAGCTTTAAGTATCACCCAGTAACTGGATCATCAGATCTGGACCTGGTACATGCTTGTATATACTCTGACATAAAAACAACATATTCATTCATTATTATTATTATTATTATTATTATTATTATTATTATTATTATTATTATTATTATTATGTTTGTATAGCAGCAATATAAAACTTTTTTGGCACCTTAACATTACATTCATTCATTCATTCATTCATTATCTCCCGCTTTATCCTCTATTAGGGTCGCGGGGAGGGCGTTCCCCATGCCCATCCAGGGGAGAACGTCTCAAGCGCTGGGCAGATACACCCAGGACAAGGTGCCATCGCTGGGCACACACTCACTCACACAGACACACTCTATATGGGGCAATTTTGAGAATTCAATTGACTTGATCCATGTTTTTGGACTGTGGGAGGAATCCGGAGAACCCAGAGGAAACCCACGCAGACACGGGGAGAACATGGAAACTCCACCCAGATGGGGATTCGAACCGGGAATCCCTAGCGCTGAGAGGCGAACGTGCTAACCACTAAACCACCGTGCCGCCACCTCAACATTACAACTACAGGAAATTCTATACTATCTTATTCCAAGGTGGTTCCTTTTTTGCAGGGGTAAAAATTAATTCTTTAAAATTTGGGAAACATTCAATACACAGAATCATGTGGACATCTCAGTACAGAAACACACACACACACAGTATACAGTATATGTACCTCACACCCACTCACATGGTACAAAACATATAAAACTGTAATAGACTGTGATTCAAAAGAGTTGCCACAGGCCTAAAGCAAATAACTGTGAACTGTAATATTTGTGCGATCTTCCTAAATAAATGTCATAAGTCAAAGGTTTAAATTAATTTAATATGTTTAAATGGATATCTTTTGTATAATAATGAAACTGTATAACCTCAGGTACTGGAGATTTTATTAATGATGTCTCAAACCTCCCTTATCATTGCCAAGTGTGGTGTATACCTGCAAACTTTATTAAAGTAGTTAAATAAAAGAATTTCAATGTTATGAGTGTAATTATTCATTATGCCCTCCCAGTGGGTGGATGGTTTAATATTCATTTTTGAGCCACTGTTTGAAGCAGCATATTAAATCCAGCGTTTGCTTCTAAATGAACAAGGCGATTTCAGTACAATCATCTGCGCACCATTTAATCATAATTTTAAGAAAAATGAAATGTTTCTCCAAAGAATTCAAGTGTGTAATCTCTTTAATGTGAAGTACGATGAGTGCAAGTTTTTACTACAAGGTTAAAATATGTACAGTCAAGCTTTCTCTGAAATGTTAAAGAAATTAAAGAAAAGGACATATTAAGATAATATGATTTAACATCATGAAAGTCCAACAACTGTGTAATTAATTAACTGAGGGGGTCTTATTCTCTCAAATGTATTATTAATTTTTAAAGATTTTTTATTCTCTCTCCATGTTTTTTTTTTCATTAACATTTGAATATTTGCCCATTATGAAGCATACAATACGTCCTAAAATAAAAAAGACATAAAGTATTTTGAGTTGTAACATATAAATAAATTAATGCAAATGCTAACATATTTTGGGCAGCATGGTAGCTTAGTGGTTAGCATGTCTGGGTGGACTTTCCATGTTCTCTCCGTGTCTGTGTGGGTTTACTCCGGGTTCTCTGGTTTTTCCCCGCAGTCCAAACACATGGATTTAGGTGAGGTGAATTGGATGCCCTTAATTGGCCCTACATATATATATTCTGTGATGTGTGTTTGTGTGTGTCTTTGTGAGAAGCATGTTCACCCTAACTCTACATTTAGCAGACGCTTTTATCCAAGCCTACTTACAAGTATTCCAACTTGATGGTTGGGGTCAGAACACAGAGTTGATGCAGGGGAAATTAGTGCCATCAGTAAAGAATTGATAGACAAGGCCTTAAGAGTATATGACTTTGCCAAGAGTGCAGGTGTAGAGAGGGAATGAAGAGCCCAGCACTGACCCTTAAGGGACTCCTGTGTAAGAGCTCCATACTCTAAATGTGGATCCTCCTCATAATACCTCAGATTTCGTACTGTAACCTGAAAAATGCAGCCATGATAACACACTATATTTGTCTGTCATAGATGAAAGATGAGAACTGATCAGAGTAGATGAAAACTCGTTGGCTTTGGCAGCATAGAGCTTCTCAGAAACAGCCACAAGAAGAGTCACTGGAGTTTGCTGCTTTGAAGCCAGACTGATTCTGCTCATAGAGGGTGTTTTAAATGTGCAGAGCTGACAGCTGGTTTTATATATATATATTCATTCATTCATTCATTCATTCATTCATTCATTATCTCCCACTTTATCCTCTATTAGGGTCGTGGGGGGGGTTCCCCATGCCCATCCAGGGGAGAACATCTCGGGCGCTGGGCAGATAGACCCAGGACAGGGCGCCAATCCATCGCTGGGCACACACTCACTCACACAGACACACTCTATATGGGGCAATTTTGAGAATTCAATTGACTTGATCCATGTTTTTGGACTGTGGGAGGAAACCGGAGAACCCGGAGGAAACCCACGCGGACACGGGGAGAACATGGAAACTCCACCCAGATGGGGATTCGAACCGGGAATCCCTAGCGCTGAGAGGCAAACGTGCTAAACACTAAGCCACCGTGCCGCCTATATATATATAGATATATATATATCCATCCATCCATTATCTTCCGCTTTGTCCTCTACTAGGGTCGTGGGGGTTCCCCATGCCCATATATATATATATATATAGGACATGTTAGTTAGTTTATGTGGTGTAACTTTTACACACTAAAATCTTTTAGAGGACGCCTGCATTTCTTTGCGCGTTTGTAAGTTGATCCTAAATGATTTTCCCTGAACAGACAAATGCAGGTTTTATGTCTTATCTCCTTTCATTTGGTAAACTGTATAACCACACTAACCCAGATTTACTCTTCAGTGTGAAATCATTCAGGAAGTGAGTCTACTCAACAGGATCTTCGGTTTCCTCCCTGGATAGAGCAAAGTCATTCAATGCCCTCCAAGCAGAACTTGAATGTCAGCAGGGGAGCTGAATAAAATCAGAATCAATTTCCCACCTAGCAGAGTTTCAAACTCATGTAATCAAACAGACTAAACTGTGAGTGCACACAGCCTTAGGTTATCTGGCTGGTTTTCAGGAAAGTGTTTAGAGAGCGCTCTCTTTTTATCTCTTTCTCTCTCTCTCTCTGTTTCTCTTGTTCTCTCTATCTTTCTCTCTTTCTTTCTCGCAAGCTTTCATAGAAGAAAAGGAACTTTACAACCATGGAAAAGACTCCAGTTTATTGAAGGGCAGACATACAAACAAGCGCACGTATGCAACAAGAGTGTGATAGTAATTTACCAATCCATATGTTTTAGGACGTCAGAACAGTTGGGGAACATGCTCACATGGGAAGAACATACAAACCTCACATAGTTCAAACCCTGTTTTACATTTAGAGGAAATGAATGTAGGCCTTTTATGCTATGAAGTAAGAAGCTAGGAATGCCAACCATTGTTTTACCACTACATTAATATATTGCGTTAAATAAAATCTCTTTATATTAATCCTTATGCAAGTATGAATTGATCTGTGGTAATCTTTTTTTTTTAAATGACTCGTACAGGCGACAATATATGAATATCAAGAAAAAAGCAAGAGCAAAAGTGAGAGAGTGAGATCTACCGGGAGAGGCAAAGAGAGAGAGAGAGCGAGAGTAGGAGCAATACAGAGTGCAGATGATTCATATAGCGGCAGGAGGAGGCCATGTGCCTGACTGTGTTATTTATGTGCCACATAGTGCTGTGGAGGTGCTCATTAATAAGTGTCTCCCAGCTGAGCTATTAGAGAGCAGAGGAAAACAAACTCCTCGACTCTGACCTTATAAGCCGACCCTCACTGTGAAATAAGAACACCTCACAGACTGCTTCACTGCACCCCACACGTTCATCCACCCATTAGCAGCAGCTCGGACATGGGTTTGGAAGATCAGGAGTAATGCAGGGAACATATGGGTTGAAGTTGCCCAAATTCGAAGACTAATAACAGCTGGTAATAACTGCTGATTTGTGACAGCACATCGGGACTGAAAGAGAATACAAATGTGAGAATTCCTAATTGTTTGAAATCCTAATTTAAAAATATCACAACCCACAACACAACCCACATGAAACCAATAATCATGCCACAGACAAAACCACAATTTGATGCTCCCCCCTCCCTCCCATCATTAGGATGAGCTGCTGTACAGGTCCTTTTAATAAAATGTCAAGAGTGTATGAAAGAAATCATTGTGGAACACAAACTCAGTGGAGTTCATTTGAACAGCTCTGCTTTTTACCTGACCACTTGTGACTTAATCATACAGCTCTTATATCAATACCAAGCATATATACGTGACAATGGCTTTCATTATTACATATTTAGCCGTAAACAAAATGCTCAAAACACTTGATAATTTGCAATTAACCAGATAGACTTTACAGTCAGCTTAGGTGTCAATAGCAGGTACATATTTACAACCTAAACCAGGCAGGCTAATCGATGGCACATCCCCAAGCTGATGTTACAATGCCAGACTGTGCTCAGGTCAGCTCACCTGCCTAATGCATCTGAGCACAATGGAACATTGTAGTTTACCAGGGTCATCCGAGGACACGAATCAGCCAGAGAGTTCTAAAACAGCCAGTCAGTATTCAGTAATATATCGAATCATCTTGTTTTCCAGAGCCTTATTCACAAATACACTCATTTCCACACGTTCCTATCAAAATAAGCCATTTATTTACAATATTGTTTTGTAGAAAACTTATTTTTACCACAAATATTCAGTTTGTATAGTAAACAGTATTTATAGTAAATATTATTGTCCTATTATGTCCTAATATTATGTCCTATTCTTTTCATTGAATAAATTATAAGTTTGGTTCCTTTCTATTTAACATGGATGCAATAATTACAGTAATATTACACAATATTTATAAGTTTGCTTTACAGCCAATTTGTAAGAGAACCCATGTTTGGTTTGTTATATTACATGTTCTTTTTCCTGAAGGTTGTTCCATTTTGATTCGCTTGTGATTTGTACTTCGCTCATCAAAAAAAGTGTTTGTTGTGGCTGCCACTAATAGCCCTTACCTACTGCAACTCCTCATTTAACTAACCCAGCAAACCTGGCAAGATTCCAGATCTGATAGAGAGATATGAACAGCAGTCTTGGACATAGAAACTGTCACAAGCATCACCACATAACCATGTGAGTGAGCAATTGAGAATAGTGAGAGACCCAGTCTCTGAAAAGGTTTACAACATACATCATACATGTGAATAACAAAGATTTAAAAAATAATAAAGTAATAGTTTATAATAATAATTTTTTCACGCAACAAAAGAGGAGATGATGTTTCTTTATATAAACAACAATGACAGGATCTCCTCCACTAGTTTATTAGACACACAGCCAACAACAGTATGTGGGGCCAAGTACTGGCTATCCATCACCCACAAACAGTGCAGCGCGAGTGAGCAACTGTAACAGGCCACGTGAACAGGATAGATATATAACCCACAAATACATTTGTGCCAAGTCTCAAATGCTCCCATATCAGCCACCAGTACAGACATTTAAAACGTGTCTGGGAATGTACACAGCAGTGGTAATAACAGTAGGCATGAATCATGCCACAGAGCAGGGTCTAAACATACATACACAGTTTACAACCATTAGTGATGAGTTATATAAAACACTGAGAAGATTTAGAGAGCTGCAATGACAGAGACTGATGTAATTTCAGAGATAAATGTGAGGATTCACAAGTATATACAGGCGTGGGGCTTTTTTTGGTAACGAAACCCATCCGATATTGTGGGACAACAATGTTACCCAGTATTTAACATCAATAATATAATACATAGGCAATAGTAATTAAAATAACACAAAGAAAATATATTATGAACAAGTTAATATGCAAAATCAAAAAGAAAACCAAAGAAAATGAAACAGTGAGGCGAGAGCACACCCAGTTCTTACGTCCAAAAAAATACAATTACTGTATGGTTATAGTAAGCTGTCTTTTCCAATGATCTTCAACTTCAGTGATTTTTAAAACCTAAATCTTCTGAAACACATTAAATTTATGATTGTGTTTAAGAATTAATTTACCAAGTACAATTTTAAATCCATTCTGCTTCTTTGTTTTTGTCGTCTCTTTATTAGTGCTTGCTGCTTCTTCTACTGCCTCACATAAATTGAAAGTGGCGCATCCTCAGTATGTCATAGTTTAGCCACTAAGCCTTGAATGAATCAGAATTTTAATCACGAGGGGAGAAACTCTGTTTCCACCTCCGCCATTATAGAGCAGGTTTTAGAGGAAAGTGTCCTTAGAAGCTGTAATTGAACTGCTAAGCAAAAGTGATGCAGCAATGATGAACAAGCTAGCTGAGATGGCTGACGGTTTGATGATGGCAATATTGAGCAGCCAAATGAGATCCTTTTCAAATGTGGCTTTAAAGGAGAGCCAGGGAGCAGGGGAGGCTTTGGAAAGTAATTTCTCTGTGAGTTAAATGGCTGCTTTGGCATGTTGCAGCTGATCTGCCACTGACTCCGGGAAGAAATGGCATAGCCCTTCAGTCAGATGATCTAGTTTGGTTTTCTAGCAGGTTAAATCAAATGATGTCATATTAAATAATACACTAAATTGCCAAATTTGTATTAAAGTCAATCATCACTTTAGTTCAGGCACTTTGGTATAGCCTAATCCATGGAACTGTACACTTACCTAGCACTTCTTTTTACACTTTGTGGTATAATGCCTTATGCTGAGTTGTTATTATTTTCTATTTGTAGATTTACACGTTCGCCCAATTATAATGAACCCATTTTAATATACTCAATTCAATAAATAATTTTACATTATAAATACTGGATTGAATTAAAAGCTTTTTAAAATGTATATTTATTAATTCTAATGATTATCTGTGAGAAAAGAAGAAACTGACATGACAACAGTTTAGGGAAGACATTTTGTCCTACAGACAGTTTACCAGCATCAGAGGGGGTATCCATTCCCTGTCACCGTCGTCATACATCTCAGGGCTGAGAGTGAGAGTGATTGCAGCCCAATTACGAGCTGATATCTAATCAATATGCTGCTTATTCGAGGAGCAGGAAGTAAAGGAGTGGACCCCTGGGAGATGGAGTTCAAATGACTTCTCTGTCAGTGCAGGATGCAGTGGCTGATTGTAGAATGCACAGAGGAAGGGCAAAGAGAAACACAAGAGATTATGATTCTCAAATATCACAACAGGAGAACCATAAGCTGAGGTTTGCCAGCTTTGGGACGTTACAATAGCAAGCTGAGGACTTTCTTACTGTTTTTGTAATAATGAGAATTGGATCTAATGCTGTTATGGTTAAGTCTTTAAGGGTTTAGGAGACTACAACCGAAAAATAGTCAAGGTGGAGGGTCTCCTTTTTTATTGCTCTATGAGTTTGGATCTACATAAGAGAAGAGTTAGTAATTCTGTCTAGTGGTGAATCTTCTTTAGGTGCTTCCTTTGCTGTTGCTAAATGATACACATGTACATCATAAAACAACTGTTTCACTGACTACAAATACAAAAAACAGAGTCTTTTCATATGTTATCAACATATAATACGGTTAGAAACACATCTTAATCTTTGAAGTTATGTTCATTAGACAGCCTCATTGCTAAAGATAAAAATTTAGATTGTACTTTATAAAATTGTAAACTCATTGGTAAATAAGGTGACTTAAGTACATCAGTGTGTAAGACATCCTAGATGGGACTATACAATAATCTACTTTAATCAGCAGAATTCAAAGACAAAGGTAAATTTAATAGTGGATCATGCTGTTTTATGATGGTAGGTTGTTGAACTCTCACAGTAACCGTAACACTCACAGTAATGTAAGTCATTTTAAAAGGAGTCACATTCTGAGTGGTGTGAGCTGGATAATAGTGTTCATGTTTAAAAGATCTGTGTTTTCTACTTATCAGAACTAATTCTTTTTATTTCTTTTGACAGGCCATTCCAGAACTGGATTCAGTTGGACATGGTTGGCCTTATGAAGAAATATGGCAGGTTTTATAGTTTCAGAGACAAAGTGTGGTTGCACATGTGCACACAAGTCTAAAATCTACCAAAACGTGACTTTTTTTAGTAGCTGATATGAGGAATGCAAGTGAAAGGCCTTTTTAAATAATTCTACACAGTCATAATCATAGCTTAAATCAGCCATGCATTGCAACCAAATTGTACAGGATAGATGCAGCTGCAGGTCCAGCACAATCAGAAAGGTCTAAAAACACATAAGTCCAATATAAACACCGGGCACCAAATGTGAGAAGACACTTTGCATATAAATATCAGTGGAAGGTACAACACAACTGCATAAAACCAATGATTTAAATTTCGGAAGCAATCAAGTGTTAAAGAGAGCAGGTGCAGCACAATAACCAAAAAACGGATGAACAAGTGACAAAACAAAGACAAAGACCATACAACCAAGAATTGTTATGCAAACTCGAAAACAAACAGACATATGCAAGACAAAATCTATGAGGCATGATATTTAAAGTGAAAATGGCACTTTATTTCTTAATACTGGGTCATACTGTCATTTTCTTGGAATTAAAATTGCCCAATTTTTGTGGTTAACCACCATTCATCCACCATTGTTTAATAGACATGGGTCTAAAATACTATTAGAGAAACTGGCTGTTTTATGAATGCAGAAAAGTAGATCTTAAAAACTGCCTTTAATTACCAACTAAACTTATATATAGCACATTGGAGGTGTTGTAAGTTTTCTTAAATACATGAGGAAAATAGTATGAATTTTATAAAAACCTGAATAAAATCATTAAACTTCAACTATTCTCTCATATATTTCAGCTTCCAAAAAATCTTTAAAAGCAAAATAATGTGTCAGTTCTGATGTGCACATTTACAAAAGTACATAAAGTACTTTGGAACAAACACTTGATCTTATAAAGCAAATATAAGCAGATGACATGTTGCCATTTTGACCCCAAGAAGAACATACACTCTGTGATATATGGTCCATTCACAGCATTGCGCATCATCAAAGGACACATGAATTCATTGAAATTTTGGATTAAGTTCATGATCATTCAATTAATGTAATTTTTTGAGCTTTGGTACTGATGATGTTGGTCTATAAGGTCAATGACCTCTGTAATGACTAATTCTTTTATAATTTATAGCAATAGTGTTCTGTGCATTTAGAGTCAGGAGGCAGGTAGTAACCAAAGCTTTTATTAATTTTATTCCTTACTGAATTGAGAACATTTGCATTTACATTTACATTTAGAGAATTCATTTGCAACCAAGTCACATGCTTGTATATAAAATGTCTTGTATAATGTCAGCATATGTTTGGCTGTATAGTGCACACACACACACACATCCATGCACATTGTTTCACATATCTATGCAGCAGTGTCATACATGTCTTCTCAAATGTCTTACTCTGACAAGCATTAAGGGTGGGGTTTTTCTTAGGACATAGGTGCTATATATATACTGTGTGTGTATATATATATATATATATATATATATATATATATATATCACACAGGTGTCACCCTCTTACATGCAGGTGAGGATTGATAGAATAGCAGAGGGTGATTCATCTTCCCAGGCAGGTGATGCCATATCGAAATTTCGGAAATCTGTTCCTGATCACACCTACAAGCAGACAGCCACGTAAGACTCCCCCTGTACTAACCCATCTGTATGATGCTACTAGAAATCAATACGATGTACTCAAGGTCAATGCACTGTCAGAGCGCTCTCTCCGCAGCTTGACAGATAGATTGTTGTCAGAGAGAGTGAGCATGAGGCGGAATTGACAGCTTTCTTGTGCAGAGTGTAAAAGGAACTGTGAGCTTGAAGATGTGTCACACTGACTGCTGTCATACAAGCAATGGGTCGTTTTTTAAGTAGGGTGTATTCAGCTTGAGCTTGAAGACTATTGGATATCTGATCAAAGTTTAAAATGCAGCCTCTTGTTTCTTGTTTTTATGGATTTCCTGGAAGTCACATTGCAATGATTGACTTTAGTATTGTATTAGAATTGCAGAGTCTGACAGCTCTCATTCTTTATAATAGTCTTCCAAATGGAGGGTCAGCACAGCTTTGTTCTAACAAGGTCACTGTAGATAGAATTGGTCCCTTTTTTTTTTTTTTTTTACTGTTTTGTTGTTTTTTATTTTAATACATTATCGAAACACACACACACACACACACACACACACACACACACACACACACACACACACACACACACACACACACATATATATATATTATGATGATAACATTACTTGAAACAGTATTATGTGCTAACATTATGACCACTCTGCTCTATTAACTACTGTGTTTGGTATGCCACCCCTCTCTGCCGTGTCATTATTGCCTTTTAATTGTTATTCCATGTTAAATATAAATGAGTGTAAGTGTAGTGGCACAATCGCTCTTGTTGCCACCACACAGAGAGAAGGCACTGGGTTCAATTTCTGAGCGAGTGGCCAGGGTCTGTTCTCTGTGGAACTTGTTCATCCCTTGTTTGCTTGGGTT
This sequence comes from Corydoras sp. C115, assembly GCA_019802505.1. NCBI lineage: Eukaryota > Metazoa > Chordata > Actinopteri > Siluriformes > Callichthyidae > Corydoras > Corydoras sp. C115. The sequence continues at coordinate 684,086 of JAFMOC010000107.1, read as the reverse complement.
TCCCTGAGAAGTTCCAATTATCTCCCATAGTCAAAAGTCATGTAAGTCAGGTGAATTGGAGATAATGAATTGCCCCTAGGTGTGAATGTGTGCACGTGTTGTTTGTGTATTTGCTCTGTGATGGATTCCATTGGTGGATCACATGTTCAATTATGGTCCTCAGTATAACTATGGTAGAATTGTAAAAATCGGTTTAAGTGGGAAGTCAACATATGGAGGAACACATGGGTGTAAAAGGACAACATGTCTGCGAGAAAAACAAAAACAAAACTTGACACCATATTTTTATAAACATGCACACAAATGACTGCATGCCATGTCATGCCCTTCCTCACCCTCAAGATCTAATGAACATGTGAACGACACAAAGATCCATCTCCGTCAGATGATTCATCACATGACCAGTACAGCAGTCTCTGTGCAGCACATATCCATCAAACGAGAGGCACTCCATTAGTTTTAATTATGCTCAGTACAATGCCAAGGTCAAGCACATGTACACATAACCTGTCAGTCAGCGTGAGAAACTCATCCACTTCCATATTAACAATGGTGTACTAGTTAAACCCTATCTGCAGGAGGTGACCCCATAAGCAGAATGATACCTTAATAATGCTACTGCTTTTTTACTAAATCCAAAGCCCATCAATCACCAGATGATTTGCCTTTCTATACCATTAGGGGATTTATAGTTATACCTAAAAATGATTTCTGCTGAACCTGCCCTCTTCATATTTCAAAGACACCACGTTCTGTTTAAACAGACACAGGAGAAGCAACATACATCACATGCTGTTTATTTATGAGAAAATGTGCTTTTAATAAGTCAACATGATTTGTGGAGACATGAGCGTTTAGTGGTATGTTTAAGGACTTATTGGGTCAAGAGTGGGCAAACACTTAGAAGATTTACTAAAAAGACGAAAAGGAAAATCATATTTCCTGAGGTGTTTAAAATGAGCGTGGATGAAATGGACAATTTTCTGCTCCAGTGGCTTGTTTAGTGCAGGCTAAAAGAATGTCCATTTAAATTGGTGTAATTATACACCATCTTTGGCATTCACTTCAAAGCCTGTGCTGCATAAATAGAAATATAAATAGAGACTAACCTTCCTCTGGATTTTTGTAAAATTAAGCCTGAAGTTACTTAGAATTCCACTTTAAATGGTGAATTTCTGTGAAATGAGCTCTGTTAGGCATAACATCAAGCTTTACTTTTTTAATGTGGGCTTTCAAAAAATTGTCATATATTTGCAAATTATATTATATATTTCAAGGGTCACATGGTGACTTAGTGGTTACCACGTTCTCCGCTCAGCACTGGGGATCCAGTTCGAATCCTGAGTTGTTTCCATGTTCTAGACTTTCACAAGTGTCTCAGTTTTTTTCTGAAGTTTAAACCAATTTTTTTTGACAGAATTGCTGTAATTCAGTAGTTTGTTGACGTTCTCACTCAAAAAGACTTTTTTGGGTCATGTCACACATTTCATGTTAGATTCAGGTCAGGATTTTGCGATGGTCACTCTGGTACATTTAACTTGTTGCCCTTAGGCTATGTGGTCACAATTTGGTGACAAAGTGATGCCCTCAAGAAAACTGCCCTCCAGCAGCCATGCTTTCAGCAAACTGTACAGCTGTGTCTATACCCTGACAAGACTGTACAAGCGCTGGCCTCTGGAACCTGTACAGCAGTGATGCTGCCCTCTGGAGACTGTATGGTAGCAATGCCCACAGAATATTGTACAGCAGTGGTGATGCCCACAGAAAACTGTACTGTGCTCAATGCACAAAGTACTGTACTTTCCATACTCCTGGTATCTCACAATTCCTGGTTGTGAGATGTGGACCAAATACCCACTTGATTAGGGCTTTTTGTCAGCAAAAGTTGGCTCCTACATTGGTATTACTGCCAAATTGTAATCAGATGTGAGCAATGTGTCAAACTTGTTTTAGAACATGTGGACCATGTGAGGGTTTTTGATGTGGGCCACGTATGGCTCATATATAGGTAGTAACAGATTTGGTCCACTGCCATGGATTAATGGCATTTTGGTGGAAAACTCCCGTTTGTGAAATTTGGGCTAAATACCCACTTGATTAGAGCTGTACATCAGCCAGAAGTGGCATATATATATATATATAGCCACTGGCAAAGCGTGACCAGATGTAAACCAAATGTGTTTTTGGACATGTGTGCCATATTATTCTTTACAAAACAGGGCTAACTTTGGCTCAGTGCAGTCGGTCAGTGTGTGCAGTGGTCATCTTAACCAGAAGTGGCTCACAGCAGTATGCTACTTGGAAAGCCAACTGAGTTTCTGTTGGGGTTCATAACTTAGGACTCTCCCTAAGGGTACTTGGAAAGCCATTGGGGTAAAAGCTCTCCAGTAGACAACTGCAGCTGATAGGACACATCCTAATTTGTGCATGTGTGTGTGTGTGTGTGTGTGTGTGTGTGTGTGTGTGTGTTTACTGACTCTTCACACTATGTGCACATCTGTGTTTTTGTTAATTGCTTATGTAATTGTTATTGGTTAATTTTCCTTCAAGTGTGTGTTTTTTCCTATTTTATTGGTTAACATTGATTTTCTCCAGATGATGCTCATTTCCTTTTGTTCTTCCATTCCTTTATTTGAACCTCCCTTGATCTGCCGAGCAGAGATTATTGGCTCGACCTGCTGGTGCATTTGGTCAATTCTGAGCTCATTTCCACTTCCACTGAGCTCATTTCTGTTCCCTTAGCAAATATCGTATACTGCTTTCATATTGTTTCATAATTATGCTATTATAAACAGCACTCTTTCCTAAGCAATTTCAGCACACTGCTTTATTACTCTATTGGCTTATCTTTGGGGTTTGAAACACTTCCTCTTTGTTTAGCTTGCTTTGCAGTTCAGCTAACAACCACGTTTCCTTCTCTATCCAAAGTTTGTTTACTGCACACTGTTTATGTTTTTGGTGGTACAGTGAGAAAATAACAACTTTGGCCCTTTCTGTGTGGAGTTTGCATGTTCTCACATATCTTTTCTCCCACAATCCAAAAATCTGCATGTCAGGTGTATTATTATTTCATGTGTCCACCCTGCAGAGGACTAAAAACCAGGTTTTCTCACATTTCACCCAGTAAGTACCATAAAAGTCTTTAGTGACCCTTACAGCACATGATAAGTGCTTTAAATTGAATGAATAAAGGCGTCATTTATTTTTTCGTCCTAAAAAACATTTTTTTTTTTTAACCCCTGTGATCCTCTCTGTTTCTACTTTTCCCCCCATTTGTTAAACATTCATCATGTCTGTATTCTGACAGCAGAACAGTTGTGAATCAATATTAATTACAATAACAAGAAATACTTTTAAATGTATAATGCAATCTGTGCAGTCTTCTCTGTTCACACACTTAACATATGTTTATTTACATATGTACTTTTATTTTTTTAATTGCATGCAAATAAAAGCAAAACACAATTTTGTCTGTTTAAAATGTAAATGCAGGCATGTCTAATGTTTTTAATGAGGTCTGGCATATTCTTTTTTTTATTAATGCATTTAAATAGGTCATGTTTACCTAAGGGTTTAATGTTACTTTATAACTAGTCATTATTCCATTTTCACACTGGGAAATGATATTTCTTGTAATAAAGTGTTAATTAGTGGATCATGAAGCTTGATGTTTATGGGACAGCTTTATCAGCTTTAACCCTAATAGTGTCACACAGGTCTAATTGCATTGCTTGTCTCGGCGGTAAGAGACAAATCAGTTATCTAGTGAGGTGATGCAGTGGGAACATCAACACATATTCACACAGCAGGTCTGTAATGAATATAGCTGAATCACAAGAAATGCAACTAATATGATAACTAAATTTGTAAAATCTATGTTACTTTAAAATGTTCTACAAAATAAATTTGCTAATAATTAAAATACATTCTCAGTATTGCCTGCTGAATTCACACTCAGAACAAAAAGCTGTAGCGTTAAAGCTATCTGAAGTCCACATTGGTATTATACTGTGAGTGACTCTTAAACTGGGAAAGAGGCTGGAGTAATCATCTGAAAGTAATTAACTGCATATATCAGTGGTGCAGCTGTCATATTTGTGTCCACCGGAGCATGAGTGGTGTGAAGTCTGAGCTGGTTCCTGTAAAAAGCCATGGTAATGCTCAGAGGCTCCACACTACAGCTGAATACCAGGATACTGAGATCAGCTATTAAGATATGCTGCCCAACTTAATTCAACTTAATGCCTGAACTGCACTTCAAGCAGCTCTGGATTTGCATTCCTGAAAAAAAAATCATCAAATAAGTACTTCCTTTTACAGACTTTTGGTTTTACCATTATTTAATGGAATTGGACTATGTGATTTGCATGTTTCCATGTTTGAATATTTGTATGCTTTTAGAAAACTTAGAAAAGAAGGTTAGTAACATTTCCAAAATGCAAACATATTTAAAATATTAGAGTGGGTATTTGATATACTGTATATTATTTTTTATTAAAAAAATATTTTAAGATTCCTAAAAATCTTTACAAACTAATTTAGATAATTAAAATTCTTTGTGAAATAAAAATAATAAAAATACATGTACAAATGCTAAATCTCAAAATTCCTGTTACTTGAAATAATAAAAAATGGCATTACTTAAAAATATTAAAGATATTTAAAAGAACTGTTCATATAATTTAAAATCAATCATTTAAATTATTAAATAAAGCTACGATTTAGTATTCCACCTCAGCTGAAAAAGTACATTTAACTCAAGAGTTATACACTGATTAAAATTAAACATGCCTATAGCAAGTCTTATTCATAGTATAAGTGAGGTTCAGGCAGGGTTCAGCTCTGATCCATTGTCATCACACAAGAGGGCAAACCAGCATGCAGACTGGCTAATATTACCAGAATCGATTTTTACATTAGCACAAAGCCATAATTAGAAATGATAAATGCTACAAAGGCTCTAGATGCAAAACCCCGAAGCCTCAGATCAGCTTGTATCAGAAGTGATCCTTTAAAAGAAGGAATAAATTATGTGAAGGCAAGAACAGCTATGCTACTTGTTTTTGTCGCTGACAGCTTCATCATATTATGTATACGTGTTTTGACATATTAAGTGTTTGACAACATGGAGAAATATACAGATACAGACATGTCATGTCATGTCATGAAATCTGTAAAAAAGAAATGGCATATACACTTAATAAGAAAAAGTCACGTAAAAGTCACTGTATATGATCTTATTTTATCAGGCTTTTATGACTGAGTCAGATTATGAATGAGTGACAAAACCACATCATTAACTTATTTGCCCATAATATTACAATATACAGCCATTTTGTGATTGCTGATATTGTGTTTTAACTCAATACTGGATGTAATTAGTATTCATTAATTTTCTTCCACTTTATCCTATATTAGGGTCGCAGGGGAGGGGGGGGCACACACTCACACACACAGACACACTCTACATGGGGCAATTTGGAGAACTCAATTGACTTGATCCATGTTTTTGGACTGTGGGAGGAAACCGGAGAACCCGGAGGAAACCCACGCGGACACGGGGAGAACATGGAAACTCCACCCAGATGGGGATTCGAACCGGGAATCCCTAGTGCTGAGAGGAGAACATGCTTACCACTAAGCCACCATGCCGTCCTGTAATTAGTATGTTCTAGTAAAAATATATATATACATTTTTGAAATAAGTACAACATTCCTGTTATTAAGATTAATGAATGCTTAATTCAATACAGAGTTTGGAGATGCAAACTTAAGCATGGGCTTCATAAGTCAAAGCAATCTATACAGTCATGATAGTTAGCTGTGCAACTTATTTTTGTTCTGTCACATAAATAAAATCACAATAAATAAGTTTAACATTGTTTGATATTTGACACTACAGCATTTAAAACACACTTTTTTTTGGACACTTTTTGTTATATGATTATTATAATTATTTATAATCCTATTGTATTACTACAGAAAACAACTTAAAAATTCTCATAGCCCCAATTCAGAATGCGGTGGAAATACCTATCTGAATATTACCATTCATGGTACCACTTCATGGTAAATGGTAATATCTGGCCTGCTAAGTATGACACTCCAGTGTCCACAAACCTTTGGACAAAGTGTAAGCCATGCATCTTACAAGCGAACATCTCACGCTAATGCTTTCTCCAAGAAACATCTGTCTGTAATTTCTGTTCTATAATGCAATAGCAAATCTGCATTTTAAATTGCTGACATGCATAAATCACAAACTCAGAATGAAGTGCGGTGTTACATCGTGTTCATAACATTAACATCTACCACTACTGCTACGGTTAACATAACAATAAAGACAATCGACCATATGGAGGCTTTATTCTCTTCACAGCAAGGTTTATTGCACCAAATAAAAGCATAAGTATATGATTTTTATGACACGGGAGATTACCAAAGCTTTTTAATGGCACCCTGGTGGCTAGGAACATAAATATGACAATCAGAAATAGTACTGTGTAGTGCATGCCTAGTGGATGCCTGGAGAAAGAAAGGGTTTTTTATGGCCTGGGTTAAATATTAAATAGTTAGATGCAGGGTGTTCTGTTATGTAGAGGAACTCCTGTATTGGCAAGCCATCTGTGTACAGGCGTCAGCACAAAATTCAGTTACAGCTGTACTGATATAATTAATAAAATGACAATGGAACTGATATTGGCAACACATTTCTGTTATTTACAATATATTATGTAGAATTAATGTAATCTCTAATATAACCAAATACAACTTATCAGTGCCACGAGCATGTTTAGGTCTCAAAATTACTACTCAAGAGGCAAAAATACAAAGCAGGATATTTGCAAAATTGATATAACAGAATATCTTTCATGAGGGGCATGGTGGTGCAGTGGGATGTGCTGTCACCTCATAGCAAGAAAGTTCCAGGTCCTATGTGTGTAACGGTGCAATGTTTTACCCATACTTTGGGGTTTTCATTAGGAGAAACTGCCTAGGGTGTTTTATTCACCTTTGGCTCAAAGATCACTGCAATGTTCCCTCCATCACTATAATTAGGATAAAATATTTATTAATAAATAAATAATTTCATCGAAAAGTCATTTGATACGAATAAGGAACTGGGAGGCTTGAGGATCAGATTTAGCAATTTATTTATTTAGTTTTTTTAGACATGCCCAATTTTCTCATAGTTTCTAAGTCACTACTACTGATAGCACTTCTCACTTTCAATTTCTTGTCCCCTTTCCAGGAGGAGGACTCCAGAGAAAGCTGATGGAGGTATTAAACATCTTTTCTAATGAAGGTTTCCTGAACATCCAATAGAGGTCGGTGAGAAATCCCCAAACCGTTCACCTTCAGGTAAGCCAATTCTGTGGAGTGCCTTTTTAGAATAGTGGCAGAGCTTAAGACATGGATCTGAATCACTCAAGTTTTCCAGCAGAAAATAAACTTCACACAGATAATTAAGATTTGATTTAAAGTACCAACACCTCATTCTTAAAAAGTTCAGACCTTTTTTTAAAAAGAAACAGCAGGTTTAAAACAATATTATTTAAACTTAATATTTAAATATAAACAAATTTAGAAATGATTGCCTGTAATACACTCAATAAATATTATTAATTGTAAGATACTAATTGTTGCAGATTTGCTAGTGGAATTTTTGCCCATTCTTGAGTACATGTTCATACTTAGTTTTCAGGCTTTAAACAAAACCCAACGTTTGTTCATACAATGTTAGTAAATGTTTTTGTGAACTTTTTAGTGTTGATAAAATAAATCTTTGAACATTCACTAATTATACACAAATACACAATTCTATAGTCAACAGCTACTATATAGGGGTTACATGATTGACAACACATAATACACATGTAAGATATACATATCTCTATATTTATTTGAACTATATAGATGTTAAATAGGACATAAGTTAAAAATAAATTATAGAATTGAGGACAACTTTTTGGAAATTCATCTTCTACACTTCTACACTTCTGCGTACATGAAACAGAACTGGACAGGAGAGAAAAAAAAGATGTTTTGTAATAAAGTTTTTGGATGTATGTGACATCCCCGACTAAAATCACAATCAAATTAAACATTCTCAATTTCATTTGCTTATTCCACTGTGATCCAAAATAACCCCACTGCACATGTAAAATATTAATAAATGTTATCAGCTGGAAGTGAAGCAACTGGCCGGGATTCAGCTGCAGTAATAATGATGAACACTAAATGTGTATCTGGCTGAACTCCAGAAATGAGACCGACTGCACACTGAGAGGACCACATGTTACATCTCACTGAGCCGTCACTCAGAACAGCACTGACTCTCTCCCCTTCTCTCTCTCTCTCTCTCTCTCTCTCTCTCTCTCTCTCTGTCTCTCTCTCGCTCTCTCTCATACACACACACACACACCCGAGATATCCGGTACAGAAATTGACAGCACCAAGGCACTTAAAACATTTTTTTATAAGTGTTATTCGTTTTTAAAAAAAAGCATATTGTTAGAACAGATCCAAATAAATGGATAGTAAAAATGTATAGAAAAAAGATCATTAAAAAGACTCTGATGTCATGATACTTAGCAAACTACTTTAAAATACAGTTTGGAGGGAATTGTCTTCTGAACTTGTGCATCATTATTCAGTTTTGTTCAGTTCCAGCACCAGCTTGCTGCTTTTAAAATAAAGTACAGTGTCACCAAAGTCAATGTTCAATTTTAATCTCAAACACACAGCCACACACACTATATACCTATTTTGGTGTTTTACAACTAGTGTTATTTATCAGTTTATTATATATCTATTTATTATGCATTATTATAATAATTATTATTTAATTGTAATTATTAATTATAATTATTATTATTGTTGTTGTTTTGAGAAGATGAAGAAGGCAAATAATTCTAAATATTTCACAGATTTATATGAATATTTTACTTAATTGTAAACTACATTTAATATATATACACATACACTGTATTTGTAAAATTATTCATTTTAATATTACAAAAATAAGATAATAATTTACCAAAAAAGGAATCAATAAGTATAATATATTAACACGAAAAATATTATATAACAAAAAAAATCTGTATATTTTTAATCACAAATTAAAAGCAGAAATAAAAAGTAATAAACTTTATATTAAATTTAATGCATGATTGGTTGAAGAAATATTCTAAAATATTGCTTGTATTTATTTTTATTATTACTTATTATTCACTTATAATAATGCAAGTTTGCTTAGTTTGTATACAATGTAGACGAAAAAACTTAAAAAAAAAATTCCCAAGGTGTTAACAAAACAAATTAAATAAGTAAAATTTACTTAGATTTAAGTAATTTAGAAGTCCACATATCTGATTTCTCTAAACTGTTACTTTTATTTTATAGTTTTAAATAGGTTATAGACCTAATAAGATGTTCCAGTTTTCAATCCTTCAATCTTTCAATCGTGTTAAATTGAAGAATGATCTTCCTTACTCTGTTTATAATGCTGAGGGGTTCAGGGTTTTTAAAATGGGGTGGGGGACATTTGGGCATTAAAGCAGAGCAGCATTAGATCAAGTTCCTAATGTACTGGCTCGACTGTTGCTCTCTTACTGTAGTAGTTAGGTTTTTTTAACTGCAAATGTAAATATAAGTTTTGCATAAGATGATATACTTTGAATCTTCATACACAAACATATGGAAAACTGATGCATGCACAAGAAGCTTCTAGAATAACATACAGAGCTGCAAACAATAGTCCTGATTATTGTCTATTATCTTACATTCATGGAAAAATAACATCCTGCACATTCAGTGGAACTACTTAACACTATGGAGATGAGCTGTAAAAGACAAAGGTAATATAATCCTGCTGATTTTCCTGTGGAGCGAGGAGAGAGTGGGAGTGTCAGGGTAATGAATGAAAACAGACATTAAATTAGGTTGAGATATTCCATCGCTGCCAGCTCCTCTCTTCCAAACCAGTCAGCGTGTTGACACATTTTTCTCTGGCACCATTTAGAGAGAGCTGGCACCGTTAATTGATAGTATGGCCAGTAAATTGGCAACAATGAAAAGACAAATTATGCACAGTGAAAGTGGTATAGAGGGAGGATTTACAGTATTTGAATAATTTAGACCACCGTGGTTAATTTGACAGGATTGTTATTCTCGGGCTAAGGCCCTGCTGCTTGAGGAATGAACAGCCCATGACGGGCCTGACTGCCTCAGTAATCAGCCTCTCTGCCAGTCAATAAAGGCCTGCGTGCTGCAAATGAATCTGTAAATGTGGTTAAGGAGTGGTAAACGTTTACACAGACCAAAGGGTGAGAGAAACAGACAAACATAGGAATGAAGTAAGACACAAAGAAGACATGTGGAAATTAGAATAGAAACAAAATTACAATATTTCATTTGATTCCTGTCTGAGTTGATCTATTGAGATTATTTGTAATGATTATCTGTTTTCAGGTTATTGTGATTTACGATTGACTAAGTACACATTTACAAACGTAATTAAGATTATGGATACGATTAAATATAAGCACATATAATCTATAGATTACATTTCTAGTGATGCTGTTCAGAGTTTTTGTATCATGTAACATTAACATTAACATTCCTTAACTGAGCAATTAAGAGACAGGAGTAATGGTGCAATCTGCCAATTAGCCATTTTCCATACCCAGCCAAAGTGTTCAGGTTTTAAGGACTAAGAAGAAGTAGATGGTTTCCCCATGTCAGGACACTTGACAGCCCAGGTCTCGCGATCTGTCCCCTTTAGCACTACCAAGGGACCTTCCAGGAGACGGACAGGACTAGGGCTTTGGAAATCGCACTTCTTGCTTTGTGCACACTTTCCATTTCAAGGACTATTTATCTAATAATGTTCCTGCCTTCCTGGCTCTCTCTCGGCCTCTGCCTACTGCAACGACTCCCTCTTTGGCTGGCACCTTTAATTATTTCATGCCTAGGAGACAAGTTATAAGCAGAAGTGGCAGGTCAGGGTTGTCCATGACAGCTGGAGATTATTAAAGTTTTAAAGGGGGGAGGGAACTATGGGTGTTGTAACAGGTATCCACTCCACTCCCTATTGCCAGGCAACATTTTCCAGAGTTGTGTATTACAATAAAAGCAGTACTGTTTTTTATTTGTAGGGCAAATTTATCAAGGAGTATATGCATCTCACCAAAATCCGTACACCTGTACAAACAGATGCCCTCACACAAGCTTCACACTAGGGGGGGAGAGTTCCTAAAAAGCGACAGGGGGCTTGGGAGTAATAGAAACCTACCTAGGGAGTAGCCTACTGTGAGGAAGACAACTTTCCCGCACCAGTGCCTTCAGTAAGCACACACACACACACACAACACACACACACACACACACACACACACACACACACACACACGGGCATGCAGAAGGCTGCTTCATTAGAGTGGTGTTTTTGGTACCAGTCAACCCCCTGGTGGCTCTGGCAACAGCTCGGTTCGATGCTGTCAGAAATAGCAACAAAAATGCTTGTAGCATTTCCCGTAGTTAAGCTGGATTGAAGAAGTGTACACACAGATCATAAATTTTGAATTCCTGTCCCCTTGGTGCCTGTGGAACACTGGGCCTAATGACAAACACTCTAAACCTACAGCCTGTTAACTCTCTGCACTTTATCCGCCAAATTCACAGGCCAGAAAGTGAAAAAGGAACAGGTTTGCACATAACGACAGCACTCAGTCTTAGATTACACTTAGATTACACAAGTTTTGTGAAGGGACCTCATCTGAACCAAGCTAAAAAACTTTGATTTTACCAAGTTTGAATCGAACAACTTACATAATGTGCAAAGTTGAATTAAACAAAAAATTATTTTTTTTTTGTCTTAAAAGAACTCCCTGGAGTCTCTGGAGAAGGGTGTAGCTTCACAATTTATTTTTAAATAAAATGAAATAATGTTCACATAAAAAAGGATTATTATGTATTATATATTAGTATTTGTAATAGATTTACATTTTTACAGTATATTTTATATTTTGTTAAATAATTTTTGTATTGGTATTGCATTAAGAAATACAAATTCTAAGAATAATGCTGTAAAAAATATTTGTCTGTAAACTAGATTTTAACATTTTGAATGTCATTTAAATTTTTATATATATATATATATGTAACATACTGTATATAAATATAACATAATAATCGGCATCTCGGTTTAGACTCATGCATCAAAAGTAGGTAGGCATTTTTTAAAATAAGCACAGTATAAAAGCTTTATTGAGGAGATACTGAGGTCTGTGTTCATTTCACAGAAGGCAATTAGATTAAGTATAATTTAGTGTTATAGAACACTGTTCAATAGGTCCTGCACTGCCCTTAATGAGCTGTCATTACCACAATGCAAATCTTTTTTCTTTTTTTTTTTCTTTTTTATGCAAGCTCCAGCTCACATAACTGTATTTAATTCCCTGCAGTTAGGCTAATATCACTGCCTCCAGTCCGGCCCCACTGATTTAGGCATGCACTGAAGTTATTACACTGAAAAATAAAGCATTGTCCCTGTTCATTTGTTTTCTCTGTGTGCCATTAAAAGCAAACCTAATTTAACTTAACAATACATCCACTGTGGCAACAAAAGCAACCAAATGAGAGCGCTGGTTTGCATACACACAGCTATCTTAACTACCATTCAGAGCCGTTTATAAATTTTAATATACAGGCTAAATAATACAACTATTTATTTCTTACTTGCCTGCCATGTGGACTATTTGCAAATTTGCTGACATTTTCTCAGGGGAACAATTTAAACTCAGGGACTGACTGTGCTTACATTTTTCTGCTACATACCTTATGGTTCGATTCTATGTATACGACACATATAAATGATCAATACTGAATAATAACAAATACCAATTTTGATGACTTTCACAAGATCATTCCCAGTCAACCATTTTTAAGCAGTGGTAACTCAATTTACCTTCATAATATTGTTTAAATTTGTGCAGATATTGTTTAGATTTTGTAGACTGAGGACTTTTCATCCTGTTATTAAACACTTTGTTGCCAAAACTGTGAAACAGCAAACAGAAAATATAGGAAAATGTATAATAAAATTACTTTGGGTCAGAGAACTATTTATGATTTGAGAGTTGTTAAACCTAATTTAAATGTTTTGTCCCACTCATTGAAAATTTTGGATCCCAAGAATAGATGGTGTTAGAATGAATGAGTGTAGTTTTTGTGATATCTAATGTTAAACAATAGCCAACAATTTACAGGAGGTGAACAAGTAACATGCTATAATCTGTAAATTATTATAATATAATACTAATACATTAAATATTATGGTACTTTATTATACCTGAAATAATTTGATTCTCATTTGTTATTTAGCTGCTTTCTATTAAAAATAAAGCATATAATTTAGTTTACTTAACACATTAATTGTTCTAAAGGGTGTGGTGTTAGAAAATTGAGATGAAACATCTTCACCCTGGGTGTTATATAGACTTATTATTATGCATGTATAGTTCTTATTATAAGTCTGTCATACATGTGCATGATGAATTTACTATACTTTTTTCTGGAATTTTCCAACTGTAATAAGCTATAAATACAAAAAATATATTGTTGTCTGATAAAGAACTATTTGGCGATTAAAGTGCATATTTCATATTTCTATTTCCTAACAGTTCCACATCTGCAGTGATAAGTTGGTGGACTGCTCCATGAGGTCATCACACAGTGCTAACTGATTAGGCCCGATTGAAAAGTGACACAGCACTGAGTATCTTCAATAGGTCAGCTCCTTCTCTCCTCTCTTATTTTCATCATAGCCTCCATCAGCCAAGATCAATTCACTTCTTATACATGCATTACCATCCACTTAATGGATCCTTTCTTAATCAAACAGTGTGATGATAAACACCTTTGACAGTAACTCAATAATATGCATGAGCTTCTCAAGCTTTATTTTTTACTTTTAAACTAGTATATTTATGTTTATGTTAACTTACCATTTAACACAAAAATAATTCAACAGAATGATGTTAATAATTCAACAGAATTATGTTAACTTAATATAATATCTCATATCATATCTCATTCAAACACCTTGTGATATTGTCTTTGCACTAATGTGGAATAAGGAGCTTAAAACTGATATACCAGTTCATCCCAAATCTTTAAATGTTTTCATTAAGGTTGAGATCAGAGCTCTGAGGAGGTCCTATCGATGGATCTTATCAAAACCATGTCTTTATGGACTAGCCAGTCATAGGAAGGAGCCTTCACTTAATTGGAGCTACTAAATTTGTAGTATTAAAGAGAGAGAGATAGTGAGCAAGAAAAAAAGATGGAGAGTCACATACAGACACTTGCTATTTAAGATGCTATCAGGGCAAAGAGATGGTCCGAGTGCAGAATGAGCTCCTGTGACAGGGGCAGCATGAGCGAGTGGATAGCTGACCACCAGCACTATTTATCGTGAGCTAAATTCAATAACAGGAACCATATATATAACAGAGGGGAAATAACATGGCAAGCCCCAAGATCTATCATGGGATGGGAATTCATTGTTGCGCTTATCTTTTCAATGATGTGCTATTTCCAGAGGGTAATGACTTATGGCTCTCCCTCCTTCTTCTACTTTCTTCTTCCAGCTCTCATGTCAGCTCACTTGTACTGCTAACAAGTGAGGATTCAACATCAGTGGAATCTCCAACTGGATCAGGTAAACTAGAAAGGGCAGTGATGCTCAAGGACTAACTGTCCTTTACTTAGGAACTCATAAACATTCTGCCAAATAGCAGCTACTTCAATAGTTACACTATACACATTTTAAACAAAAACTTAATTAATTGTTACTCTTTCTACAACTGTTGTTACCATTGATTTTTATAAATACACTGTTTCTGTATTCGGCGGCACGGTGGCTTAGTGGTTGGCATGTTCTCCTCTCAGCGCTAGGGGTTCCCGGTTCGAATCCCTATCTGGGTGGAGTTTCCATGTTCTCCCCGTGTCTGTGTGGGTTTCCTCCGGGTTCTCCGGTTTCCTCCCACTGTCCAAAAACATGGATCAAGTCAATTGAATTTTCAAAATTGCCCCATATAGAGTGTGTCTGTCTGTGTGAGTGAGTGTGTGCCCAGCGATGGATTGGCACCCTGTCCTGGGTCTATCTGCCCAGCGCCCGGGACGTTCTCCCCTGAATGGGCATGGGGAACCCCACCGCGACCCTAATAGAGGATAAAGTGGGAGATAATGAATGAATGAATGAATGAATGTTTCTGTATTATTCCTAATTGCTCCTATATAGGATATATATATATATAACCATTGACCACACCACTGTGTGAACCACCTTCACCATGAATATTATCACCCTGGCATTAGCCATACTCTTAGCCTAATCGTGGTATAACCATAAATATATATACAACATGAATTTGTTCAATACTGCAGTGGAACATTGCAGTTTATCAGCAACAGAGCTTGGCAGATACTGCATTATGACATGTACTGACATGTGAGTGATGGATATAGGATTGTTGTTTATTGTTTTTTATTTTGTTCCTAAATGAAGTTTGTTTCCGTGATTCCTGTAAGCCTCTTTTCTACATGCACACAGTGTCTGTTTTACAGGCATTAGTTTTGTTTTGTAAAATAAATCAATAGATAGTGACAGCATGACAGAGCTAAATGGTGGGAAATGGCACCAACATATAGCTACAGATGATTGTAGCTAACAAGCACACACACACACACACACACACACACACACACACACACACACACACACACACACACACACACACAGAGACACAGACATGTACACAGACACTGCTATACATGATGTCACAGCAGTGCTACTGTCAAGGGTGACGTGCTGCCATAGTCATGTCAGTCTCTACCTCTCTCTCCCTCTTTCTCTCTCTCTCTTTCTCTCTCACTCTCTCACTCTCTCCACCTCTTTTTCTCTCTGGCTCTCCTGATGGACAGACAGCTCGCTGTGGCTCAGAATGAGCGAGAGTGTCAGGCCAATCAGGCTGGACAGCAGTCACTATGTCACTCCTGCTCAGTCTCTCACCTGGCTGTGCCTCACTACAACCTTCCTGTGGACACGTACTAAATGAGCATGTTGGGATTGGCTACCTGTCACCCAAACTTACATACACACAAACACTCTGCTGCTGGCCTCCATACACACACAGCCTGACAGCAGGTTACTGAAGGTCATAGCTTCACATTAGTGTTCAACCACCATATGGATCTGAAAGGTTAAAAAGGTAAAATGTAGGATAGTTTCATTCACATGCCTGACTCACAGCGGCGATCTAACAGCTTCTACACAAAAACTCAAAGTTTGCTTGTCTCCATTTCGATGTCAGTCATGACATGTGCCAGTCAGTCAGTAATTAATATATTTTATTTTATATTAAGGAATAGGGTACAACAGTTGCACTTTATCAAAACATATATAATAATAATAATAATAATAATAATAATAATAATAATAATAATAATAATAATAATAATAATAATAATAATTCTGTTTTTAAAAAGTGACACCAATAGAAAATTAAGAAGGTGAAGGTACTGAAATACTCAATAACTAGGCCTTGTATCTCCTTTAAATACAATTATTTTATAAGTTTTTATTTTAATTTAATTAAAATTAATTTTATTTCATTTTATTTCATATTATTTCACTTAACATGTAAAAATATGAAATATCTATTTATTACAATAATTGAGAACTGTGTTATTTAAACATAAAAACCATCCTGTACATAAATGAATGAAACAGTGATTTAGCATTAAAGCATTAAAAAGATTTCTTAAAAAATTCATGTTAAAGAATATTTTTTTTAATTATTAATTATAATTACATCTTATTTATTTTGTAATGATTTCTTTAAAAGTTTTTAACAATGCATGTGTACAATACTGTGTTGTAAAATATGTTTTTTTTTATAAAAATAACAAAAATGTACAGATTACAGCTAGATGTAGTGAATAGGACTTCTGTAAACATTTCTGTATTGTATACAGATGTGCATTAAATGAATGCCATGCATAAAAATGGTTAATATCTAACAGCCAGCCAGCTGAAGTGTGGAGAAGAAGGAGACACTTTTATATGATTATATATTATTCCATTGGCCTGCTGGTCAGAATATTTAACACTGCTATTGTAGCTTCAAATGTTACAGTCTGCAGCTGAATTATGTTCTGGGGATTAAAGTGAGGAGAGGAAGATTTTATTTCCAGTGATCAATCTGGGGTGAATTTGGCTGCTTTTATTGAATAAGTGTTAAGTCATGTAGAAGCCAGTGGCAGCTCTTTAGGCAGCACTGATAGGTGCTGATGGCTGGGAGAGAGATGATGGAGTAGAGGTCTGCAAAAGACTTTATAGCTCCACTTCATTTAAAATTAAAGTGGCTGCCACACTCGGCCCATCTGTGAATCAAAAGGGCAAAACCAGCCACTTCAGCTCTTCTCACAGCAAGATGGATGTGCAGCTTGCCACTCTGCCTTGCTGCCACCGCCTGCTTGTGTGTGAACCGCTACCCATGTCTACACACGCAAGAGCTACTCGTTTGTTTCAAAGGGCATTTTAATGAGTTTGGATTCCATTTTTTAAATCAGCGAGAGCATAACCTGTATGAATTTCCATAGGCAGATATGTACAGTATATATAATCTACATTTGGTTCACTACCTACACTGTTGGTATTTCTCTTCTGCCAAGATGATCAAATCAAGAGTAAAGCCTGTAATTGTTCAGACTGTAATGTAGGAAACTATACTAATTTTTAGTGAATAAAATGTTACTCGCCTAACGGTTAATGTTCACCATCAGGACAACACTGAACAACAATAGTGCACATGGCAGAGATACAAAACATGACTGCTATCCAAAAATAACACCAATGACTCTTCATACAGAACTACAATTTAATATTATTCATATTATTTAGTATTTATAATTAATCTCATATATAATGAATTTTGTTAATACCTATGTTGAATAGCAGTCAATCCACCAGTAGTGACGTTAAACCACATAAAATTTCATACCATCAATCCCATATGAATACCATATACCACGAGAATGGTCATTGGCAATTAATAATATATTGCACAACAGTGACAATACCAAGAATTGGACAGCTGTACCACGTAATAAAACAATTAAAAAGGCATTTGGCCCAGGAAGCTGCCAAGAGGCCTACAGCGAGATTAAAAGAGCTTCAGGAGTTTCTGGCAAGTACTAGTTGTGTACCTTATGGGAAAATCTGTATAATCTATAAATCTTACTTACTTTCAAGCCCAGCAACATTTTAGAAAAACCTACATCAAGTCTACCAAAAGCCTGTGAAGCCATAATTCCAAATTGTATGTTTAAGACAAAAAAACTGCTGAAACTTAGGAAAATTATGAGCAGTTCCAAATATACTATATGTCCCCTATCTTTTGTCCCCTCCCTGCAGCACCCCTCTTTTCTGTAAAAGCTTCCTGCAATATTTTAAAATGTATCGGAATCTTTGGCCATTCTCTGATGTAGGTGTGTATTGTAATTCATTCTAAAGTTGTTTCATGGGGTTGAGATCAGAATTCTGTTATAACCAGTCAGATTCTTTCAAGCCAAACTGACCCAATCATGCATTAAGGACCTTGCTTTGTGCAATAAGAGACAGTAATTTAGGACAAAAAAAACTTCCCCAAATTGTTTTCATGTAGTGGATAACACAGTGAAGTTTTTGTCTTTATGTAAACAAGTTAAGAAGTCTTTGAAAATTTCAAAGCCTACCACTTGTTTGAATGAAGCAATACTAAGTCATTATAAATGCATGCAAAAAGACAGCTCCTGCATATTAACAACCCTCACAAGCCAATTAATCATTAAGCCATCAATATCTAATTTGCATAAAATTATTCTCTTTTAGGAGTCTATGTTAGAGGTGACAGGGTGAGCTCATCGATAATGCAAATGAATCGTAAGGGCGACAGGAATCCAGACAGAGTCAACAAAGAAAGACAGCGGTATGTTTGAGAGACTTTTAAATTGTCTTTCTATTTACATCATAGGAAATATAGTTGAATGAAATGCAATGAAAATAAAAAAGTACAAATCAAATGCTTTCAATATTTAAACAAAGAAAAGTTCCCTCAAGACAGAATAGCCAATGTATGCACACACACACACACACATATATATAAGTATGTGTGTGGGGGTTCCCTCTCTTACTTCACTCTTACTTCAATTATCACAAAATTTGTCATTGATTTCATACACTTCATGCAGACTAATATGTTTTGTTTGAGCTATTGATATAAATATAATTCATGAAATGTTAAGTAGACCATTTTTACTAGAAGGGTGTGATGGAAAACCACTGCACCAGACCAGAACATTAGGCAGACATTTCCAATAGCTAAAACTTGCAGCATCCTACCAAACATGAAACCGGCTTCCCAAGTTCAAGACTTCTCATTGATTGTTCCTTTTCTCACCAATATCATCTTCCTTGCTGCTGTTAGTCAATCCACTCTCTGCAGTAATCCTCATCGATCTGTGTGACATATCAGACAGCAAACAGGCCACACAACCCGCCTCCATTAACATACACCATAACCACACACCGCTGTAAACCTAACCAAAAGTATGAGAACAGCCTCTTACTTTTTCAGGGATCCTCAGGAATCTCCTTAGTTCATGTCATGAAACATCCGATTGTCACCAGACTCTAATTCACCTTAATCTGCTGCCACTCACAATTGTAATGATGTAAAATATAGGACCAATTTTTTTATAAATTAAATTAGCAAGAATAATACATGTCCTAATATTTTAATTCTAATAATATTAGTGGGCTTAACTTTACATAACTTTATATATATAAACACAAGGAATTAAATCTTAACCAATTCCAGATTGCTTGTCCCTCCTGACAGGCCTATCCATTTGAGATGTAATTAAAAAGCATAATTATGCTAATTAAGCTGTAATTGATCTGTAATCCTTTTACACATTCTTAGTAAGAAAGGTAAATCTCCATAAGAGGGTTTTTGAAGCTTTTATTTAATTTAATTCATAGTTTAATTTCTATCTAAAGATTAATAGTGGTATTTTCTGTTTAATTGTTCATGTAAGCTTCAACTTCTTTAAGTAATGTAATGTACTTTTAGAGCAATTATCAACTATATGTAACGTTATATTAATATTTTATAGCACATGTTTGGAGCTGGCATGCAACAGTCTATGGGGTCACAAATAATACCATAGTAACTACTAAGGACTACAGACCTTTTCTACATTGGCTATGTCAATATTCATGTGTCCAACTTTAGGAAAACATGACATGATAATTTTGTGCATGATAGATTGGCAAGACTAAAGGAATTTCAAAGGTTTTGAAGGAAAATGTCATGACATTATCTGTGAGACACTTCCAAAGAAAATGTGAAGCATGCAGCAAAATAATGACACTAAGAAGAACTGTTTAAAACAGAAGTAGTTCATATTTTGGAATGGCCAAGCCCGTTAGAAGGGACCAACTTGAATGGATGTTTTAAAAGCTCCTGTAAAATAATGTGCCTTTAGTTTTTCTATGTAGTATGTACAAAGTAATTATTTAGTTCATTAGTGAATTAGAACATAAATAAAAGACAGAGACCATAATAAGCCACAACATTAATTAATAAATGTGCTTTTTATTGCAACAATATAGAAAAAAGGTAGTTTAAGAAGCAACATGACTTTAGTTACATGACAATTTGGCAATAAAATGAAGTAATTTTGTGGAGGAGAACACTAATGAACACTGCACATGTTTAATTAAAAGCAATTCATGCACAGCTTTAATTAGAAACTATGAAAATTACATCTCACATGAGATATGACTGGAATACTTAAGAATACAGTATACGTGTGTGTGTGTGTGTGTGTGTGTGTGTGTGTGTGTGTGTGTGTGTGTGTGTGTGTGTGTGTGTGTGTGTGTGTGTGTGTGTGTGTGTGTGTGTGGATATAAGTTCAGGAAAGAGACAAGGGGTTCAGCATCCCACGAGTTTAATCAGACTGAAATAAAAAAGACATTTGAGTGCTGCAGACCAATCAAGGGATGCTCATTACATGAGTAACCAATCAGCTCTGTCTGCATTATTGTCCTTTAGCAGCCATAAAGACTATATCAGCCTCCTACAGTGTGTTCCTCATGAGTTCTTTCACACAGAGTCGCTTTCATGCGTTTTAAATGGGAAAATGTTATATTGCAACCTAATGCCATATTTAAATAGATGTAATGTGAAAATAACATGCTTCTTAAACAATATCCTATTTAAAACATGATAGAGCATGGCATCCGACCAGCGGTCTACCTTAAATTACACAGCAAGCCTTTCCTGTTACACCCTGCAATATAAAAATAATTAAGTGCAGTGCTAGGTAAGAGTGGAGTCCCTGCCAAAATGTAATTAGAGATACGTCTGATCGTATATATCAAACTTAGTGCATGTCAACAGCAGAGTAGCATGTCAGGGTGGAAGAGAGAAGCTTCCAATGGTCCCACTCACCCAAGCAGGTTTCTGAATTAGAGGCTTCAGGTCGAGAGCTGGCAGTAAAGCATAATAATTAATACATGAGAAGTGGAGCACCTGGTTTAGCTTATTGCTAATGAATTTCCCACACAAGAAAGCCCACTGAGCGTCCATTCATAAATTTCTCTACAATAACAAAACAAACACTGAATTGAAATTGAGCTATACTCTCTTTTTACTCTCTAATTACCTTATCTTTATTAGAAATATAATTTTCCTCTCTTACTACCTCTGCTTATGATCTGTTCTCAATATCAAAGCTTGTTCTTAATACTCACATAAACTACACACAGAAGTAACAATAGTAAAATTCAAACAAAACTACATGTGCTTATCTATTCACTCTAAAAATGTTAATATATTTCTATATATATACCTATATAGGTATATTTTTACAGATGACATCTAAGAAAATATAGTTATACACTATATATACTTTTTTAAAATATATATATATTTTTTATTTTGTAATATTATTTTGCGATGTTACTATTTCGGTGTAAAATGACATTGTTTACTTTGCGTAGCCTTTTTTTTTTTTTCAATTGTCACTGTCAGACCTCATAAATCCTCTTTTTACTAAATGTACACAAATTCTCATAGACACTGCCACAAAACATGTGCACGGTGGCATCTTGGCAGACCCTGTGTATGGAATTAATACTCACTCTTCCAATAAAAAACCCTAAACCACTAAATCACCTTTGTTGTTGAAAAAGGGCAATGTTTTAAATAAAGAATGAAAAAAATGTGGACAATTCCATTTTAATGATCTTGAAACAAGATGAAGTTACAGCAGAATCTAATATCTAATTTAATAGTGTAACTCTAATAATACAATTTGTAAGACAACCAAGAAAAAAGTTGTACTGTTTGTAAAACTGCTTATTTTCATTTTCAATTCATATTATATTTAAATGCAGATTAACGTAAATATTTGCACAATTACTGGATGTCATTCTGCACTTTTAAAGCTTCCAACAGTGATGCCATAAGAAGTCGCTCCTCTTACAGACAGTGTCAGTCCTCCTTATGGGGCAACTGGACGCACAGTAATTCAGTAATAATGAGCCCTGTATAGAGAGCTGGACTGAGGCTGAACTATGCCCACAGGTGCTGACCATAATAACTGCCCCAGGGAACGCTGTAAGTGTGCGTGTGTGTGTGTGTGTGTGTGTGTGTGTGTGTGAGTGAGAGAGTTGTGAGAGAGAGAGAGAGAGAGATGGACAGAGTGTGAGAGATGGAGAATGAGAAGGACAGGAAAAATGCAAGTTACGAGTCTCTTCTTTCTTTTTAGATGAACAGCATTTTTCTAAAACTCGTACAAACAAAGCTCGGTGCTCAAAACGCAGAATGCAGCAGAACCTCTGTGCAGCAGAACCTCTGTGCAGCAGAACCTCTGTGCAGCAGAACCTCTGTGCGCGGACTTAAGTGAAAGTTGCACACTACTGAGGTGAGAAGGAAATGCCAGTGAGATTTGATCATTACATATAATAGATTTCCCGGGCGCAGTTAAGGAGGCTCATGTTGGAGATGCATGAAAGGTTGTCAGTGTTATGGAAGAGAACGATAAAGGCACAACACAATCATCTCAGAGTGCACTTAACTAAAACTAATCGATTAGTGGAAGCTCTCTACACGGCCACTCACAACCCATCTGTCAAATCACATCATCCCAGGACTTATCCTAGCCACATCACCACTTGTCACTATGAATCCTTCTGTGTGTGTGTGTGTGTGTGTGTGTGTGTGTGTGTGTGTGTGTGTGTGTGTGTGTGTGTGTGTGTGTGTGTGTGTTTGTTTGTGAGAGAGAGAGATGAAGAAAGCCTGTTTGATATGGCTCTCTAAGACACTTCATTAGGCACTGACAGAATGGTTAATACTTTAGCTTCTTTAGCACTCTCTCTCGCTTTCTTTCTCTCTCTCTCTCTCTCTCTCTCTCTCTCTCTCTCTCTCTCTCTCTCAGTATTTTCCCATTTTGTGGAGTCCACATAAACTTCAGTCCACTAAACATCTTTACATCTTTAGTCCAATAAATCCAAACCGAATGATTGAGAGCGGATATAAGCATGTGAAAGACAGATGGATAGAGAAAGAGAGAGATGCCGTTCTTCATTTGTTACATGTTTCTTGACTGTAGTTTAATCTGGTTAATTGAATGCTTCAATAATTCTAAGGAGATTATACTCTCACAAAGTGCCATTTTAAGGTCAGGGTTAAGTAAGGCCAATTATATATTTGACAAATACATAAAGCTCTCATTTAATTTCCTCTCATTGAAATTGATTGTGGTGTAAAAACAGATCCTGTAATAAGATTTATCAGCTAATACGATTTATTTCTGCTGAGGAGAAACATGCAAGGCAAATATTATCTTAAAGTGCAGGATAAGTCTGGATTAACTGGAATCACACTTTGAATCCACAGAAGCTGATTTTCACACTCGACTCTTTCTGAGCTGAAAAATGCAGTTAAATCTGTTTATTCAAGAAACTCCCCTTAACCATGTCACAGATTTCACCTAATTTTAGCAGACAAGATTTCATTTAAATGCAAACTTGCTAATTAAATGTGCAAACAGTTTGTCAAACAAATTTACTTACATTTTTCTTAAACTTTATTTTAAAATTTTAGCTTTATTAATTTCATTTAAGTAAAAAAATATATACCATTTTTACAAACATCTCACTTATGTACATTTCATATACAATTTCCACTGTACTTGCATGCATTCAAAGTTCATTCAACCCTATTTAATTAATGTATAACTTGTTCAGATTTGGATCTATCCAACCCATCCAAAATAATTAGGATGAATTAGAACATTGATTGGGAGCCAGACCTCATTTAATAGCACTTTCTGATCTATAATATCTAATATCTATCTGATCATTAATAGCACTGATCTAAATTATAACAGCTTCCATTCCTGTTTTCATGTTTTCTACAATATTTTGTCTGAGTGTCTGTAGGAGTTTTTTCCCAATCATCCAGAAGCACATTTGTAGGGTGAGACACTCATGTTTGATAAAAACAGATTTGCTTACAATCTATAAAGTAGTTTATTCCAAATATGATTAATGGGGTTGAGGTCAGGACTCAGAGCATGCCAGTCAGGTTCTTCCAGACCAAACTTTTCCAAACAACTTACTTCTTTTTTTTTTTTTTAGGCTGTTGTTTTTATTCTGTATCAGGACAAATGGCAGAGACTTTCTGTAATGTCTGTCACTAAATGTCACTATGCAACGCAGAATATGAAGTCAGTAGTGTTTTAAACTGTGCACTATGGAAAACATTACTTCTGACAGACTACACACTGGAGGACGTCTAGTTCTAATTAAGCCTCACACAGATCACATTTCAACTGCAGCTGACAATTAGCACAATATGTGGCCACATTAAGGCCATGCTGCGGAAAGGGGTCTCTCCATCTGACAAGTGTCTGCCAATGCCAACACCCTGCAGGAAACCAATACCAGCATTCCAACAACAATCCAACGGTTCTTCACTGCTGATTGTAAACATGAAACTGACTTTTTACAATATGCCATATATATATATATATATATATATATATATATATATATATATATATATATATATATATATATATATATATATATATATATATATATATATATATGCATTTTATTTTAGTTCCATGTTCTGTGCTTACTAAAAATTATATAGTACAATTTTTACTTTTTGAATATTACAGATAAATTAATTTCCAGCTGCACTACAAAAGACTATTGTTGTGAAAAATGTAGTGGAAAGGCTAATATTGTGAAATGGATTGAAAAGCGATTTCTTCTGTGTTCTTGTTTTTTTCTTTCCAAACTGAATTAACAATGCAGGATATCGATCAGGGAAGCTACCAATTTACCAATAACTACTCTGAAGGTCCTACAGTCCTTATTAACATTGATGAAAATGTTCTCACAAACTTCATACAAAGCTGGTTTCTATGACAAACATAAGCTATAAAGTGCCGATTTAGGTTTACCATGGCTTATAAATGTTTAAACTGCAGGTATGAAATTATTGACTACATTACTAACTGAAAATAATTTTGTTGGCAAGAAATTATAAAGCCATAAGTGACATTTGACATTACCACATTGTTAGAAACACATCTTATTCTAGTACAGGCTTCCTCAAAGTGTGGCCACGGCAAAATTATGTAAAAATATGTATGAAAAAATAAACTTATAAATAAAATAAAAGACAAGAGTTGGATTAAGCTTAATAAAAATTAATAATTCAGCAATGTAGCCATCTCACTGGCTGGTTATATATGTTCCTCTTTCATTTTTAAGTTACATGTTAAATCAACCTTTACCTAGATCTGTCCTCTCAGTTTACTATCCTTATCTTTTTTTGATTGTCTTGCAAAACAAAGAGGTAGCCCTTGTTTTGGCTATTTTCTTGTCACTAGCACTCATGTCTGAGACTGAAAGAACCATTAGGGAACAAGACCGAGAGTGTTTGATGAGCAGAGGGATGGAGCAGTACACTGCTCATTTCAGGACAGTCTTCTGTCAACAAGCGTTCTCTCAAACTCTCACTCCGATTTCGTTTCAGCGCTGAATATGGAAGCCAGTTTGACTCACTTCACCAAGGTTGTGCCCTGAAGGCTGGGGGAAGGGAAGCATTTGTAAAGCTGGTCAGGTCAGAACCCCAGGCTGCTCCCTTTGCTCCCATCATGCCGATTCCAGCGGTGCTTCTCCGTCTGCCTCGTGTTCTCTCCTTCAAACTCCTCAGCTGCCACTGAGCCGCCGTGATTGGACGAGACAGCCGTGATTTGTGGACTGACTGTTCTTTTTGACTTTGGTGAGGTCCGAGTGGACCCTTCACAATGATGCTCGGCCTGTGTGCTAAGCCATACATCAGAGTGGCAGGCCTGTCAGATCACAGAGGACTGGAAGCCTGATCAGCTCTGCAGCAGGCAAAAAGACAGTGCCTTAGCACCGAGTCGCACCGACAAGGAATATGTTCACGCAATTGGCAAGCTGGTGGCAACTGAGCGACCACAAATTCAGCCTGAAGTGCATTAAGGGGTAGAGTCTTCTTGGTTAAGGCAGCAGCGAGTGCTCAGGATTTAGCATAACGACTCGGCAAAACATGAGTGTGTACATTCACACTGCCACTTAAACACATAACACACCATTGTTTGGTCTGTATAATTAATTATTAATAATGATCGTGTGAATTGGTAAAACAAATAGGTAAATAAACAAGGCTAAATATTTATCCAATATGTAAATTATACACTCACAGCCACCAGCATCATGTAGATATGAGAACTGATGAAGGCTTAGAGGATGACTAATACAAAATGTGCAGCAATAAATGTAATGCTGCCTCTGATTTAACACTTACAAGTTGGGGCAGTAGAAATATGTCTGATAGAGTGCACAAAGAAGATTAGATAATTAGATTTTTTTTATTATTATAGCAGCACTGCTGTGTTTAACACCACATCAGTGTCACTGAAGGGCTCAAATCATTTGCCACTCAAATTATATCTGCTCTCTGGTGATTCTGTAGGAGAATACTGACCATCAGAAAATAGAGTAAAATAATACAACAATGTATTTAAAGACAGACATCACTCTGTAATTAAAGAAATACATAGTGCATCTAAACTGATATAGATTTGATAAAAAAGTATATATAAAAAAATATATCAACAAAAAAGCAAAGAACTTTTTAACTACTTTTGTAATAATTACACTACGCTGGAGTTGATTGGTCAAAATGCAATAATGCATAATGCAGTGAGACGATGGGTCACATGTCATGGGTTAATTATTTCTCAGCTAATTTTTGAAAAATTAAAAATATATATATTTTAAATATTTTAAAGTGTTATAATCAAGCTGTCTTATCATGAATTGTTAAAAGATAAATTATTTAAACTTCTGTAATTAAAAGCCTCGGGCAAAATGAAGTAAAGCCTAAATTGAAATCCTGGTGCCATGCCTGGGAATGTTTACATAGTTTTGGTTATTTATTGTATATATAATTAGTAGAAACACATTTTGCCACAGAGTCAAAGTGCATGTACACTACATGGTGAACGACTGACCAGTAAAAAGGTTTCAGCCATAACTTCTTGTTTTGTGTCACCCTCAAGACTCAATCTCACTGTGCATTTCTTTAACAAACAGACAATTCACAGGGGAGAATAATGAATAATCATTAACAAAAGGTTTGCAAATTATTGATGTAAAATAAGCACTGATATTTTTCACTCTGCACAATTTATTGCCATTATCAAGTAACTTGCAATCCAATAAATGTCAGCATTGCTTTCAGTTAATTAAAGGAATAGATATTATATAGTAATGCAGGGAACCACTCAGATCCCAAATTGCCACAGGCTGCAATTTACTGTCTGAGCTTTATTTGAAGGGAACCACAAATAATGGCCATTAAGCAGTCAGCCAATGGACAGGAGATCACATTAATGAAATTAGATAAGCTGAACTGGTGATATACACAACAGGCCCACTGAAGAGATGGAGAGTTGTTAAAAATATTTTTAAATGCTTTAAATACATAAAACTATTGAGCAGCAGTAAAAGGTAAAAACAGAAAGAAAAAAAAAGTATGTGAACTCAACAGCAATTTCTGCAATTCACAAAAATCTAAAAGAGAGGCAGGGCATGAGGACAGAGCTTCCTCCTCTGCCTGTCTGTCCACATAAGTGTGTACACAAGCCATCGGTGGTGTGTATGTGCCCGCCGGCACAATGCCACGGCTGCCACTAAATTAGTGATTAGGGACCCTCTCCTCTCCCTCTCTCCTCCCTCACCCTCTCCTCTGTCGTCTCTTTCATTCTCTCTGGAGACAGCCCGCAGACTGGACAGCTGCCTGCCTCCAGAGCTGTCACCTTGTTGCAGAAAGTTTTTTTTTTTTGTTTGTTTTCTGTGTCTGACAAAACTTTTCATCACTTCATCAGTTTTGTTGTGGTCAGGGCTGTTTGTGCCAAAGTGTAGAAGGTGCAGCCTGAAAACAACAAGATGTATGAAGCAAACCATAAGATAATGAAATGACTTCCATTCCCTTTTTTAATAAACCTAGTCTACATTACAAAAGCGGCACGGTGGTTTAGTGGTTTAGCATGTTCTCCTCCCAGCGTTAGGGATTCCCGGTTCGAATCCCCAGCTGGGTGGAGTTTCTCCCCGTGTCTGCGTGGGTTTCCTCCGGGTTCTCCGGTTTTCTCCCACAGTCCAAAAACATGGATTAAGTTAATTGAGTTCTCCAAATTGCCCCATATAGAGTGTGTCTGTGTGAGTGAGTGTGTGCCCAGTGATAGATTGCCGTCCTGTTCTGGGTGTATCTGCCCAGTGCCCGAAACGTTCTCCCCTGGATGGGCATGGGGAACCCCACTGCGAGAGGATAAAATGGAAGATAATGAATGAATACTTTACAAGATATCACAAAACGGATAGGTTTAGAAAAAAAGCGTATTTGTTTAAAGAGTTGTTTGTAAATTACAATATACTGTAGTGCACATAACCAGGCCCCGGTTTAACAGCATTATGAGTGAAAAGATCGCTGTTTAATGACAATACAATTAACAGATTATACATGTATTAATTGATTTAGTAATAACTGGGAAAGTTTTCTGGTTGGACTCTTAAACTTACGGTTCCTACTAAAGCTGAACGCAAACAGAAAATGTGCAAAATAGCTGAGTTACTGAGTTCTAACTGACTTTATTATTTTATTGTTATTGGATTTCACTCTGTCACAGAAGTGCTACAGAATCAGTCATAAGTATAGACATGCCTTCTTTTTGCTCCAGTTATTGTCCATGTTCTCAGTTCCACTTACTGTAAAGATGGACATTGTAGTTCTACAATTCCAGACTGTAGTGCATCTACAGTACATACTGTGTTAGTCCCCTTTACTCTGTTATCTGGTCAGGGCCCCAATAAGGGCCACCTGATTTACACTTTTGACTTAAGTGTCATGAACCCCTAAGAGAACTGCTGCATAAAATCACTGGACTGCTGAGTGCAGTTACCTTCAGGATTTTTATACTTTACTGGGTCAATGTTTAACATGCACTATAAGACCAGAAATTACACTCTTTATTTATTTATTTATTTATTAACCTCATTAGGATCACCAGTGGGGTTGTAGCAAATATTCAGCTTTCTAGCCCATCACAGGACAGACACTTATACATTCACATTGTCTTTATGAAAATGCCATCATATTCTATCATCATACCAGTATGTTTTTGAAATATTGGCGAAAACTGAAGATTCCACAAGAAACGCTTACACAGGGCGAAAATTTTCTCTCTCTTTCTCTCTCTCTCTCTCTCGACTCACTCACACACACTCACACACACACACACACCCCACACACACATTTTGATGCAATGTGTCCTCAGTATAGATCACTGTGTGTGAAACAGTGTTTGTTGACACAAACATGGTAGAGTCACATTTTGAAATCGGACAACATGCCAATATCCCGCTTATGTGACGATGAGTCCCGTCTCTGGCCCAAGGCTCTGTCAATATGCTCCCATGTAAACATGCTCTCATACATACAGAACATCAGTGTGCAGTAATTGGTATCATTTTATTGGAGATTTCCCTCAATCCATCACTATTCTGCAACTTTAACCCAGAGGTTAAATATTAATTTGTATTGCTTTAATGGAACATTTATTTTTACTTATAAACAGACAAAGAACAAGTGGTTTTATATTATCAGCTGCTAGCTGTGCAATGTACTTACACCAGCAAATTGAGAACCATCTCAAATGGTAATTAAAAGATTTGTGGTATTGTATTGAATTTATATTGAACTGATAGCAGCAGAGCTCCAAGATGGTGAGTGCCATCATCAGTACACTATTGTGGGACAATACTGCCCTCTAACGTTGAACAACCAGTATTCAATGATGAACAGGGAGAACGTTCTCATGTAGTGATCACAGAGGACAGGGATTTTACTAACAACCAAAATGTTGTATGAAGCTCAATCAACACATTTGATTTACCTTTGTCAGTTGTAAAGTTTTTCCTTTAATAAAACTTTCCATGGTCAGTCTGTTTTCATGAACAGTATTCCAAACTACTTAAATTCTAAAATGTACTGAACACTGAAAAGGATAATTCTTTAATGTTTAATATACAAAAAAAAAAAAAAAAAAAAAAAAAAAAACACAAATCCTTCATAACTTAACTGCTTATTTCACCAATTAAAAGCTGATTAATAAAAATCTAATGAAGTCAAATGGACATCTTGTTGTGTCACAATATTTAATCTAAATTATTTGTAATTTACATTATTATATCTACATTATTATATGCCTGAGCATACACAGGCAACGCTATCCTCTTGGGTAGAGGAGAGTCTAGTGTCAATACAACAGCTGTTTAATGTATGTGAGGTAGCTGCTATATGTCTGATGTGAATAACATGAGTCAAAATAACCATCGCTGGACATTGCTCCATGATAAATGATAAAGGTTTCTGAGAAGTTTTTCACTGTAGAGACTTTTTGATGTTTGGGTTTTGCATAAGCAAAAAGCTTTGATAATGTAAGTACCATTAAAGCAAACTAAAATGTTTTTTCCTCTGTAAGTTTTGTAGTTTGTCCTGTTAAACAGCAACTTTACATTCACAGGTGCATTATTTGTGTTTAACTTGCAACCTGAGGCTGAACCCTATTGGCAGGTGTGAATACAATAAAAGGTCACAGTGACAAATAAATGAAGTCATTCTAAAATTTTCACCGGAGTAAAGTCTGCTGAGCATCAGTGCCTTTCACAGACATGACAGAAACGCAGAGGACTTTTATTGACAGTATGTTGAGGAACATAGCCCTTATATCTGGTTAACATTGCCTATTGACCTTCTCTCGCTGTTTATTGACATGACTAATTTATTTACAAACTTGTCATTCTAGTGAAATTGACTGGGATGTCCTTTTGTCTGAGATTTAATTATATGCAGAGATAAAAGATTTTCTCATTATTGCCCGTTATCTAATTGGGTCTTTTGTGAGACAAAGGAAAAGTTCAGAGGTCTGGTGCCCATAGCCTTGTAGTCATTTGGAGAAATGTTTAATTAGACAATTTAATGGAATTCAGAGGGAAACGCTAAAGCAGCCTAATAGATAATCTGATCACCTGCCCCATCACCTCGTATTGAAGGGTATAGTGCTGACTACCAATCACAGAGCATAAAAATGAGATAATGTGATGAATAGAGTTATACTGCAACTGAGACACTGTATGAGCCTGAGCTTCTCCCACTTACATCCTATTCCATACAATGTGCATAAAACATTAAACATCAGTCTTTTTAACACAGCTTTCCACATGATTTCATTAAAATTTTAAAATCACCCAGAATTATTTCTGATGTCTGTCACCAATGCTGAGAAGATCAAAACAATTTAACACAAACATTTTTTCAATGATTTTGATGTTACAACATTGTGCAGATCAGTGAAGCAGCCTGTAGCTGTAACTTACCTCAATGGAATAAATGCTTAAGTGGATGAGCACTGATGTAGAAAGTGCTGTGTATGAAAATTCCAATCTGGACAAGTTCCCAGTCTATCATGAAGTATTCAAACACACATTCATATCTAGGGACATTTTGTGTCTCCAGTTCAGCTACTTAGTATATATGGTTCTAGACTGTGATAGGAAACTCATGCAGATATGAGAAGAACATGCAAAATTGACAAAGAAGACCTTTATCTAGCCGGCCTGGGAAACAATCCCAAGACCATTTTGTTATGAGGAAAAAGAATTAAACACTGCATCATGACACTTTTTAACCATGTTCCATTTGAACTTAAATCCAAATATTACAACCTGTGTTTTTATAAATTTAATTAAGTTCATCTCTACACATTCAATCTTTAATATTTTTACACAGCCCTTAGTATTACTGATTCTGTAAATGTCATTTGGCTTCAGTGATATATACTTATATGATATAATAACATAGAAGTGAAAACTTACATTATACGCATGTCCACCTCTCAGCATCGAGGATCCAGGTTTGAATCCCAATCTGGGTGGAGCATCCATTTTCTCGCCATGTGTGACTGGGTTTTCTCCAAGTTATCTACCCAGCACCTGAAACCTTCTTCCATGGATGTGCATAGGGAACCCCCTGCGACCCTAATAGGGGTTTAAGCAGAAGATGATGAGTTGTTAGTTTTTCCATTTGTTTAATATCTGTACATGGCTGTCCTACACTGTTGTTGCTGCCCGGCCGCTCAAGGAGGACGAGTCCCCCACTGAGTCTTGGTCCTCCCAAGGTTTCTTCCTTAAATAACAACATAAAAGGGAGTTTTTTCTTGCCACTGTCGCTTCGGCTTGCTCTTTGGGGGTTTAAAGGCTTTTCATTCTGTAAAGCTGCTTTGTGACAATGTTCTGTTATAAAAAGCGCTATATAAATAAATTACTTGACTTGACTTGACTAGATAAACATCTGTGTGATTGTGCTTGTCTTCTAATCATCTTCAAAAAATTTCCTTTGTCCATGATACATTTTCAATTAATACATAATTTGACAGATTTTTTTTGCATCTGCACTATACAGCGGTTTCCTTCCAAAATATCCTAAAGCATGAAATCAAAAAGATTTGCATTTGCAGCCTGCCTGGACCTTTACTGACCCAATAGTGTAATGAAGGAGAAAAAGGCTGATTAATTAACTAAAAGGTTTTTTTTTTATGTTAATAGACAAATGGTTCACATACATTTGGCTTTGTAGGAGTTTCTGTACTCAGTGGTGCATTTGTTACGATCAGTTGACTCAAACCTCAGTATAGAGATTTTACAGCAATTGAGCCACAGTGTAGAGAATTATAAATCCTTCTCACATGTCAGTAGAAACAGTCCCCCGGAGCAGTGGCTCCAGACTGAGACTGTAAGCTAACAGAAGAGAAAAAAAACCTCATCTCGTATTTAATAGGTTGAAAGGATGTTTGATTAATTATGCTCTTTGCTCTTTAGATCTGGCTGCAGACGAGCTGACATCAGGACTTTCTTTGCTCCATTCTGGGCCTCATGCTACATTTCACTCTGTGATTTTTCTTACGTGTTAATTGATAACCTTCCCTCCACCCTAAACCTTATAGTTCCACATATTGAAATGAATCCACAGGCGATTGTACATCAACCAAGAGGGTGTATGTATGTGATGTGTGTACACCAGAAGGTTGGTTTAAAGGCGCAATGCATTTAAAAAAATAATTTTTCAATCATTTAATGTAGTTTTATGAAAACACCTCAAGAGTGTTTTGAACTTCTCGTTCATCAGCGTAAATTATTGTTGGCTGCGAAACTGCATTGGTGTTAAATAATAGTGATGACTACATTTTTCTACAACTTTAATAAATTAAAAAGGCCATGAGATTCCCTGCCTGCTCACTAGCTTTATTAATCAGAGTACTCAATACATGGCAGGTGCCACAAGTAATCAGTCCATCCTGGTTCATGGATTGGCACAGGGGATGAGGTAAGTAAACCCAAACACAGTAA
Organism: Corydoras sp. C115; assembly: GCA_019802505.1. Classification (NCBI taxonomy): domain Eukaryota; kingdom Metazoa; phylum Chordata; class Actinopteri; order Siluriformes; family Callichthyidae; genus Corydoras; species Corydoras sp. C115. The sequence continues at coordinate 649,954 of JAFMOC010000107.1, read as the reverse complement.
TGTTCATTTTTAATAAGTCATCGTTGAAAACAACTGCTGTATTCATTTCCAAAAGACAAACTGATTAAGGTCAAATAAGGCACATTCTCTAATTATGTATATTAATTTACATTCACGTGTAGATACAAAAATATATTTTTATTCTTTAGCTAGTGATGCAGGCAAATCAAAGAAAGACAAACATTGCAAATTCATTTTGTATATTACTTTCATAAGAAATTATTTTCACTAACTAACTGCTAGAATTCAGGACAAACTAATCAAATGACTCAATATAAAGTGCATCTTTAAAATATAAATCAGATTCATAACACTATCTGGTTATATTATATTGTACATGGGTGAAAAAACTGGCACTGGTGTATGGTGATGTCAAAGCCAGGTGTAGATGCAGTATGCAGTGTTTCAAATAAGCTCTTGAGTTCAAGTCTGTGCAGATTGGTGGCATTTCCCAAGATCAAATCATCAAACTAAAAACAAGAAGTGACATGCTGAGTGAAGCTGTTTGTGAATTTGAGAGCATTAACATTACCCTTCACTGGAAAGATGATGCTACGTCTGACCCCCAAATAACAGGACTGTTCTCAAACTATATTATTAGTTATTTAGTTGCCCGTTATGGTGGTGTTTACATGTTGAATCCGAGGCAATTCTTTCAAACCAACTTAAAAGTTGTCAGGATTGCTAGCTGCCTATTGACTGAAAGCTGATGTTGCAGGTTTAATCAAACCATGAAGTACACTGTGGTTATTAATGACATACAAATATGAAAATTGTCCGAATGTCACCTTAAATCATCATTGTTGCTTAATCAAATAAAGCTGCTGGTTTCATTTTAATCTTAGCCATGTTGCAATTTGAACAGTAAAAGGAGCCTGTCCCTTTTTAGAACCGTTTGCAAGTATAAAGTTAAAAAGTGCCCATAAATAAAAATAAAACAAAAAAAAAAAACCTAATGAAAACAAAAAGAATTCCTAAAAAGAATTCCCTACTTTTAAAGTGTGCTGTCCCTCAGGATCTTACTTGTGAAAGTTTACATTCTACAAGCAAATAATACATTAAATTGAGAGCAATCCGGTAGTTTTTCCCTTTCTAAATAAACACATGCTGTTTTGAACTCTTCTGTATCATTGCAACTGTTATTTATAGGTGCTATTATTATATTTATTTATAATTTTTGATCTAATGTTGAATAGGACAACCCACATGGCACTAGTCGGCATGCGTTTAAGCCGTTTGGAAGAAATTTGTGAAGCATAGTCAAATGTTGAACCTCTTCTAACCTGCAGGTTACATCAGATTTGTTTTTCCTCAAAGTCCAATATTCTCCATCTCTGTGGAAACAGAATGCAGGTTCATGCACTGCAGCGTTCTGTCCTCTGGCATTCTCTCCTCTGTCTCTTTGGTAGCCAGCTCTGGATCAGGTGAGAGTTCGGAGGAAAGGTCAAGTTCAGAGGGCTTATAAGTGGTGTTTTTGCTCGTTTCCACTACATCATCAGAGCTGTGGGTCAGGTCTTCGTGGATGGTGTGACTGCGGTTTAGGCTTTTTGCCTGATGTAATGAGATGTTGGAGGATTTGGGTAGATTAATGACAGAAGAACTACTATCAAATGTTTCTCCTCGCTGCAGTTGCCTTCTACAAGACTTTGCTTCTGAAACCTGCAAGAATATCAGAGTCTTTAGAGAAAACAAAAATGACAAACTGATAGTAAGAATGTATACTAAAGTTTTACATACTATGTTTAGAGAGTCAGTTGAGATGTTTTTGTCCTCTGGACGTGACGTATTTTTCTGCTGAAGCCTGTGTTTAAAAATGTAAGCATCAGAGCAACAAAAGATCTTTACAGAATTTACAGAATATGAACAAAAGAAAATGCCTTATTATTCAACTTCATATATAAAGTGTAGTGTAGTAATGCAGCCACTAAAGTAAAATACACCATGACAGGGTGATGCAGGTCTCACAAGTTTACAAAAACAACCAGATTACTGTATCATTTACACACAAAAGAAATAAGTAATTTTACTGATTTAATATGATCTACTGCAAACACTGGACATTACAACACTTTAAAACTTTTTTGGAAGTGTTTGACTAAAACTAATAATGAAATCATAAACCTCACTCACCTCAGCCAGTCAGAAGAGTTCTGATTCAACTGCTGGATAAGAGATGGAGCTGTAAACAAAAGACCTAATAAATGAAACTGTAAAAGTAAAGTTTATTACTGTCTATTCTCTGCTGTTAGATATTGAACTGATGTAAAACCTGTTTGGCTTGTACAGATTTGTTTGGCAGAATCAACATCAAGTATTGAAACATGGGCTTTTTGCAGAATCTTCAGAATAGCTGTGTTCTGAAAAAAAAGATTCAAATTTCAAATGAAAATTAACAATAAAGTAATTTTTCATAACAGGAATTGAAACAAATGTAATTTATTAATATAGAAGTCCTTGGTCCAGAAATCTGGTTTTGGTTTGTAACCACAGACTTCATTTAAACAGAATGTATTTTACGATTTATGAATGGCTGCGGGCGGCACGGTGGCTTAGTGGTCAGCACATTCGCCTCTCAGCACTAGGGATTCCCGGTTCGAATCCCCATCTGGGTGGAGTTTCCATGTTCTCCACGTGTCCGCGTGGGTTTCCTCCGGGTTCTCCGGTTTCCTCCCACAGTCCAAAAACATGGATCAAGGCAATTGAGTTCTCCAAATTGCCCCATATAGAGTGTGTGTGTGTGTGTGTGTGTGTGTGTGTGTGTGTGTGTGTGTGTGAGTGAGTGTGTGCCCAGCGATGGATTGGCGCCCTGTCCTGGGTGTATCTGCCCAGCGCCCGAAACGTTCTCCCCTGGATGGGCATGGGGAACCCCACCGCGACCCTAATAGAGGATAAAGCGGAAGATAATGAATGAATGGCTGCTTTAACGACAAGTGGTTTAACTGAAAACAGTTTGGTCATCAAGAGATCACAGGTTGAAAGTTAATATGTTAATATTACTACAGTAATATGTAAACATATGACATACTCATACATATCATCACGTTAAAAATAGTTTAACTTCCACCATTCAGAAACTGTAAAATACATTACATTTAATAACAGCATATGACTGAGTAACACAAACCTGATTTTTTTTTTTTTTTTTTTGCAAGTAAATTTGTTCATTTTTTTATCTGGTTTCATTACCTTGCCCGCAGCCTCTTCAGCACAGTCCACAGCAGTACGCTGTCTCTTGTTTCTAAGGTGAGGATGAGCCCCCGCCTGTAACAGAAGCTCCACCAGGGTCTGGTATCCACCCTTAACTGCCTCATGCAGTGCAGTGTTGCCCTGATTATTAACCAGGTTGACTAAAGCACCAGTCTAGAGCAGGATGACAACGACACAGTTAAGCTTTAAACAGTTAACCAAGCTGCAATGCCATATATTTTACAGTTGAAAACAGTATAAATTACAATACGTACCTCTATGAGGGCAGCAACTGTCGCCTCATGCCCCTTTTGACAAGCTTGGATTAAAGGAGTGTTTCCTAAACTATTTCTGTTATTCAGTTTAGCGTTGGACTCCATCAGCACCTTCACCACCTGCAGATACAGAGTTGTGTTTGAGAGTACATTACTCTTTAGACTTTGGTGGTTGGATGAGAGAACCAAATCCCTCTAAGTCAGACTATATTTAATGCATGAACAGTACATTTTAAAATTCATATCAGAAATAATTTCTATGTGAAAATCTCTGGTTTTGGTGCATGTGCTACAAATAATAACCAAAAATCCATGTGTATGTTCTACTGACCTGAACATGGCCATTTTGGCTTGCCAGGTGAAGAGGAGTGGCATACAGGCGATTGCAAGCATTGATGTTAGCACCATGGCAAATGAGCAAAGACACTAGTGTACTGTGTCCATGCATTGCTGCAATGTGCAGCGGAGTAAAGCCATCGGCACTGCTGCTGCTGTTCACGCTGAGTCCGTCTGAGTGTACACCGGTTAACGTCTGCAGACACAAGTACACAAACTATAAGGAAGGAAATTATTTGGACAAAGCTCTTAATAAATGCTATAACATCTGTATGAACAACTTTGTGGAAACATATCACACCTTTTGCACAGGCTCACAGTTTGGACACTGGCACAGAGGATGGCACAGTTCTGTCTTGTCAGGCATCTTATCTGTCTGACCATCTTCCGGATCTTCATCTAACCACTCTAATAAGTAGCGTACCTAAGAATCGCACACACAGTAAAAATACCCACTTGTTTTTAAATGTATTGTTCAGACATTTTGTAATTATGTTTCATAATTACAATTGTGTTCCATAATTAGACTGCAGTCTACTGTACTTACCATTTCCACGTCTCCATCAGCCACTGCCCGCAGCAGCTTCTCAACCTGTCATTACAATATGAAGAGGGCAAATTCAGGGTGAGACCCCATGGGCACATTAGTCACATGCAGGCTTTAGCACGGTGCAATGTGGACAGATATCTAGCGCCCTCTAGTGCTTTATGTATGTGCATTTTAATGGACATGCTTTTTATCATGTTATTCAATTTTCTCTGTGATTCTATTGCTGCCTAATCATAAGAATCAACTGTTATGTTTTATAGATTCAAAAGATATATGTTCTGATCAAAATAAGTGACTTTCCTGAAGCTTGGATTTTTATTTGGCTACAATCTAACAAACAGAATACAAGATTGGTCTATGATTTATAGGTTAAAAAATCGGCTTAAAACTTTAGACGTATTGAAGTAACTAAATGGACAGTAGGTGTGAATGTATGTGTCTACCGATCTCTCTATTCATCAATAATCATTATAATATAACTCAATTATAAGATTTTGGTTTTTACAAATGTTATAATTTGGTTTTACAAATGCAGAGTAAATTATTTTTTTATTTAATTTTCTTTTTTTTTTTTTTTTTTATAGATTGTTAGTTGAGTTTACAGTACCACTTCATTCATGCAACCTCAATGATTCAAAAAAAAAATCCAATTTGCACATGAATCACTGCTTTCTACAGTTTCACAGCAGCCAGTATCCGCCAAGTTGCATTTCTGCCACCTTCTGAAACTAATCTCAATCATCTTCATAACACAGTAAAGCACAAGGCAGGTAAAGCAACCTAATAACTGAGATTTTAAAACAGTTTGTGATGTTCAAGAAACTAAATGACAGGTGCTAATCTCACCTCCTTCTGATGTGCTCGCTCAGTCTCAGAACAGGCATCTACAAAGTGAAAAGAGCAGTTACTCGTCACAGATGAGCGCCTACTGTTACAGTCTGGTGAGAGTGGAGGAAGAGTCGGAGCCTATAAAAGTTAAAGAAAACAAATCAGATGTGTGAAAACGGTTTCCCTTTTTTTTTTTTTTTTTTTTTTTTTTTAAATAAAAAGTTAGTAATTTCAGTCTGACCTGAAAGCCACTTTCTTTTTTATTGCAACCATTACAAGTTTGCTCCAGCAAGGAAAGAACCTACAAAATACAGAACCAAAGCTCAATTACACAAAGTCTCTCCACATTAATTGATACCCATGTTTTTCAATCATTACATATTAGAGAACACTTTATGAACTGTCTATTTCTCATAGAAACAAATTCTTTATACATTATTACAGTACTATAAAGGTGGAAGATGTCATTTTTGGAGTATTTCAAATAGATTTTTTACAAATTAGAACCTGTGCAGATGCTTGCTAAAAATGAAAAGATCACTTTAAAAGAAAATTCGGTAAACTTCTTATTTACACATACGATCTTTGTGCTCTTTCTAAAGGTGCCATTGCTTTTTTCGGGGACGTTTGTGTATCAGAGTTGTGACCTTGGACATAAAATTACACGAATGCAGCACTGACCCGAGAGTTTAGTGCGCAGTGCAGAGGTGTCTGATTAGCCTTGTTATTTATGAGAGTGGAAGCTCCGTTCTCCAGCAGCACCTCCATAATGCCCTCATAACCCCAGCGAGCTGCAATGTGAAGTGCTGTGTCTCCTTTATCATTCTGCACATTCAGCTGGCACTTGTGCAGATCATAGTACACCAATGCCTTCACACACTAACAAACAACCTTAGATTATTATAACAGAGTAAACAGTCTATTTTATTTTAGAACATACAACTTCATTTGATCCTAACAATGTCAGTTATCTGTACCAGCTACTTACATCCTCATGGCCGTACATGCAGGCCAGGTGCAGCGAAGTGTTTCCATTGTTGTCCTGAGCATCTGCATTTGCCTTATAGTGCAATAGCAGCAGCTACACACACAAAAAAAAAAGCAAAAGACTTGAAAAATGAATATCAGCTGCTCTAATGTGGTGATACAGCAAAAATTCCACATTATGTCACACTGGTGCTGAATGGTTTAAAAACCACACTGAAATGTGCAGTTAGGTGATTAATATGGCTGGACGTGTCTGATTACCCTCATGATACTGAAAAGCATTTTATCTTCATTAGCATCCAGATGACAAAGCTTTACACTCATCCTGAATTATACATTCTTTAAATGATATTAAAATTATTACAGAAACTTTTGTCAAATGAGTTAAACCTGCTAAACCACCATTATACAACAGAGTTCTGACAAATTGTTTGGTTGAGTTTTTTTTTATTGTGCACCATTAATAATTATCACATAAGAGGCAAAATCAGCAAAAGGTCAGTATGCAGTTTAGCGTGTTGCTTAATTTACATTCTAAATGTAGTTGTTCTCTCACCCGTGAGATGAAAATGGCAGACTGTAAATATTATATGATTCTATATGTATACTTGGACTGACAAAGTAGGAGAACCGACACTGTAAAATAACGGCTAATAGACAACTTACTGTAACGCCTTGGTAGCCCTTCTGACAGGAAAGGTGCAGGGCTGTAAAACCATGATAGTCTGTGGCATTTACTGAAGCCCCTTTTAACACCAACAGGTCAATTAACAGAGACTGACCTGCGTGAAACACACAGACAATCAGCAACACAAAGCATTTTAAAAATTTAATATTAATGGTTTCACTAACTTTACTAATAATGAACGCGAGTAATGTATATATTCACACTTAATAGTATTAACAGCTAACCCCATATAGCAGCAACATGAAGAGGAGTGTAACCTCGGTCATCCCGGGAACATGGAGTGACTATGGAGGGATCGTTGAGTTTCCTGTGCAACAATGATCAACATTAGTGCTCACAAATGAGCCAGCGTATGAAAAGGATATCATAACATTTACTGTAAGTGTAATGTATAGGTCTTTAAATACTCCTCAAAATAGTTTTGTAAGAAAAGTTTATACACAAAGGTGTCACTTGGCTAAAACCTTTACACAGAACTGAAAGTAAATAACATGTATAAATGAAACCAAGCCAATTTTTTTTTAACTAAACATTTGATGTATGATGATGTGATCTTCTCATTATTATTTTATTGTTGTAGTTCAGTAGTTGATTTCACCTAGTGGTCATGCATGGACTCTCCTTTTCTGTTATTCTGTTTATATTGTGTATGACTCACAAAAAGAGTTTTATGTTCTTAATTACAAGTGCAAAATGTTTATGCTTCTGACCCTGAAATGTACAAATCACACGCATCACATGAGCAGAGAGGGTGACACAACTTCTTCCGGTCATCTTCACTCTCCCCTTCACTCAGCAAGCGCTTTACCTCGCTCTCATTCCCATTTGCGATATGCTGCAGAAAAACATTGTACAGACTGATTAATAATACAATGATTTAAAATGTTAATACTTAAAAGTACACAAATACTTATTATGCATACACACTGATGCACCATTGTGAGTTTTGAAAATGTGATTAAAAAAAAAAAATAAAGTGACAGGGTCTCATCAAACCTTCTGTTATTTTGGGTTTTTCCCTTTTAACATTTTAACAATTCTGCTGATTATTTTATGAAGTAATGATTTCTACATGGCGGCACGGTGACTTAGTGGTTAGCACGTTCGCCTCACAGCGCTAGGGATTCCCGGTTCGAATCCCCATCTGGGTAGAGTTTCCATGTTCTCCCCGTGTCTGTGTGGGTTCTCCGGGTTCTCCGGTTTCCTCCCACAGTCCAAAAACATGGATCAAGTCAATTGAGTTCTCCAAATTGCCCCATATAGTGTGTGTGAGAGTGAGTGTGTGTCCAGCGATAGATTGGCGCCCTGTCCTAGGTGTATCTGCCCAGTGCCCGAAACGTTCTCCCCTGGATGGGCATGGGGAACCCCCCCGTGACCCACCTATAGGATAAAGCGGAAGATAATGAATGAATGAATGATTGCTACACCACCATTCCAGCAAACCAGTCAGCAGTATGTACATTAGCTACACCTAGTGGTCGAAAAAGTGTATTAAAAATCACAGTAACACACAACGCTTAAAACAATTTCAAATGCCAATACAGTGCTGCTCACCTCAAACAGACAGTCTATAGGTGAAGTGGCCTGAGACTGAAGGTTCATCTTCTGCCTAAAAAAAGGCTTGTCATTTACTGGTCCCTGTTTAACAAAAGTATGAACTTGAGAGCACATTTACATTTTACTACAACAAAATCATTATTTTCTGCTCCCTAAAAGATAAGCGTATTCATAAATGACACCAAATGAGCTATAAATATAGACTTCATCACCTGTAGACAAGATAAAATATCTGTATTCTAAGCTTTTACTTACCATGGGCCCTTTATTAAGGTTTCCTTGGCTTATATACTCCACAGCAGCCTCAAATGAGGTCAGGCAGTAACTCAGGTCATCCTTAGTACAGTTGCAGAAATGAAAATTCTTAATGTAACTAAGATTCGCCATCCTGCAAATGAAGATTTAAGTACATTTTTATTAAGATCTTAATAAATGCATGGTGAATGTCTCAATTTCTGATCCATAAGCATTAACCCTTTAATGTCCTCACCAAGAAAAAAGCAAAGGAAAAATTATTTATTTCGTTTTTTAATAAGTTTGGGGCATTTAATAAAAACAATTGGTGTTTTTTTTTTTTTTTTTTAATAGACCCCCAGTTTTCACCTCTACCAAACGGTTGAGCAGGACGTTAAAGGGTTAATGTGAAGTTTTCACTATATCCCCAACAGCCACTTCTCTTAAAAGTTCTTTCCCATGAGTTGGAGGTGTGACAGAGATAATCTCTGCCCAAACAGACTTGGCGAGGCCAGGTGCTGTTGTCGGACTTACATTCAACATTCCAGAAATGTTAAATAGGATTATGTTTGTAATTAATCCAAAAAAAGTTCATATTTAGACAGCAGTGTAAAACACACAGTGTTTGTTGGGGGTGAGTAATTGTTTTAGTTTGTTTTACTTTTACACTTACCAGTTGGGAATCTCAGTTTTCACTATCAGGTAAAGAATAACAGATAGAAGATCATCTGCACATACAGCCTCCAAATGAACTACACACAGACACATAGACAGCAACAGAGAGCAAGACAGCGAGAAAAACAGGTCATTGGCAATCAAAATAATGAATAATTAATCGACTATTCTGAATTATAAAAATATAATAATGCATTTATTAATAATTTTTCAATGGTTTTAGGAAAAGTGATCAGTTGCTGACTAAAGATACACACCTCTGCTGCTCTGTGACTGCATGATGGTAAAAGCCACTTTGCGGAGGCAGAGCAGTTTCTCTTGAGGAGAGGTGCAGCGGTTCAGCTCACTTAATTCTCTTTTAGCACGAGGAATATTTATACTGCAAAGAAAGTGGAAGCACTAAATCATAATCTCGGGTGTGTAAGAAAGAAACAATCATGATACTGATATTATTACACAGATGAGCCTGGCAACAAAATTAAATTCACCTGAAATTAAGCTTTACACCAAGATCTTTTTGTTGTAGGTCCTGCAGTCGTCGCGAAGTTTTGTTAAAGTCAGCATCCTGTTTAACAGTGCAGTACTAAATTACAATACATATACTACAGACTGAGAAGGAAAATAAGAATTTAACAATTGTATTTATATAATACTATGGTTTTTATCCAGTTGTCAGGTGATTAGACATAAGGTCAAGCAAGCCTCAGTTTTGATAAGTTTACATTTGTTTTGTTATGTTTTTTATGTTAGGTTTGTGAAAAGTGGATTTGTGTAAATCAATCAAACATTACCCGACTCGCTTCAAGACTTCCCACATAACGAAATAGGAATTCATGAATTGCATTATGAATGAACATCTGCAGAAAAAAAAGAGATCAGGTTAATGTTTTCATCTAAACTTATTTTAAAATCACTGATTAAGAGTTAAAAGCTATGGCTTCTCACTTCCACTGCTTGCTTAAGAAGAGACATCTGAAGTTCCTGCTTGTCAACACCTTCTGAAATTCAAAACAGCCCTCAATCCTTTATGCACCAGTTATCAATGATAACATATAGGAAATTTTATTTATCCAATTTCGTACCATACTATATTGATAAAACATATTCTGGAAACCACTGGAAGCTGTGGTACCTCAACATTTTTAATGGACTAGTTTAATATTTGGTCATTATGGCTCTACGTACCAGACGAGAATCTCTCAGCAAACATTGCAGACATTTTGTATACAAGGTATGAACAGCATCCTGGACAGAAATAGTAAAAGATGGAATGAGTATGTAGTATAATTATGTCAGACCTATACACTAAAAACACATCAATTCACATGTTATAAAATGTTTAGGTTAAGTATTGATGCAAGTATAGATGATCTGCAAACATCAGCATGATGGGTGAAAATGGTACAATTTTTTTAAATTAAAATTAATACTTAAATTCAATGTCACAGTGAAATGGACTCAATTACACTATGCGATGTCATAATATATTTATAGAATTCTTCATTTCCTTAAGGAGCAGAGATTTAGCCTTATTTTTACAGATAAGCTACACATCTTCATTCCACATTTCAACACCACTGTTTCTAATGCCACATGTAATGAAGGTGCAGTTATAAATTGCTGTCTCCAATCAATAAACAATTAAATACAATTAACTTGCAGTCACTAAACAGTTTATCAGAGACATTGTTCCACGAGATAATCACAATAATAAAATCGCTCAAAACCAGGAGCAGTTTTGGGATTTTATAAATGAAATGTATTTTATATTTTACAAATAAATATATTAGTCAGTTAACTGAAGCAAAAAGAAAATAGCTTTAAGCATAGAGTCTCACTATGTGATGCCGAAGGCTCTTTCTTTCTGTTTCTTTAAAAGAATGACAGAAGGCATGGACGAACTTATCCAGTTTCTCAGCATGGCATCCAAGAAATTCCTTCACCTCCTTCACATTCTTTAAGTAGTATGATTCTCGAACAAGACTGAGCTCCACTGCAAAAAAAGGGTTTTAAAAAATATATTTTTAAGAACTACGAGCAGCAAGAAGTACTGAACGCCTGATTGTTTAAACAGCTATGTGATTATGTGTACACCTTACCCGAGTTGGGCTCAGCCTCAATAGGCCGAGTGATGCAAAGAATACTGTAGGCCTGCTCCTTCTCATTGTAGAAAGTTTCCTCAAACAGAATGGGGATGGAGGCAGGGCTTAAAAATCCAGTCCTTAAATTCACTTGATTATTTTCTATCAGCACCTCCTGTAATATTCATAAAAAAACTAAAAATCAGAAAGACTGTTTAGATTGTTAATACCAGACCTGAGAGCCGTGTGTTTGCACCTTGCCATCGGTTGTCTGGAAGCCTCCTTCATTAGGAAGAAGGACATAACTTTCAATATGTGCTGCTGTATATGAACCAGCTGATAAACTTTCCCGACATGGAACCAGGACCTGCAGAACATTCAAACACAGCAGCTGGAATAATCCCTACACGTATAAATATGAAAAAATAAAGTGTGTGTATGTATCTATGTATGTATATCATTAGGATATATTTACATTCATTTTATTAAAGCTAACTAGATAGACACTAGACAGACATTGTTTGATCACAGCAATTTATCATGGAAAAGATTCTGCTAGACGTTAAATCATTCTGCAGAAGTTCTGGCCCTTGAGAACTGAATTACTTCTTGCAAGTTAGATGGAATTTCTGACATGCTCTGATCATTCATTCTATTTTACTGCAGAGATAGTATACACGATAATAATTTGAGAACTGTAAAAGGCCATGAAAACAAGAAAAATAAAAATCCATGTTACTGGAACTAACCCATGACATGCACCCCTGTTTTTAAAATAGTGACCCTGGTAAAATACTCATTAGGTCAGCAGCAGAGACTTCAGGATTATATAATACATTCAAGTCGTGTTTGCATTACAATGATGTAGCTTCAGATATATACAAATGGATGCAAAACTTAAAATAAATTAAAAAGCTTACAACTCCATGAACTTCTGCCACCCTGCTGCACAAGTCTGGTCGTTGTTTCTCTAGTTCTAGGTAAAAAGGATTTTTCAGTATATTCTCATCATACACAGCCATATGGACCCAACACTCAGTCGCCTACATGATACAGAAAGGAAGAAGGGAGGGGAAAGGAAACAGACAGGAAACCAAAAATAAATTAAAAGTTAATGGTTTAAATTCATCTCATTAGGCCCCAATAACACAATCTGAATGTCTGAAACACTATACAAGTTACATTATACAACCTAAAATGTGTGGAGTTTGAGCGCCAGGCTTTACTTTAAAATAAAATGCTACAAATTGTATGCTATAAAAAATATGATGTAGACATTAACATGTGGAAACAGAATGGTTTATATAATTCAGTCATGAATAACCAAATAATTTTCAGGATTTTGTGTAAAATCTTGTTTTTTTTAACCAACATCACCGTCATTATTACCAGCTACTTTTTAAAAAGTTCAATATGCCCACTCTCTTCCTGGGATTTTTTTTTAATCAATGAGAACAACTGGAAATTAGACAAACATACAAGCAAGCTGGCAGGAAGTTCAGTTCGAGCTGTTTTAACATTTCCGTTCACCCACATAACACCTGCAGCTGATGAATCGGAAAGTAAAGTGACGTATGTGTGAAAAAGCAGTAATGTTGATAATAAAACTCCATTTAGACAACTGGGGTTAAATGAGAACATAAATACCTGAACCCTAAAAACAAGAGGAATGATATAATAAAGTGTATCCTGTTCACCATAATGTTATCCAAACTCAGCCTAAAAGCAATTTGAACCATGACTTTGAAGGCTAATGGTAAAATCTGCTTCTAATTACAGGTGCTTTGATACTGGGCCATATCTAATAGGCTAATGCATCCTAACACAGGGTGAGTAAACAAGTACTGAATCGGACAACACAGAGCTCCTTTATGCTCTCTGCAGCATAACTCCTCCACATACCCACCCCCTTTTATGCCAGCTGCTCATCAGCTGAGCTGTTCAGAAAATAAAATCAGGATTTAAATCTTAACAACTTCCACAACCTGGTAGAATTACTACTTCTACTCTGTTAATGTCGGGTTACAGAAATATTTTATTAAAACCTTTATCTAAATTTTGTTGTATATTCAATCAAGATATAGTATCAAGATTTATGAACCTTTTTGGTGGCCAGGCAATGTATCTAAAACATGCAGGAAATACAAGGATAAGCAACACATCATTATTTCATCATAAAACTAAAAATGTTGTGAAACACACACACTCACACACACAATTAATATTGCTAAACTAGTGTCACACACTTCATATTCAGTTATAAGGTGGCTTACAATCACAAAACAAATAGTTTAACATTTCATAAGAGAGGAAATACTTAGGTACGCTCACAGACTAAACCAGGATTTGCAATGGATAAGAAACCATTTTAATCCTGAACAAGGGTTGATCCTTGTTTGGGAATAAAAACCAACAAAAGAAAATCCTCTGGGAGTCAGAAAGAGTAGCTAATGAATATGTCTTCTAAGGGCCGATCTCAGCATCTATTTACATCACATTTACATTTATAACAGGTGCTTTGGTTTTTGCTTAGGACACATTTTCTCTTGCTTGTACAGATGGTCTAACAATAACACAAATCAGCTAACTCTATTGTTTTTTGTTTTTTTAAATAAAACAAATGCTTGCTGAAGATCAGCTATTCCACAGTAAAAGAAAGAAAAAATGTGATGCTATTCTTCCTCGTCTACAGAGATAGTTCATTTAGCCAGTGCTTAAAAAGTAAATAACCAAATTTTTCATATGAATTAAACAGTAGATGGAGTAACCTCATATGAAATCTCTCATTGAATTCTGATGTCTTGCTGATAAACCAAGTGAACTTACAGTTTTAGTCCATTTTTAAGGGTTTGCTGCAAAAACACTGACCTGATATTTCTATAACTGCTGCTATAAAACATTTCTCAATTAAACCAGTGTCATGAACCAACCAGCACATTTATTTAAGTCTTTTTGCACATGTTTAAGCTCATAATACTCTACTCAGAGAATTAAATGTTAACCTTAGAGCAACTCTGAATCTACACACGACTACACTAAGCATACTCACTTGTCTACGTCGATGAGGCAGCGTTTGTGACACAGAAATGAATCTCATTTTCAGACGCTTTATGTGATGAATGATAAAAGAAAAGGCCATCCCCCTAGGTTTTGATTGTCCAGATAAAATCTAGAAATACAGGCTATACATCATAAACAGAAGATGGCGAAACATGCCGTCTTTAAAGGCTGGTCACGAGCCAAACCCTAGCTCAGAGCAAAAGAGACTCTCTCTACCCCTCTGCTCTCTCTGATCATATGCCTTTCTTTACAGCAGTGCATCAGGTGGATGAAGAAAACCAGAGGAATGTGAACTGCACCATGTGATCTGTTTTACTTGGCTGGAGGCAAGCCCAGACTCATGATGCTGAAACACTAAAGGCTCTTACAAAAGACGATGCCATCAACAGGTTTGAATACTGAAAACTGAGCCACTGTCAGTGGTATGAATCAGGGGGAAATTGCACATAGAGCAACAATTCTATGGCGATGTAACCTGTCCTGGGTGTGTCTGCCCAGCTACTGAAATGTTCTCCCCTGGATAGGCATGAGAACCTTTACACCTACCCACGTCCGTTATATAGAATTAAGCTGGAGATAATGAGATGAGGAAGGGTTGGTGGGCAGACCAAAAAAAAAAATATATATATATATATATATATATATATATATATATATATATATATATATATATATATATACACAGTATATTATAGATTGGAGAAATGGAACTCACACATGGAATATAAAAATAAAGTATAAAAAAGACAAGGAAAAAATACATAGAACAAAAAAAAAAGAAAAGTTAAAAGCAAAATGACAAAATGCGAGTACACAGCACGAGGGAGGAAAGAAAAGAAGAAAACATATTTCCTTTTAATTAATCTGTTTGAACTTTATGTGAAACCTTCAGACTTTAAGCTTAAGGCTTTAATATTTTAATAACTTTTACACTAAACACGTCCGCGTTAGAGTTTCCGAAACAGGACACAGGTGAGGCTGTAACGTTACATATATAATCTAATCTAGATATTATAATATTAGGATCTGAAGTCTGTCATTAAATATGCTTAAGTCTAAAAAATTATTATATTAAGGTTTTATTATGTTAAGGTTTTATTATGTTAATGTTTTATTATAATAAGGTTTTATTATGTTAAGGTTTTATTATATTAATGTTTTATTATATTAATGTTTTATTATATTAATGTTTTATTATATTAATGTTTTATTATAATAAGGTTTTATTATGTAACTGACAGCTGATCCAAGGGTTTGCTTTTAGCAAGCTAGCGTCTGCGTTCCTTCATGTTTTAAACTCAGTCTTAAATGGATTAAAGCGTCCACTGTGCGATGAGCAGCACTAAACTCAACTAAACTTAACTAAACTTAACTAAATAACTTACCTGCTTTATTTAAAGAAACTTCGCATGTTAATTCTGTTCTTCAGTAAACCGCGGCTCTCTCACTCCATCCCCATTACTCCAAACACAATAACACTTCCTCGAGCGCTGACACGTTCGACTGACAGGGTTACTAACCAATCACATCCTAGATCAGCTGCCTAGTCCCGCCCTTAGCGTTGCCAAGGAGTATAAAAACTTACTCTGAACGCGCGCTAACCACGTGATTACTGTCGATATTTAGCTGGTTTGTAGTTTATTTCATATGAATTAAGAAAACGTTCCGATTTAACGCTTTGTTTGGCAATAAGGGAAAGAAATTTGCTGCGTTGCTTTTACAAGCTTTACGTTATTGCGCGTTATCGCTTAGTTGAACAGTTTGCTGAGTCCTGGATCAGCTTGTTTATTATAAGAAGTCTTATTATTTAAATTCAGAGTTCCTGTGCCAAATATTTCAAGGATCCTCTCACATTAATATTCAAATGATTAGCAAAAAATAAATATTTGAGTTATTACAGAAATATTAATCTGGGAAAAAAATCATAAACTCAGGAATAGTTATAATAGATAGGTCATGAGCACTAGGAAGCCCCTGAACAATAATTAGGATAATGAACACATGTTTAATAAGCTAAAATAGATTATGTTCATGTTATGGTCTGTGTATTTTCCCCCAATAAGAGGTGTTTGACAAAAATATTTTTCCTACTAATAATGGGTTAATATTCATTCATTCATTCATCATCTCCCACTTTATCCTCTATTAGGGTCGCGGTGGCGTTCCCCATGCCCATCCAGGGGAGAACGTCTCGGGCGCTGGGCAGATACACCCAGGACAGGGCGCCAATCCATCGCTGGGTACACACTCAAACACACTCTATATGGGGCATTTTTTCATTCATTCATTATCTCCTACTTTATCCTCTACTAAGGTCACGGGGGGGGTTCCCCATGCCCATCCAGGGGAGAATGTCTCGGGCACTGTGTAGACACACCCAGGACAGGGCGCCAATCCATCGCTGGGTACACACTCAAACACACTCTATATGGGGCAATTTAGAGAACTCAATTAACTTGATCCATGTTTTTGGACTGTGGGAGGAAACCGGAGAACCCGGAGGAAACCCATGCAGACACGGGGAGAACATGGAAACTCCACGCAGATGGGGATTCGAACCGGGAATCCCTAGCGCTGAGAGGAGAACGTGCTAAACACTAAGCCACCGTGCCGCCCCCGGGTTAATATTTATAATATATAAAACACAGGCACTTACATGTTCTCTTTATATTAAAAAGAGAAAAAAAAGACAGCGACATACACATTTGAACTTACATCATAGATGGCAGGTTTTATGTTAATAGTGAAAATTGTTTGAGTTTTTTTTTTTTCCCCCCCCCAAAGTGCATGATGAGGCAGTGCTTTAGTTAAGCCATTCCAGAATGTTTGGTTTTTGTTTTATTCCACTCTGCTTTATGTACCTACAATCTAAAGTTTTATATACTTGAACAATTATATTTAGTGCAAATGTTGTGTGCATTTTTTATCGTTTGGATTCACATCAACAGAAACATACATAATATTGCAGTATACACATAACAAATGTAAACCATTTATTACTTATGGAGTGGATCTTATTGTGGGGTCTTGATTCAGGATTTTATTTAAGATTAACATTAAAAAAGGTTATATAAAATGTTTTATTATAAATACAAAGTTTGCAATTACATCTATTTACAAAAAGTTCAAAACAGACAAATAAGGTAAAATAATTCCAACAAATTACACTAAATCCACACAGTGCAGCACATCCTTACAGCTGATTGTAAGAGTTGTGTCCCCCCTCATGCACCCTACAGAAGTCCTGACCAGTGACTGCCCGCTTCTTACATGGCTGTCCCAGTCTGGTCATGCCGCTACACAAAGGACGTCCAGATAAGGACCTAAAATATGGAGAGAAAAAAAATAACATTTTATTTGGTTGGTCACAAAACATTACTATATACCAACATTCTCAGTAGCAAGGCACTAAAAAGCTTCAAGAAAAAGTATTAAAGTCATATCAATCAATTATTGTAAATACATACCCATTGCTTGTGACTGACTGATTGAAGCTGGAGTTACGAGACTGGTTCACCACATCAAGCATACCACCCAGGTTCCTTTGAGGAACAGTCTCAAGAACCATCTAAATCAGAATAAGTGTAATTAAGTTGCCTCGGTCACACTTTTTTTTTTCCATTATAAAACTCCACCAGCTTATTAAACTCTTCTGTTGTACTTACTCCTCCAAGGCTGAATCGATTCTTCAGTCTGGGGGTCGAGTGACTGGGGGTTCCCAGTGACGCACGTCCACGTTTGGGCGGCTGAGGCGGAGATAAAGCCACCATGCAGGGCTCTTCTACATCATGCAGAATATTTTAACAAATTAACAGGAGTTTAAGCACACACTTTGGTTTTATAGTGTACGAGTGATGGCTATTTATCAGCTAGTGCAGTGACTGACCAGTCATGAAACTGTCATGTCCAAATACCACTGGCTCCAAATCACAGTCTAGTTCAGGTCTGTTAACACAAAAGACAATAAATATATGTATTATAATATATAATGTATATAAATATAAAGACACTGAATATTGTCTACACTGAATATGTAGAAGAATTCAGTCATTTTAGACACTCACTCTACAGGTGTTGATGCTGCTTGGCAACTTCTATGATTTGGGAATTTGTCTGGGGTCCCCGGAATGGAAGGAGCCAGCAAAAGAGCAGGTCTGCCCTCACTGCACCTCTTCCCCTTCAGTTTAGACAAAGCCCACAGCAGCTTCAGTAGAAACCAGTGGCCTGTAAAATTCACACAATGAACTAAAAAATGCTGCGTCAGCATATTCATTACACAGCTGCAGTCAAACTTACCCAGTGTTAAAGTAAAGAGGAGTAGCGAGAGTGTAACCAGGTCCAAAGCTGACTGTTGATTGACCTCAGCAATGGCGTTGATTGGTACAGTAATAAGAAGAGAGATACGGGAAAAGGTGGGGCACTGCAAAAATGACAAGAGCACCGCAGAAAGCAGGAAATAGCCAGCGTGCATCACACAGGTCCACACAGCACGCAGACTTAGACCTAATTTGGGTGGAGGAGAAGGAAGGAAAAAAAAAGTAACCAGACAACTTACCCCAAAAATAATGCTTAGTTTTAGCAATGTCAAAGAACATACAGTATGGCCACATTAAATACTAATCCTTATCTGGTTCCACTCGGCACATATTCATAAGGTTTAATGAAAGATATTTGGTACCGGCCCATCCCAAGTAGTCCTGGATCATGTGTAGCCTGTCCTCCAACCGGGTCTGCATGCTGTCCAGGTACTCCAGCATATACCCCAGTGTGCTGTTCATGCGCTCTAGCTTTCTCATGAGCGCCATATAGAAGTGTGCTGTTGTGTTCTGCTGCTGCAGCACTCCATTCAGATTTAACTCTAAAAAAAGTAAACATGGCTACAAATAAGGAGCGTTTTAAAACCTTATGCAAATAGATAACTAAATGGGACAGAAATACTAAATGGGTTTACGCATTACAGAGATGTACATGAAAAAGGACTTCAGTGCATTCATCAGTTAGTTAAGGGGTTACCCATTTTGGTGTAGATTTCTTGAGCCCGTCCTCGAACCTCGGCCAAGTCTTCTAAAATGGCCTGATGACCTTCTTGTACATCTGTTCCTTGACCTTTTAACTGCTTACTGACATTCTCTGTATATGAGAAACAGTAAGTAAAATTTAAATCTTTCATTTAATAACACATGTATGACGTGCTGTAATACATATTAAATACTTTAATAAAATCTTGTTTTGCCAAGAAGCTACATTTGCACATTTGACACTTCAGCAATTATTTAAAAAAAAATCCCTTATAATTTAATTTAACCCATACTTATCTGAAACACTAACAAGTGAACAGAACAAAAACAGGAATCTTTATTCACTAGTACATAAACATCTATGGGAATCTGAATTGCAATATACATCAGCATTTTTTATTAAATATGGATGTTCTTGGTGTGCCCTCTAGTGGATGTTTCTTAAATAACACGTGTGGACTATAAGTATGCCAACAAATACGATCAAGACGTGACTGGTTGTCTAAACAAAAACGCGTGGTTACAAAACAAGCTTATATTTTGCTTTATAGAACATTGCCACTATTATTATTATTATTGTTTCTTAGCCAATGGTTTACAGTTGTGTTCTCTAAAGAAGCAGTTTGGCTTAACACTTAACAATCTGAAAAAGAATTATTTATTATGGGTGAGTATTGTAAAATTTAATACTTTGGTTATTAATTATTAATTATAAATAAGTCATTTTTAACTTTAAATGAGATTTGCTTCAGACTGTTCAAAAACGATGTTAGGAACATTTTAAATTGAGGCCACACTTTTAAACATGGGAGCATTTAACAAATGAGTAGGCTCTTCCAAAACATTCTCAGACTGACCGATTCTCTGTGTAATTCCCTGGATAAGTTGTGCCACCAGGAGCTGCCCAGTGCTGATCAGAGCCTTCTCTTGTGCCAGCCTGTGCAGATTAGCATTAATTGAGGCATCCAGCTGTTCTTGACCCTCCTTTAGTGCTCCCTGTTTAAGCTGTAAGGCACTGTGACCCTCCAACAGCTTGTCAAGAGAGGCGGCAGTCATTTCTCGTAGCTCTCGCTGACCCTCCTAAATATACAAACAAGCGACAAAATGAAAAAATAAAAATTACCCCAAAAGCCTATATGTTTTGATCATATATGCAACTCAATTTTTTTTTTATAAGAGTTGATTACTGATACGAAGCATGTGGAGTTTCCTTTAATAAAATTCTGTGCAACAACATCATAAGAAATTTACCTTGTATTCTAGTAAATTAAAATAATTATATGAGAAAAGATACTTCCACTTCTAGTATGTACATTTTGACAGAGTTAAATACAGTGGTGAAAACTTTCAGATGTCATACAAGGACACTAATAAAATTGTCATTATTCCTACTTTGCAGATAAAGTTAGATAACAGACCTTCAGGTCCTTCATTGCATCAAGCTGATTTGTTGCAGTGGAGATCAGAGAATTGACCGTAAGCTCTGCCTGTCGGCGGAAATGTTGCTGCCGCGTGGCATAACACACAGCACGTGCTCGGTTACTGACAATGTGATACGCGTTCCACGTGTCTGAATCCATATCCGCTGTGCACTCCTTAATAGACTGCAGAAATAAGAACTCAATTATACACTGCATGGTCAAAATAATGCAGACACACTGATGTTCAGTGTTCACTACAGTTGAATAGCTTGTTTTATTAGACATTAGATCATCATCACCACATTTTTGATAAAAAAAAAATTTGAGAACTATACCATGTCCTCAGTGCAAGGGTAAGTCTTACGACCCTCAACTTCTGACTGGCAGTTAAACAAGGCTACACCTAATTTGGCGAGCTGTTCTTCTGAAAGCCCACCACAGGCAGCCTTGAGCTGACGGACAACCTGCAAGAGGAGGGGAATTAATATTTAGATTACTTCATTATTTTAAAAAATAATAATAATTCCATTTACTAAATATTTGCATGATCAAGCTCCGTAATCTTTAACAGTAAACAGTATAACTTTTTTTATAGTAATTTTACAAATTGTCCACAAATTAGCAACATGCAAACTAAAAACTGTCTTCTATGGATCTGGAACAGAATGAGAGTTACTAATGGCTATAACAGGGAAAGAAACAGTTATGTTTTCTGCCACTGCAGTTTTGTCCAATATGCTAATATTGTATCCGTCCTTCGATTCCTTCTGCACTAACCCTGAAATGACAGCTGTCGAGAGGACTCAGATCCATCATCTTGGCTTCAGCCAAAATCTTGTCATCTGCAACACTAATTTCAAATGAAGGGGTATCACTTTGTAGAGCAGCTGTGGAAGCTGAAACAGCTGGGGGAGCCGAGGACGGAACAGGGACAGCTTTCTTTATCCATTCAAAGAAGGCATCAGTCCTGCCACAGAGAGTTACCAAAACACACACTCTCAGCATCCAGATGGACAACTTCCCCAAACGCTTTCCATCCATTTGAGTCTGAAAGAGTAGAAAGAAAAAATTAAGTGTTTATCATATTAAAACTTACATGACTACAATAAATTAATTTTATTGCATAGGCATACTCCACGAATCAGATTTAGTCACAGTCCTCCGCCCTTCTCCCCCCCCCACCAAAGTCCAAAACCATGGATTCAAGGTAAATTTAACGCTCTAAATTGCCCCATATAGTGTGTTTGTATGAGTGAGAGAGCCCAGTGATAGATTGGCACCCTGTACTGAGTGTATCTGCCCAATGCCTGACAGGTTCTCCCATGGGTGGGCATGGGGAACCCAACCCCTCACGACAATAGTAGACGATTAAGCGGAACTAATGAATGAATGTTTAATTAGTTTACACAGTTAAACTGTGAGGGCGGTACGGTGGCTTAGTGGTTTGGCGAGTTCTCCTCTCAGCTCTAGGTGTTCCCGGTTCGAATCCCCATCTGGGTGGAGTTTCCATGTTCTCCCCGTGTCGGCGTGGGTTTCCTCCGGGTTCTCCGGTTTCCTCCCACAGTCCAAAAACAGGGATCAAGTCAATTGAGTTCTCCAAATTGCCCCATATAGAGTGTGTGAGTGTGTACCCAGCGATGGATTGGCTTCCTGTCCTGGGTGTATCTTCCCAGCGCCCGAAACGTTCTCCCCTGGATGGGCATGAGGAACCGCACCGCGACCCTAATAGAGGATAAAGCGGAAGATGGTGAGTGAATGAAGAACGTGTAAGACAAACCGAACGTGATGTGCATGTACACAGTGTAATTCATTCATTCATTCATTATCTTCCACTTTATCCTCTATTAGGGTCGCGGGGGGGTTCCCCATGTCCATCCAGGGGAGAACGTTTCTGGCCCTGGGCAGACACACCCAGGACAGGGCGCCAATCCATCACTGGACACACACTCACTCACACAAACACACTCTATATGGGGCAATTTGAAGAACTCAATTGACTTGATCCATGTTTTTGGACTGTGGGAGGAAACCGGAGAACCCGGAGGAAACCCACACGGACACGGGGAGAACATGGAAACTCCACCCAGATGGGGATTCGAACCGGGAATCCCTAGTGCTGAGAGGAGAACATGCTAAACCACTAAGCCACCGTGCCGCCTCTTACACGTTCTAATTATGAAATAAACTGGTGAAACAAAAGCGACTCGAGTACCAAGTCTGCGAACACAAACTAAAGCCTTACACTCACCTGAAGCCGGGTCTGAAGCTCTGAAGGTCTGAAGGTCTGAAGCCGGGTCTGAAGGTCTGAAGCTCTGAAGGTCTGAAGGTCTGAAGCCGGGTCTGAAGGTCTGAAGTTCTGAAGGTCTGAAGTTCTGAAGCTCTGAAGCTCTGAAGGTCTGAAGCTCTGAAGCTCTGAAGTTCTGAAGCTCTGAAGGTCTGAAGGTCTGAAGGTCTGAAGCTCTGAAGCTCTGAAGCTCTGAAGGTCTGAAGGTCTGAAGTTCTGAAGTTCTGAAGTTCTGAAGTTCTGAAGGTCTGAAGCTCTGAAGGTCTGAAGGTCTGAAGGTCTGAAGTTCTGAAGTTCTGGAGGTCTGAAGTTCTGAAGTTCTGAAGGTCTGGTTAAACGTTAAAGCGGCTCGCGGTTTGTTCTCTGCAGATGAACGCTGAAGCGCGCGCCTCTCTGTTGTTTAAATGCCCAGCAAGCAGCCAATGAACGCACGCGCTGCCTCCTAAATCTCGCGAGACTCAACTACCGCGTAGGCGCGATGTTTAACATGTCTGTGTTTCAGACGGGTCTGTTATTTAGTTGATGTTTTAAAAACCGAGATGAAGAATAACTTTATTATTTATAACTTAACTTGTTGTTCAGCATCGAGTCAGTAATAATAACCCAGTACGTACCGAGGTGCTTTATTGTTATGAAATATAGATGGATGTCCGTATCGTATAGCTTTAGCATGCTGCGTTCTGATTTAGTATTTATTGTTAGTTTAGAATGATTTTATTAGTTTAGCACGAACTCGAGTTTAGACCTATTTTGTTGTGCGTATAACATTTATTATGCTATATATAATAGAGTATAAACGGGGTATAATATAACTATACGCCGCGTTAGTGATTTAAAAACGAAACTTCGAATGTTTGATATTTATTCATTCATTATCTTCAGCTTTATCCTCTATTAGGGTCGCGGGGGGGGGTTCCCCATGTCCATCCAGGGGAGAACGTTTCGGGCGCTGGGCAGATAGACCCAGGACAGGACGCCAATCCATCGCTGGGCACACACCCACTCAGACACACACACTCTATATGGGGCAATTTGGAGAACTCAATTGACTTGATCCATGTTTTTGGACTGTGGGAGGAAACCGGAGAACCCGGTGGAAACCCACGCGGACACGGGGAGAACATGGAAACTCCACCCAGATGGGGATTCGAACCGGGAATCCCTAGCGCTGAGAGGAGAACGTGCTAAACACTAAGCCACCGTGCCGCCATGTTTGATATTTGTATTTTTAAGTCTTACAGTATTTACATTGGGGCTGAACGGTGGTTTAGTTGTTATCACGTTCACCTCTCAGACCTGGGGATCCAGGTTCGAATCCCAAGCTGGGTGGAGTTTCCACGTTCTTCGTGTGTTTCCTCTCACAGTCCAAAAACATGGATTGGAGGTAAATTGGATGCTCTAAATTGCCCCATATAGTGTGTATGTGAGAGAGAGAGAGAGAGAGTGTGTGCCCAGCAATAGATTGGCACCCTATTTTGGCTGTATCTGCCCAGTGTGTATCTGCAAGTTGCTTGTAATGAAATACTTTTTTTTTCAAAACAAAAAACAAAAGTGCATGTTGCATTGCTTTTGCTACAGATACATTATTAACAAGGGCTTACTGTAATGGCTTCTAAGTCTTCATCTGCCGTGGTCATTAGTGCTGTACCACCATACGGACACATCATTGTTTACAGCAAGTGGAGGGGTTCTGCACTCATGGAACATTTAAAGGGTCAGACATATTTCAGTTTAATGTTTTTTTTTTTTTTAAATGTGCTTAGTTCTGATTCCTGGTTTGTTCTCATTTTAGGGAGTGTAAAAATCCTGTATGAGGATGAGCTCGGTGTTGTAGATCTCCACCTTAGTAACAAATGCTGTGTGCTGTACGTGTCAGAGAGGGACCTGGTGGCAGGGAATGACTACAAGAGGAAAATTGTAAAATTCAGAAATGTAAGTCTAAACCATTATGCAAACAAACAAGTATTTAAATCACTGTCCCTTTTTGTTTTACAATTTAGTGATACAGGTACTAATTCTATTTTTCAAAAATGTGTGTACTTATTCTGTTAAACTCAATGTTAGTATGGTATTTAGACATAGCATAAAATAAAAATGTGTAATTGTAAAATCAAATATTGTGCATTTTTTTCTATTTAAATTTTTCAACAATATTAAAGTGTTTTGTATAAATTCACTACACATAGTAATTACTTTGTATGTATGCATTTTTTAAAGTATTGAATTTAATTCAGATGATATTTGGTGCAGGCCAACAGTAACTTCAGTGGAATTGTTCTGGTAGAGAGGACTCATCTCAGTGAGCAGTATTTCAGTGAACTGCAAAAATTTGTGGTGTTGGAGTTGGGACTGACTCTGCTGCCGATCTCCAATCCTGCTGAAGCAGCTCAGCTTATTACACAAATGGTAAACCTATATTAATTAGACTGATCTGCTATAAAGAATAAAAAATTGCATTTTGGTTTTATTAGAACTGTTAATTACATTAACCATAATTTAAATGACAGCAGTCAAGTTTTTGACATTGAGATTCCACATTTCAAACCTTTGGTAAGAAAACTTATTGATCTTAGCTTTGTCAATACACACCATGAATAATAGGAATACAGTAGGGGACAGATAGAGTAAAAGACGCTACATACTTCACTGCAAACATTCAAAGTAGAGAAATCCCAGCCCTATTGTGGAACTACAATATATAAACCAAAATATTGGGAGACGCCTCTTAATTATTAGATTCAAGTGTTTCATTTAGTCTTATTGCAACAGTTGTAAAAAAAATACTTACTAATGTATACTGTGTATGACATGTGAAAATCTGTTACTTTTTAACGTATGATTATTAGAGGTAACAGTATAAATTAATCTTTTTTTTAAACAGGTACATGGAGAAAGTAAGGATAATCCCTTCCGCAAAAAAAGCTCATGCAGATTGCTGGATCCTGTGGTTTTAAACCTGGTACAGCAGATTCCTGGGGTTGGAAAGGTGAAGGCTGGGTTTCTGCTTCAGCACTTTTCTAGCATCCATCAGATCAGTAATGCATCAGTGCAGCAGCTGGAGCCTATCGTTGGTCAGATCACAGCTCAAAACATCTGGACTTTTTTCCATAAATTGCTTTAAATTATGTCCCAATGTTAACCAATGAGTCTCTAGAAGTTATTTGAACAATATACATTTTTGCTTTTGTAATATAAACGTGCTTATGTAATATAAATATAAACTTGCTGCTTCATTTTCCTTCCTTTATCCATTTAATTACATTGAATGTAAAAAAAAAAATACCCAGCGCTGAAAGGTGAACACACTAACCACTAAGTGTCTTTTTGTAAACTTTCTTTTTGTTTCTAATTGTTTACTTTTTCCTTTCCATTATTTTTTTCCTCTGATTTCACTTGCTTTCCTTTCCGTTCTTTCCTTACATCTTCTTTTTGTTGACTTTTCATTTCCTTGATTTCCTCACCTAATTCCTTTTTAATTTTCTGCTTGCCCACCTCCCTGCATTTCTTATATTCTTCCCAGTCTTTCCCTTTCTTCACTTTTCCTTCTTTTCTTTCCCCTTCTTGTCCTTTATTTCCTGATTTATGTTCTTTCTTTTATTTCACTTGCTTCCTTCATTCCTTTTCTTCCATCCTTTATTCTTTTCTTTCTGTTTTGAGCCCCTACATTCAGAATAGGATCTCCTGCACTGCATTTAAAACACTTTACTAACTGTAAAAAAAAAAAAAAAAAAAGCACTTTAATTGTCCAGCAGTTTTATCATAACACTTGAATTATAAGGGCACTCACAGGAATACTCACAGGAGTCTCTGACACCCTCTGAATAGCTCAACACCCCCCATCTTTCTAGCCTTTCTCAAGTGACAGGCAGTTAACAACGCCCACCTGTTCTGATTGGTTAGATGTTAATGCTAGGTTTTAAACTTCTGTTTACAGGATTTTTACTCTGAACACATTTTCGTCACATCTGCCAGAATGTCACATGTGCTCACATTCTTAGTAAACAATAGCTTATTCTACCTTTTAGATGGAATTGCAGAGAGAAACACAGATATAGTTCAAATAAAACTGTTAATAGAGATATTCTTTACACATTCTATTTCAAAAATATTTTTTTCAGATTTTGTGGTTTACTCCAGTTATCTACGACCTTCTGATATATTTTTGTCATGGTGCCGGACAGTGAAAAGCTTGTATTGCATTATTCTGAAGGAATCCTGGTTTTAAAAAGAAAATACATTCTCAAGTGCTTTCTAATTCTGAATGCTTTTGGTGGGCATGCTACCACTCTCTCAGTTACTCCCTCATTCAGGCAGTCTGTCTTTTCCTCTACTTCGCTCTCTTTCTCCCTCTTTCTCCCTCTTGGTGGCTCTTGTGATGTATTGGTTTTCTGCTCGACTTCTTCCTTTTAGGGCTGACACTGCTGGCAGTGTTTTGGGCCTTCCTGCCGGCTTACAAAGCAGCTCAGCTTTGAACGGGCTCTCTTGCGGGGATCAGCTGAAGCCAGGGCCCTTTATTGTGCCACCAGTGCTGTTAGCCAGGGAAAAGCCACGACACAAATTCACGACTTGACTTCCTAAATTCCATGCCAGGGATCCTCCCATGGTGCAAAGGCCTCCATAAAGCTATTCTTTTTAAAAAAAAACATTCGCACATTTCAGGACCTTGTGGTAACATTTTTCTTTTATCATTGGGTTTTACTATCTGCAGTAATGGAGCAGTAGGAGCTCATATATAGTTACATTTCATTGACAAAATTATGTTGTTACCCAGATGTCACTAATTATCACTCACTATATGAACCTAGGGCGGCACGGTGGCTTAGTGTTTAGCACGTTCACCTCTCAGCACTAGGGATTCCCGGTTCGAATCCCCATCTGTGCGAGTTTCCATGTTCTCTCCGTGTCCGCGTGGGTTTCCTCCGGGTTCTCCGGTTTCCTCCCATAGTCCAAAAACATGGATCAAGTCAATTGAGTTCTCCAAATTGCCCCATATAGAGTGTGTCTGTGTGAGTGAGTGTGTGCCCAGCGATAGATTGGTACCCTGTCCTGGGTGTATCTGTCCAGCGCCTGAGACGTTCTCCCCTGGATGGGCATGGGGAACCCCCCCCCGCGACCCTAATAGAGGATAAAGCGGAAGATAATGAATGAATATATGAACCTATTGGGAATTTGAATTCAGCACTATCCTTTGTCAATGATATCTATTAATCTTTTATGTAGAAGTATGCATTTTTTTCACACCAGCTTTATGCGTTATGCCTTTATTGATCTTGAATCTTTATGGATCTTGCTTTGTGCACTGGTGCATACTGAGGAAAATGAGAAATTCATTCATTATCTCCCGCTTTATCCTCTATTAGGGTCGCGGTGGGGTTCCCTATGCCCATCCAGGGGAGAACGTCTCGGGCGCTGGGCAGATAGACCCAGGACAGGGTGCCAATCCATCGTTGGGCAAATGAGAAATTATGAGTACTTATTATCAGTACTTCTGTCCATATATATTACATTTGTTCATTTTGCCGACACTTTTATCCAAAGCGACTTACAAGTATCTCAACTTGATGCTCGAGTTCAACACTGAAACAATGAGGCTCCCAATCAAGAACCCATGTTGGTAATTTCAGGGACCTGGAACTTGAACCCACAACTTTCTGATTAATAGCCCAACACTAACAACTGAGCTAATATAATGTGTTTAGTTAAGATTGAGGTCTTATAAAAGTGCAAGTTTTGTCCTGGAGACAAGACACGTTTAAATGATGAAGACTCTTGACTCAAATGGAACCTAAAATCGAGACGCCGAGCACATATTTCTTTTCCCGTGTGGTGAGGGACGCCTAATACTTTAATCAGGGCAGAGTGAGGAAATTCGCCTGGTGCGAAGTCTCATGGACTTTAGAAACGAATAAAGTCTCATGGACTTTAGAAACGAATGAAGTCTCATGGACTTTAGAAACGAATGAAGTCTCATGGACTTTAGAAACGAATGAAGTCTCATGGACTTTAGAAACGAATGAAGTCTCATGGACTTTAGAAACGAATGAAGTCTCATGGACTTTAGAAACGAATGAAGTCTCATGGACTTAGAAACGAATGAAGTCTCATGGACTTTAGAAACGGGAGGTGGAGGAGTTTGCAGCACTCGTTCACTTCTGAGAAGTGTTTAGCATTCTGTTGTGGACGGCGGTGGATGCTGCGCATGCGCCTTCTTTTCACCGTGCCTCAATGCGCTGAGCTGAGCGCTGTAGAGAGAGGGGACCGGGGCTGCTTTGGGGCGCTCGCTGAGATGCATGGAGTGCAGCGGCACACAAACCCCCAGCGAGAGGCCGAGGCTCAGCCGAGCAGCGTGAGGGAGCGCACCATGAAGAGCCACACCATCCCCGACCGAGTCACCCTCAAAAAAGAGATCGGCCTGCTGAGTGCGTGCACCATCATAATAGGTGAGCGCTTCTGCAACTAATAAACTTCTGAGAGCGCTTTATTTACAATTAGGAAAGTTACTCAACGAAACCTGATAAAATAAAAAAACTTCATTTATGTCATACATCTAAATACATCTAAAGTTAAAATGTTAATATTAGAAGTTTATTTGCCCAGTTATTCGTGCATGTATATTTAAATCCGTTTTCTAAAAGGAAATGTTGTCACATCAGTAAAGATGGGTCATTTTAAGCACCCTGCACAAGTTAAAGAGCACAGAAAGTTTGATTTTCTAAACTTGGAAGCTCGACTCGTTGCAGTTTGGTGTGATGGCTCCAAGTAATTTTGTAGTTAATGATACAACTCGTTTATATATGTGGCTAATGTGGTTTGATATTTTGGACTGTTTTCGGGGGGGATACTACAGAATAACATTACCGTGCTGAAGTAGGCCACAAGGCGATCA
Organism: Corydoras sp. C115; assembly: GCA_019802505.1. NCBI lineage: Eukaryota > Metazoa > Chordata > Actinopteri > Siluriformes > Callichthyidae > Corydoras > Corydoras sp. C115. The sequence goes on along the minus strand of JAFMOC010000107.1, from coordinate 619,888 downwards.
GCATTTAAGATGCGTGTTCCATTCAGAATGAAGGGAAGCGGGCGCTCTGGACAACGCGTTGCGCGTAAATACGCACATTTGCTTGATCTTCAAAGCACAACATAAAAATGTTGTGAGTAGAAATCAGAAGCTTCGTGCGTTGGGTCCAGCACTCCCAGTGACCAAAGGCAGGACAAATAAAGTAATGCATTAAAATATTCATTAAATAATAAATTAAATTAAATATTATTCCCTGAAATCCACTGTTTAATGAAGCATCAGTTTGTGAATGGGAAGTAGTCTGGAGCAGTAGACACTAGTAGGCTTGTTGCAATGGCACACACATATAAATGCACATATGTTGTTGCATATGTTAATATATAAATAGATGTTAATAAGGAAATCACTTAAAGTTCAGGCTGCAGGGTTAGCATGTCCTCCTCTCAGTGCTGGGGATCCACATTTGAATCCTGATCTGGGTGGAGTTTCCATGTTTTCTGTGTGCTCTTTGCGTGACTTTTCTCCGGGTCTTCCAGTTTCCTCCCACTGTTCAAAAACATTGCTCCTATTTTAATTACCTCTAATATAGTGTGTGTGTGTGTGTGTGTGTGTGTGTGTGTGTGTGTGTGTGTGTGTGTGTGTGTGCGAGTGAGTGTGCCTAATGATGGCACCCTGTTCTTGTGTATCTGTCTAGCGCTCCAAACGTTCTCCCCTGGATGGGCATTCTGATCTGCACTGTTTTCTTTGTATTTATCTAAATAATATTTCACATGATAATGTGTTTATTTGATCTGTATACTAGTTTTGTATACTATCTGAGATTATTTTTACAATGTTGTACAATGATGTATCCATCCTGTTCCACTGCAGTGTTGAAATTTTGTTTCTATTTCGGCAGGTAACATCATCGGCTCAGGAATATTCATCTCACCCAAAGGGGTACTGGAGCACTCTGGGTCTGTCGGGCTAGCACTTGTGATATGGATGTTAGGAGGGGGCATTGCTGCCCTTGGCTCACTATGTTATGCTGAACTTGGAGTAACTATTCCTAAATCAGGGGGAGATTATTCCTACGTAACTGAGATATTTGGGGGTCTTATTGGGTAAGTCCTGAGAAAATTCTCCTGGGTATTTAGAAATGTATTTATTTTGTGAACACACACACAGACATATGCATATATGTCATAATAATTTTTATTAAGTGCATGCATTGCTGTCATTTATTAAGTGCATGCATTTTATTAAGTGCATGCATTGCTGTCATTCAAAAGTCTTCCAATTTAATAAATTTAAAATTTAGGTGACCTTCCAATTTCAGTTTGGTCAGATTTCATGTACTTTTGGTTTAAGTATATGCTTTAACACAAACATTGTTTCAGTTTTCTCTTTTATCTGCATAAAACACTATATAGTTAATTAATTTACTATTTCCTTTGGCTAAGTTGTGTAGTGTTGAATTTAGCGAAGGAAGTATTATAATGGAGAAACAGGTCGTGTGTGCTCTGTATCACCATTAGAAAAATTTGCAGAAAAATGTAGATGGCAGTGTCTAGAGTCCACATATCTTTTTATATGGAAAGTAGTATTTTTGTATTTTTTCTTCTTTCTTATAGATTCCTTCTGTTATGGAGTGCAGTGCTGATCATGTACCCTACCACTCTGGCTGTCATTGCCCTGACCTTCTCCAACTATGTCCTCCAGCCTGCCTTTCCTAACTGCGTCCCTCCCTACATGGCTACACGGATGCTGTCCACTGTCTGTATATGTAAGTAAAATAAGACTTGGAATATGATATACAGGTCTATAATTATGCTATATTTTAACATATCAATATATTGAATACTATTTAATATGTTGTATTTTTATGTAAATTTGCAGCTTCTTGGAAGCTAATGACTTCTATTTTCATCTAAGGTGTAAATCTTAAGTCTTAGAACCAGTTAACAGCTCTGTCTTCCCAGAGTTACAGTAACAATAAAAAACACCAGTTAACTATTGAGTCAGGCCACCATGTAAGACACATTTGTTTTTGTTAGAGCCGAGCTCTAAGAGCATCAAAACATTAAGTATCAGAGCTGGACAGGTCTGTGATGGAGATGACAGGCATGTGATTATTGCATTAGCCCTTGTTATTCACTTTGTTTAATAGCAATCACAGAGAAAAGGGATTCTGAAGAAGGGTGAGACATGCTAACCTTTTTTTTTTTAAACTGCTCATTAACGCCCACTGTTTTTCACTCAGTTACACTAAGTGGCAATTTGTTAGTTGGCTTTAAAAGAAACCTTATTTTTCACAGGGAAAGTGAGTGCTTAGAAGAAAAGAAGAAAGACTAACAATGATGGATAGACCAAAAGAATTACAATCCTCTTTGCATCAGCATTCCCACATTGCTATAGTCTTCTCTCCTTCACTTGTTGAATCCCTATTGCTCTTGACTTCTGACCTATTTGTAATAGATAAACTGAAAAGGTCAGTTCTCGCTACCATGCCACCCAGCTTTAGTCTCAGAGATACAGACACTGTATAAAGTATTCGAACACATGGCCATCACATATTATTTAAAAAAAACAGCTGACATTGTTAGTTATCCCAAAAGTGCTTAGCAGTTTTAAGAGGAGAATTCTGTACAGGGTGCTGCATTTCTGTTACAGACCTGTCCAATCAGTTTTATGGGTCTTGTTTTGTTGCCAAAAATGAATACCTGTCCATAATTGTTTTGTAACATCAACATATCTAAAGCAAAGGTGTCCAAGCCAAACCCTTAAAAACTGAAGTGTCTATGTAGTGTTCAAAAATATCTTACTTATTTTTCTGTGTTAATCTGCGGGTGTATCTCTGTATCTGCAGTATTTCTGACCTGGGTGAATTGCTTCAGTGTACGTCTGGCTACACGCATTCAGGATATCTTTACTGTGGGAAAGCTACTGGCACTGGGGCTCATTATTGCTGTTGGTCTTTTCCAGATTTATGAAGGTAAGAAGAATTTTTTTACTAAACACCAATTAGCTCATCTTGTTAAAATGTTCATTTAAACGCCTGCATATTATTTGAAAGCTGTCAAGTCTATTCATTTGCACCCTGTAAAGTCTGTAAGTCTTCAACGCATAGGTGATGCTATTTCCTCTTTTTTTAGGAAACTATGAGGGACTAACCCCTCACACAGCTTTCGAGTTTGAGAAGACTCCATCAGTGGGCCAGATCGCATTGGCATTCCTCCAGGCTTCCTTTGCTTTTAGTGGCTGGAACTTTCTTAATTATGTCACAGAGGAGGTAGTGGATCCCAGGAGGTAAGGATCAACTTTAAAAACCTTTATTGATTTGAGAATGTTTCAATAAAGGCCTTTTGAAATCCTTTTGAAATGTTGCCTCCAGCATGGTTATGTTATTATGCCTGCATATGGGTGTTGCCCAGTTAATATGCATGACTAAAAGCTGGAATGCATTTTAAAAATGCTTAAAGTGTATATATAGATTCATAATTATATTTAATATATAATTATTTATTCACCTGCATAATCACCTCTCACAATTTTTTTTTAAATCAGCCTTGTGTTGTTTTTTCAGGAACCTACCACGGGCAATATACATTTCCATTCCACTGGTAACCTTTGTCTACACCCTAACCAACATCGCCTACTTTTCTTCCATGTCACCGGATGAGCTGCTGTCCTCCAACGCTGTGGCTGTAGTATGTAAACACACTCAACACTGTGAATATTAAGGACACCAGAATTTATGTCCTATTTCTAAGATCTCAGTATTGGCTATTTTGTGAATATGACTGGTTTACAGACATTCGGGGAGAAGCTGTTGGGAATGTTTTCATCCATCATCCCAATCTCTGTGGCACTGTCCACCTTTGGGGGAATCAATGGCTACCTCTTCACTTCATCCAGGTTAGCTCATCTCTCCATCCTTCATCTTTGCTCTTTTTCCAGATGAATGACATGCTCCTGTTTCACTCCAACATTAACATGTTTATTTTTTAAATTAAAAGTGGAGCTTGCCATCATGTTCATAGGTTTACTTTGATTTTCCTCTGAATGCTGGTAACACTGTTTTTTATAGATACCTATGTTACTGATACCTGTATTCTTCCTGGGTTCTTTTCAGACTCTGTTTTTCTGGTGCAAGAGAAGGACATTTACCCAGTTTACTGGCTATGATTCACTTTAAAAGCTGCACTCCCATTCCTGCTCTGCTCGTCTGTGTGAGTGTAATTTGTATTTTATTGCTATGTAAAGTATGTCGTGTTATTTTCTTCTGGTATGAGTTGAAACCGTTGAACTGCCGTAAGCGCCGTTTTCTCTTAAATGTGGCTCTTAATATCTCACTGTTTTTCTCTCACTGATTTACAGTGCACTGCTACAATTGTAATCATGTGCATCGGTGAAACACACAACCTTATAAACTATGTGTCCTTCATCAACTACCTCTCATATGGAGTCACTATCGCTGGATTACTCTTCTACCGATGGAAAAAGCCAAACCTGTACCGACCTATAAAGGTATCATTTAGGGCTGCAAAAAAATATTATTTACACTGATGATCTATACAACTATATAGATTCTTTTTTTTTTTTTAAGTTTGCTGGTTAATTGTGCATCTATTGGCGTTTCTCAAAGCCCAGGAAGATCTTTATGATGATGATAATCAGTTTATGGCACAAATGACTAAAGAAATCAATATATGATATTAGAGAAATGTAAAATCTGTATATGTTTTAGAGAGAATAAATACATGTTTTGTTGCTTTTGGTATACCAGTGTTAACAAATCCTGTTTATTTGCTTTCACATGTTCACATGTTTATTGACCATAAATGAGCTGCTCACTTGTTTGATTTTTGATTGATTTTTTTTTTTGGCTGCTTTTGTTTAGGTGAGTGTGTTTGTTCCTGTGTGTTACCTGCTGTTTTGGGCTCTACTTCTGGGCTTCAGTCTGTATTCGGAGCCTTTAGTGTGTGGTGTGGGACTTGTGATTATGCTCACCGGAGTACCTGTATACTTTCTGGGGGTGCACTGGAAACACAAGCCAAAGTGTATCTATGACTTCATTGGTATGTTCTGAGAACTAAAGGCAATTTCACAACTAGCAGCATAAGTTTGTCTTGAGTTAATAGTGTTTGATATTTGTTAATAAGCTTGTGTGTGTTGTGTTTTTTACAGAGTGGGCCACATATTTGGGTCAGAGATTGTTTTTTGTGGTTTTCCCTCAAGTTGACCCTATTGAAGACACGGAACCGAGAGAATGGATGGGCAAGTCCCCTGTTATAAGCAAGACTCCTGGACCTGTTTGACTTTTATACATTAATTTGAATGTGTTTTTAATTGTATGTAATGTAATTCGTTAAACGATAGTGTGGCGACCCTAGAATATGGTTGAAATATCCATGGACATTGTACGATCCCTCCATGTGAATTTTTTAGATTTGTTAATGTCTTAACACTTCACCTGGACTTTCAGTTTTATAGATGTGCTTGTAGAATATTTCTAACTAATATGGTGATTTATTAATCTTTGAAATATCTGATATATTTAAACTTTTCGGATATGAATATTTTTATGTTATGTTTAAATATTCTGATATATTTAAAGTTTTGTCTTGACCTATTGTGCCTTACAGAGAAAATTTACGATTTCAAAGTGCATTGTCATTGGACTGAGTGTGTTATGGTACAGTTGTGCAGTTTATCTAAAAGAGTGGAAGCTTCTTGGTATTTTATGGCTCAGTGTGTAACATCAGAGTGAAAACCAGTGCAAGGAAAATGCTCAGTAAACATGTTTTGGTCTAAAGTCTGTTGGTTCTTGTCATTTTTAAGGCTCTAAAACAGGCCGCTTACCCTGTGCACAAACGGAGCTTCATAAAAACATGCTTTGGTTGCTGTGGTGTTCTGTACCAGGTCTGAACCTCAACCATTTCAATTACTTTTAAGATTGAAATTTGAGCAAAAAAAATGTGGAAAATCTTATTTAAAAGTAAAATGTCTAGGGTTAGACAAGCATTTATATTCAGCATCATTACTCACGTTTGAATTTAACTGTAGTATAATATGTGGTCATGTTCAAATGACATTGTTATAACATTTGCTCAAGTAATACACTAAATAAATCATTTACTAAGTGTAATTTTCTCCGTGCGAATGTTATTATTCCACGTTAGGAATCAGACGTTTATTCAAAAGGCACCGCTGGGATTCGAACCCAGGATCTCCTGTTTACTAGACAGGCGCTTTAACCAACTAAGCCACGGCGCCGCTGGCTCACTCAGGCGAAGTAGCGACCTTGGTGACGTAACACAATGTGCGTCACGCTTTATTGTTTTAATTGTTCGATAGTTTATTTTTTAATTTATTGAGAAACACGAGGTTTTATTAGATGGCTTTTGAAAAAAGCCATCTATTGTTATTCCTCATATTCTTATTATTATTATTATTCTTCTTAAGACCGACTTTCTGCGATTAATTCAGCCCGAACCGCTCGACGTACAGACTCGGTTCGAACACCGTTACGTAGGTAATGATTACGGGACCTGGGCTATGTATTTTTGGAGTTTGTAACATTTATAGTTTTTATTAAAATTAAGTTTTAAGAGGAAAAAATCCCCATAGAGAATGCATGGGGCTGATTTTCGGACGGCCATAACTCGGTCATTTTTGGAGCTACAGCTACGAAACTTCAGAGACTCAGACTGGGGGTAAATGTCTGCAAAAGTCCAAAGTTTTATCAAGATTGGACTTACCGATCACTTTTTATCGATCTTTGAAAATCGGAAAATTCACCCCATTCATTTTCAATGGGACTGCTAGAGTGGGTGACGTCATCCCCACTCTGTTTCGGGAATCATTTTTTTGTCGCCAAACAAACGTCTGTAACATCGCGATACTTTCACCTAGAAACTCCATTTTACCCTTAAACGGTAGATATTTTAGTTCTCTCTAACATGACAAAGTTTCATGAGGATTGAAGTTTTAGTTTCCGAGCTATGAGCGTTTGTTTGGCGGGAGTGCCTGAATCGGCTCCATAGAGTCCCATTAAAACGGATTTTCGGATCCTCTTCTAAGTTTCTAAATCGCCATAACTCGCTCATTTTTTATTCAATCTGCATCAAATTACACCAGAATAATCCCCTAACGGTCTAGTTTCTAACGGTGTCTTTGGTTAAGCGATAGGTGAAAGATTTCCCGAGTTATGAGCGTTTGTTTGGAGGTAGCAAAAAACGGATTTTTTCACTGACATGAGACTGAGACTCTGTGTGCTGCAGCTGCACTTTCACACACACAGGCAACAGCCAATCAGGATCAGGGAGCCTGCCGAGTGACGTCACCAGGTTGCCTTATAAGGGTGGCTCATTTGAAGGCAACACAGACTGCTGCAGGATGAGGGGCAACAGGGCAAATTAAATGCAACTTTCTCCAAATTTTAACCCGTTCATGGGCCAAGCATTCAAAAGCCATCTCTGTAGTTCCTTGGAAATACAAATCTAGTTATTATTATTGTTATTATTTATTATTATTAGCTTAGCTCACTGGATAGCCGGAGGTCCAGTTAGAGTGCAAATCGATGACCATTTCACTGAAGTGTCTTCCGTTATTAACAGTTTAGATTGAAGTTAAAGATTCAGTGTTTTCCCAAAAACAAACCTTTATTAGTTTTTAAACCACAAACTTTCATGTAAGTGATGGTAAATATATAATTACATGTACAGACACAATACTTATATGTCCACACCAATATATATTTATAAATACCAATACAAAAAGTTAAAACGTAACCCAATATGTGACAGTTTCTGTTTTTAAATTAAAATAACATTTTTAAAACACAGAAACATCCAAAGGTCAGACTTACCGCAAAATGATTCATGGTATCGACTCCAATCGACTCCTTCGATTGAATCTTGTGATATTAGTCTATACAACTTTTTTTTATTGTATATAACTATACAATAGTCATCATAAAAACATTGTTATTTTTATGTTAATTTGTTTCAACCGAACCAATGTACAACTACCTTCTATAAAAATACAAATAGATACATTAAAAAATTGTTGATATCTTATTAAGATCTCGTATTATTTACTACAAGTTTTTTTTTTTTTTTATTATGAGTGACAACTCGTCTTATCTAATAGATTAAAGAGGACAAAATATGTGCATTGTAGCAGTTTATTAGTTTATTTTATAGTAGCAGGTAGTATATATATATATATATATATATATATATATATATATATATATATATATATATATATATATCCATACATACACACACACACACACATATATATATATATATATATATATATATATATATATATATATATATATATATATGCACAGTATATACAGTATATATATATGTATATATATATATATATATATATATATATACCCATATATACAAACGTACACACACACACACACACACACATATATATATATATATATATATATATATATATATATATTATTATTATTATTATTTTTAATTTTTTTGGAAGAAGAATGTAATATAATTTCTGTTTAGTTCAAGGCGATGGTCTGATCGATCCAAGAGCGAAGTTTAGTAACACGAGCATATACTCCAGGCACTGCCCAGACACTGCCCCAGGACACAATACCAACCAATGTCCAGGCTCCAGACTTCTGACATACCAGAGGACCACCATGTCATCCTGAAAAGAAAGCTAGTGTGATATGATACACTTATGTTTTTACTGTCGAAATCTTAGGCAATGAATTAACTTGCAGCTCTACTTTAATGCAGATTCTTACCATACAGGAAGAGGCACCAGAGGCCCCAGCACAGATTATTTCTGTGACTTGGCTTCCCCAGTGACCCTGGCAATCAGAATAGGTTAGCAGTGGAAGTGCGGCTTGCTGGAGGCTAAATAGGGTGTTTACATGGAGATATGTTTTCTATAATATAAGGTACCTTAATGCATAAAACTCTGCTGCATTTTCATTTAACATTAGAAAGCAAGACAAATAAGACAAATAAAGATAAATAAAAGCAATTTATGAGAGTCCTTTAAACAGGGAATTCTTTTAGAGCATGAGCACTTTAGAACCACAAAAGGATAAAAATGTATAGGAAAATGTATTAAGCAAACACAATGTCAAATATACACAGAATACAAAACAAAACACGTTCATATAAAGCTTACAGTCAAGATGAGCTTCCACAAGACTCATAAGTGCAAGATTTTCTTCAGAAACACATTTGTAGTCAAAATAGCAGCATTTAAGCAACAGATCTTACAGCTTTGTGTACCAATTCAGAGGAAAATCCTGAGAAAATTAAAAAGACTTAAGTATAGAAGACTAATATTCATTCAAGGGTATAGTATGCAAAAGTTAAGCAGTGAAATTACTGAACCTATAGACATTAAATATTCAGTAGTTCTGGCACAGGTGATTTATCAAGCATGAGATCCTTTAACTGAAAAAAGACCTTTGCAATTACGGAACACATTTAAAAACTTAAATAATAACATTTTCATGGCTGTCATTATACTGAATATTGCTTTGGTTGGTTCTTGAGGCCAAGCGTCCTCTCCGTCTGAGAGATGGCATGAGCTGCTCTTCTGTTCAGCAGCCGGCATTCATGAATAACATCTGTCAAACAAGAATTGATGTTAAATAACAGATCTGAAACATCTTGTGCAAACTTTTCAAATGCTAAAAGCCCTGAATAAAAACCTAAGACCATTGTGTAGTAGATGATAAACTTTCAGTCATATGAAGCACTACAACGTGTGTTTTTTATTGTTTCATGTCAAATGCAGGAGATGAACATATATACAGTATGTCACGATCCAAACTGGAGCCAAAAAGGAGTCGTGGATAATGTGACACTAACAACAGGCAAGACTTAAATACATATCGGAACATGTGCTGGGAATTACCATTAAATTGTTTGTAAGCTTCTTCAACAACAGCATTATTTGACCTCTTAATCTCCCAAAAACCGTCCTCTACCCAAGGTTTACAATCTGGAACTTCTGGAAGCTGACCATTTTTATACATACCTGCTAAAAAATAAGAAATAAATAACATTTGTAAGATTTTACAGAATATTACATAATTACGTTTACCTGTGACATCATGTAAAATGAATAAATAAATTGTATTTTTAAAAAGGTTAAAATTCTAGGTGTTTTTACACTTTTTTGCTGAGTGAGCAGCAGGTTGGTGCCATCAGCCCTGAAATCCTAATTAGTATAAACAGCTTAAAATTGAATAAATGTATCTATACTTGGTATACATCATGATCCTCAGCTCATTACAAAATGGAGAGTAACATCTGATGAGAAAAGCTTGATGGATCACAAAATTAAAAACAAAATTTTAAGACAAATAAATGTGAAATTAAAAAGGTACCTTTAATAGTGTCATCAATATCCTTGCATAGTTGGTACAAATCACTTCCACGGCCCACTACCCGTTCTCCTACAACAACAATTTTATTACTCTCTATAACGTTAATTAGTTATACACTCACTATCTGCTTATTAATGCAATTACATAATCAGCTATGTGTTATGCAGCTTTGGATACTATTGTACAAGTGACATCATTAAAATTATTCCTGAATATGCTGACAGTAAAACAACTGTAACTAAGATTATCATTGTACATTTGTGATTATCCAAAAAAAAAATAATGAATAAAATTCACAAAATCTAAAGCTGGCTTTGTCAAATAACCCTAATACGATGCTTGGTGTGATTGTACTTCATTCTTACCATCAAATACTTTGAGGTTTGGAAACAGTTCGAGGGTGATGTTTCTGTATGAAGAGTTTTTGCAAACTGAGAAAACAGATAAAAGTAAAGTTCAAAATCACAAACAAAAGATTACAGATTTTTAAATCAAAACATAAACACAATAAACAAACCTGGGTTACTGTAATTATAAGTGTTGTCCCTCAGTCTAATACTCTCTAAATTTCTTAAAGACTTCAAAGCATGGAGACTTTCTAGACTGTGGATTTAGAAAAAAAAAAAATACATTTATAGAAAAGAAACCTGGGTAATAAATCGTATTTCAAATGCAGTATAAAAATTACCTGGATATGACATTGCCGGCCAGATTTAGACTCTGCAGGCTTTCACAGCTACACAAAGGCTCTGCAAAAATGTTTTAGGATTAGGGGCATCAAATTTAGTCAGGATTTGTTACATTTCCACTGTCTGGTGCAAAACAATACATTGTGACTACTTACTACTCACCTAAGTTAGAAATCCGGTTAGCTGACAAGTTGAGCACAACAAGAAGCCGCAGTGATGCAAGTGGTGCAAGATTTATAATATTATTCCCAGCAAGGTCCAGTCGCTCGAGGTTTATACATTCTCCTATGCATCCAAGATCATAGATTCCTACAAAACACACAATGGAATGTTAAAATAAGCAGAATATAATTAAAAGAAAATGATAACCAAAAGAAATGATAAAACACAATACCAACCAAGACTTCTTAGTTTGAGGAATAAAATAGATTCCAAATCAAATTCTCCAGTTCGAGACTTCAGGAGCCCAGGGGTAATTTTTGCACATTCTGTTTCTGTAAAAAAAAGGAAAGACTGTGGCTTAGCAATAAAAAAAATAATATGGGATTTATAGGGGAATAGGGTACATAATAACAGAGAAGTGCCAGTTTATTCAAGGCACCTTATTTCGAGCCGCTTTTGTCCCACAATGCTATTGTGAGTTTTTTTTCTGAAAATAAAAGGCTCCATTTAGAAATGGCAAAATACTTTAATTAGGCTTTAATTTGTTCAAAGCATAAAGTGTTTATAATGTATGTGTATACATAATTGTAAAATAATGTAAATTAGGATTTATTCGTGGTTTTTATTTAGCATTTTATGCCCTTTATCATTTGTAAGTTGATGGAGTTCAGTCACAAATTTCATCTGATCTGTATTCATACAGAAATCATCATTACTCATAACAGTACTAAAAATAACAGGGTTTTTATATTATTAATGTATTCTTGTTTTCAACATCTATTTTATTCTTTAACCTCTATCTATCTATAACTGTCACATACAGTTTAACAAAAGAACAGAACCTTTAAAATCAGAGCATTCTGTTCGCCGGCTTTGCGTTAGCAGCTCAGGGCTGCGGTGCTAATCTGTTCATGAACCTGTTCCATAATAAAAAGCAGAGATGAGCCATAAAAACATCCGACTCACCGTGGTCTTTATCTCGCTTTGCTTCCATGTCTGCTTAAAAACAGTTTACTGGAGGCACATGAGACTAATGTAGCAAAGCATTGGTGTTGTTTAGGATGCTACTTCGAGCTTCAGCTCTTCTGATTTTATTGAGCCGGTCCACCTTAAAAGCAGACAAACCTAAAGGTGGCGCTGTTTCATCAGTTTCAAGTAAATTCTGATCTGACTGGGTGTTTTTTTTTGTTGTTTTTGCAAAATATTTCAACAGTTTGTCTGTAAAATCTGTAAAATCATTCAAATCAAGAAAGAGCTCATAGTGGTTTGCAAAATCATAAAACCAACCGCCTCAGTCAGTCATTGTTTAGCGAGCTGTTTTAGCAAAATGCATCACTATTTTAAATGACATGTAATCTAATATAAGTCATGTGGGCTTATCTGCAAAAAAAAAACCGCATCCTTCATTAAATAATTAAGAAAGTTGTGAAAGCTACGAGCAGAATTGAATTTGCAGTGATTTCACAGCGCCACCTCGTGGTGAAGTTATTTATTATTAAGGTGGACCAAATAATTCTCTTGAGAGTCAATGAGAGTCAATGTGTCACTGCACCGCTCTGCTGGTGGGTAGCTCGTTTACTTTGCTGTATTTCTCCAAAGATGTTATACATTTATAATTCTACAACGTTCATTTTAAATGAATACAGATATGCAGAACGATCTATATAATTGTGAAGCAATGTTAAAGCCCTCTTCACTACAGATCCAGTAAAGCCAGAGGCTCGTGCTGTTTCTTTATGCTCTCGTTACTATGATTCAGTTAAGTGGCAGGCTTTTGGTGACGTCATCACCCGCCCACTCTCGGCAGTGGTGTCTGAGGCTCTCTGCGGTGTGCTTTATAACTTAACACCGTTTTATTTGCTATTTGTTTGGACATAAATTATTTTGTTATTGAAAAAAATGATTGTATATCACAGAGTTTTAAATTCATTTACTTACAAATAAGTATAAATGTGTTTTCAATGTATTAATTATCCTTTTTGTTTGTCTATTAAACAAAAATGGAGTATGGATCTACTCTATATCTATATCTAATATATATAATTTACAGAAGCTTGTATTAATTCCTGTATTTGATAATACGCAAATTGAAATGATCACATTTACTAATGGTCCAAAATGCAGCTAAAATGTCTCATTTGTGCTCAAAAAGGGAGCGCTTTGCTCCGGGCCTTGTGTCTCTGTAAAGGTGTTTAATGTAAAACTGGGGGAATTTTTTTTGTATTTTATTATAAAGCTGGGTGGCACGGTGGCTTAGTGGTTGGCATGTTCTCCTCTCAGCGCTAGGGATTCCCGGTTCGAATCCCTATCTGGGTGGAGTTTCCATGTTCTCCCCGTGTCCGCGTGGGTTTCCTCCGGGTTCTCCGGTTTCCTCCCACAGTCCAAAAACATGGATCAAGTCAACTGAATTCCCAAAAAATTGCCCCATATAGAGTGTGTCTGTGTGAGTGAGTGTGTGCCCAGCGATGGATTGGCACCCTGTCCTGGGTGTATCTGCCCAGCGCCCGAAACGTTCTCCCCTGGATGGACATGGGGAACCCCACCGCGACCCCAATAGAGGATAAAGCGGGAGATAATGAATGAATGAATTATAAAGCTGTCCATGTCTAAGCTTTAACCTGCCTCTCTGATCTCCTTTGATTTCAGTTCATCTAACAAATCAGATGTTGTTGGCTATTCCATACCTTCAGATGAGGTTTAGACGAGACTTTTCTGTAGCAGCCCCAAGGAACAGTTATTCATTCTAAAATATGGTTTACATCAATTTAATTTCTCATAATTTGGTTATAACATGTTGTATTGGAGGGGCGGCACGGTGGCTTAGTGTTTAGCATGTTTGCCACTCAGCGCTAGAGATTCCCGGTTCGAATCCCAATCTGGGTGGAGTTTCCATGTTCTCCCCGTGTCTGCGTGGGTTTCCACTGGGTTCTCCAGTTTCCTCCCACAGTCCAAAAACATGGATCAAGAATTCTCCAAATTGCCCCATATTGAGCGTGTCTGTGTGTGTGAGTGTGTGCCCAGCGATAGATTGCCCCCTCTGTCCTGGGTGTATCTGCCCAGCGCCCAAAACGTTCTCCCCTGGATGGGCATGGGGAACCCCCCCCCCCCCCCCCCCCCCGCGACCCTAATCGAGGATAAATTGTAAGATAATGGATGGATGGCTGTTGTATTGGACGGAAAACTGATTTGATATTTTCTACTCATTAATACCTGCCTCAATGTAACAGCGTTAAAAAAGTTCTGGCGCCCACTAGTGGCAGGTACCACTAGTGTCTCGTGGATGTAGTTTGGAGCTGACGGGATGAGGCGGTGGACAGCAGTGGGTGCTGAAACGGGAGGGACTGTGAGTAACCCTCAGCCTGTTCTGCTATTAATGAACCTCCACTCTTCAGCATCGGAGCAGCGTGGGTCACATTGCACTCAAGTATTTATGGAGACCGCTATCGGCATTACAAGCATCCATAAGTAAATCGGAGGTCTGCAATTCTATGCGCGCTCACGCTTTTCTCCGTCTTGCCACACTGTATACATGCCATAAATGCCTGGAGCAGCCAGGACTCCAACAACTCCAAATGTGATGCAGCTGTACGAGAGGGACATTACTCGAGTAAGATGGGTAATAAGCAGACGATATTTACTGATGAACAGCTAGACGCCTATCAGGTATGAGATCAAAGGTTTCCTGTGTGTTTTCCAAAGTGTTGATTATTACCAAAACAAAGTTTGTGACATATACATTAATATGTATATATGTATATAGGCATGAATTAATGTGTGTATTTATGTGTGTATAATAATATTACTTGAGTGGCATGTTTAGATCGTTTGTACTTGTTTGGTTGGACATTATTGATTGTTGATTTTAAAATAGATACGCATTCTGTATATGAAATACATGAACCCCAGTTTAAAAAGCATTTATTCGAATGACTTGTTTTATGGAAAATAAAAAATACAGACAATGGTATTTGCTTGTACTGTATTGAAAACTGCACGATCCTCTCTAATGCCACAGGCAACTAATAGTTGATTGTGTTATTTCGAATTTAGTAAGAATAAAATAATCCGTTTTGTGACATTACTATAAAAGTCTGAAAAAACTGAAAAAAAAAAAAAAAAACTACATAATCAAAATATATAGCTGATGGTAAAACATGTACAGCACACATTTAATCATAGCACTTCATTATATGCAGCCTGGTCTGGTATTCTTGTCCAATATTACTGAATATATGGATAAAGCATTAATTGCTAAACATAAAAAAAATAGTTATTTAACCCAGAAATCAAGCAAAAGCCAGTGTATAAACAGCAGACAAATTATTTGCCTTTCTTTTATTTTTTAAAGATATTTTTGCTATTGGGCTTGTTCTTTTTGCGTTTCATTCTAAGGTAATATAGTCGAGATATTTAGAGCTACTCTGTTAGACTCTTAGAGAAGATGTTCTCTGAGGCACATTAGGATATGTAGGATGTTTTTTGGGTGAACTTTTTATTTAAGGTGTGTTTAATGCACACACAGTAGTTTACACTGATTTTTTTGTTAGTAACACTTGCACAAAATAGTTTTACAAATACAGACTAGAGTTAGTCCATTGCATTACATACTTTATTCACCTTTAATTCTGCTTTTTATTGGTCAGGACCCTCACAGGACCAACAGGTCCCAGAGCAGGTATTACTTGGCTGTAGCTGAGCACGCTGCTGTGTGGTGTGTTAATAGGAGTGGATCAGACATAGCAATACTGTTGGAGTTTTTGAACATCTCAGTGTCACTGCTGAACTGAAAACAGTTCAAATAAAAATGTGAATAAAAGAAGGAACATTCAGACAGTGGTGACCTGTTGACTTTCTATAAAAGCATCAATTGAAATAAGACTTACCAACCGCCAGTTCAGCTTTAAAAAAACATATCTTTAAGGTGTAACACTATTGATAGTTTCTAATGAAAAAATATTTACATTTTCAAAATTGTTAATTGTACATCAAATGGGTTTGCCAAAATACTCATATTGTATGTATTTATTATTACCCAAATAATGTTTAATGTAAATAGAAAGCATTATTGTATACTACATATCATTATCGAGTTTGTAAGTCAACCAAATGAAGAGTAAAAACAAATGGAACTTATTTTTTAAAGCACATTTGTTCAAGACAAAATAGTTTACATTGAAATAATTTACATCAAAATTCTTAAAAAGCAACTTAAGCATTTGGTTACCTTTAGTGTGTTTGATTATCGCACCTGTATGGGACGTCAGAAGGTTTATACTATGTACTAAATATCACTGTTCTTACAGTACAAATTTGATCTCAGCATCATTCTTTAATTAATAATGGTAGAATGTGGTTTGGGACTGCACCAGTGTTTCCCAGAATATGTAACATATCTTCTTCTTGTCTTCTAGATAGAAGTCCAATTAATAATTAATGTAACACTAATCAAAGGACAGTGTGTTGCAGCTGCTGTGTTCCTTCTGGTAACTTCTAAAAATTTACTGTCAGGCCTTGGTTGGAATAATAAAAGTTTAAATCAGAACATAAATAATTCAGCTAAAAAATGACCTTCTTATTCAGTGCATGTCGTTAGAGTGAAATGATACATCTGGATATTTCAGCTAAGGAATATTAAATATATAACAATATTTTATTTGGATCCATAAATTTCAGCAGCTTTTTGAGTAAAACTAAAAGTTTATTAATTCATTAAATTCATCCTGTGAGTCACTGATTTTATTGGGGTTGCTGGGGGTTCTCATTAGGTAAAAGCTGAAAAAAACAGCAGACTTTTTTATGTTTACACAATTTCTTTACTTTACTTAATATATTTATTTAATTTTTAATTTTTTTTTTTTTTTTAGGGTGAAATACCATCAACATTTAAGGAAAATGTCAGGACATCTGTCAGTAAATCGAATCGCATTGGATCTTAGATGAGCTCAAGTAAATTTAACAAAACATTTCTTCTAGACTGGACAAATGTTAACATACATGACGGTTGTGTATAATATTGGATATATATTTTAACCGAGTCTTCATCTGCTCTCAGAACTCCCACACAAATCTGATGTTTTTTATGTTATATCTATTAAAATATTAATTATTCTAAAGGATCCAAACTGCCTAGCACCAGACAATAATAAATTATAAACTCTTTCTTCATTTGGCAACATGAGCTTATGAGGCGCTGTTTTTTGCCAGAAAGTCATCTTTTTTCTCCAAGCGTGTAATGATTATATGTGTTTTCTGGCTGTTGAAATGATTAACACATGGGTTGTCTGCCCAGCATGCTGATAATTCTTCACTCTGTGGCCTCACCACACGTCACATAAGACTCAAGGCCCTATATTTCATCATAATGACCAATTAACAATTTTCGAAGGATAATGTCAATAAATCCTTAAAGTGCCCCCGCAAGCATCTCTAGTGATTCTTTGAATTTCTTGCATTCTCATGGTGGTAAAGCTAAAGGGTAAACATCATAAAGCAGGGTTAAATCATCAGCCAATAAACCTGTTTGGAGTCGTGGGCAGGGCTTTAATTTGCAGTAATAAGTAAAGAATGGAAGCGAGGGGTGGGTAAGCATGATGCTGAGTGCATAACGAGAGTTCTTTCCTTCAGAAGACAAAAATATTGCAATCAAATACAACAATTTCCCATGATAGAATTGTCTGGTTTTATGTGACATGAATGTGATAGATAGCAGCTCAGAGACACATCATCAGTGGAGGGAAACATTAAACCCTGCTGTTTGGAAGTGACATGCTTAAGGTTGAAAAAAATCCCTTTGCATCCCATATGTACATTCAAGAGTTATAACAGATTTGTCAAGTTTTTTTAATGTTAAGTATTCTCCAAATAATCTAATATTTGTATTTAAACATTTTTTAAAATATTCTCTTCTGTTTGCAGGACTGCACCTTTTTTACACGCAAGGAAATCCTTCGGTAAGTTGTATGTTACCTGATACATTTGCTTCACAACAATAACCAAGTGTGGGGTTCATCTCATCTCATGTGGGGTTTTATAAATTAAACTATCACACTAAGGTTGGTTATTATATATTTAAAGGATTTTATTTGATAATGACTGCTTTTTAACTAAATATGCCATAAAATAGCTGCACAAAGGATCGTTCTCAGCTACTTGCTCTTTTGTGTTTCAGTGGGGAAGTGTGTTAGTTAATCCAAGTTGACCTCATTAAAGTAACAGTGAAACTGACCTACTTAAGTTAAGTAAACATTTGGAGCATCAGAATCTGTAGATTTTATTCTTGTCTTGATGATTTGTTTTAAGAAATTTATTAATGATCATCCAACCTTACACAATTTCTTTAAACTAATTTATGAAGCTTGGTGTAGTGTTTAAACTGTTTGTGGTTACTACATTGTGACACTTTGAATATATACTTATCAATTTTTTTGTTTGGGCCGTAAAATCAGATGAAGCATTTTTTATCATGCTCTGGATATCATATGGCACATCATTTGTGGTGCTGCACACACACAAGCCAGCACACACAGTCTTTACAAACAAGTAGCTTAATATTATATACCTTTTCCAACATTTTCAGCTTTAAGTGTTTCATTACTTTAACTGGGACAATGCATTTCCATCTTACCGTCTGGCCGTCTGCCTGCTAGGTGCACTAAAAATATTATATGGATACCTACACTCATTTGCAGGTAGGCACAATTTGTTAGTCACCATCTGCTCTCTTTTTCAATGGAAATGAACCACCACAGCAGCACAAAAAACAGATGTCATTTGAGGGAGCATTTATTCAGCCTTGACACCTACATGATGGAATGTTCCTACGAACTGCGTATTTCTTCCTTTTGGTAAAGCCTCTGAACGTTTATACGCAGAGCGTATGTGTGGAGGTTTAAAATTTTACTGATGGTTCTCTTGTCTTATTTGTGGTATTAAGTTCAAAACAGTAAAAAAAAATAAATCAATGTAAAAGTTATAATAATATAATAAAATTTGTTCAAATAAATTCCCTTTACATACAATTCATCATGACTTGGCAAATCATAATCACTTTAATTACAGCATAAATCATTTTAAATAATCTTCTGATGTGCACTTAACCTTAAATTCTAACAAAATATGTCTAAATTAGCCGTTAGCAGAAGTAACATAACTCACATTGCCCACTGAATGTCTGTGCAAGCTTGAAAACCATTCAGCTGACATTATTTAGTTAGCTTGTTTAGTTTTCTATATCGGGCTCCACGTGTTTGATTTAGCAGCAGTGCTTGTATTTACAGTCCATGATTTGTGATCAATTTAAATATGACATATGCACTGAGTTAATGAAAATGTGCACTCCTATATCCTTCTGTTCAATAATGTATGCCACAGTGTTGATGTGCAGCGTGATTAATATGCTGCTATTTTAATCATGAAGTGGCTTTTGGTCACCTGGAGGGGTAAAGTTGAGGGTCTTGGGCATGTCATGATGCTGGACACTTTCCAAGCCTTCAAGTAAAATAATTTAAAACTGCAACACTGCTGTGTCTGATTAACTTATATTTAAGCGTATATAATCCAAGTCAGTGTCATTCTATTGAAACCAGTTACGGTGATCATCTAAACATCTTAAATTAATGAGTAGATGAATAAAATAAAGTTAAAGTGAAATAAAAAGTTAAAAGCATTCTAAATACATGTTAAGTTTTCTTTCTTTAAGTCTTTAAAACTTACTTCTTTTAATCTTTGACTAAACTGATACATAAAGAACCTTTTTGACTATCCTACTGGCATGGTAAATGATATGATATGCATTTCTGAGTTATTTTTTCCTTTGTATATCACCAGCACCCTGAAACCCAGTTGTTATAATTACATTTCTGAAAGGAGGCTGATAATTCTGTTTTGTGCTTGTTGTATTACAAGCAATAGAAGCGCTGCGGTGCTGTGCTTAACATATACAACAATACCTTTATAGTGTTTGCCCAAAGTAATCTTTAACATGTTTCCTTATTTGTATAGTGCAGACTCCTGAATGAATAGACTCCTTTGGCAAGAGTCTCTCAATTTTAGTGCTACGCCCTACTATTTTCTTTCTATGCCAGTTCTATTTGTGAAATTATAGCATTTTAAGGCTTCTACTAGCATTACTCTCCTGATGCCACTCAGCTTATTCTCACCTTTCCCCCCATCAGTCACTTCAGTCACACTGCAGCATGTTTGGAAGATATTTCAGCATCAGAGTTAGCACAAACTCAAAATTTCACTGTTATTTGGCTGTTACATGAGAAGGATCAAGCAAAGCACATTTAAGCAATGCACATCCCTTTAAATAAGAGCATTTGCTAAACCTTGTAAATATGAGCACTAAATGGCTTGTGGAGTCACAGCTGTCTGCATCACATGGTCTTTATGAGTACTTTTTGTTCTAGCCTGAGCATAGCTGCACCCTAAAAGGAGAGAGAGATAGAGGGGAAAAGGAGAGACTACATCCTGGCCAGTCACAATTTATAACCCACTCTGCAATAGTGTGATTATTTTCTCTTCTTTGTCATGAGTCTTTATCAGAATTCTCCCTCAGTTGAGCTTGTGCCTGGCGGCAGGCAGGAAAGCATGTAATTGGTAAAACTGTGAATATGACATCAGATTTGTAAAAAGACAAATTTGTTGTGTGTATTGAAGTGCTTAGACATGAGATGTATTGCATTTATGGTTTTTTAAAGCGCTGTGCTGGCACTTTATGGACAAGGGAAAAAAATACAGCCATTTGTTTTAGTGTGAATTTAGCTAAAAATCTTTAAGCCATAACAACTGATTCCCCTAAGAACTTATTAAGTGTAGTAAAAGCATACCTATTTGACTGCAAAACCGACCTGTAAAATAATAACATTTTATCGTTACTTACATAATTTATCTGAAAATGTATCATGGTCTGAAATATGTATTTTAGGTATCATTGTAATTGGTGGTTTGTGCATGGCTTCACTCTGAGTGTTATTCTCAGGTAGGCAAAGTTGTGCCTGTATCCTTGGGTTTGAGTGCATTTCTTTTCTTGCCATGCTCTAAAGGACCATGGTACTGTGTATCATGTATCATGTAAGTGTAAATGAATACTTCATACTATGTATAACATGTCAGAATCAGAATCAGAATCAGGTTTATTCGTCACATGCGTAGATATACATGGTACAGCCAGCAGTGAAATTCTTACCCGACCTCTCCACATGTTAAATCACATTTACCACATTCTGACTGATTTCACTTAGTGGTATACCAGTTGTGACTTAGTGGGTGCAGCATAATTTCCTTAGTATTGTATCAGCTTTGGGTCAGTCAGTGCACCATGATTTACATAAAAATATAGCAGCATCGATTCTGTATATGCTGCATGTTTTACCTTATAGTGTACAACCACAAACATAATATCTGATCTGTTTTATGCAATGACTTATGACTTATATGTCAGTATTGTAGGATTAACCCTCAGTAAATTAGAAATTTTAATTATTTAAGGTAAGTTATTTATGTATTCATTTATTTCAGGTGGTATATTATAATGATTTTTTAATGGTACCCATGCCATCAGCATCACATTTAAATGCTCTTAGGATAAATTAACGGAAATATTTTGTTGCGTATTTTTTAAACTTACAAAACTGGAACCTTCTACAAAGACAGAATATGTCACATTACAATGGCTTACAGCCTCAGTATTGGTCTTTTCACTTGGACACAGATCACTTTGCAAGACTTGTAACAGGCATGACACCCAATCCTCTAAGTGTGGGCAGATATCCAGGTCCTGCCATACTTTTTATAGAACATTGAGCAGCCTGTAAAAATGACAGCTTTCACGCTCACTTATTTATACACCAGTGAAATTAGCCTGTAGAAGTCAGTAGCTTATTGTCTGTTTCTCTTCCTGGCTGCCATCCATTTCTAGCAGAGATGTAACTGGAAGACCTACAACAAATCGCTCATGTTATTTTCTAATGTAATTGACATTCTGCTCTCAGATTTCAGGATGTGCTGTTAATCTGGGCCGTTTGAAGCTCAAGTGACTACACAAATAAATTAAAAGCAG
Source organism: Corydoras sp. C115 (assembly GCA_019802505.1). Taxonomy (NCBI): domain Eukaryota; kingdom Metazoa; phylum Chordata; class Actinopteri; order Siluriformes; family Callichthyidae; genus Corydoras; species Corydoras sp. C115. Next base: position 597,609 of record JAFMOC010000107.1, on the reverse strand, counting down.
ATACCGAGGGATGAGGTGCAGTTTAGAGTTACAAAGCAAAAAAAAAAGGATATGTAAAGAAGTAGAACTGTGAACCTTTTTCATTAGTCACTTTTTGACTATTTTCAGTCTCCTACCAATGTTCTGGGCTTCAAACTTTATGACTGATTCGTATCTAATAGTCAAGGTCTTTTTATCAGGAGGAATCTGAAATCTGTCTGTCAAACTGTTTTTTATGGAAAAGCACACAAGAAGTGCAATATCAGAATTTCCTTATAGAAATAATAATAATTATAAAAAAGACTGTAGACTGTAATAACTGTGCTGCTTAGTTACTTCAGTGGATGTGTGAGCATGGAAATGACTGCACCATACAGCCGTCAACAACTCCTCATGCAATCATTTATTCAAAGCACACACAGAAGCAGTTAGAGTGCCATTAACTAGATCTGTGATGGACACTTATACGGAGCTCATCTGTAATCAAGGCTTTAAAAACATTATCACATTCAGCTGCAATGCAGAAGCAACCACACGTTAATGAATTGTAAACAAGTGGACAGGACTTAAGTTTCCCCACATGTGTACTAAGAATTATAAATTGAAATACTTGTAACAGGAGAACTCTGTTAATTTGAGCATGTCAGCAGTCGTCTAAAATTCCTGTGACTCATCATGACTGTATCACTGATGACATGTGAAGTTAATTTGATGATTCCTGGAACTATACACAAAAGCATTTGGTTTAATTAATGTTTTTTTTTTAACTCATAGCTTTTTTTGCCCAAAATACAGTTAAAGACTCTGAGAGGTTTAAAAGCAACAGTATATATTTTTGGGTTTAAAAAAAAACTGGCGACAATAAAAAGCAAACCTTTTTGACTATCCTAAAAAAATTGTTATGTAATTTAACTACTAATTTAATAGATGACGCTATGGATCAGGCATTAAAAACTTTGCTATTACCACATGCTACACTATCCATGAGTGTGACTGTAAAACTAATACACTTGCCATTTATTTTCTAGGGATGAGAATTAATGAGATGTTTAATATATTAGTTTCTAATGGCCACTAAAGCTCCAGCGTATTTTTTAGCATTAAACTATTACAGGCTTTTATCTTCTCCCTCCAGTGTCTTGCATCACCTGTTTTTCCATTACTCCTTGCATAGAGACATTTACAAAGAATTATGTCATACACCCAGCCAATGAGTATTGCTTTCGAGTTAACACACAGCTGCCTTTAAGCTCTACAACACTACAGCACGATGCATCGTTTCCACTGCTTAATGTTCTGTAAATCTGGTAGTAAGTCATGAAGCATTACTTTGTCCACTGCATGCTGTAACCAGGTTATATGTTGAACTGTCCTGTATAAGATTCAATAATGATAATAATCCTCCTCCTACTACTACTACTATTACTACTACTACTACTACTACTACTAATAATAATAATAATAATAATAATATAGGGACCTTGGACCAAATAGTTATTTTTGTTGGAGAACCATTAGAAAACTGAATAAAGAGGAGTAACAAAGTATACAGATGGACTATAGTTCGTAATTGTAGAACTACAAAGAGCTACTATCCGATAAGTGGAACTGATAGCATGGACAGTGAATGTAGAAACATCCACCCATTAAAACACCCATCATGATGTAAATCTACTTTGTGTCTTTGTAGTGTATCACTGTTTTATTCATCGTATTGTTTTTGCCAGCTTGCGTTGTCACCCTCCCCTGTCCAAGTATCAAACTACCGTAATGTTCATTACTAATAACAATCAGGGAGTATTGTATTTCCAAGGATGACATTTCAGGCATCATGTGAGAAGTGTAGGTCAGTAAAAATGTGCTATGAGACTAAGACACCCATTAAAGCTACACTGATGATATATAGGCCACAGTACAGTGGCCTAACAGTGAAGCAGTCCACACATGTCCACACACGATAGTTGTTACACGCAGTGCAGGATTATGATGAACTGTAAAATGGACTTGTCTGTTGGCTTTAAACATGTTAGGCACTCACAAACAGGGAATGTCTAATCTAAAATAAATTTCCCTGAGCTATTAGAAGCTATTAATTATTTATAATACTTGCTGGAAAGGTGTGAATTCAATCATATTGTATTAGTGAGAACAACAAACCGTTCTGAGGATGATCACATCACAGGGGTATTAAATTACTGTGAATTGTCACTGCAATTAATAATTATTATCTGCCTGACAAGAACATAACTCACCTTTCAGTCTTTTTCTGTTATTAGTAATGATTGCAAGATTGTTTGCATGTCATTTTTTTAGATTGATAAAGTAAAACATCATGTGATTTTTGCCAGCTTACTTTTAGTGCCTTTAGAATTAAATAAGTGTTCAATCATCTGCAAAAAAAAAAAAAAAAAGTATAGAACTATTGGCTTATTTGGAAAAAAACCACGTCTCTTCAATGGTGTTATGATTGGGTGTGATAACAGGGCCAGTGGAGCACAGAAAACAAAATGAACCGTCACCTTCAAACCAAATAGAGCTCTATATTTTATGACCTTCATAAAACACCCTCTCTCCCTTCCAACACACATGCAAGCACAGTTTGTACCGCCATTATACAGAGGTTGCAAATCGCTGTTACCAGTCATTACAGGTTTGTGTTCTTCGTTCAGATTATATATCTATTTATAATGCCTGATACACTACACAATTACAGCGGTCACTGTGAATATAGGTCAGGTAGATAATCAACGTGTGGTTTGCAAGTTCCATTTTAAACATTATTTTATTAAAAATTAAGCAGGATTATAACAGCAGGGGTGAAATGCAAATGATGTGATCTGGTCTCCTGGATTATAGACTACCAATGAAGGCTTTCGAGCAATTATTCCTGAGCCATAAACTGGGTGGATTGTAATGTATAATATTTATCTTTAACATTTGTTATGTTACTAAGTAACCAATAAATTTACCACGTACTTTAATACACAGTATTAGAAAAAGGAAATTATTTAATTTATAGCTAGTGATCTAATTTTCAGCAAAGAAGGCATCTGGAATTCTGTTTGCATCTTCTCAAACGCTTACTTATTGTTGTTCAATGTTGGTGCATGTTTATTTTTGTTGTGCCCATATTGTACCAAGAACAAGCCTTTCTGCTGCCAGAGTGAGTCATCAGTCTATTGCACTCTGGAAGCTTTCCAGCTCACTACATCCACGGTCAAAATAGACTTGTAAAATCTGCTTTTTTCGCCAAGGATATTATCATATTCCCTATTTCACTGTGAAATATTGCATTAGGCTTGAAGCATAATTGAATTTCTAAGATGTATTAGAAGTGCATGTCCCCAGCCATCAATAAGACATCTGCTTCTAAATCTAAATCACAGTTGCCTGACTATGGTATAGGCAACATCAGAAAATCAATAGAGTGAATAGACACATGGTGCACATGGACACATTACTGCTGTATAAAAACATTCACTCTCTTCAAGCCACTAGTAAAAATAATGCTCTAGTTTATTTGCTGATAAAAGTCAATGACAACATATTATGGGTCAATAAATGCAATTCTATGAATCAGTGTAACACATTGACCTTCTGTGTTATTAGCATTTAGCTGTTTGTAACATTATTCAGTGAAGGTGTCAACTCTGTCATTTCTATCTGTTTCAAAGATATACAGTATGTGTGTGTGAGTGTATATATATATAAATAAGTATATGTAAGTTCTTAATCAAAATATGTATTAGTTACTGTTTAAATAATAATAAAAATACAAATGAACATGTTTCCCTAGGTTACATGGAAGATATCATGAACTGGCTCCACATTTGGTTCCCATGGATTACACAAATGATCCTGATGTCACAGTCCCTTTGAGTCTTATAGTCAACATGCCAGAACTAAAGGTAATGCTCTTCTCACCTCCCACCCAGCGCTGAGAAGCGAATGTGCTAACCACTAAGCCACCATGACACCCCTGTGTTATGTGAATGAGTTCACACAGCCAATGTTAAAACGTTTCAATGTTCCAGGTTAGATGACACTAACTGCATTGTAAAAATGCAATAAACTTACTTTAATACTGTTAAATGGCTCTTAATGAGCACATTGGCGTTGCTCATTCTGTAATATAGCATTGATAGTAAACGTAGTTTACAACACTGTGCTTGTGAAAATTCACACTCCATGTGATGATGCTGTATCAGCACATCAAGCTGCAACTGTGCTTGTTTATATTTGTAACAGATCTGTTCATCTACAAATTGTCAATTAAATAATTTACTACAGGCTTATTGTTTTTAGATTGCCATCTTTAATTCCATATAATGGAATATAATTCTTTAAGTTATATGAATGCATTGAAGCAATTCAAAATAATTATTTGATGAAACTTGAATACATGTACTGATTTGAGCTGCTAAATATTCCTTGATGACTGTAAACCAGCTCAGAAGTGGCCGATACTGAAGAAAACTGGAATTGATGTGTGTCTGACAGCACGCAGTCCCCCAAAAGACTCTCCAGACTTCATAACCATAAATCTCTTCCCACACTCTTCCTATGGGTGGCCACTAATTAGCCTTTCATGCTCAAGTGATGAGATTCACTACATATCACTGATTCACAGCACTATCATCAGACAACAGTGACGTCACTCAGACTAAAAATGTTGTATTCTGCTAGAACCAAAATACATTTCTTCTAAGATTCTTCTTAGAATAGTTTAGAAATAGCTAACATTTTGTAAAACAGACAGGCAGCAGAATACGGATGTGTAACGCTGCTTATGGCATAGCATTTCAGATTAACTTCATCCTATTTGCCCTTCACCATTAACTTGTCATGTATTTGCATGTGGTAACATAATAACTAGTACAATAGCTATTGTCCAATGCTATTTCATGGACTTGTGATCTGTATCGTACTTTGGAGGATATAATTATGACAATTTCAACTTCATCATAAGATTATCAATTATCATAACTTTATCAAGCTATGTTTATATTTTAGGTTATTTATTTTCTAGGATTTGGCAACGATGCACTAAATGTAAAAAGAGACACATCTTCTGATGCTGTGTTGATATGACACCACAGGATGGTTATCAAAGGCTAGCTTAAACACATGAGCACTTAATTCAGACTCTCAGCTTTTCCTCGTCTTGTTTTGCTCATGGCATTTTTAGAGTTGTTGAGTCTGCGGATTGTGAAGGGCATAAAGAAAATCTGTGCATCCGTTGAGAAGTTAATTGGGAATAGAATATATAGGCTTTAGTACTAAGAGTCAGCCTTTTTTATTTTACACGCTTCTAACTCAGCAAAACAGACAACTCGGTTCTGCTCATAAAAGACAATGCACATGTTGCTTATTGGCTATGCAAGTAGTTTATATTTTAGTTAATATTTTTTATTAAAGTTAAATAATACACAAACAAAATAACAAGTCCCCAGACAATTCGCAACTTTTTTAAAATTATTACCCATTTTATCAGTTCACAATTTTACTATTACAATTACAGACCATCTGTTTCTCTCAGAGTATGTATTACTTGGGTGGTGGATTAATCTCTACATTTATCCTAAAAAGGAAATCATGACTTAGCCCATTTACATTTTGATCATTTTAATTCTAGGCAAATTTCATTACATTTTTATGTTCAAAAACATTCCTTAGCATTTGAGTGTCTTCATGTATTTGAAGTATTACACTTACTATTACAATAGCAATGCACTCGGAGTTGTCTTTATTTGTTGGTGTTGCACATAATTTATTTATTAAGTTGTTTTCAAATGTATAACATTATCTGGCATCTTTAAATTAATAATTTGGGTTATTTGACACCTACCATTCATTTTTCTCTAAAAAAATGGACTTACCTTTTATAGACTCTGTTGGAAATTGAAGATAACCTTTACTTTTGTGATTTTATTGCACACTCTCTGTAATGCTTTTTGAGGTTGAGTTATAAAAATTGTTCTTCAGCTGTTATTATTTGAGGTATAAAAGTGACTTAAGAGATGATTCTTATCTTTGTATCCTTTCTACTGGCCAGTGATTGGGGGGGATTTAGATAGTAAAATGATAACTACATAATGTAATACAAATTATTTTTATCTATTTTTATATTAGTTTTATCTATTTTTATAATCAGACTGTCCTCTTCTTGTAGCTTAAATAGTAATATTGTAAGTACAAGGTTGAGTTTTGGTTTGCAGCCGTGGCTAATGTCAGTCGCTTTGATATACCCCCTGCCCTTCATTTGTTCTCGTATTGATTCACTATATCCATCTGTGCTGTGCAGGAAAATCCATTCCGCGACAGGATTGTGGAGTCGTTTTCTGAGGACGGTGAGGGCAACCTCAGCTTCAATGACTTTGTGGACATGTTTTCAGTACTAAGTGAAATGGCTCCAAGAGAGTTAAAAGCCATTTATGCTTTCAAAATATATGGTAATTACAAATCATATGATCTGCTCTTAATCCTAACACCTTAATTAAACTTTTTTTTAAAAACATTTTATATTTTTCATACTTATTAACAGGTTTAATATGACATGTCGTTAACAGATTTCAATGTGGACAATTACATCTGTAAGGAGGACCTCGAGAAGACTCTCAACAAGTTAACAAAGGAGGAACTGACACCAGAGGAGGTGAACTTGGTATGTGAGAAAGCCATTGAAGAAGCTGACCTGGATGGAGACAATAAGTTGTCCTTTGCTGACTTTGAAAACATGATTTCCAGGGCTCCTGACTTTCTAAGGTAATGTACATAACTCGAAAGCTGCTTTCTAAATGCCATATAAGATATGAACTATGCAACACAAGATAGAAAATCTCCAGCTGCTCTAGTAGCATAACTAAAATAAGAAACCAAGAAAGTAGCACAGACTTAAGGAAGTCATGAGACATCGGTTAAAATAAAGTTTCAAAAGGTCCTGATAATCACAATTATGAATTTACATGAATGTGTCCAAGCTAATGAATGTTTATATCATGAACATAATATAGATCTGTGAATGGCAAAAGTATTTTGGATTAAATCTCTACCTCCCTCTTTCTCTCATCCTGTACGTGTGTGTGTGTGTGTGTGTGTGTGTGTGTGTGTGTCTGTGTGTCTGTGTGTCAATGCAGCACCTTCCATATACGTATCTAAGAGGGCTTCTACTTCATCCAAGATACTTCAACTACAGTTCTTTGAAATCCCAACAATTACAACTTGAATCCTTCCTGAAGACATTGAAAATATAAAGACCTTAGTGCCTGTCCTGTACAGCTCTGAATTGTTTTCTCCTGGTCTTTTCCGACAGCATTCATACTAAAGAAGCTAGAATTTGGATCTATTTGCTTTACTTTTTTCACTAAAGAAGCACATTTCTGATGAGGATCCTGACAGACCAGTTTCCTGCTGGGCTTGGCTCTTTTTACTGGAAAAGGAATGCATGTCTCTAAGTGTCTCTGTATTTGGAGAAGACAAGAACATACAAACCACTCTTATGGGTCTTATTTCCTACAATGTTCCCGGCCCGCCAGATTACTGCTGATGTCTTGCATTACAAAAGATCATCAAGACATGGCATATAGAAGGACTAGAGGTAAATACATGAGGGCTAAAAGCACAGCACTGGTGTTGCAGTCCAAATGACATTTTTATACAGCTATGCAATCTTTCACCTTCAAATGCATGTTTTCATTAAGTTTGCCCTACATATTTGATTTGCTTAGCTCTGTTATTGCTTTTTGGACTGGAGACAATGTTGACAATCATATCAAACTCTTCTCCAGTTGAACCAAGGGCTTTGTTATTTCCTATTCTCCCTTTCCATTCTCAGTCACCTTTTAAATGATGTCTAAGCTCCACTTCTGTCTTCGATCTTTTCCAATATTTGATGTTATAGAGGGCATTTCACTCTTTAAATATGAGTCTTTAAATAAACTCATTTCAGTTGTTTGATGACTTGTTGAATACTGACTCACTTTTGTTATATTTGATATGAATATATTGCCATTTATCTGTAATCCAATTGTCGTATATTTAGTTGCAAAAATAATTTTCCAGCAAGCCACCTACTATTTTCAACGCATATTATTTTCTAATATGTATCCAATTATGAATCTGCAAATCTTCTTATGAAACATCTTTACCTCAAAGCAGCTACAGCCAGGAACTACCAGCCAGCCTACTCTGAACAGAACAATTAATATCCCTTAGCAGCCTCTGTTGTAAAACTTGTAATGACTTTTTGAGTTGAATGAGACCGTTAGGAGCAATGCTGTGTCAGCACCAGCCACATTATTATACTTACACACTGGAATGCGGTAAATCTGCACCAGAAGATGCACGGGCTGTTCAGGCTGGGGGAGATTTATTTGAATTTTTTGGTTTCTTTTTCAATGAACCTGATTGTGGTTTGAAAAAAGGTCATAGGTTTGTGCAGTTAAATTGCACTAGTGAGGCTGTGTAATGTGTGAATTTGTGCTCCAGGTGGTGCCACTGTTAGCAGCTTTTTAGTGTTTGCATTTTTAACATTTCTATAGATTATTCTGTTTTTTAAGAAAATGATTTTCAATTATAGACACAAACTTGTTATGTTGTATTTACATGTGGAAGTTTAAATGTATGCTGGATCAGAATAATCAATTCTTGTAGGCTATCTAGAATTAAACTATTTTCGTGCAAATACTTCTTTGAATAGTAATGTAATTTATTATTAGTCCACAATGTTTATTATAGATATTTTTATCTGAAATGAAAAGATTAGCAAATGCACAATGCAACATAAAAGATAGTAAAGCAAAGGTTACTTTTATATTTTGTTCTCTTATAGAAGTGAAAAGCAGAAATTAAAATTCAGGCTTTGTTAAAGTACAGATACAATTAATAAAAAGGAAGTTAATGCAATCATTTATTAAACTATTAGTGTATATTTAATAGTTGAGACTTCAAGGCCACATTGATATTAGTTACAAATTATTGTTTTAACGATACATACTGATAGATGCCTCTACATCTGAAAAAAAAAAAAAAATTATTAAATACTTAAGGCTCACACTATTTTACTTAAACCTTTAATCGTGGAAAAAAATCATTTTAATCGATATGTGAGATGTATCACTCTTTGTGCAGCAGTGTGCATTTATGAGAGAACGCCAGTGATTGTTAATATGCAGTTAATTCTTGCTGCATTTGCCTCTGACTCCCTTTATGAGGCCTGTGTTAAAATCTGCAGGGGGTTGTAAGTGCTGATGATGCGGCTTCATTAATTGCTCTCCTCAGCCAGAGCAGCTGTTGATTTAAATCCCCCAATAGAAAGACTTCTGTTCGAGTCTGATACAGCCACCAAGCCTGCTGGACTGTAAAGTAGCCATTAGTGCATTGATTCCATGGCCCCCTGACTCCTTTTCACTGTCTTTAATCCTCGAATTTCAGCTTTGCCCGGATGGCAAAATCCTGATCATGATGGCACCTTAGTATAACTGCAAAATGTTTTAGCAGCTCAATAGCACTTAGAGCTGGAAGCATCGAAAAATATGCTGTCTCATTGTATTAGGCAGATGGTGTTTTGTTTCAAAACAAAACAAGTTATTTTTGTCCACCTATTATTTCTTGGTTGCACGGTCATTGAGGAGAATTAAAATACCTGGGCAGCCTAAATACATCATTAACATTGCGAATGGAAATGTTAAAACACAAACAAAGGAAGCACACACACACACACACACACACACACACACGTCCCTTTGTGCAGCCACAGCACACTTCCTGTTAACTGACCATTTACATTAATGTTTTACATTAATGTCTTTGTTTGCTTTTGGTGATGTTATAAATGCTGTGCTACATTCCAATACAGTTTAACAATATAAAGAACATAGCAGATGAAATGAGAGTCAAAGCACCAACTGAGAGGCATTTTTACGCCTCATATTTTGTAAAGAACACACTACAATACATATTAAATACTTAGTAAAGATAAATGTGACAAAGTGAACAATTTTGCCTATTGTGCTTACACACAGAGGAATTTGTCCTTCATATTTAACACATATGTGATGGAACTGTCAGCTGATTAGCTGACGTCTCAGTAAATAAATGCTCGTGTTTATTTTTGCTCTGTGCTGTTGTCTAGGAGAAACTGGGTTATTATTTACTTGTGGTTTTTCTCAGTAGTTTGCATCACAATCAAAAGAATAAAAATAACCCTGGCCTTATGCCACATAAATATTCCTGACATGGTTGTGTCAGAGTGTTGGATTTTTTGGGTCATGGGTGGAGATTATGATGAGTGTAGTGCTGTTTACACGCCTACCAATGCTTTTGTGTCTTTATACAGTTACGGTCAAAAGTTTATAATAACGATGTGTTGGTAAACTAACCTTCTTTAAAAAAGTAAAAAAGTTTTACAATAAAAAGGTTTTATAATTCTGGAGCCATTAAATCAGGATCAGTAACTGCTGACAACTTTACTGCTGCTATTATATAAAAATGTTGCCTCACATTATCTTGCATTTAAAGCTTATGTTATATCTTTTCTTAAAAAAATAAATATTGCAAACATGTAAAAATACATCCTGAAAAAAATATTTATTGACACAGTTGTAGATTATAATGACAACATATTATTTTTCCATATGTTATGAAACTAAATTATACCATGTGGAGTACAGTAACAGTAAAGTGGCAGTTTGCCTGGCAGCCTTGAAGAGGCATGTTTGTATAAATAACCATCTTCCATCTTATTGATCAGTCCATTCACTGCCATGTCATTATACGTATATTTAACAGTGTTCTGTTATGAACCTTTGTAGCTGGTGACATGCGATCAGAGCCTACTGCATACACACATGCACACAGGTGCATTCCAGGATATATTTCCATAAAGAGAAGACAAAAAAGAGAAGACAATTAAATATATATATATATATATTATAGTGAAGTACATACACATGACATCACCTAGGAGCTTTAATGATTTCCTTTTCCCTATTTGAAGTTAAACAGATTTTGAATTTGGACTGGGACTATGAGAAGCTGTTGATGATGCTGATATAATTGTAATAAAAGGCCCGAACTCACAATCTGTATTATCTGGAAACGACTTGCTGTAAAGCCACAGTGCCACCCGTGTCACAATACCACCAAGAAATTTCATCTTTAATCCCTTAAATAAATAAATATTTAAATGCTAGACATGTTCAAAGGGACCAGCTATGTTTCTCATAGTAAGTTCAAACAGTCAGATCAAATGAAAATGAGCATGTGACCTTTGTAAGTTAATTTATACATCCTGCTTCAACACTACCCTGTTTTTGATGCACCGCACTGTTATCATACATGGCAGACACTTGCATAATATATTCCAACCCCATTTATTTAGTGTTTCTATGGTTTCTGTTTTTATTGATGTTCACTGACATTTCTTAATAGGTCACATCCTAACACTGTGTGATTCTCTTTAGGACAAAAAAAGTCTTACACTTTAAGATTTCATATTCGTTCACTTCCATTATGTCAGGCACACATCTCTCTTCGGCGTTGTCTTGCGTGACTCTACTCAGTGCTCACTGTGTGGTTAGACCTGATAGCATCATCTATCAGAAGATTTATGCTGCACTGCAGCCCACTGCCTCCAGAGCTCCTCGCTAATGAGAGTGGTGAGCTATCTGCAGGGCTCTTCCCCACCTCCACATAAATCACCCTGTCAGCACAATGCTTCCTTAAATTCTGTTTTGGTTCAAATAATCTGGTTTTATATTTTTAGTAGAAAAAAACAGCAGATTCTGTGTACTGTACAGAGTTCATCAGAGTGCTTAACTTGACTACTTTTCTGTACTTTCAAAACACGAAACTACCATAAAAAGTTGTTTATTGCAGGGTTTTAATTTTGAAAAAAAATTCCATTGCTTAATTTTTGTATGTGAGCATCTAATATAATAAAGCTACTGTGCTTTAAAATGATGAAAATATTTAAAACATATAATTGTTTAAAAAAATCAAATTGTTTTACAACGTTATTTAGAATTCCATTTGCAATACAAAAGATACAATACATGTTCCTAGTGAGTGTTCATTTTTAAAAAAAATATTTTTTATTGCTATAATATGATAGTAATTAATAATGATAAAAACATTAGCACACTATAATTTTACTCACTCAAACAGCTTTTGTTTTTATGAGTGAAACACAGTAGCCAGAACACATTATCATTTAAATGCCTAAATAAAATGTGTACTTTTACCTTTGTGTAAGTAATTATTTCATTACAATAACAGTATTTGCATATTGTTTTTGATATGTTATTCATTTTCAAAAGTAGTTCAGATGTCAGTGATGATATTGCCCATCTATAAAATAAGCCACTCCCTTACTAAAACTAGAAAGATAAATGAATAAATTATTTAGTGATACTTTAGTGCTAATGAACATACAAATTTGAAACTTTTTCTGTGGTGGTTGGTAAGATGGTATGCAATGTGCAACCTGTTGCATAAATACTAAACACTTTCAAACTTAATGGGTCAATCACTTTAATGATCTAGCAGTGTATACTGTTTATAACTCTTAATGAACCCTTAAAACATATAAACATTATATAAACTCACTGTCAAATATATTTAATAATAAATATGATAAACAGTCAATCAAACATTTAAAACAAATGTTCACTTAATTAGTTTAAACATCATGTCTGCATTACAATATAATAATTTAGCAAAATAAAAAACATGAATAAATTACAAAATATCAGTGTTTTAGTGTAAATAGTAAAATGTATAGTAAATATTCTTTGGTGTATTTTTGTGAGGTTGGAGTCCCGGTCATTTCTTCCAATGTTCTGGAAGCAGTCGTTTCCATTTGTCACCCTGCAGGAGGGGAAACATGGTTAATTATTATACAGGGTTTCAGGTAATGATTATTCACCAGCTTTACAGGCTTTCTTTTATACCAGTGTTAATACCAAATATCAAAGTGCCACATTAAAAAAGGCCAACCATGAATAATGACATTACAGCATTATATATAAGTACCTATCATAAGTTGTCATACAAAAAGACTGGTAGGCATTAAAATTGTAAATAAATAAAAAAAAAAAAAAAAAAGTTTTCTTATTATTTCAATTGATTTGTTTATTTTTAACAGTATTTTTATTTCAGCTGTAACAACTTCCACAATTCTGTAATTGGTTTTTAGAAGATTTTTAAATCTGTCTGTAGGAATTTTTGCCAGAAGAGCATTTTTGAGGTCAGACACTGATAGTGACACTGCGAAGGCCTTGCTCACTGTTGTTTATCTAATTGATTCTAAAGGTGTTTGATTTTATTGATTTAATAGCTGTGTCTAACCCAGTTAGGTTCTTTTCCCCACCAATCTCACTAAACTACTTATTTAATGATCCCTCTTAATGAGCTTGGTCATAGTCATGCTGGAACAAAAAAGAGCCCTCCTCATAAGATTTCCACTTTGAAAATATTTCAAATTTAGAAACATACAGTAGTCTGAATTTTAAAGTAAAGCTGTTTCCTCACTTCACACTACTTGTGAAGGTTTGCTTGATTGCATGATGATGCTTGCTAATAAGCACTTAGAAACTTCCCACACAACAGGTTTATCATTTCGTGTGACCATGGATCATTTTCAGAGCATCTCTACCATGGCTACACATTACTCAATTTTGAGAACTGGTGAATTTCATTTAAATTAAACTATTTTTAATTTATGCAAATGATAGCTTTTCTCACAGTTTTGCGATTTAAAAAAAACTTTTTCCTATCAAATCTTTAATGCCAATGCATTTGTGTCTGTATATTTAGTACCCATGACTCACCTTAATGCCCCACCCTGACTCGCTGGACCTCTGTTTAATGTCTTCAAGTGTCTCATAGGTGTTGCCTTGTGAGGCACACTCCATTATATCTTCAGTGTTGTGTGATTGAGGAATCTGTTCATAAGTGTTGTCCATAAGTGAATATCTTTGCACTGGCTCACAGGGAACCTCAGCATACATAGCATTACTCATCTGGAGATGCTTCATGTCTTTGGGATTGGCAGGTTTGCCGGCCAACTGATAGAGTGGATTATTACTTAGCATATCTAAACTGTGGCTTGAGTCCACATGGCTGCTAAGTCTTTTGGCTTTTATGTTTTTGGGGTTAGGAGACAACCGATGTGGATGCAGCGTGGGTGTGTCCTTCCTGTATGAAGATTCTTCTTTTGAGGAATAATCCAATCTGGGGAGTGATATACTCCTGCAGTCTGACAGGCTGAGTTCAGAATAAACTGTGCCCGTTCCAGTAATGTCCTCAGCTCTGGCCTTCTGTGGGCTTTCTGTTTCATCATTAGGTGCCCGTGAGGAAATTGCAGTAGAATTTAATCTTTCCCTGGACTTTGGCTCTTTCAGTTGGGCATAAAGTACCATATTCTCTGTGATTACTTTTTCCTCCAGCGAATTTGACTTTGATGGCGAACCTCTTTTTGGAACTGGAGGTACTGCTTGAACTGGGGAAGCCTTTAAATAAAAATATCACATATGAGTAAGTTGTTAAGTTGTTAATTCCATAGGAAAAAATATGAAAAAACAATCAAACTAAGACTAATTAATAAATATTCCATAATGAGTAATGATTAAATCTGCTAAAAAAGAAGAAGCATGTTTATATTAGCCATACTGTCGTTATCCTACTTCCTTATGAAACAAGCCAGTCTTGTGTTGGTTGCTCAAATGAATTTGTTAGTTCTCTCATTTGTTGGTCACTTTGGATTAAAGCATTTGCAAAATGACTAAATGTAAATGTAATTACAGCAAAACTGGTATCTAAATTTAAATCATACTTGGGGGATTCTGATGACTTTGGGTGGCATGGATGGTGGCCGCTGAAACTGGTCTGCCTGCTGAGCACGTTGGTCCCAGATTTTCTTTATTGCCTCGACACTCACCCCAGGTTTTATTTTCGGCTCAAAATGCACCACATCATATTCACTGGTCGATGACTGCTGGAAAAACCAAGTGACATTTGAGTGCATAGATATTCTTTACCATTATACATATAAGTGTAAACTGATAAACTGATTACAGTGTAGTTAAAAGTGTATGTCTGGTGAATGTGATGCATTACCTCAAAACAAGAAACTGATAAATATTCCCCAAATGGCTCTATGGGACTCATTTTGTAATACTCTATCAAGCTGGTTAGTGTGTCATGCATTTCTGTGTCGCCTGTCACAAAAAACTGGCCCTCCTTATTCTGGTTAATGACAAAGTGCCGACAGCGGTCCCTTCCCCTAAAAACAAAGCAGTAACCAAATGTAAATCAATCATTTGCATATTAGGAAACTTATAAGACATTAAGGGCAAAACTTATAGAATTTTATACAACCCAACAGTACAAAGTAGACTGTACTAATTTCCCTTTATTTGATGAATAGCCTTTACTGTTACAGTTCGAGATAAGCCGAAATCTGACTTACTTATATGAGAGGATATATCCTGTGGCTTTATCACTGAGACGAATAAGGAAGCAGCCAAGCTCTTTATCTTTCAGATTATCTTCTGCATCCCTGTAGTACAGGTAGGTGGAAATAAAAAAATATATATTTTCTGACTGGACTAACAAGTATAATAGGGTTCAACTTAACATAAATGCTTTACATTAGCTAAAATACAAAGAAGAGAAGTTAATTCCTGTGTAGTATACAACATTATACATATAAAACATTTACAAACACTGTTTAGAATCACTGATTTAACCAATAAGTGTGTTTTTATTAATTAATATTAAATTAATAAATATTTTTAGATGCCAAGTAAAGAGTAAAATAATATGTATTTCATATTTAAATGAAGGGATATTTATATCATTTGAAATGGATTAAAATTACTCTTAAGTCCAGTGACAATTTGTTAAACACAATCAGCAGAACACTAAACATAATGCAGTAGCCAAAGCAGGTATTCAGGATATCAGGTACAAGTTGTCCAAAAGTTTAATAAGGACAGGTTTAATCACATTTACAATAAATAATCAC
Organism: Corydoras sp. C115; assembly: GCA_019802505.1. Lineage (NCBI taxonomy): Eukaryota > Metazoa > Chordata > Actinopteri > Siluriformes > Callichthyidae > Corydoras > Corydoras sp. C115. Next base: position 581,603 of record JAFMOC010000107.1, on the reverse strand, counting down.
ATTTACATGTATTACTGTATTAAAGCTAATTGCATTTTCAATTAAATGTTTACCAGTCTGATAAAAAAGTTATCTCTGCTGCCAAAAATAATTTTTACTATATTTGTACTATTTGTACTATATTTTATATATTTGTACTATATATTTAATATACGTGTAACGTCCAAGAATTTTAATAAAAAATATGACAAGACATCATGATTATGTACGCACATTTAGTAATACATTTAAAATTAAAGAGTTTAGACATACATAAATTAACCACATGTAAAAAAAAAAAAAAAAAAAAAATAAAAAATAAAAAAAAAGAACAAAACCTGTATTTCAAAGTCAGTGAAATGTCTGTGTCTGTGGTTCTCACTTTCTACTGATGAAACCCTGGAACCAGGCAGGAAAGTTTCCCTCGTGGAGGATGAGAGGAGCCTGGGTCTCTGTGAACCATTTAAGCGCCAGATCCTTCAGTTTGCTCTTGGTGCTCTCTGGTTCCATCCTCACCCGATCCTGAATGCGTTAGGAGAGAGTTTAATGCAGGCTATGATCAGTAAAGTCATATGATCAGTATGTTCTGTTGGCTTCATTTGCCTATGTTCCGCCTGGGTGTATAAAAAGCCTCAGGCTATTATAAAGCAGCCACTGTTCATCTTTATCTTTTCTGTTAGCCTAGACAACATCTCCAACAGTGCATATGGCAGTATACAGCTGTGCTTGTTAGTACTTTTTTGTTTTAACTAATTTTCCCTTGTAATGGGCTGTTATCTGATTAGTTGAATTAGGTTTGTTGAAAACAGGTACAACACTAACAAACACAGTGTAGAGCAATGGCTCACTAAGACTATAGACTAGAAACAAAGGTTATGTTGATGCTATGAAGCTCTTAGGAATCTGTACCATGTAAAGATCTGTTACAGGATAAAATACAAACAAAAGACACTTTTGTTTTCATGAGGTAAAAATTGTATGCAGTAAAGTTGTGATAAATATCTATTTAAATTTGTGTGTGTCTGTTTTTAGTAATTCAAGTCATAATGTTTACCTTCAGAAAAAACAACAGGCATGAATGAAACCGATGAGACTTGGTTCTCTTCTGCTCCATCAAATGTTCTCCAGCAAAGTGTTTAAGTTGAGGTTTGAGGCGTGCACCAGGCCTTAGAACTAATGAACGCAATGTATTAATATAGTATTCAAAACAATTATTAATATTAAAAAAAAAATTTCACACATGTAGTAAACCTTCACCCCACCCTCACAAATGAATAAATAAATAATATGTTATTATGCCATTCACTTTGTATAAGCCACGTGTTATTGTTTCCCAAAAGTTAAATTCAATTAACAAACACATTGCATAAGTAATAAAATTATAGTTCATAATTGTGAATGTTTAATTCGGCCTAACACATTTATTTAGTTATTGTGCTAGGTATTCTAAACATGTGTAGAAATCAGAGCGAAACTATGTGAAGACGTACCTGCTGAGGAGCAGTGCTGCATATGCTGTAGTTTTTGTCTCATGTTGCACAAGGCAGCTGTTCACCTTGGCTGTTGAAGAGGAAAGAAAAGGCGTTCTGAAGGAGTACCGACAAATACAGTGCTAATATACATTGCTGACATTTACATTACGCAGGGTTCCAATAGGGGGTGGAAAATTCAGAGGCGACAGAAGAGAACAGCTCATCCGTTAGACTACAAATGAAGAGGAAAAAAAGCATACGCACTCTGTATCAAATGCTTGAGGGTTTTCACCACCTTTGGGTTTCCTGAAGACAAATGGAACCAAACAAGCTGAGGAAAAAACTGTGGTTGCAAATGTTGCCAGCAAAGAATGGTGTATTTCAAACAGACTGTGACATGGGTATAGTTTACAGTATGAATTACAATGTGCCAAGTTATAGAGAATTAGATACTTTAAGTAAGTACATATAAATAAGTTTTGTTAAAGCACAATGGTTTATTTGTTTTACCCAAAGCTTTATGAAAGACAGACTAATGTAGTTATTCAAACGTTTTTTAAATTAAAACTGAACTTAAATTTTTGTTTATATGTATATTCTGTGTTTTTTGTCACTTTTTAAAGTTTTCATTAACACTTGTATTTATATATGAATCCTTTTTTAAATGTGAGAATAATTTATCAGATTTTTTTCAGATGTATTCATATGTATTAATTTCTTTTTTTTCTGAAAACAAAAACATTTAAACATTTCATTTAAGTATCTGCTTTGTAATTCTGCTGTTGAAATTTTTGCCTGGAATACCCTTAAACATAAGATTACTGTAATGTACAGTTCCTACATCATGGTTTGAGGCTGTGTGCTTTTATTATTGTTTGGGCAGCGTGGCCTACACTTTCCCCGAAGTATGTGGGACACCAATACATTCATACCTGCCTACTAGCTACTAGTTTCACCCAAAAGCAGTTCCCTCAGATCCGCCAACAATCACACAAAGACTCACAGTGGAACTACTGTAACTTTTTACCTGACCTCAATTCTTTTGCTCAGTCACAGGTACCGTATGATACAGTAGCTCCCTTTGGACAATTATGAATCACATTACGCCCTGCGAGTGCAGAAGGAAATTTCACATGACTAATTTACAGTGGTTTGCATGCTCATGTGTATGTATACTTGTTTCCAGTAAAGAATCAAGACACTGTTCCTGTGCAGACTGTTAGAGGATGATATCCCATTTATATCAATCTGGTTCTGGGAAAGGAAACAGTTCTGAAGGAAACCCTTAACAGTATTGATGCTTGGTTGTACCTTTACTCTTACATATAACTAAAAGTCAATGCAACACTTCCAAGGGGAATTATATAAAACAACCAGAAATTATACTGGTATTGGTATAAATGCACCCATATTCATGTTCACATACCAATTATATTACTTATAGCATATTAGAAATTGTTCAATAACCAAATTAAGGTGCAGCGCTTTCATATAAACTCAAAACTTTGTGTTTTATAGTGACTCTATTATATTCTATAAAAAGATTCTAACTGTCCTTGATATCTTAACAGAGGCTGTTCAAACTCCAACAAACTTGTCATCCAGATCCCCTACAGTTAATTATTTATTTTATGAATAAGGGAAGGAAAAGCACCTGTTATAATATAATGACATAATTCACACATCATTGACTTTAAAAAAAAGTTAATTGTTTACAAAAATTCATGGAAAAACTCATTGTCATATATGTATATATAGTTATGTATATTTTTTTATTTTACTATATATATATATAATGCTTGCTTTTGTTTGAATATACGGCAATACGGCAGTTTAGTAAATAAGGTCAACATTGCTTAATTTTCCATCTTATTGCTGAAGGTTAGTGATAGACAGGGGGTGGAAGCAGTCTGATTGGTCTTGCATATAAGATATGCTTGACATTTCATAAAGGTCACACATCAGATGGGATAGAATGTCACCATGAGATTGTTTGGAGCCAGTGGTTCTGCACTAGTACAGTATAGAAAATGTATTTTTGCATACTTGCATGTAACTTATCCTGAATATACTGAATCTGAATGTTTACTAAAGTAATATCTGTGAAAAATTTCACAAGTGCTAATACAAAATACCCCTTGCTATTGTTTATTAGTGAAATGTCTTAACAGAAACTTGTAACGATGACATCAATCAGACGTCACGTTCATACAGTTTGCAGTTAACTCTGTAGCACAGGAAACCAAAGTGTTTCGCTCCCAAACAACAGCTCCAGCAGCAGCTACCAGCAACCAGAATATGACGTTTAACCTTGTGACCTACTGGAAACACAGGGTTTAACTGATCCGAATGATGCACAGTGTCATAGATCTCCCAGTATCTTTGTGTAACAGGCAATTCCTCACTTCCAGTGTCCTGGTTCAACCTTATCAGGTCTTTATCAGCAACATATATAATGCTTTAGAATGATACACATGCTTAGAATGAGAGAACACACACACACACACACACACACACACACACACACACACACACAAAAAAAAGGATAAGTATGAAAAATGCTGTGTACGGTACAATTCAGATAGAGCATTGTTTTTATATATAATTTCAGCCCTCTTCATGGTTCAAAAAATTAAAATTCTTTATGCAGCATTAACAACGACTGAATAAATGTACAAACCCACGCAAAAAAAGGCTTCACTCGACGAAGGCGGTGTCAGATGTAACATCTTAGTCTAATGAGTTTGTGGAGACAAAGTTCAGTTATGTGTTTGCACCTCCCAGTGGTGACCTGCTTCACAGACACTTGCATCTGTATGCTCTACGTCAACATTAAATAGTGAATGTTAAAAACAGACAGGATTTATCATCAATAATTACTTTCTGGTGATTTAAACTTAACAACTGTAAACAAAAAACTTGTTCACACAAATAAATAGAAAAATAAATACGGCTACAGTCATTAAAGTGTACATAAATTCCCAGCACATACAGCACTAGTTCTTTAATTTATTATTGGTGACTTATTGTTGTTCTCCCAACTTAAACTACTTCTAACCCATAAAGCTTCTCTGCTAGATTTATAATCTATGCAATTTCTCTCCTCTGAACAGTGTTGTGCATGTTACTGTAAATTAGTATGCCAATGATGACTTAAATGATGATAAACTTACTTACTGTTTAGAAATGTTACTTATTACTGCATTACTGCATTACACAGCGCAATTAAAATACAATGGTCTGCTCCTTCACATGAATTTTTAGACCATTTCAAGCTGGCTGCTCAACCTCATCATCTCATCAATACTGTAACCCATTGCTTGCTGGTCATTCATCTTGTACAATCAAGCTTTTCATTGACTTCCAGCAGATGGCTACATCCAGTACAAGGGCCTGAGAGTGAATTGATTGGATGGATTTACATTAGAACAGATTAGCAATAGGTCAATATTTGATGATTCTGCACTTCAGCTCACTGCTACATAATTTAGCTTGCTCCCTAGGTTGTGTTAAGTTTTTTCTGGTGTCTTATGACATATAAACATGAAACTTGTAAATGGTGAATTGTAAAACCAAATTGTTAATAGGTGCATATGTGTGTGTGTGTGTGTGTGTGTGTGTGTGTGAAGGGGGTTTACCCTGTATACTTTGATTGGTTTTAGGCTATTTAATGGGCTTCTCTTCCCAATCAATGAGGGCAAAGATCACTACAGGATAAATAGGATATTTTCATGTCTTTGGGGAGAACTTGATAGTGTAACTATTCATTCATTCATTCATTCTCTATTAGGGTCGCGGTGGGGTTCCTCATGCTTGTCCAGGGGAGAACGTCTCGGGCGCAGACAGACCCAGGACAGGGCGCCAATCCATCGCTGGGCACACACTCACTCACACAGACACACTCTATATGGGGCAATTTGGAGAATTCAATTGACTTGATCCATGTTTTTGGACTGTGGGAGGAAACCGGAGAACCTGGAGGAAACCCACATGGACACGGGGAGAACATGGAAACTCCACCCAGATGAGGATTCGAACCGGGAATCCCTAGAGCTGAGAGGAGAACATGCTAAACCACTAAACCACCGTGCCACCCATGTTTAATATTTTAATTTTGAAAATGTTCTATTGTACTCATTATTAGTGTTTCCACTTGTTAATTGAGAAACGTATCCATCCAACAATACAACACCGAACTACAATTTTGTCACAAAGCAAAGAAAACGATGTTAAAATAACAATTAAAATAATATATCGTTTTGTAAAAGAAGGTGGATTATTGAGAGCAGTGTTGTAATGTTTTTTGTGCTTTTTCTCTCAGACTCCGGGGAGAACGTGTTGCCCCTGCGCTCGTGAAACGCACTGCGCCTGCGCGTTTGACCTCACCGCGTTCTATGCAAGCACGCGCGCGTAGCGCCGCCAGGAGCACGTAACGGACTCCATTTCCCGAAATGCTTAGCAACAGCATGCGCGCGAGCGACGCGTCACGTGGATGGAAAAAGCAGGGCGCATTCGGCACTCGGCAGAATTTGGAGTGAAGATGCGCGAAGAGGAGGAAGGCGCGGCGGCCGCTCCGGCCAGGAACACCCGGGTTACGGGGGCCAAGTCGGTCGACGTGGCCGAGCTGGAGGGGGCGAAGGAACAAGCGCAGAAACTCTGCGGCTACCTGAACAAACTGGTGGGCATGGGGCCGCTGAAGGGCTACAAAACCCGCTGGTTCGTCTACGACCCCCGAAAATGTAACTTGTATTACTTTAAGTCCCCTCACGACGTCCTGCCGCTGGGCCACATCGAAATCGCCGACGCCTGTTTCACTTACGACGTGGAGGGTGAGGAGGGTCAGTTCGAGATCCGCACGGCGGCCAAAGAGTTCCAGCTGAAGGTATGTCCAGCCCGCACTGGATCCCAAAATCAGCCTCTCACCGCGCAGTCGATCTGCTCTCTCAAAGCTCTCACACACTTTCAGTTCATTTCATTAGAAATTCATTTGAGAACCACGATGTCAAATATGCAAGTTCTGCTTTTTTTGGGGGGATTTAACTGTTTATTTAGTTTTTTAGTTGCAGCCCCGCCCTCCTCCTTCTGTCTGTCTGTCTGTCTGTCTGTCTGTCTGTCTGTCTGTCGTTCTCTTGTTTACAAACATATACAATCAGTACATGCTCACTGAACCTCTCTGATTCTGTTAATAGTTCAGCTTTCAGTGCTGTGAACGTTCTCCCCGTGTCCGTGTGGGCTTTCCTCCGGGTTCTCCGCTTTCCTCCCACAGTCCAAAAACATGGATCAAATCAATTGAGTTCTCAAAATTGCCCCCATATAATGTGTGTGTGTGTGTGTGTGTGTGTGTGTGTGAGTGAGTGTGTGCGTGCCCAGCGATAGATTGGCGCCCTGTCCTAAGTGTATCTGCCCAGCGCCCAAAACGTTCTCCCCTGGATGGGCATGGGGAAACCCCCCCCCCCCAAGACCCTAATAGAGGATAAAGCGGAAGATAATGAATGAATGAATAAGTGCTGTGAACGTCTAACTACACAAAGTTCATACACACAAAATATTGAAATGCTACTGAAAATGCATTAACAATTATGCAAATTAATCTAGTAGAATATTTCTTCACATTTTGAGGCTTTGATGACCTGGATTCACCAGACATTACATGTTGGTAGAACTTTCCCCCCTAGGTTTCTTGTACTTTTTAATTTTTAAAGCATGTCCGTACAGTGGACAGTTATAGTTCATTTTTTAATTTTAGTTTATTCCCATTACAAACCACACTTCAAAAAAGTAATGTAAAGGTAACACAAGCATAAGCTTTACCTTTTCTATTTACGTTTGTGGTTTCTTCATTTGCAGGTGTGAGTTTCTGTTTTTGAATTTTGCATTTCTCCATCTGGTTGAAGTAGGTGGTCACCTAACTATCAGTTGCTATATGCATAGAGACTAGTAGTGCATACATAGTAAAATGTTCTTTATTATCTGTGTCCTGTAAGTATACTGTGGTACTTATTAAATACACATTAAGTGTAATATGTAACAACACCTATTAAGTGCACGTTGAATTGTACCATGTAGCCAAGCATGTGCTGTTTGAACAGAGGTAGCTTTTCTTTCTGAAGTCACAGCATCCATAAACACTGGGACACCTATCAGGTTAGAGAATGGAATGCTTCGTTTTACACCCAGGCGTGTATCATTCACAGAGGGGCATGCTCTGTGCACAGAGTGAGTTGAGTGGCATGTGCTGTTTACACATGGGTGCTCACCAGACTTTAGAGTGGAATGCTGAAATACACTGTTTTGTAGTAAGCAGTCCTGCCCCTTCCAACTACAGTTCAAAACGTTTGAAAGCAAATGCTAAATTTCAGTCACCACATGAGTGCAAAGGATGTATCTGTTGTATTATGAAAATCATACTACACTTCATGACTATGTCCCTAAAAAATAAGGATCCTTCACTTTGGGATGGCTTTCTATGACATAGTGATCAAAAATGCAGCCTGGGCATTAGGTTTGCAGTTTATATTTCTGTATCCAGGGTTAAAATAAAGTATTAAACCCTTCTTATCTGTTGATGTGACTCTTGCAATGACAATGTTGCAACAGTTTTGTAGTTCTATTTAAAACTATACCACTGGCTACTTAATTGCCTTTGTGTGATGGTTGTTATGCTTTGGTCTTGTAAATGTGGTTTAAAATGTCTATTTCTCTTTCCGTTTGACTGTTTTGTGCACAAATGAAAGAAAGCTTCAAATATCCTCATACTATTTTCCATTTTCTAGCTGAATCACTTATTATATTACAGACTTTTGGATGTTCAGTACAGTATTTTAGTTTTTTATTTTCAGACTGAACTTGCTAATAATTCTTTAGAGTTTTTAAAGTTTTTTAATAAGTCAACCTCTTTGTTTCATTTAGTTCTTCGTTACTCATACTTCCTGTTCCTAATAAAAACTCTATTCAGAGGTGTAGTATGGTAAATATGAATGTTTTCCATCAAACACTAACAGACGGTAGTCCCTCATGTGCGCATGGTGGTGAGGTGTTTTTTGAAAATTATTAAACCTTAGTGCAGTTTAATCTGGAAGTGAGACTGAAAGCAACGTGATCTGCTCAGTCATGATTACACCTGACCCTGTTCCTCTAACGGGACTGTTGTCTACCACCTGCAGTACCAGATACGCACTGTGTAAAAATACTTTCACAAAAACTTCACAGTCTGTTGGCATTGATCAACCAAAGTCTGCATAATAAGATTCAAGGAGGAAGTATACAACCCAAAACAAGAAGTGGATTAGTTACAGTATTATACACTGAAGCCACGCAGAACCAAGTGGATGAATAAGACATGAAGCTGATGTTTAAGATCTTTTTGAATATTTCCTTTTGTGCAGGCCCCGAACAAGAAAACGATGCAATACTGGCTTCAACAGCTCCAGCAGAAAAGGTGGGAGTTCAGTAACACAAGGGGATCCGGCAACCGCGAGAGCAGTTTTTCCCCAAACATGCAGCACCCACATACAGGCCTGATCGCCAAAGATACAGGTGTGTTTGAGAAGAGTATAAAATAAACCACATTAGACAGAATAGATAAATATTATATATGTGTGTGTGTGTGTCTGTATGCAATACAATATAATCTTTGAGTTGATGGCAAAGGTTTATAGCCAGATTGGGAACAGATCTCTTAATTATTAAACCATTTATTTATTCATCCTTATCCTTTTGTCATCATTAATGCAACCTGCTGATGCTGGCTAAAAGGGCTGAAGCCTATCCCAGGTTGCTTGCTCATCATAGTGCAGACACAAGCATCATTTCCCTCTAACGTCTTGGTGTAAGAGGGAATTGGAGTTCCCGGGGGAAATCCATCCAGACAGAGTGAAAAGGCAATTTCCACACAAAAAGTACCTAGTCCACCTAACCAATGAATAAAACCAGGACTTCCCAGCTGGTAAACGACGAGGCAAATCAGCATCTGTGGTCTCCTCTAAGAGTTTCTCCTGTAGAAAGCTGTAGAATGCAAATGGAGGAGCAGCACATTATTGGACCCTCAGTTCACATACCTAGTGCCTTAAACATCCAGCAGATGTCACTGTAGTGAGCGGCTAAGGAACCCAAAAATGCAGTCTGCCCTTGTTTTCTACAGGCAGTTGGCCTATAAAGCTCCCAGGCCAGAGTCACTGTTTAAAAATAAAATATGATTCAGCAGTTTGATGCTGAACTTGTGATTAGATGTTTGAATGTTTCGTTCTCGGCACTGTGTCATTGTTGCTTCTATGAGCAATGTTCTGAAGCCGTATCTGCTTCGATTTAAGATGGAAAAATCTGCATACTCTACATACTGCACTGAAATCAAACCCAGGCCCTTGTAGCTACGCCACACTGCATCACCGCGTCACTCATAGATGATTGAACATCACATAAATACTTTTTTGATTAATTTACTTTAATAAAACTTTTGTTTAACTTTCAGATAGTCTTTTCTGAGCTGGCCATATCAGCAGTGCATTTTGTGTGCACAGGGGTCACAGTACAGGTGCATTATTATTATTATCAAAAGAGCTCGGGTGGAGTCCATACTAGGAAATGAGCAAAGATTTAGAAGTAGAATTCACTAAAATCTCAAATATGTGATTCTGACTTGATTTTGTGGAATAAACAGTTTTAAACAGTTTTCTTTGTGCAACATACAGAGGGCACAGGTCATTTGTTCACATTTTTCTAAAGCCACACACACACACACACACAGCTGAGGTGAGCAGCTGTTGCCCTTCGTTGGTTAAGATGCTCATCATTGTTGTGGTAGATGTGGTTGTTACTTTACTGCACTGGAGAAGCAGTAGCAATAGAGCATTAATTAGGTAAAAAAAAATTTTCCGGGCTAATCTGAATGAGTTTTTTTTCTGGTGTTGTAGACTCCGTAATCCCCGAGCTGCTAAATGAAGGCTTGGAGAGTGTGCGCAGTGATTTCACAGAGGAGGCCAACGCTAATGGCTTGGTTGGACTTCATACAGCAAGGAATGTTACAACACCAAACTTTTCATTCCGACAGTGGAGTAGTGAACTGAGGTAAATCCCTGCTGTGTGTTTGTGTGTGTGTGTGTGTGTGTGTGTTAAATATTTTTAAAAGGTTCGATTAGCATTGCTGCCTTAACATTTCTTCTTTTGGATGGCGTGGGAAATGTTAATCAAATGTTAGTACACTTTGACTAATAGGAACTGAAACATAGCTTTGTTTCTCTAGGCCCTTGGTGTCTATTAGTATTTTAATTATTGATTATCACATATTTTCAAACTACTTTAATGACATATTTATTAAACTACTTTACTACTCACTATTTCTGTATAAGTTTTTGTAAAGAGCAAGCTTATTGTTTCTCACCATAAGGTTGTTTCCTCTGTATTATGTATCGGGTTATAAAATGTGTTTTCTTTGAAACAGCCATCAAAACACTTCATTAGGGAATCAAAACTCTATAGTAATTCCCTTCTGATTTTTTAAAAACATGTAATTCAACAAACAAAATGTACAAAAAAAAATTTTCACCCTTTTTGCTTCAGAAACAGCATGTCTCATCTGCGACCGACCCGTAGTGCAGAGAACCGACGCAGTGTGTTTTACACCGGCAATAGTGAGGAATGGGAGATGGTGGACAACACCAAGGACATGCCGGAGCACAAACCTGCAGCTGACAGCCAGCGACGGGAGAACCTTTTACAACTCCAAAGACGTGAGACTCCTGCAGTCATTTCTCTGAAATCAGAAATTGTACTCTCCTGTAATACCATATGTTTTTAGGTTTATATTTGTTTTGTCGATGGAGACTTTTTAGAAAATTTTAACTGTTTTGAAAAATACTCTTGTAGCTTCAAATATTATGTTACATTAATTGATAAAAGTTTGTTTTGTTCCGCTCAGATTCCACTGGCTCAGCATTCACATTCGATTTCCGTAACTCTTCGCGCATTTTACGCCCATTCCAGCTGGGAATAACCAAATCGAACCGCAGTGCAGAAACATCACCTGTGGAGTGTAATGGCAATAAGACTTTGGAGTTACAACTCCAGCTGCAGAGTCAGCAAGAAGAGCTGAACCACATGCATGAGGAGCAGCGCCGCTATCAGGAAGAGCTTGCAAGTCAGAAGGTACAGTAGAAAGGGCTTATTGTGTTTAATAATGATTTGATAATGCAAATTTCACTAATCAAACAAACATTAGTCAAAATGATTTAGTGTTTTGAAAAGTGTCACTTAACTTGACTTAGTCCAACTATTAGTTTGATTAAGGGTTTACACTTTACAGTTTTTTTCTTTCGTGTGTCTCTATGTGTGAACTTTCGGCACTGTCTGTGTGCACTCATCTGTCTGTGTGCACTCATCTGTCTGTGTGCACTCATCTGTCTGTGTGCACTCATCTGTCTGTGTGCACTTTCACGTGTCAGTCTCAGTTTGTTAGTGATTTTAATAGCTTTTGCATTATATGGCATCTGCTGTGTTTGTTCACTCTCACACTGCTGTTTTTCTGCAGACATGTGTATCAGGTGCCATCAGAACCACAGAACTGCAGCAGTACTATTTATGTACTGCTTAAAAATACAGATGCTTGCAGGTATATTTAAGAGCATTAGAAGTGATGCGTGTCTCAAAGTCTCATATTTAACAGTCTGCATTAACAGATGTGGAATTACATTTGGCTTATTTTCTAATCAATAATTTTATTAACATATATAATTCTCTTATTTATTTTAAATGTTATGGGTGTTAGTGTGATAAAAGTATGGTGTGTTGTGGTTCTGTCTAAACTACTATTTTTCATAAGGCACCTCATAACTCTCAATGGCAAATATAAGTCTTAATGTAGAAAAATTACTTGGTTTGGAAAGTGATTCGTTTTTTAGTACGAACTTTACATAAACTATCAATTATCGCAACCTGACATTAGTTAATTTTAACTTACGGAAGTTCCTTCAGAAGTACCTTGAGATAAAGTTCTACAAAGGCAGTTTCAGAAAGTTAGAAAAGGTCAACAAATTGCACTGAATTTCACCATTTCTTTTAGTAGGTAATTAAGAAATAAAAAAATGAAATCACCACATACCAGCAAAGTGAGTACAGAACTTTTAATGCAGTGCGATTGCAGTATTTGTACTAAACAACTTGTCTTTTAAGTAAGAATTTTGAAACATTTGTGATTTGCACACAACAGAAGATCAGAAAAACAGGATATTTCTCCAGAAATACAAAACATGTCTGTTTATTACAAAAACACAGGAAAGCAGGAAATGCAATGAGACTTTTTAAATAATGCAGACCTGATGGAGGTTGCTAAAAAATATTTTTTTAAATGCATTAAATTTCTTATTAAACTTCAAGCAAGTGTTCCTCAGTTTCTTGGATCTAAGCTTCTAAGATGGAACTTAAAATTTTACCAAAATTTTACCAAACTATTTTCAACTCCTACCTCAATCAACTAAATAGATGGTGTTCATAATTTCATGGTTAGAAGTCTGTCATTAACAGCAATTGACTGGTTTTATTAACTTAAAAAAATTACAAAACCAAGCATAGTTTCAGATTTTAAAAGGTAAGTAAGGGTTCACTTTTTTATAAATGAATTGATTGTTCATTATCAAATAAATATTTTATATAAAATTTACAGTTACAACATTTATCAGAACATCTATTTTGGCTTGGGTCAAATTTATATTCTCTGTATTTCTACATGAAACTGTAACTGTATACACCAGTATAACATTCTGAATAACTTTAAGGACCCAGTTCTTGATCTCAGTAATGGCAGGCTGGCTGTACTTGCACTGTAACCATTTAAACATTTTGGGTTGAAGTCCAGTACTTTAAACACCTGCCATCCCTCAAATACTGCTGTTCACATGACAAAGCATTTTATGACCAAGAGTTAACATTTGAATAAGATAAAGTAAAAGATTTTTGCTTTGTTTACGAATTTACACAAGTTAAACACATTGTATAACTTCTGGACATTTTCAGGTAAAGCTTTTACACTTGTCCAAATGCACAGCTCCCCCTTGACATTAGAACTAAAACAATACCTCATACATCCTTCAATATAAATGGTATGAATTATATAAATATTTACTTGAATAATAATTGAATATAATGTGTTTAATGAGTCTTATTAATTGTTTAGAAACACAATGGCTTTATTGACTGGTAAATTTATTGATCCAAACCGTTTTAGGGACCTTTGGCCTTGGAGGACTTTGGTCAAGACAGAAAAAGGCTTTGTTCATTAGCTCATTAAGCTCTTTCTCTCTCTGAGGCTGTTTTTTCTTTTGAAATAGGAGTTAGTGCGTCTCCTGCAGCAGACTCTGCGGACCACACAGTGTGACCGCTGGCCAGGGGAGACAGAGACACCCCTGGCTTTGGAGGAGCGGGACAGGCAGATCCAGGACCTCTGCCGCCACATGGAAAGACTGGCTTTGGAGAAAGAAAGTCTGCAGCAGGAACTGAAAAGTCTGAAGATTAAAGTGGGCGATATTAACGATAAGCTAGGCATGCTGATGGAGACCATACAAGCTAAAGATGAGGTCATCATTAAACTGTCACAGCAAAGCCAGGAAGAAAGCACAGAGGCACCTGAATGTATATCTCCATCCTCAAGGGAGCAAGAAGAGCTTAATCACCTAAGGGTAACTTTCACATTTTTATTCATGTTTCTAGCACTAAAGGATTTGTCAGCGTTCTCCGGTTCCCTTCCACAGTTTAAAAACATTACTGTGTAAGTGTGTGTGTGCCTAGCGATAAATTGATGCCCGGTCCTGGGGGTATCTGCCCACGCTTGAAACGTGGTCTGGGTACTGGGTGATACTAAATTGCCTATAGATGTAAATATTGAGGTAAAATTGTCAGGGTACTTGTGTGTGTGATGTAAAATGTTTGACAAAATCTTCATTATTTGAATTCAAACACATGTTGCTTCTGAGAACAAGTCCCTCTGATCATCTTTAAGTGAAATTTGCTTTATTTCAAAACATTATGCACAATAATTATATTTTATGATTTGTTTTTTTTTGTTTTTACTCACAATGACCTCTTTCTATATTCGTATCTTAACATGTCAGGTTTTTTTTTTTTTTTTATCTTTTAGGACAGCCTTCAGGGCTACAAATCTCAAAATAATTTTCTTAATAAGGAGATCCTGGAGTTGACGGGGCTAAGGAGGCTTTCTGAAGCTCGAGAGAAGTCACTGGAAGCAAAGGTAAGGAAGGCAGAGCAACAGTCTGTAAAATGGCATTGCATTGACAGTGTATTATTTGTTTTATAATTTTTGTATTATTTTTGAATTAGTGTTTGTGTTATTGTCTCTGTCTATGCAGTACAGTGCTCTAGAGGCTAAACTGTGCCAGGTGGAGAGTAAGTATTTGGTGCTGCTTCAGGAAGTAAAGACTCCAGTTTGCTCCTCCTCTGAGCAGAGTCCTAGTGGAGAAGTCATATCCAGACTGCTGGAGGATGCGCTGCAGGTGGAGAGCTCTGATCAGCAGGGGCAGACGTTTTTCAAACCTCATCCTGTCAGGTAGAACCACGGTCATCTCAGTGTCTAGATATCAACCTCTGGTCTGACTCTTGACATCTAAACCCGACAAAATAGTATGCAATGAATGAATGTATTGCAAGATTTACAGTTATCCAAATGTGTTTACATTTCTGGACAGTAATAAATGCATATTAACAAAAAAAAAAAAACTAACAAAAAAAAAAACAGATGTACTAATGTCTGTAAATTTTAAAACTACAAAGTCCATGTATATGGATGTATTTCCAAACTGTTTTATTATGTTTTTGATTATAGAAGTTTAAAGATTTTGAGAATGTTGCTGAAAAATGTAGCACAATACAGTGTCACCTTTTTTGTTTTAGTGAGTATGATGCATGTGGCTTTAAAACAGTCTCAGAGGAAGATGACGAAGAGGAGAAACTGGTAGCCAAAGTACGGGCTCTTGAGCTCAGGACACTCTCAATGACTGACCAGGAAGTTTCTGTTGGAGTGAAGTGGGAAAACTACCTGGCGAGTACCATGAACAGAGAAATGATGCGTTCTCCAGAACTGAAGGCATTAATCCGGAGTGGCGTCCCTCATGCGCATCGGTCCAAAGTCTGGAGCTGGTGCGTTAACATCCACGTGAAAAAGATCCGCGACAGTTTGTCAGCAGACTACTATGAAAACCTGCTGTGCACAGCCAGGGACAAACCAAACCCGGCCTCTAAGCAAATTGAGCTGGACTTGCTGCGCACACTACCAAATAACAAGCACTACGCCTCACCTTCAGCAGATGGCATCCAGAAGCTCAGAAATGTGTTGCTGGCATTCTCTTGGAGGAACCCAGACATTGGTTACTGCCAAGGTCTTAACAGGTAAACGTCAAAAAAAAAAAGAACATCGATAATCTCATCTCTTTTCTGGGCAGAAAAAACTCGGGGCAGGACCCACACTCCATCACACAGACATTCTCACACTATATAGAGCAATTTAGAAAGGGCTATTTACCTTGAATCTATGTTTTTAGCCTGTGGGAGGAAACCCTAATAATTCTTCTTGCTTAGTCATCTGAGCAGTGACTTGTATTAGAACCAATGAAAGCTTAATGTTTAGGGCTTAGTACATTTGAACCTTCACTCAGACATTGACCCAGTTCTTAGTCCATATATCTCTGTGCTTTACAATCTTCCACTTATTTATACACCCAGTCATTCCAATTCTTTAGCCACCCAACTGTTTATACAACTATACACCTAACCACTCTGTTCTTACACTCATGTATATGAAAGTCTGTCCACCAGGCAGATGGATTATCTGCATCCATTATTTTGCTAATGTTGATTTGGATTTATTTAGGCTTGCTGCCATAGCTCTTCTCTATTTGGAGCAGGAAGAGGCTTTCTGGTGTCTGGTCAACATTGTAGAGGTGTTTATGCCACGGGATTATTACACCAAGACACTTCTTGGCTCACAGGTACCACTACAAGTTTTCATTATTTTATTTTATTTTTTTGTTTTGACTCTGAAAATGTCAAAAGGCTTAGAAAAATGTTGATTACCAGGACATCAACACAACAGAGATGTGTAATTTTATGTTGATAATTAATAATATTTATAGACAGATAATTTTAGAGATTTTTAAGGTTATGATCACTGATTAATTCAGTGTTAACGGGTAAATATAACGTTTTTTTTGTTGTTTTTTTTCAGGTTGACCAGCGTGTTTTTAAGGACCTGATGTATGAGAAATTGCCCAGACTGCATGCTCATTTCGAGCTCTATAAAGTGGATTTCTCTCTTATCACCTTTAACTGGTTCTTGGTGGTGTTTGTAGACAGTGTGGTCAGTGACATTCTCTTCAAAATATGGGATGCCTTTCTCTATGAGGGACCAAAGGTACAAAGCATCTAAACACCCACCCTTTAAAAAACTGTTTCTGAGTGAGCAGTACCACTGTAGGTAATAGTGTGTTAGGATCCTTAACAAATATGACATCAACCAGAAAGAATGAGTGTGCATTTTTAATCATTTCTGTTTTGTTTTGTAAAATATGTCCTCTCTTCTGCATATTATGAGATATTTGACCTTCTTTATTTCTCTTTTTCTTTTGACAGATTATTTTTCGCTTTGCACTAGCACTGTTTAAATGTAAAGAGGAACAGTTTTTGCGGTTGCAGGACTCTGTGGCTATTTTTAAATATTTACGATACTTTACACGGACAATCTTGGATTCAAGGTAAACTATTTGAAGATGCAATATGAAACTAATGAGATAAATATTAGACATTTAGTCAGCTTCTCTGGAGAGATGTAGGTCTCTGTCTCTCAAAGGTCTCAACTCAAAGTAATTAGAATTGTCTAATTTTACACTTACAGAGCAAATGCTGCAAGTATTCACAGCCAGGATTTACACTAGTGACACTGAAAATGCAAATTAACTTTGTATTTTGTATTAATTGCTACTAGGGGTGAGCTGCAATATTCGCTGATTTGACAATTCGATTCGGAGAACTGTAGTCGACTATGAACCTCATAGTCGACTGTACCATTTTGACCACATGGGGGCGCCCATGGCTGCTGCTAAGCATTAGTTTTTACATAAAATGTCTTTGTTTTCGTTATATATATAGCCTTTTGTCAAATAAAATCATCCTAATTTCTAGAAAAAATAAGAAAAACAAAAAAAAAAGGTTTTCTTTTTTTAGACAAACAAGTAAAATATAAAAAAATATATATTTTTTAAGAACTACGCCCTTAGCGCCATCTTGTGGTGAAATTTTAACTGATTCGACTATCAGTCGACTATAGGGAAAATCTGACGAATCAGATTCGACTATGAAAATCTTTAGATGAATACAGCCCTACTTGCTACTGTATGAAGCCATTAATGCTGTCCAGATATGAAACTTCTAAATAAACTAACATATAAACTTTAAGTAGCAGCTGCAGATAAAAATCATATAATGGTTCCCTGGTTTAAATCCTAAGATCCAAATGTCTTAAGCTGTACACGTTAAAAGCTAAGTTGCCTTTGTTTCTCCTTTTTCATAGAAAACTGATGAACACGGCGTTTGTGGAAATGAACCCATTTCCACTGAAGCAGATCCAGAACAGGCGCACCTTTCACCTGGAGAAAGTTCGACTAGAGCTCACAGAGTTGGAGACCATTCGGCAAACCTTTCTCAGAGAGAGGGATACCTCTGACAATGGACGTACACTCATCAGCGATGATGAGGAGGATAACTGAATGTCCTGTCAGTCAGTCAGCAAAGCCATGTGGCTCTGCCCTGGTTTGATTTGCACCATGAAGTTTCATATTATGGCTGATGGAGGGGAGGACTGCACTTCTAAACACTGTGGCTTTAATAAAGCACATTGAAATGTCCCATAGATACGCAGCGTATGTTCTCATAACAGATTTTTCTTAGAACAGTCACTATTTACTAGTTGGATTTCAACTAATTGATTACATTTTTTTATTCTTAAGTGTCCTTAAGCCATACTTATATATCAGTATAGAAAGAGAAAGTGATCTTGTGTTATACAAATCTATGTACACGTCTAAAATTACCATGAAAAGACCCTTTTTACCCACATGTGTGTTAAATGACGGGAGCATTTAATTCGTAGTTCGTTTCTTAAACATGTCGGTTAAGTCCAGATACAATCGGTACATTGCAGTTGTTATTTATATAACCACAATAATATGTCTTTGCATGCCTCACATTTTAAGTGTTGTTGCAGACACAAGTGTTTAGTCATCACTTTTTTTATATCATTCTTACAATAGCACTGTGTTACTTGCTTTACTCATGCTGGTATTTACGTTATGCCATATACAGTATTTCAGATTTTGCTGTCCAGGCTACAGCATCTTATTTTGGAACAAAAATATGGAACAATGTAAATCAGTTGTAGCAGTCTATTTTCTTTAACTGATTTGCATTGTTTGCCATCAGCTGAATGTGGACCAGTCTGAACAGGTTTATACAGTATGTTTATTCACGCACTATTTCCTTGTGGTCTTATCCATTTGTGCTGCATCATAAATGTGAGTTTAAAGAAGTAAACAGCTTTTACATTGAGCTTGTAGATCAAGCATTATGCACATTGGGGTACACTGTATGGCCAAGAAGTATGCAGACACATGGTCATCACACAAAATGAGCCGGGGAACATCTGATTCCAAAATAATAGGCATAAATATAACAGACTTTACTCATCTGAAAGGGCTTTCAACGGCTTTTCTGTGGTGCATTAACATTCGTAATGTTAAGGAGTTTAATGGCTCTGTGAAGGCCACTGGAATTCCTCCACCCCCAACTTTTCAAAACCTGACTTTATGGACAGTTCTAGTGAAAAAGAAGAAGTTATTACTAAATTCAGTTATTATATGCTCTTCTATTAACTTGATCCTTTGCTTGAACTAAGGGGAATGCAATGTATTTAATAATAAGAAGTATTTCTTTTTTGCTTTGATCAGAAAAAAAGCATTTTCATTTTATATTTTAATGCAGCATTTTATTTTATATGCATGTTTTTGTCTTTATTGAGGGACATTAAATGATAATCAGTTTACAGCTCTATATTTGACGTAATATAAATTCTTATCTTAGGAGATGAATATTCTTTTAACTTTGAAATACAAACGCGTTTTTCAAAATGTGAAATAGTTTTGTGGGTTTTTCTGCCTTTGATTTGTCATGTATTGATGCTCCAGTGTAAAAAAAAAAATCAGACCTAGTTTATAATATAGCTTTAAGCTATTTATGGTTTTAACAAAATCAAAAGATAACAGATTTCACAGTCAGCTATTTTGCAGGAAACCAAAGCTATTTAAATAGTGTTATTTTTAAATACAGTATTTCCAAAGAATTTACATATCAACATTTTTATTGGCTCCTCTGTCTTAAAGAGGAGTGTAATTTAGACAAATTGCTTTAGTCTTTCATTGGGTTTAGTTAAATTCTCAATATATTTCCTTTTTATGGTATTAAAGTTGTGGTGTTGTATTAGATATATTTTGGTTTGTATATGATCTCACATCCAGTTTATGATCTGTTTTTTGTTGTTTTTTTCCCACATAAACATATCTGTCATTTAAACCATATCACATAATCTTCTTAAGTGACCAAACTACACTTCCGCTTAATTAAAGGGAAAAGGGGATTATACAGGTCGGTGCAAAAAAAGGTTAGTTTCCCAAACACTTACAGGAAACTGAAATAGGATAGCCACTCAGGCACAAAACAATAAGAATGATCCCCCAAAGTTCCTGTTATTCTTCCTGTCGTAGCCTCCTGCTCAACATGGCCGTTTAATTGAGTTTTTCGTATGGTCATCGATTTAGGTCTTTCGTTTATAGAAAAGCTTATCATCCGTAAAACGTAAACCTGTTACTTTTTATTAATGAGATTTTTTTAAAGTTTATCCTGCAGATGGCGCTCGTTTCTTAGCACAAGAAGACCACATGCTTCTTTCTCACGATTAACTAAATTTATTCATGTTAATATTAGTGCCCACGGTATGAAAAGTCATCTGAGAAACTTATGTTGACAATTTCTTGTTTTGAACATTGAAAGTGATCCAAAATTATTTATTACAATAAAATTTCAAATAACACCCCCATTTCCTGCTAAACGCCCAATCAAACGTGCTGACTGGAAAACAAATGGCTTTAAGTTTTTACAATTAATTAAAGCCTCATCTTAAATAATACATTTACAACTTGCACTAGTTTTAAATCATCCTGAAAATCTTTACTTTTATTAATTCACTATTTGCTTTAACTCAATTTCTGATGTACCAATGATAATGTATCTTCTAGCTTAAACCTTAAATTGTTTTTTTTATAAGATCATTCGGTCAGACGCAGGACCCCTTATAATAACCCCTTATAATAACCCTTTATAATAACCCCTTATAATAACTCCTTATTATAACCCTTTATAATAACCCCTTATAATAACTCCTTATTATAACCCTTTATAATAACCCCTTATAATAACTCCTTATTATTACCCCTTATAATAACCCCTTATAATAACTCCTTATTATAACCCTTTATAATAACCCCTTATAATAACTCCTTATTATAACCCCTTATAATAACTCCTTATTATAACCCTTTATAATAACCCCTTATATTAAGCATACATAACGTCCTAATGCGCGTGTTCTGCACTAGAATAGTACTTGAGTCATTTGGAGTTGTGTGCGCTGCGCATGCGCACTGTGCAGACCGCGAGCAACAAGTCCGTGGCTCCGTCAGTTAAACGGCGGAGCGGCTTCAGAGACGCTCAAACGTGCGCGAGACCAAACTTCACCTTCATACTGAACAGACGGAATTTAAATATCAACCAGAGAGGAAATCTAGAAAACGCTACGTTTTAAGAGAATAGTTTTGCTCTTTTGTATGTAAAAAGCGGAGCAGTTAAAGCTGTGCAGCCTGCGGGACTTGAGTGACTGAACTCTGAGCCGCGGCTCCTCTGCGGTCACTGCCTAAAAGGTAAACACTGCTTTTTATCACTGCCATCGTTTTGAAAAATTAACGTTATTTAATATAAGGTTTAAAGCCAGGCCTTTTTTCTGTTAAACAAACTCGACCTCTACATTACATTTATTCTTTACCTTCCGCTTTATCCTCTATTAGGGTCGCTGGGGGGGGGGGGGGGGGGGGGGGGGGGGGGGGGGGGCCAATCCATCACTGAACACTCACTCACTCACTCACACACACACACTCTATATGGGGCAATTTGGAGAATTCAATTAACTTGATCCATGTTTTTTGGACTGTGGGAGGAAACCGGAGAACCCGGAGGAAACCCACGCGGACACGGGGAGAACATGGAAACTCCACCCAGATGGGGATTCGAACCGGGAATCCCTAGTGCTGAGAGGAGAACATGCTAAACCACTAAGCCACCGTGCCATCTTACATTACATTTAATAATATAAAGTATAATAAAGAGCACGAGCTCACCTGTGATGTATTGACATCTTTGATATTTTATAAATCATTTGACCTTTATACACGCATGGAACTTATAAAGATGTGCTCAGGAGATTCTCTCTCTCTTTTTTTTTTATATAAAAGAATCATTGCTGTAATTTTCGATGAAATAAGAAGCATGGCCCTGAAATGGTAGACAGTAAGAAAGTAAAAAATGTTATTATTAATTTAATGTTTTATCCAATAATCTTTTGCACATAACTTGTTGTAATTATTAATTTTTTTTTATTATAATGTTGAATTAAATTTAAATGTTCCTTTCATTATCCTTCACCCATCTTGTTCATCTTCCCTCAACTAACCATCTCTGCTTCACTAACTCTTCCTCTGTTTTTCTTTCCTGAGTTAAATTTAAGGTTCAGGTTCAGATCTGGGAGGAGTTTCCATGTTCTTCCTGTGTGTTTTCTCCGGGGTTCATCGGTTTTCTCGCACTGCCCAAAAACATGGTTGCAAGGTAAATTGACTGCTCTAAATTGCCCCTACCTAAATTCTCAGTGTGTGTGTTCCCAGTGATTGGCATAGCAGTTTGTTCTTTTACCGCAGCAAGAAGGGGCTGCTCCTTTCTAAAAGTTAGAAAATCAGAAGAAAGCTTGAAAACATTGTAATAATTAGCCTAAAAGATTTGAAAATGCAGATACAAATAGTTCTTTTAATACTGAGATGATATCGTTTACTTTACTTTACACATTACACATGCTGTTATAAAGAACATAGATGAAACCACCCAAACGTTAAACTGGGTTGGACAATTCAGTGAGGACAATTTCTTAAGTTCAGTTTGATTATCATGTTAAATTCTGAGATCTCAGTAACACTACTGATAATTTGTCTGTCTTGTATAGTGTGGAGTACTGTTGTGGCTCATATCTATGCTCTAATTTAAAACATCTGTCCAGCTGTGTTACACGAATGGCCATTACACTACACTTTATGTAAACAGAAAAAGTAATTTATTTTGATTCCAGTACTTGGATTACAGATTCTGTTGTGTCTGTTAAACATTTTTTATAATGTTTTAGATAACATTCCTATTTTATTGACTTGAGGCAAACTTTCGATGCCACAGTGTAATCAATGAAAGCCTGTTTGAACTGTCTAGATCAGAAAGTGTAACTTGTGCCTTAAAGATAAATGGGTTTGGCAGGAGAAAGCACTTGGGACATCCACAAGTAACATGATATGAAGTTCCTCAGCTCTGACATAATGGAATGTGAGTGGCATGCTGCAGCATGTGCTTATTATAGGGGATATGTTATATTTGTGCAGCAAAAAAGACATTCCTTAATTCAAATCTTTTCACAGCATGTCAGGTGTTTGAGAGGATAACCATTGGATCAAGTGTACTGTTGGCATCCTGCAAACTTTTTAAGACATAGTTATCAATGAAGACACTGGGCATGGCTGTGTTTAAACAACAGAAATTGGAGGACTTCTATGAATTTGCGGAGGACCTTGGGAGGTGAGTAATATATTAATAATCAATTGTTGGGTTGCCCATAGTTTTTCAAAGCACAGTTGATATCAAGTTCATCTGTTTTATTAAATGTCTCCTTAAAAGTAAAACTTTATTAGTTAACATGATTTTCGAATTTGTAAACATTCCAAACATTAATAAAATACCTCATTCCATCTTTAAGGGTACAACTCTGGGGTTTTACTTAAGGACTTGAACATACTATTATTGTAATGTATGTATATGTACCTTTCGGCCATCTAAAAAATATAAATAATTGATGTAGCATGACAGCCTGAGGTAAAAATAACTTTGTTTATAGCTCATACTCTATATAAGGTTTTTTTTAGGATTTACCATAAGTCTTGAGTGATTATAATGTACAAAAGAGCACTTCCTCCCGGTAGGTGTGGCAACAGGTAGGGCCAGCTCTCATCACTCAATTTAAGAACACCAACTGAAAAAACATTACAGTAATCTTTTCAGAGGATAGATTTATGTCCATTTGGAAAGGAAATGGTGTTGTAGTGTTGAATTGCTTGTTAGACTTCAGGAAAGGTGTTGCCTCACATCCAGGTGTCTTCCTTTCTTCCTGACCTGTAAATGAAGAGTCATTAAAAACATGGCACTGGTCCAAATGTAAGATTATCTGTAATTAGAGCTGGCTATAGACTTCATATAAATATTGATTTCTAGATAGATATTTGTCTCAGGGCTGAATCCCAGCACAATTTCCAATTACCAAAGCAGGATTATGACTATGAAAGAGGTCAGCTGAGGTGAAGGGCCCTGTGGCTAGCAGGTGGTTATCTGTTATTGTTGTGAATATTTGAGAAGAGCCACCATCTGGCTGGCACGTTTTGTGTAGGACTCAAAGCTCCCTCCCTCAGTTTACATATCATTTATTTGACACCTCCTGGCTCAGAGAAGGGACATGAACTCACTGCTGTGGAACTGAGTTGTACTTAAAGATATATCTCTAAGCATCCACTGCCAGCTTTACACATGAACACACTCTGTTCATTTATTCATTTTTGTTCTAAGACCTGATACAAACTAATCATTAGTTTACATTGGTGTGAGTTGGTGTTTAAACATATTTCATGACATAACTGCTACATTGTTAAGTCTCTAGTGCACTTTGAATAGAATCTGTGGGGCACAGTGATTAAAAACCTAACCAAAAAGAATTGTGGGAGTTTTAAGGGATGGCCTGGGGCTCCACATGTATATTTGGCCATGACAAAGTGTGTAATAACTGTTACTGATTTCTGATTTTAAAAATAATTGCTTTCTTGCACTCTATACTACTTATATGTAGCTGTTATGTAATGAATATTAGCATAAATAATTGTATATGGACTGATGTGGATTTCTCATGAAGTGAGGTGTTGATGCCTTTTATCTAGCTCTTTGCACTTATGATGTATGTTGTTATTATGTCATTGGTTATGTCCTGTGTTTTTTTTTTAGCTTTTTATTCACTTTCATTAGTTGGAACCTCATTTTGTAACGTTTTTCATACTTATTTAATCCCCATTGCTCTGCTTCTTACTCTCATGGTATCTGAGTAATCGCTGTGTTTTAGAATTGTTGTGGTGATTTTGACTCTAAATCAATACACATTTAAACATTTTTTTATCCCTATTGCACTTTTCCTATCCACATTTTAGTGTATATTTATTTTATGTTTTTAATGCTGATGACTGTAAAGATGTTTTATTGAACTAATCAAATTATATTTACAATTATACTTGAAGATCTTTATACTGCATCTGCAAATAAGAGAACAGGTTCTTTGTGTTTCACAACGTTAGTGTACACAAATACATTATCTGTTCTTTTCCATTTCTAAAGCATTTTGAATCTGATTAAAGAGTCAGATGTAATCAGTCAGTTGCACAGTGACACTTAAAGCGTAGGAGGTTTGTACACGTCACCTGAGCTAATGTTACTGCAATCTGAAACTCTGCAACAAACAGAAAAGTGGTAAAATGGCACAATTGAATTTCTACAGCACTGTTACTTTAAGAGTGTTTCTTATGCGTGATATTAATAAAACCTAGACGATAACATTTTGTTCAGACAGACAACATATTGCTTAGTTCTGGTTTCTGTCCTGTTTTTTATTATTTCCAAATAAAGCACTGATCACGGTATTTCAAGCAGTTTATTTTTGTGTTTCAGCTGTTTTCATCTAAAGAACAAATAAAATATTGATCAGCCCAAGGAGATGTTCCAAATTCCTAGACAATGGATGTCTGTGTGTTCATGTTTACAAAAGGGAGCAGAAACATTTTCTCCATATGAGATATATTAGCCTTGGACATTGCATGAACAGCAGCACATGAAATAAAGTGGTTGGGCTGGTGTTACATGTCTTGAAGATAACATGTAATCGTTCTTACCTTCACCAGAGGAGCTATCTATCGTGTGATAGGACAGGGATATGTAATGAATAGAAATCTACATTTTCTTTAATATATGTGTAGTATATTTATATACAGCAAGTCAGGGTGTGGGTTTCAGATATAAAGGAGAGCATTGTAAGAAGAAGCAAATCCAAGGATTGTCCTATAGGCCAGTGTCATAGTTCTTGGTTTGGATACAGACGGTGAAAGAGATGAGTAATAGAGTTACATGAATTAGTTTGAGGAATACATGGTTGATGCATTCTTATATATTGCTTTTGTGGAATGGAAAGACATGTTTAGGCACTTTACTTTAAAGCTCCATGTGGATTTGAACCCGCTAAGATTGCATTGTTCTTGGCGCACACACTTCTACTGGCATAGAATCAAATAGCAGATAATCACACTTGCCAAGCTATGCTTTTGCTACCCTCCAGCCTGCAAAAAAGTGAGCGCTGCTAGTCCAACCAAGTCTTAAAGGCAGAACTGTTGTTAAGACTTAAATGAAAAAAAGTCAGGAATCACCTTTATTTAATGAATTGTTACACCAAAAGAGGTATTAAGTTCAATTTAAACTTTTTGCTGTGAGATACTAAGAGATTTTAATAATAGCGCTGCGTATCTTCCATGCATGTCACATCAACCACTTTCACACGTGGTATTTTTATTCTGTTTTATGCAGTTCTAGAAAAATAGAAGTCTGGCTGGTTCCATTTAATATGAGCAACTTATAGATTATACATTTTAAATTTCTGAAGCTGACAAGATAACAAAACAAAATGTCTTTAAAAGTCACTAAGACACCTTAACTCCTGCTCACTATATGGGTCATGCTCTATGGACTGGGCTTCCATGGACTGGGATCGTCATTGGTCACATATCAGTTAAATCCACTAGTTGTCCCTCTTTTATTTTCCTTTTTTGCTTGTTTATTAAATAGAATGCATGCTCCCTGAAGTAAAATAAAATGAGGGTTCTGTGGTAACATTGTCACATGTCATTCGGTATGTTTTTGGTCATGGGGGCATTTTGTTTGCATGTAGTTTTTATAAACTTTATCCTTTGATTTTATCTCCTGTATTCTGTCTTGTGCAGTTGAATATGGCATTCTCAGGGGTTCACTAGCTTTTCCAAATTAAGATTTTTTGCTTTTGTAGCCCATTCACCTGAAGGTTTATTATGATATTCATCACAGAAGTGAATGATATTAATTTGTTGCTGTGTATGAAAACACACACTGGATTATCTGTTATTTTAAAAGTATTCAAACCAGCCCACTTGCCAACTGTTTTATTTTTAATCTAGATTTTGATGTCATCACAAATATTATTTTCAGTTATTATTATTAATAATAAATATTTTAAATAATAATATAAAGTGCTGGGTTAATGTAGATGGAAATTTAGAGAGGTGAATTACTTATTTGTTTCTACACATTTTCCAGCCCCCTTCCTTTCCGTCAGTGAAAAAGACTCAAAATTTTATTCCATGACACATTGATGGTTACATCAGAGCACTTTTTCTTTTACAGCCCATTTACTTAATTTTTCCTTATATCCAAAAAAATTTGCACTTACAATATAATTACCAAGCCACTTTATAACTAATATTGAACTAGATGAATAAATTCGGCATGAAATCAAATGACTTTCAGTTTCCTCGATGCGTGCAAACCAAGGAGTTGCACTACAACCACAATACACTAATAAAACATTTTCTAAAAAGGTTTCTCTTTCCCACTGCCATGTACACAAACACCGACCTGTAAAAGGTGGGGATACCAGAGTTTTAATCATGGATTACATTTAATTGGTTTAAATGTAAAGCTGTTATTTTTGTGCACTCTTTTGTAAAAGAGGAAACAGCATGTGGCATCAGAAAAACTGTGATCTGCTACAGCCAGGCAACAGCTCCAGAGGTGTCATCAACAGTCAAGAACCTGACACAAGTGCAAAGCTGTGAGAGAGTATGAATGCAAAGTAACCTAACTCTTACTTCAGACGCACCCCTGTTTCTCAACCTTTAATTGTATATTCCACACGGGTGCTGGATGACACTCACGTCACTTCATGCATCATTTATACGTGTGTGGTGGAACACAAATGAGACCTTACACAACTTCTGCATGATGGTGAAAACACACAGTGCTTCACAGTCACTGCTGAACGACAAAGTACAACTCCGTATTGGTAAACTGTATTTAAAACACACTCATGAGTAATTAAAGTAGTTTTAATGACAAACACTATTAAAGCAGACATAACAGTTCACAACAAACCTTCGTGCATGTATCTGTTTAGCCGAATATGTTTTTTGAAAGAGAATCGTAGCCACTGACATTTCATTTCACAGAGCTGTGGTTATGCAAAAGGAGGAAGCTAGATGAAGTGTGGAGAACATTTAAATGTGTTCATATTTTTACTCACAGTTCTTAAAGTCGCAAATCCCAAGTTCATATTAACTCTGTAGATTCTTTACAGGCAAAAAAAATGGATTTGTGCCAGATGACTACAAAACCATAAATTATATGGTTTATTTGTTCCACACACCTGCATGTACGTTAAGTTATTGCATCAAACCTAAGACTACAATATGAGCAAGAATGTTGTAACTTATAAGTGAATACAATAAATAATGTACTGTAGTACATTCTGCTCTCTAACTGTTCGTGCTTGAATAACTTGATAGATGACTTGAACAAAAAGTCTAAAGACCATCCAAGATTTGTCCGTTTGTCTTAAGCTCTAATACTTCTACTCTTTTTTGGCCCTTCACTAGCTGTGATTGTATTGCATAAAGACACTAATGGTATAAATAATCTCAAACTCGTTTGTTGATTTAAAAAATAAGTTTGGGTTTTTGGAATCTGTTTCCACGTGACCATTACACCCAGATTAACTTGCTGAGCATACTAAAGCAAACCTTAGAGATCATTATGCAGTTGAAGGACTTCACAGAAGAGCTAAAGTGGCGACACTTTATGGCTATAACAGCTCTTCTGTGAAGTCCTCCTTTTTTAGCATGTGTAGTAAAAACATGTGTGTGCTGATGTTGGATGAAAAGGCTTGGCCTTTAAGAGTGTTAATTGGGAATGAGGTGCAGGCCACTGGTTCCTTTATATATCAATCAGTAATGAATCTCGCATTAAGCACAGAGGCACAGTCAGTTGTACTTCACAGTACTTCCATTTTGTATGTTCACACTGCAAAAAAGGAACTATTATACTCTTAAGAACCCCATATTGAAGTATTTTAACACCTGCATATAGGAACCATAACTAAAGTATGTTAATGGGTGATGGGTCTAGATGCACATGTACAGCTCACACAAGATTTATTGTAAAATAACAATATCACAGTTTTGGAAATGAGAATAACTGCTTACTAAAAAAACAAATAGAAGTTGTGGAAAAAATGTATCAATTGCCAAGGCTGGGCTTCAGTAAGAGTATAAGCCACAGATAAATGATATAATAATATAATCAAGATAGATAAACCCTTACTGATGTTTAAAAAGAATGAAAGAATTATACAAAAAATGTAATACCATTTGTGAAATCTTACTCTCATACATTATTTTAGTATTTCTTTTAATGATGTAAACATAAACAAAACATAATATTGTTCTATTTAATTAATTTAATAATCTATTTTGTAGTTTGGATCTTAAAAAGTAAACAACAATGGCAACCCATTAATAAACCCTGTGTATTATTGAGTCAGGTTTCCATGTTTTCTGTGTCATGTGGGTTATCTCTGGATTCTTTGTTTTCCTCCCATAGTCCAAAAACATGTATTCAAGGTAAATTGGCAGCTCTAAATTGCCCCTATGTAGTGTGTATGTGTGTGAGAGAGAGTGTGTGCCTAGCGATGGAATGGCCTTTCCTTGGTGTATTGCCCAGTGCTCATTGACACTAGTCTCTAGCATAGGATTAAACACAAGATAATAAGATGAGATTTTCTAATTTAATTGAAAAGTAGTATTTATAGTAATTAATTTGACTTGAATTTTAAAGCAAAGTTAACCAAGTAGTTGCAGTTCTAAAGTATCAATGTTAACAAATAATAATAATTTTGTTGCCCTTTATTGTCATTTCAATAGCATTTCACCCCCAGTAACACTCAATGTTGCATTGTTCAGGATGAGAGTATCTCACATTTCAGACAGGAAACCCCATCCTATTCCACACTGTGTCTCTCTCTCTCCGTGACCTTTTGGTTCCCCACCTCCATACAATCTACATTCCTTAGTTAGCTCTCTTGTATAAATAGCGATTTGTTTTAACATCTTAATGGTCCCGGGCCTTTACTAAGTTCCAGCATCATGTGAGATTCTGTTTAGGAAACTGGTACAACTTTCTACTGAGACATTCTATACATGAAATCATAATCACTGGAAATGAAACGGAGATATTTCTCCTATAGCTGTCCAAAGTGTTTACTGTCAAATATTTCTGGTATGACAAAAATGGAGTAACTGTGTGTAGAATGTCTTACAGGATGTGACAGATAATTAGTCAACACAATACATAATTGCATGAACTGTTAGTCAGTTGATTCATTTCAGTTGTTTCATCATCTAATGTTCAGAGGAATGGTTCAACTAAGTTCTTGCTTTTAAATCAGGACTGTATACAATGTTCAAAAAATATAGTTGAATTGAAAGTTTTTTCATCTACTGACATCCCCTTTAAGTTAAATAATAAGAAGCAGTGTTGTAACACTGCAAGAGGAGCTAGTCACAGGGTCGGAGAAAGGCATTTCTCTGTGAGTGTGCACTCTTCCTACTCTGGAATTCCCAAAGGACTTCCATGTTGCTCTTTGTGTAAAGTGGTTTTATTCACAATAGTTTAATAGATAACTATAATAAACAGTTATAATAATGTTAATATAATGCTAAAAATAATTGCGACTTTTTAGTTTTAAAATACAAAAAATATATCAAGACATCTAATATATCTATTTATCTAATTGATCCATCAATTGATTGATTGTTCTGTCTCTTTCTGTGATGAAGATATGATGTGTTAAAAGTACAGTGGAAGACTGGAAAACACAGACATTTGAGACTGTCCCTCTGTACTAAATCTCTTCAGATCAACATTGTGCTGTCACTGCTTGTATACACTCTTTTTAACACATTCCACAGGTTTCCTATGGGCTTTGGATGAGGAGTGGGATGGTCATAGCTTTGATTCTATGGTCAGTGAACCAGTCTGTTGATTTTCAGATGCACTTTGGATTTTGTCTTGCAGAAGCCTTTTAGATTCACTGAGTGCTCAGTTTAATCCTTTTGAATGAGGCTGTTGGGCTTTTAACATCTGCTAAAACTTGTCCATGATATCATGTCTCAAAACAAGTTGTCCAGATCTTTGTGTATCATTGTGGTTGTGACACACTTTAATGCTGCTAAAAGTGCATTTTGCGATGTATATGAAATTGTGTTCATTGTTTTATAGTTTTAAGAAGTACAGCATTACTTAAGTATAATTCTTTTTTTTAATTAAGCTTTGCATGATTTTATGTAGGACATAACGTTGTAATGAACTAAACGCTTTATGGAATTAGAATTTATTAACAGGAAACGGTACATGAAAAATGCTCATCTTTATACTTTAATTCATGCCCAAGTCTTTCTTTATTTGGAAGGAAAGTGGACTTTTTGGCACTTGTGAGCAACATTTTAAAAACGTTGTGTGGTAATATTGGGTGTGGCTGTCTTTAGAACATATAGTTCTACATAACAAAAAAGATTAGAAATTAAAACCACCTCCACAAAGAATTAAACTTTGAACAATTCTGTAAATACTGTGAATACAATGAGTCCTGTTTTATTTTTTTATCATGAGTGATCCCACTAAAGGATCACTTGGTCATGTAGTACATAGACTGCCAGATAACCTCACTGAGACTAGAATTTGCCATTTAAACAAATCCTAACTTATAACGCTTACAATTCAAAGAATACAAATGGCATTTATTTTTGGCCAGACATTTTATAATCGATCACCTAACTGTTTTATGTAATTTATTTCTTGGCTTTACTGAATATTTTATTGCTTTTTATCTTTCAGTGGGCAGTTTGCCATTGTGAAACGATGTAAAGAGAAGAGCACGGGTGCAGAATACGCAGCAAAGTTTATAAAGAAAAGACAAAGCAGAGCGAGCAGGAGGGGCGTGCGACGAGAGGAAATTGAAAGAGAGGTCAACATTCTACAGCACCTTCAGCACCCGAATATTATCTCCCTACATGATGTTTATGAGAACCGCACTGACGTTGCGCTCATCTTGGAACTGTAAGCATCATTCACACAACAACCAACAAAGGTTTCACAGTGTCAATGCTGATGTCCTTATATAACAAGCACTGTATTACTGTAAGTAGAAAGGTTTCCCCTTAAATAACTCAGCTCCTGGCTTTCCAAGTGCCTTTTGATTAAATGCATATGAACTTACACAGACTCACTGCGAAAGGTTTTGCAAAGGCTTTCAAATTAGACGCAGTGGGAGAGATTTATTTGTAGTCAAGGCATTCATAGGTATACCCTCCAAGCCCACACAGTGCTCAAGTATCGTGTGTATGTGTATGTGTGTGTTAATAAATGGGCCCTACATCAGGTCTCTGGCATTCTTGCCAGGCAAATGCAATTTGTTCCAATATGTGCATAGAAGCATGGTTACTTAATTAGTTTTAATTGAAAGCTAAGCTCAATTAGGGCTGTTGGTGAGTTACTTTCAGTCTGTCAGTTTCTAAAGACATTCAAATTAAAGCACCATTAGGAGTCAGAGACAGCCACAGTAAATGTGCAAAGAGAATATTTTAATGTAGTGACTAAACCTACTTTGTGGTTTAAGACAGTTTCGTTATTACTGCAGATGAAGTTTGTTTCTCTAAATCTTCTAATTTGAGGTTGCAGACTGTTTGATTAAAATTGTAAGAAGATTCTGTGAGAAAGTAGAACGAGAGCACTTTGGATTACTCTGTGGGTGAACCAACTTTAGTAAAATCCTGCATTAGTGTCAATAAAAAACTAATTAAATTAAAATAATAATGAAAGATTTAAGCTGTAACTATTAATACTAATAGTCAACTACTGATGTCAGTTATTAAAAATCTTTAAAACACATTTTAAACAAATCCCTAAAACCTTGGTGAGGTATTTGATCTTTTCAGATGTGTATTCTGCACATTGAACACTTTATTTTTTTATTTTCTTTATTAATTTTTAGAGTAATTGGAGGGGAACTGTTTGACTTCCTGGCTCAGAAGGAATCCCTAAGTGAGGAGGAGGCGACTGAGTTTATTAAACAGATTCTTCATGGAGTTCAGTATCTACACTCAAAGAAAATTGTGCATTTCGATTTAAAGGTATTTTCATTTTACTACTCGGTTACTGTGAGTCTAAAACATACAAACACCACACTATTTTGTACATCTATTGGATTAAAATCAGGACCATAATTTGGTTCTTTTATTTTAAAACTTTACTTTATTTTTCTTTAACAAATATTGTTATTGGGATTTAAATCCCTTGTTCTCTACAGATGCAACTTATGGACAGATGTCCTGTTATTTTGTTTTACAATTTTCTGCTATAATTTAGAATTCATGCATCCATTATGGCAAGCCATGCTGACCAAGTTGCACCAAAGCAAAGCAAAAGCATGATAACACCACCGCTGTGTGTTAGAGATAAGATAAGGCTTTTATGCTGAAATGCACTGCTTTTCTTTTTCTAAACATAAAGCTTCATATATGAACCAACAAATATTTTGTGGTCTCACCTATCCACAAATGTTCTAATAAACTTACATATCAGGCTTTGATAAATTTGGTTTAAATCCAGTTTTCATGATTTTTTTTTATATGTGTTTTTTTTTGCAGTGTGCTTTAAGTAATTTTTGAAAGTATATTTTTGAATTAGCCCTTATCTTCATTATATATTTGTTCTTCTTTCAGTATTGTTCTATCATGTTGTTATAATAGCCTGTTTTAACATTGTAGCCATTTGTAAAGCTGTTTTATATATATATATCTAATACCCCTTGCAAAGCCCTTTCTAGTTTGTGTATTGTGTTCTGTCTGTGTGAGTAATAACCTGGTTATGAGACTTGTCTGTTAAAGAGTTCTTGGTACAAATCTTACAAATGTTTTCCATGTGATGGTGATTAGGCCCTTGCTATATTTCTAAATAAACCATATTGTAATAACATGTGGTGGCACCCTGACATCTTGAACTCATTGACACAAAATGCTTAATCCTACAAATTAGATTCAGCAAGCTGGTAAAAAAAAAAAAGTGAATATGAAGTATATCAAAACTCACGCAAGTAAACATAGCGTACATAGAGTGACCACCTACTCAAAACCCAATACAATTAAGATCAACTTTCAGGCGAGAGCCTACTAAAGTCTGTAAGCCATGTTCTGCATCCACCCTGGGTTCTTGCCTGTCCAGAATCTTATCACAGGCCTCATTCATAAGCCAGGCAGCAATTACCAGACTGTAGGCATTTATGTTCATGGAGAGATGACCGAAAAGTTTTTTTCAAATAATTTTTAAAGAGGTCACGATTCCACACTGGTTGTGACTCTTTCTATAATTCTCTAACAATTACCTATAAGGTTTTATTTCTGATGGTAATGATATAATCTGTGTTTCTGTGCCGAAGTTCCAGAGAGGACAAGGATTTTTAATAAAATCAATGTGAAAATGATTATCAATTTAATATAATGTATTTATATTTTTCAAACATTTTTACATTTTCATGTTTGAAGTCTAAATGTTAACAATCAAGGTTGTTAGATTGATAAACAGATCATCTAATAAAAGTTATGTTTACCAATTATGGAACTATTTGGGCAGGGGATTGCCAGTGCGGACAGAATCATTAAACATGCCTGAAAGATGATAATTAACATCAGATATGGAACCAACAAGCTTTAAAGCTATTTCCAGCTGTAATTTAGCAGTCATCACTATAGATAGTTAAGCTGTGCATGAGCATTGTAAAGTTTATCAAGCACAAACATTTAAACACTACAAGTTTATTAACCACATGTGATGAAGGAAGTCCAACATACTGATCTGCCTGATACTCTGCATCCTGTTTTTCTATGTGCTTCATCTTTTTCTCTCCAATAAAACTCTCATTTCTCATATTAACATTAAATACAACACATTAACAATTTATCAGGGTCGGTTTAACTTTTTAGATATAACCTTTAAAAAGGTTATATAACTTGTAAATATAATTTATTAAATGTCTTTTGGTGCTATAGAAATAACATTTGTTTTAAATGAAATGACAAAGCCCAAATATTGGAACACAAAATGGGTGTCCTTATACTTTTGGTTATTATTTTACACAGATTTTAATTTTTTTTTTAAATATAATTTATCATTTGTTTTGTCATATCTCTTATTTCAGCCTGAGAATATTATGCTGCTGGACAAAAACGTTCCTTTGCCACGGATCAAACTAATCGATTTTGGACTGGCACATAAAATTGAAGATGGTGTAGAGTTTAAAAACATTTTTGGTACACCAGAATTTGTGGGTAAGTCTAGAGCTGCATGAGTAAGACCTGCATATCTCTTCATTACTCTGTACATTCATTTGTTATGAATCACCTTTATATAAATAGGAAACTGTTTTAGTAACAATTGACATTCTATACCGTTCTTGGGCAGCTATATTGCTCTGTTATAAAATCTTTATTTGGTGATGCTCTGTTTTCAGCTCCAGAAATAGTCAACTATGAGCCTCTAGGTTTAGCAGCAGACATGTGGTAAGTGGCCTTTATTGGCTGGATTTGAATAAAATAGGTATGAGTTATACTGTATTTATTTATTTTTTCCCCTTTTGCAGGAGTATTGGCGTGATCACGTACATACTGTAAGTGTGGACTGTGCTGTCAATGTTTAATTTTAATACTAACAAAACTATTTTGTGTAAAAAATGCATAACTCCATATTGGCTATATATAAGAAAGAATCATATCATCCTCAGCTCAAACTTTTTTCTTCCCTTTTAGTCTGAGTGGTGCATCCCCATTTTTGGGCGAGTCCAAACAAGAGACTCTGGCAAACATTTCAGCTGTGAGCTACGAGTTTGATGAGGAATTTTTCGGCAGCACTAGTGAGCTGGCTAAAAGCTTCATAAGGCAGCTTCTCACTAAAGATACAAGGTGAGAAATTACACAAAAGCAGTCCCATAAAGAAGTGATCAGTGCATGTCCAGTAAAGTTTGAAGGAACTCTTAAACTCTTAACAGCCATATTTTTTAGTCTATGTAATTTATTATAATTATTTCGATGTATAATATTATGAGTACATCTTTTTGTGCCAGTCCAAAAGTCAGCAAGCACAGACATGTAAGCATTTAATGATAACTGAGGATCTTACATTTGTTATTTTGCTTAAAGCTAGCAAATGTTACACAATGTACACACTGTCCTAATGTTACTGTGATCTCCTGTCTACCCCTGATTTGTTTTGTTTTTTTGCAGAAAGAGGCTTACAATAGAAGGTGCTCTTAACCACCCATGGATCAAGGTAATCCAGTTGGATGACTGCATCTGTGAGAGCATGTGCATGTGGTTTATTTTTTTATTTGGCAGAGTGTGATGCAAAACAAAGGAACAGTTATTTAAAAAATGAGTACAATTAAAAAGTACTTAAGTGTTTTAAAAGTAAAACACATGCTTTTAGATTCCTCTAATTTCTGTGTACAGTATAACAATTTAAATGTCTTCTTAAATTAACACTATTAATAAAAACAACAATTTTTTTGTTCAACTTTAATTTAAAAGTTCGACATTTAAAAGCTAAATAGTTTGAGAGAATGAGAGTCACATACTGTATAAGGTCTTGTAGCTGTAATGTGTACAGACAGCAATACATTTATTTAATTCTGCAGGTTGATACATAAAAGAATAAAGATGTTTTTAATTTTAAATGGAGAATAAAACCAATAATAGGATTGTTCCCAACCCAAAATCTCTTATTAAAATTCAAGTTTAAGTTTTCTTATTTTCTTATTTCTTAAGTTTTTTATCATTAATTTATCAAAATAATAAAACTATATCTGCAAAACAAATGAAATGTAATTCTAAACCTAAATTTAAACTTAAATTTCTCTGAGTAGTGTCTCACTGCTGGTCTGCCTCATTAACCCTATTTCTGTTTTTCTTTATAGTAGTTTTTATTTATATTTTATATATTTTATATATTATATATTTTCTGTTTCAAGGCACTGAATTTTTGGACAATTGTATTCTCCCAGCTTGATGAGAATTTTTTCTCATTATATTTCTGCCCTTGTGCACAAATAAGGCTTCATATAGACATGGTTTGAGGGAAGGGGGTATAGGAACTCTAATTGTGTGCACAGAGCCATGAACCACAACCTTGAATGAGTGCCAGGCTTTTTAACCTCCAGTAGTGCCACACATTTGAATGTTTTTGTAAAATGGGCATGGATTATTAACACCCTTAATTCTGGACTTCACAAGGAAAAAACATTGCAGGTTGTGTGTGGCACATTTAGATGACTACGATTACATGTTACACGTCTCCTGCATGCATAAAATTGACAACCTGGAAACGTTTTGTGGAAGTGTGACAGCACACTAACAGAATGGAATAAACAAAGGTCTACTTTTGGTTGGATCCCCGTAATCTAACTAACCACTCCAATCCCAGCTGTCATTAAGTGCTGTGATTGAGAGAACCTGCAAAAGGTATATTCACACGCTCACTTATCTGCCTTTGGTTTCTTTGTCTGAAGTTGGATGAGCAAGTAGAAGACACTGGCACATCGGCCAGGCGACCTAGACAACGGCAACTAAAGACCAAACGTCTGAAGGAGTACACCATCCACTCACACGCCAGCATTCCACCTAACAACTCCTACATCAACTTTGAGCGCTTTTCTCGGGTGGTGGA
Organism: Corydoras sp. C115; assembly: GCA_019802505.1. Classification (NCBI taxonomy): domain Eukaryota; kingdom Metazoa; phylum Chordata; class Actinopteri; order Siluriformes; family Callichthyidae; genus Corydoras; species Corydoras sp. C115. The sequence goes on along the minus strand of JAFMOC010000107.1, from coordinate 543,813 downwards.
GGACATCTCATTTATAGACAGTGGCCTGGAGCATGTCATTAAGATGCGGGAGTTTGTTCAGGAGGATGCTGAAGCTCTTCTCTCAATCTATAATGAAAAAGAGGCCTGGTACAGAGAGGAGGGTGCAAGTGTGGGACGGGATCTCTCACAGCTGCGCTATGAGTTTCGGAAGGTTGAAATTTTAAGAAGGGATCTTCAGGAAGATATCGAGGCTGTAGAAGCAAGCCTGGACATTGTCAGCAACAACTACTTAGAAAGACAGGACCGCTTTAATGCTCTTAAAGAAGAACTGAATTCAGAACTTTGCTGGCTTCAGGAAGTGATGGGGTCCTTCAAAGGTGCAGATAATGGTGAACGCTGCTCAACTCCTGCTCTCAACAACCAAGTAAATGAGGCTCTGAAGGAGTTACTGAGCAGAACATGTGATGGAGAAGTACAATGCAATAGCCAAGCTGACAGGTTGCAGTCCACTTGAGAGAAGAGGAGGACTTTAGTAGATGCATACTTGTATATAAAAGAGTTCTAAACATTTACTTTAAGATCTTAAGGGATCATTATGTGTCACTAAAACAATGTCTGAGACTCCTTTACTTTGCACATGTAGTACCTTTAATTTATTTAAAATGAATCCAGTTTTATGCAGCTTTTGTATCATGCACTAATTTATTTATGAGTAATGTAATCATACATTTAACAGCATTTTTAAAGGCCACTTTCAAAGTACAGATGCTCATTACAGTTTTTTTTCTCAATAAATCTGATACCTGTATATAGAATGGATTTTTGTGTGTTAATAAAATACTTATAATGTGTAGTTATTTGGATTACAACGAAGCAGGCTTTTTCAGGTATTGTCACATTTGCATCATTAGTTATTATATAAATAAAGACATTTGGCACGTTTTTTTTTATCATTTGCTCCATTCCATGTGTATCTGCTATAATCCACAGTTTCGTTGGTAAATAAAGAGTGAAGTAGATTTCTACAGCTCTAACTGAATGCAAGTCATTAACCGCTTACAACTGACTCTTCTTGACCCAACTGCTTTCTTTCTTGACTTCCTTCTTTTCTTTCCTTTTTACTTGTACACCAAACATTATGCTTATTATACATATTAAATATATTATATAAATGTTCCTAGTTGGATTGAAATCACTTTGATTGGCCTTTAATGTATTTTTGTTGCTTTTTATTTTCACTGGTTAAAAACCCAACTGTTTCCGTTTGTGTAATGTCTATGCATCAAAAATTCTAAATGAAAAAGTATTAGGCAGATTGGCAGTGTTTGTTACCACTGTGAAAAATAAAAGTCAAACAAATCGTTGAAAGAATGTTTTTAGTTTAAAAATACTGATTTTACTTTTGAAATTTTGATTTTGTGCATGTTTGTCTTTTTTAGCCTGTGGATCATAGACAAGCCTTAGCGCGCAGGCAGTCTGTGGTCAACATTGAGAATTTTAGAAAACAGTATGTTCGTCGAAGATGGAAGGTAAATGCTTCTAATTGGTTTCTCTTCTCCATACAGACTGACACCAGAGTGCCTCATTTTTTTAGCAATATTTAAGTTCATGCATGTATATTAGTTGGTTAAAATGTACAGTGTCCTATTTTGCAGTTATTATCAGATATTGTTGCATTTGCATAATCAATGGCCTTAAGAGATAAGGGCATGCAACAGAAGATTCTTTTAACAGGAACAACCTGTTAATTTTTTTTTTTTTGTCAGACAGTGACCTTTGAACATATATGGAATTACAAGGCATATATAATACTAAGTACTATATGACCAGTTTTAATTGTTATATTGACTTGTGGTTTATTTTATAGTTTTCTTTCAGGATTGTAGCACTGTGTAACCATTTGACACGTCTGATGAAGAAACCAGAAGTAAGTTTTATATACGGCATATTCTCCTGAGATATATATATATATATATATATATATATATATATATATATATATATATATATATATATATATATATATATATGTGTGTGTGTGTGTGCGTGTGCGTGTGTGTGTGTGTGTATAAATATATGCATGCATTTTTATTAAAATGTTAAAAACATCTATGTTTTAATTAACAGGGCAACCCCAAAAAGCCCACAGAAGACATGTATGAAAGGGACTTTGAGAGTGACCAAGAAGATGAGGTAATAATCAAAAGATCCAGATCCAGGAAAAGAAGCAGCACCTCATGAGGCCACTTTTCTAACATGTTGGCAAAACCTCTGAAGTCGCACTTGTTAACGCACACTGATGTCAAATAGAGCTAACTGTGCTCATCACAGGTAAAATCCCAATGGAAAAATTCCTCAAGAGGACCCAAGTGACTCATGTACACATGTTTTAGAAATGTCTCTGAGATGTAAACGGTGCATTTATAAATAGCACATTTTAAAGCTAACAAACTTATCTAAGTGAATTTAGTAGATTAGTAGTGTTATATGTAACATTCCTTAAAATCTTAGCCTGTTCATTTGTTTGTGTTGTGACAGTATGGCTTCATGACAGCCTGAAGCGTGCCATGAAATTTCACCTTTTCATTATGAATTATATATGAATCACCACATTGATCTCAGCTGACAGTGTTCTGACTTATTTTACTAGTAACATTAGATTACTAGTAAAGTTTTTTATATGTGGTGATAAACAAGTTTGTATCATGATTTTAAACCATAATGAATAATTCATTTTAATTATTGCACTTTTGGATGATTATTTCTTAGTACTTTTCCAGTTGAAATATATTCTAGTGTTCTATAGTTTGGAATTTTTAGTGACTGTGTAGGTCTTCATAAAACCCATCTTACTTGTTGATTGTCTATGTGTTCCAAAGCACTTCTGTGACAGAAATTGGCTTCTGTTGTACCTGTTCTTCTAAAAGGCGTAAAGGTGCTAGTTATATCATAAGCATTTACATAAATAGTTTGTTGACTGGCTCTAAACTGGACAAGAAAATAAGGGACAGATCAAAATGTTAAACTACGTAACAGATTAAGTTCAATAATTCTTACATTTAAGAAATACACTCAGTAAGCACATGCCAATATTGGGTGGTTCCTCACCTTGATCATGTAACAGCCTGTGTATATGACATTCTGTACATTCTGGGATGATTTTCTGTTCATCGTGGTTATAAAAAGATTACCAGTCACTTTATTTGTATCTTTTCTTGTTTGCACAATTCAGAATAAAGTTGTTAGTTAACTTGCTCTTATTAGTGGGTAAATAACCCTTTACAGAATTATATAAATGTTCCCATCTGTCACCAATAATCAAAATTACTGCATATCAAGAATACATTTATACACACACACACACACAAAGCTACACACATAGATAGATAGATAGATAGATAGATAGATAGATAGATAGATAGATAGATAGATAGATAGATAGATAGATAGATAGATAGATAGATAGATAGATAGATAGATAGATAGATAGATAGATAGATAGATAGATAGATAGATAGATAGATAGATAGATAGATAGATAGATAGATAGATAGATAGATAGATAGATAGATAGATAGATAGATAGATAGATAGATAGATAGATAGATAGATAGATAGATAGATAGATAGATAGATAGATAGATATAGATAGATAGATAGATAGATAGATAGATAGATAGATAGATAGATAGATAGATAGATAGATAGATAGATAGATAGATAGATAGATAGATAGATAGATAGATAGATAGATAGATAGATAGATAGATAGATAGATAGATAGATAGATAGATAGATAGATAGATAGATAGATAGATAGATAGATAGATAGATAGATAGATAGATAGATAGATAGATAGATAGATAGATAGATAGATAGATAGATAGATAGATAGATAGATAGATAGATAGATAGATAGATAGATAGATAGATAGATAGATAGATAGATAGATAGATAGATAGATAGATAGATAGATAGATAGATAGATAGATAGATAGATAGATAGATAGATAGATAGATAGATAGATAGATAGATAGATAGATAGATAGATAGATAGATAGATAGATAGATAGATAGATAGATAGATAGATAGATAGATAGATAGATAGATAGATAGATAGATAGATAGATAGATAGATAGATAGATAGATAGATAGATAGATAGATAGATAGATAGATAGATAGATAGATAGATAGATAGATAGATAGATAGATAGATAGATAGATAGATAGATAGATAGATAGATAGATAGATAGATAGATAGATAGATAGATAGATAGATAGATAGATAGATAGATAGATAGATAGATAGATAGATAGATAGATAGATAGATAGATAGATAGATAGATAGATAGATAGATAGATAGATAGATAGATAGATAGATAGATAGATAGATAGATAGATAGATAGATAGATAGATAGATAGATAGATAGATAGATAGATAGATAGATAGATAGATAGATAGATAGATAGATAGATAGATAGATAGATAGATAGATAGATAGATAGATAGATAGATAGATAGATAGATAGATAGATAGATAGATAGATAGATAGATAGATAGATAGATAGATAGATAGATAGATAGATAGATAGATAGATAGATAGATAGATAGATAGATAGATAGATAGATAGATAGATAGATAGATAGATAGATAGATAGATAGATAGATAGATAGATAGATAGATAGATAGATAGATAGATAGATAGATAGATAGATAGATAGATAGATAGATAGATAGATAGATAGATAGATAGATAGATAGATAGATAGATAGATAGATAGATAGATAGATAGATAGATAGATAGATAGATAGATAGATAGATAGATAGATAGATAGATAGATAGATAGATAGATAGATAGATAGATAGATAGATAGATAGATAGATAGATAGATAGATAGATAGATAGATAGATAGATAGATAGATAGATAGATAGATAGATAGATAGATAGATAGATAGATAGATAGATAGATAGATAGATAGATAGATAGATAGATAGATAGATAGATAGATAGATAGATAGATAGATAGATAGATAGATAGATAGATAGATAGATAGATAGATAGATAGATAGATAGATAGATAGATAGATAGATAGATAGATAGATAGATAGATAGATAGATAGATAGATAGATAGATAGATAGATAGATAGATAGATAGATAGATAGATAGATAGATAGATAGATAGATAGATAGATAGATAGATAGATAGATAGATAGATAGATAGATAGATAGATAGATAGATAGATAGATAGATAGATAGATAGATAGATAGATAGATAGATAGATAGATAGATAGATAGATAGATAGATAGATAGATAGATAGATAGATAGATAGATAGATAGATAGATAGATAGATAGATAGATAGATAGATAGATAGATAGATAGATAGATAGATAGATAGATAGATAGATAGATAGATAGATAGATAGATAGATAGATAGATAGATAGATAGATAGATAGATAGATAGATAGATAGATAGATAGATAGATAGATAGATAGATAGATAGATAGATAGATAGATAGATAGATAGATAGATAGATAGATAGATAGATAGATAGATAGATAGATAGATAGATAGATAGATAGATAGATAGATAGATAGATAGATAGATAGATAGATAGATAGATAGATAGATAGATAGATAGATAGATAGATAGATAGATAGATAGATAGATAGATAGATAGATAGATAGATAGATAGATAGATAGATAGATAGATAGATAGATAGATAGATAGATAGATAGATAGATAGATAGATAGATAGATAGATAGATAGATAGATAGATAGATAGATAGATAGATAGATAGATAGATAGATAGATAGATAGATAGATAGATAGATAGATAGATAGATAGATAGATAGATAGATAGATAGATCGATCGATCCAAATTGTGAAGTGCAGTTCCAAACTACTGAACACTAGTTTAGATCAATAAGCATAAAATAAAATGTCTTAAATGTTTTTATTCCAGCATATATTTTGTATATTATAGCATCCATGTTCGGGGCTTTTATGTGCTACCTCACAGACTAGGTTGTGTACCCTAAACTAAAGGAATGTTAGTAATGTATTTGTAAAGTTGAATGAATACACTGTTCAGTTTTAATAGCAAAAAAAGCAAAACCATTGAAACTTGTTCTATGGTTCCACTTGTGCCGTGGTGGAGCAGAGAATAATAAGCATGTGGTTTACAAGAATATAATCATAGAAACTATTTCTAGCCCTTATAAAATAGCTTGTATCAGTTCTGCAAATATAAGTATGGTATCATTTATATTTCTTTTTACAAATGTCATGAAACGATCAGTGGCTCTTCATCAGCTACATGTTATGGTTAAAATTATGCAGATACATGATTTCATATTATATGGGCTTGTTTGGCGACCAGGTTCAAAATCATTTGTAATATTTATAACCTGTGACTGTGAAAAGCCTTATATGATGTACACTTCTAATAATAAAAAAGAATGATAATGAGTTAGTGTCAAATATTTTCTTCTTTGTAGTTGTTGCATTATCAAAACATCAGGAAGAACAGGAAAGGCATAGATGGAGAGAGCCTATCTTAATTGTCTAATCAAAGGTATTTGCAAACCTTCAGCTATATACTGTAGTGTAAGGCTTTAGATTTTTGGGGGGTTAACAAAATATGCAGAGCAGCAGATGGATTACAGTCTGTAACTGTAAACTTATTTAATGCACCCACATGGTGCTGATACAATCAAAAACTTAAAAACAAGGGAGTCGTAATATATAATATATAATATATAATGTATATAATGCTGAGGCCTCTATCTGTGTATAATATAAACCTCATGGAGTGTAGGTTTTGGGTTTGAGCAAATTTTGTATGTTAATATGCTTATAGTGCATGCTAAATATTTGATTCCTATTCTTTTAATTATTATTATTTCCTTTTTTACTGTGTACTGTGTATGTATAACATTTTAATCCACTGTCTCCTGTCTGCCTGTGCTATTGCTGATCTTTTTACTCTTAAAATACCACCTGCTATTAGAGAGGTACAATAGAGTTGTAGGTGGTTTAAATGACAAGCCACTTATCCTCCGCAGCTGGTCGGCATACAGCTGACGTTTTGACAAAAGCATCTTCTCTGATTTATAGACCTGCCTCAGATGGCTCTCTTATAGCTTCCATATATAACACTAATCCTAAAACTAAACTAAACTATAACACTAATCCTAAAACTAAACTAAACTATAACACTAATCCCAGCCACATTGTTTGTTACTGAAGCTTTATGCTATTAGAGTTACATAATTATTAACCTTATTAATGCCAACTGGAATAGAAAAAGATGCTGTATCATTTGAATTTAATAGTTCTTTAGGACGGGCAGCACGGTGGCTTAGTGGTTTAGCACGTTCGCCTCTCAGCGCTAGGGATTCCCGGTTCGAATCCCCATCTGGGTGGAGTTTCCATGTTCTCCCCGTGTCCGCATGGGTTTCCTCCGGGTTCTCTGGTTTCCTCCCACAGTCCAAAAACATGGATCAAGTCAACTGAATTCTCAAAATTGCCCCATATAATGTGTGTATGTGTCTGTGTCTGTGTGAGTGTGTGCCCAGTGATGGATTGGCGCCCTGTCCTAGGTGTCTCCCCTGGATGGGCATGGGGAACCCCACCGTGACCCTAATAGAGGATAAAGCGGAAGATAATGAATGAATGAATGAGTTCTTTAGGACAGATGGACTTATATATAATATAATATAACATAACTTGTAAATTTTTTGCCTAAATCTGTAAAAATCAAGTGAAAAAAACTTGTTATACATTAAAATATTACATTATTATTATTATATTATATGTACTGTACATAGAGAGAAAATGAGTGTATAAATGAATAGTATAAATAGATCGAAGTATATAAATACAGAAAATCTCATTTATTAGCTGATGGATTATTTGTTTTTTTAATTCAGTTTAGTTTTACATTTAACATAGTTATATCGCCATCTAGTGTTCTTTGGGAGAATGACCTTTATTCAACTATATTCGATGACGAAACTCCAGGCTAACGCTGCCCTCTGCTGGACTAATCATGTAAAATCTCATTAATATGTCTTTACTCCATTCATAATAAAGGCTGGAAAGTTTACACGATACAGGACACAAGGCTGGTTCCTTAACCTCAAACCTCTGATTATCAGTCAGTTAAACTTTGACTCTGGGATACTTTTCAAAGAAAGCTTAGATTATTTAGATATTCATAAACTGACCGCTTTTCAATATATAATACCAGTCAACCATTTTGCAGCAAAAGAGGTTTTTCAAAGGTTGCTCGTTTTAAAAGTAATTAGTTTTTGCTTGGCTGGGTTGTTGTGACTTTTGAATATAAAACCCTCTCAAAAGTCAATTATAGAAGTGGCTGAGATGTGGTGTAGAGGACTAGAATGGAATATGAATAGACTTTGTACAGTCCTTGAGAGATATTCACAGATTCTGTTCTGTGAATTTCAAAGCCAGACTGTCTAACACAATTATGTTTTGCACTTGCAAGTGGGTGGCTTTTGAATGAGATGCTTCAAAAGTGTGCAGAACCTTCCACACGTCCATACGACCCGACCTGGATCATATTCATGTCTTTCTGCGAATTGCATTATTATTTGCCACTTTGAAGCCAGATGCTTGAGATTGTTTACCAGGTTCTAAAACAGTAAATCCACAGAAAACCACTGTCTTCACTTTTATACCTTTTTTTTTCTTCTGATTTTAGAAATATACATTAAGCGTGTTTTCTTTGGCAAAATATTTTCGCAAATATAATTAGTAGGAGTATCTAACATAAAGTGGATTAATACTTTATTATGTCAGTAAATATGTTGTAAAAATTTTAAATACTGTTTTTTGTGCTGTTTCAAGCCTGGAACCCTTATATAATCATTAGGTGCTATTTAGGAGTTGATGATCATTGGGGGGAAATGAGCTCCGGAGGGCTCACTTGATTATGCATCGCAGGAGGAGCAGCATGTGCCGCTATTCTTAGAAACGCTGCTTAATGAGAGTGTTTATTGGTAATGCTTAGCTTCCTCTGTGCCACATGAACCTAAGTGTATATCAGTCTATCTCTTCACTTTCAGCTTATTTACAGTATTACCACTAACTGCAGGTACATTTTACACACAAAACTGGTTTTATTGAAATAATATAAAGCGTGTCTGTAACAGAGAGCGTGGTATCATCAGGTTGTTTGGTTTTGCTAATGTAATTCTGAAAATCTGTTTTTGATGTGGGTTTACAATGGTCAACTTTTTTGGTGGTGTGATGGTGGTCAGCACTCTTACTTCACAAAATGGAAGGTTCTATTTGTAGGAGGAAAGTAAAATGTATGTAGTTTGCATCTTTTCTCATTTGTGGATTTTCCCCGAGAGCTCTAGTTTCCTTTCACAATCTGAAAGCATTAAATGGACCAATGATGCAAAATTGTGAAAGGTGTAAATATGTGAGTGTTTCCTCTATGCTTTTTCTCAGTGGCCCTAGTCTTGAATTTTAACACTTATCTTAAACAGACAACAATAAGAAATAATCTTGATAAGTCTTGATAAAGCATGGTAAACAGTTTTAGCACCTAAACCTTTTAGTACATAGAATATCATTGTGCTTTTCTTAGCAATTAAAAGGCTGCAAATCTGCACAAAAGCTACTAATTAGTAACATGGGATTTGTCTCTTTCACTGAGAAGATCTGCTTTGTGTGGACTTGTACTAATTGGTCTCGAGTGACCTCCACACACACCTTTTACTCCTCAAGTCCATACAATGTAAAGAAAAACAGTCATGTGTTTTGAAATGTTTTAAATTAAACTTAATAAAAACAACATGCATTACAGACACTTTGATAATAAAACAGCTCAAACCATAATATGTCATTAAGGCGTATAAATCTTAAAACCTGGAACAAATTTACCACATTTTACGATTTAGATCATGTAGTTGAGCACTTTATCCAAACTGAGTGTAGTGGTAAACACCATATGAATTCTATTGCTTATCAGTGTGCTATTATAGTAATATGTTTGTGCATAATACTTTAAACATTACAACCAACAAAATGTATTGTGTATTGAAGTAAGAACAAACATTAAAGTTAACCTAAATGGAAATATGGTTTTCTTGATAAATGTTTTATGGCAGAATGCCAATCTCAGCACTCTTTATTGCTGAAATCGAAAGCTGGTTATATGGGATTTCATTTCAAAGACTAAACTTCAAAGACACATCATGAAATTGGCTGTTTTTTTTCTCGGTTTTTGAAAGGTGACATATTGGAACTGATAAGTCAATAGTCCTGAGGTGACAGGAACTGATGACTGTTACTCTGATTGCAGCTGTTTTGTGAACACACACTAGATAACTGAGGATATATTTTCCTTTATATGAAAAACATTGAATGAAATATCATATAGCGCAAAAACAAACATCATGTTTCTAAATTCAAATAACTTTACAGAAAAGAACATATGGGTATTTGACCATAAAATCTATATTAGCTTTATTTGTGGACTGTTTGTGTTGTTACTTTTAATAATAATATTATTATAATTAATACTTTTTATAATATATTAGCATGCCAGCGTTCTGAATAAAGAAAATCATCATTAATTTCGCTCAGTTTTTATTTTAGCAGAGAGAATATGACTGAACAAAGATAAATCGACTGAACCCTCAGACCTGCCATACCGTGATTAAATAAAGCACCAACCAATCACGATCCAGATCTAGCAGAGGGGGAGGAGTTAAGGTAACCGGACAGGAACATATAAATGCTGATATTAAGCCTGAAATTAAGAACTAAACTCCAAACGATCCACCCGCAGGGAGGCGCTGTCTCCACCTGACAAGAGAGAGAAAAGACTGCAGGCTGAGATCTGCTGCAGAGGTCAGACCATCAGACCTTCAGACCTTCAGACCTTCAGACCATCAGACCTTCAGACCCTCAGACCCTCAGACCATCAGACCTTCAGACCTTCAGACCATCAGACCATCAGTCCCTCAGACCCTCAGACCCTCAGACCCTCAGACCCTCAGACCTTCAGACCATCAGAACCTCAGACCCTCAGACCATCAGACCTTCAGACCTTCAGACCTTCAGACCTTCAGACCATCAGACCATCAGACCCTCAGACCCTCAGACCTTCAGACCATCAGACCTTCAGACCATCAGACCATCAGACCTTCAGACCATCAGACCCTCACACCGCGGTGCAGGTCAGTGCAGCGATAATGCACACAGGTAGCTCAGCGTAAGGCTTTTTATTAAACAGGTAGCCCCGCGCCTTAAATCTGATTGGCTGAGCCTTTTGCCCAGCAGTGACGTTGGTGACAACAATGCACACCTCTGATCATTTCACATTCGTATCAATACGTGCTATACAATACATTATTTTAAATAATGTACTATTATGGAAATGCAGATTGGCATGATTAATAAGCACTAAACCTGTTGCATTTGTTGTTTATAAATTGTTTTCTGTGTCATGGCCACTAGATGGCATTGTTTGATTGTTAAAGAAACCTGTTGTAGCCTGTTACACACCGATCAATTGAAAAACGGACTAGATTACGTTGCGGAAGATTTTTTTTTTTTTGATGAGCCTTTAATTACTCACATAGTTTTTATCTATACATAAATAAATCATGGCAAGTCCTCCACTGATTTTAAGCTATTGTTTTTGAATAGGTGGCACGGTGGCTTAGTGGTTTAGCACGTTCTCCTCTCAGTGCTAGGGATTCCCGGTTCGAATCCCCATCTGGGTGGAGTTTCCATGTTCTCCCCGTGTCTGCGTGGATTTCCTCCAGGTTCTCCGGTTTCCTCCCACAGTCCAAAAACATGGATCAAGTCAATTGAATTCTCCAAATTGCCCCATATAGAGTGTGTCTTTGTGAGTGAGTGTGTGTCCAGGGATAGATTGGCGCCCTGTCCTGGGTGTATCTGCCCAGCGCCCGAAACGTTCTCCACCGCGACCCTAATAGAGGATAAAGCGGGAGATAATGAATGAATGAATGAATGCTTTTGAATAACTTTGCAACCCAGATGTTCATGTGACATATAGTACCTCTGTAAACTGCATGGCATGTGATCTGTAATGCCATTAAAGACCTCTGACATTTCAATTCATACTATGAAAGAAGACTGTCTTAATAATAATGCTTGGTTACAAAATAGAGATATTAATCACATTTCAATGCTGTCTTGTCTTTAAAGTTTCTTGTAAGGACCAACGTTATCTTAGCAGGTAAACTCCTGGACCTTCACATAGACTTTAGAGAGGGTTTCTTGTAGAATGAGGTTTTTAGGAGGTTTTTAGGTTTTTTTTTTTTTGTTTCCAGAGCTAATTCATTGCTAATTGTACTACATATTGGATATCCCAAACTCATAAAGCATTATGTTGTTAGATATGTTCATTCGTGATGAAAGAGTGTGATCAGATTTATTAAAACATGCTAGAGATACATACATTTTTATGCAAAATCACCAACATTATCCAAATCCTGAAAAACAGGAAGTGAGTAAATTGGTCATACTGCGTGCACCCTGAGGCTCGTCTCTGAACATTAGTAAAGAACGTTTTTTATGCAACAATGCCACATTTACTGATTGATTTTTCGTTTGCCCTTTGTGTAGAACAATGGCACTGTGAGCTGGAAAGCCATTATCAGAGCGAACAGACATGTTTTTACTTGGATGATGGAAAATCGATGGTCTTTGTAATCACTGACTGGATGGTTTTATCTCTATAATGGAGAAGCAGTACAAGGTGTGAGGTCCTCTGTAACAAATGAGCTCATTATCTCCAGATGGTGATAAATTATTACCTGTTGAATCTCTTAACAGCTTAATAGGCAACTTTTCTAATTCAGGGGACATGAAAGAGAAACGGTACCAAATGGACTTATAAAGGCTATTAGAAAACCTGTGGGCAAGTGGCTGTTTCAGTGGTTTTGGTTGCTTTATTGATTGAATTTTAACTGCCTTTCAGAGAAAATAATTCTTAACCACTTAAAATAAATAAATAAAATGAATATTTATTTACCATTATTTGACTATTATATTCTTTCATCTTAATGACAGCTGACCGATGAAAGCACATTCTGTTTTAGTATTATTGTGCTCCTTGCACTTGCATGGTTTGCTTAAATTGTAATGTTTTTTTTTTGCATTTTATATGATTTGGTGATAGTCAGATAGTCAGTTGCTGTTTATGGAAATACACTGATTTTTAAAATGCTGGCTGTTTTTGCTCAATTTAACAAAATTTGGTAAAGGGCTAAATCTGAATAAATCCTATCACTAGCAAATGCTCATTAAGTTTTGAAGACTGCTTAGTAAAATCCCCAGTAGTAGTTCAAAAGGAAACATGTCTTGTAATTAGGACTGCACTTGCACAAAATACACAACATGGCATTTGTCAGCATTTAATTGTGCCCTCAGCAAGTGAATATTTAAACTAAGGGTTTGAACTGTGTAATAAAAGTTCATAAACACATTCTAGTTTTGCATTCTGTAGCATTAATGATGGTTACTCTGGAATTTGATATTGCTCAGTGGTACATTCACTGGAATTAGTTTATGTCTTCGCTGTTACATCGTGTCTGTTTTACTGAATAACTGTTAATGTATTACTGTGGTAACAGTTTAAATCTCATTTGATTCAAGGTTACATAAATTTCTTCTTTAGATTGGCATTGTACTACATAAGGTAGATTAATAACATGAAATTGCAAGATGTATAATGTATTTCATCTTAAGATTTGTTAAGGCATATTTCCTCAATAGTATTTTAATAAGGATTTTGGGGTTTGTTAAGATGTAAAAAAAATTGATGTAAAGAGAACAAAAGACACAGAGGCAATGGGCATACGTCAAACAAATATATCCACATTTATTTAGAAAGTATAAAATATCACACTGTAAAGGCCACTTTGCAAGGGTAGATTAACAACCTCAAATGTTTTTTTATTTTTACACAAAATCTGAATACCTTCCTATCCTTCATCCAGCTCTGCTGCACACCCAAATGCCTTCCCTCCACTCAACCAGGGAGTTTTTTTTTGTTTTGTTTTTTAAACCAAAATCTGTGACATGATTACAGGCATACTGAAGATTCCTGTCTGATTCGCTTGGACGCCATCTTTTAGAGGTTGCAGGTATTCCAGTTGGATCTTGCTCATATTAAAACCAGTGTACAGGCACAGCTTGACATCAAATTAACAGGCACTGGATGCCCTTGAACTAGGAAATTCTCCAAGAAAAACAAAACAATGAGATTTGCAGTTCACATTCTTTACAATGGCACCAGTCAGGCCTGCTGAGCCAAGACTCTGGCACTACAGGCAAATTTGGCTCACCATGATCTTAAAAGGACCCCCTCTCTCGGACTTTACCTCAGTCAATGTTTCTTAGTCTATACATAATTCTTAACATGGTATCAGATTGAGGTAGAACTGTTGTACCGAAATCTTAGCTAGGAGCTAACAGTCATGTCAACCGACTCCAGTAGAGTGGAAAAAACGCAAATTCACATTCAAACCACATATTTGGACTACAAAGACAATAGAGATTACTGACACATTGGAATATCTGAAGTGTTCCCGGGAAATCCATTACTCCTTCATTTCCCTTCCCTTTCAGAAGTAATGCTTTCCTTTATTTCCAGATCCCAATGTGCAAGCTCAGAACATTAAATTGTCGTAGACTCCTGTCTCTCGAGGGATAACTGGGAGACGCACACTGCCACATCAGTGATGTACTAAAGTTCGTCTGAAGGCTGTATCCGCCTAGGCGCTATAGGCTTGGCTGTGGCTTTGCCCTGTGTCTCTCTGGAAGGCTGAACACAGAGCAGGGGCTTGCACTGGCCTCTGCGTTCGGGTGCACCTGACCAAGCTGACTCAAGCTTTCAGGATCCGATCACCCAGCGTTCAGTTTGTACACTATGACCATGTGCTGGCACCCATGTTTCCCATGGAGGTTTTGTGGCTGATGATGCTCTCAGTGGATTTTAAAAGTCTCTCCAGGCATGGGGCACTGATCTTACCTGGGGGTGGCTGATTGGGCATGGAGTCTTTGGGATCAGGGGTGTCCATAGTGGAGGACACAGAGTTGTCCTGTGTGACGTCCTCACTCCTGCGAGCTGTTAGAAAGTTCTGGACAGTGCGATGTGTTTGCTCAACGGTGTGTGAGCAAATTGGAGATGTGTGAAGCCATTTTAGATTGGTGGCAGAGTAGGGAGCCGGTGGGGTAAGGTCGCTGACACGCATGGCCTTCGCAGGGCAGATTTTGCCAGAGTTGATAGCAGGGGCAGCGCTGGACACTGGTGCAGAGGACAACTTTAAGAAGGAGACAAAAAAATAATAATAGTAAGAATAATGTGACTTGTAATCCCATGTACACTTTATTGCCAAAATCATTGAAATGTATAAAAGTGTTTTGGCTTTAAAAGCCTTTATGCATCTGATTTAAAACTGACAAAATGTAAAATGCTAAAGGTCAGGCCACAAAAGTTTGTCCACCTCAAACTCAGCACAGCAAGTCGTAATTACACTCTACTCAGACTAAAGCCTTTAGACTGTTAGCTTCTGATGTGGCCAAACCCCAGAGAAGCATATCATCTATATAGTATATGTTATGTAAGGGAAATGTCCAGTGTTTAATATAAATAAATAAAAAAGCCAGAATTAAAGAAGAATTAAACCATGTTGTAATGTTAATATTTAAACTTAAAGCATTTAAACTTTTAATAGCCATTAATACTGCTTCTGCTACCCATTAGTTGCCATGTACTGAATAATTAGTGTTATAACACTTGAATTTACCGTAAATAAAAAGTCTAAACTCTTTAATCAGGTCCTTGCACTTGTGTGAATTATCTAGATTCACACACAGCATATAAAAGCTGGGAAAACCTAACATGTTTCATGAGTCAACAGACATTTAAACCGTCATCATTACTTAAAATGATCTTTGTCCTCAGGGAACAAGAGATTCTTCCTCATAACTATGAAAACAGAATTTAATCCCTAACCTCATGCAGTGTGCATACTTGGGTCAGTGATTAAACAATAAGCATTGTACTTGCTTCATGCCAGAGATGACCACATATAGAAACAATGGAACCAGCCTATAGGTTTCTAACAATGTGCTGATTAGAAAATGGTTTAAATGCAAAGATATGTTGTGGTGTTGTATTTGGTTTACTGGTTTAAAGCACAGGAATTTACTACACTAGTGTGTGTGTGTGTGTGTGTGTGTGTGTGTGTGTGTGTGTGTGTGTATACACGTGTACATGGATGGATTAAATGTGAGGGACAAATTCCTCTGTGTGTAAGCACTGTAGGCAAAAAGGGCACTTTCAAAAGTAACTCAAAGCTAACGGTGTTACATTACTGCCAATTCTTTTACATAAAAAAATAATCTAAGCGTTTTTAAAGTAAACATTACCTTAGGCTTTTTTAGCAGGGTGATGTCTTGTGTAAGGTCCAGAGCAGAAGCTTGTTGATTGGGCTTTATGTGAGGGAACCAGACCTTCAGCATTTCCTCCATTTTCAGTATGATATTAATATACCGCTCACTGCATGAGAAAAATGAAGGGATGTTAAAAATGTTGGAAAGAGTACGATCTACAGTTTACAAGAACTACAGGAACAAATCCATAATCTCAGAGATTGCCAAATATAGTGTGTGGCACAGACATTTTTTTTTTTATCTGCTTTCTTTCTAAAGTCATCTTGTACCACAGTGGATGTAAATGAAATCTCCCCACAAACAGCTCCCCGTCTCTGGTGTAGAACGATTGGCAGGCGGATTCACACATGTTTATTCCTACACGTGGCGCAGAGCTCAACTGTTTCTCTCACATCTAAAAATAGGAATGTAAGCCTGCAGCAGGGCAGTGGAAAATGGCAACTGTGCAGACAAAGAGAAACAGTTGCCCTGAGGAAAAGTGACGCAAACTCAAATACCTCCCACACCCACACGCCCATTGACTCGTAACAGGCTTCAGCAGATGGTTAACAAAGATTAGCACATGACACGTGACCAGGATCTACCTGCTGTGCCTTCATTCTTGGCATGGTGAATTTATTTGATACATTATCTACTATGATCTTTGCCAGAAAAGCCTGTTTATCACCTTTAAACCAGTGTACTCATGCTCCCTGGCCACAAAATGGAACACCACAGGTAAGGGTTTTCTTAGCAATCCCGTGTAGTATTTGCAGGGAGGTAAAATCTGTAGTTCTGCCTTTCTGATTAGATATTTAATAAAAAAAAGATCGCAGGTTGAGTTATAAATTTGGTCCTAATACCTGTGCAGTATAGTCAAACATATGTAGCTCACTTCTATAACTACAAATATTGCACGAGATAACAACCCAATGGACCAGATGGTGCAAGAGTCTAGTACAGGGACCCACAGTGGCAGTCTAGTAGATCTGAGCCTTAATCATTGTATTTAGCCATGTGCTCTATTACCCAAATAAAACAGAACCCTCTACAATGACACAATTTGTAGTGAAATTTCAGCAAAATGGTTTACAGCAATGTAAGGAGAGGAGAATACCAAGAGAAGGCCAGAAACTGAGCTTGATGTGTTTATTACACACTCTGACTCATGCTGGGTTGGCAAGCCATATAAAGCAACAAAAGACCCCCTCTAAATCCTATTTGTGACATCATAGGCCATTATACAGTCTTCCCAAAGGCTAGCTAGTGACATGTGTACAGTTATTCCCAGAACAGATTTTAAAATGTAAAACAGTGCTCAGCAGTCAGAGTCTCAATTCCTTCCCTGCTGTTTCATTTAAAACTTAATTTTTTTAATAGTACTGCGGTTTTAAAAGCAATTTAGATAAAAAGCATGGTGACCAGCTGAGTAAATCTGAGCTCTCTTATGTGTAACCACACCAGCAGCTGGAGGCAAAAACAGGGCGTACAAAGCACACACCTCTGAAGTTTACTCAAATGGCTGCTTCATTTTGTTAAATATTTTATTACACATTTTTTTAAGCTGACGCATAACCTAACCCAACATCGCTTTATGCTTTGTGCACCCTGTTACAATCATTTTCACTTTTAAATGTATATTTGAACAAAATCAAGATTTTTAACATCATTTCATGTGAAATGAAATTGAGGACAGCCTCTTCTCATTAGTTAAGCAGTCTGTTACCATATATTAATGTTTTATTTTCACAGTTTTACTAGTTTTATTTTTTGTAGTACAACAGGATGATAAGACAATCATGTCTCAGAGGTTTACTGACAGTAACTTTACAGTTTTGTAAATAAAACCAACACTTGATAGATTTTATTGTAAAAGACCAGATGAGTAAAATTAATTCAATATGTTTTTGATTATTCATGGTGTTCTGAATATTTAACACCTATAATAATGTGAATGATGTATTGCACTGGTTATAGAACATGAAATATGTTGCTTGTAGGCCCTTAATAAGCAACAGTGCAAACTACTGCCTTAAGACCTATTATTATGTGTAGTGAGATAGTTGGTGAGATAGTTGGTTTAGGTTTCCCTCCCATATTCAGGTATGCTGTCCAATTTCATGCTTAATGAGAATCTAAAATATTATATAGTTAAAAAGTCAACCACCTTTTGGTCAAATTACATGTTTTGTTGTTTGTATATGTGGACAGTATACAACTTAATGACAGGAAACAAGCCACTATTTACTTACTGAATTTGACATTGTGGTCCAAAGTAATAATTTTTTTTTATATCTTTTAGGCAATTTACGGTAAAATGTCATATTTTAACATGTACTCATTAAGCAACATGCTTAATTACTGTACACTTTGTGGTGATCAACACCTATTTATTTTGGTAGTTGCAGTTTACATGCATAATAACACAAAAATAAATCTAAATATTGGTGCCTTGTTTTATTTGAAAATAATTTCTGATGTTCAGAAGGCTGGACTTAGTCAAATAGTGCAAGTAATCGGGTCGTGAGTTGGAGGATAAGCAAACAGAGTGAACAGACCCACTTGCATATTCATAATTTTCTGGCACTTTTAGCATAGCCACAGATCAGTAAAACCTCACAAGTGAAGTGTGAGCAGACACAGCAGGAGGGTTCTTACCCCATACATGGATTCTGTAGAACCCCCATTATTCTCTGGATCCGATCCATGGCCACACTCTCCTGGAAAGTGCTGAGCCCTGAAAAAGGAAACAGCCATTAGTGTTTTTAACACCCAGTTCTTCAGTCTTGTCTCTGACTAGCTGAGTTGTGCCTGTGGAGCAGATGGGTTCCTGTGAAGTGTGTGGGAGGGCAGACTCGCTGTCTCTGTGGCCAGGAAGTCTGGGGTCACACTGTGCTCCAGCTTTGCCAGAAATCCCACTCCTACTGCAGTGAGCAGGCTGGTCTGGCACACAGCCTTCCTGCGTGCCCACCAAGCCTTCCTGAATTCAAATCTACTAAATATTAATACAGTGTCTAACTCTTATTCACCGATGAACTGAACTAGCGAGAGCATTTTGAAGCTGCTTCTGCAGCTGCCAGCATAATTTCATAGTTAATAGGTAAACATGCAACAGAAACACTTTGTTCCATCACTTGCAGGTATATAAGAAAGGTACTTTGTGTCCTTGGGCTTAATATTACATCATGCTGGACTGATCGTTTACAGCAAACAAAGTGAAGCAATAGGAACAACGGGAAGCTGCTTAGGTAACATGTTGGGCTTGCATCACACAATGTCAACTACAAATATTGCTATATTAAGATTGAAACAACAGCTACTTGCTTATCCCTCAGGCTTTTAGACTTTCTCTACAGTCCAGAAAGAAAGAGTTAAAGTAATGACATGGCTATGAATTTAAAAAGGCATTTAAACAGTGACACTATTTAGCAAATGTTACATATGTTTTAAAAACAAGTTATGATATAAAGGCTGGGACACAGTAAAAAAGAAATAGTGCCAAATAAGGGTGACTGTAATGTGACCTGTGTCCTGGTCAAATATACTTAAAGACAACACAAAAAAAAAAAAAAACAGTTGACAATTTTCAGGAACATTCAGCATCTGTATAAAGGAGCCTCACACTGTGCCCACACATTCGGGGCTAACACAACAAATGGCTTCGTGATTTTGACTTTTTCTAATTATGAATATGTCTGAAGACAAATTGCAAATAATGTCCTTGATCTTTACTTCGTGAGAGAAGGACTCAGCATACAGAGATTTACTAAACTCAACTGCCAACCGGTGTCATCTGCCGGTCAAATGTGATTAAATTTGGACAGTCTCATGAAATACAGGAAAAAGTGCAGGGTCACATGCACCTGTCGCAATCCTTAATTAAGCAACAGTTGCAACGATAATTTGTGAAAGGTCCAGTTCCTGTTTTAGTTTGACTGTTATGAATAAAATCTATGATGATGTGCAGATAATTATAAACCACAGTCACCTGACCGCAATCCCACTAAACACCTTTTAGATGAACTGCTGACCACTTCTGCCATTATTGTTACAAATGTTGTTTGGAATGGTTAAAAATTCTCCAGCTTTGAGTCCAATCAGTTACATGTCTCAAAACATTAAACACGTGTGTGTGTTTTTTTTTTTTTTTTTATTTTTTTATTTCTTTATTTTAGCTTAAATATTAGGAGCCTATAACACTTTTATACATCTTAATATTAAGTCTAGGTAAAAGTGCTATTTTATATTTAACTTCAGGAAAAAAGTACATGTAGGTAATGCTGAAATATAATAAAAATACATTATTTACAGATGACATTTACTCTGCAGTCCAAAATGCTAACAGTCCTGCATTAGACCCTTTTTCATGTCTAAATGAAACAGTGGTGGGGCTTAGTCTAATGCTTCACACCAACAGTTATCAGTCTCATAATTTAAAGGGCAGATCAAAGATTCCTTCCCTTTTGCTGTAACAGCAACCTCCAATTGCCAGCACAAAAGAATTGAGGAAATAAAAGTGCAGTGCGTTTTTAAAAATCTCAAAACCCCACTTAAGCTATATGAAATACATTTATGGACAGAAAGACGCTACTCACGTTCTCTGTATCTGCCTGAACGGAGGCCATTCAGGATCGAGGACAGTGGGTGAATGTAGCACTGCAACTCCATACTCTGTGGAATAAAGAGAAATATTCAACAAATTATATTCCATTCAATGCATTTTGCAGGATAATCCTGCTATTCTAAACCACTAGAGGATGTGCTTTCTAATTTCCTTCCAGTTCATATCAATGTTTTATGTGAAGAACAGCTCATATTTTGTGCAGAATATCTCTAAAGAATAGAGCTTACAAATGCAGGATGTAAAAACATTTTTTATTATATACATAATTCTATGATTAGAATTATAATAATTATGTATATGCTGCTTCCAGACCATATGGATGTATGGCATAGAGCAGGCTATTTCTGTGTATTTCCTTTTCATGTTGAACAGTCACTCCATTTCCACCACTGAAATTTGAGAACTGATTCACCTTTCACCTAGAAAGAAGCATGAGTAGGGCTCTTCCTGAAAGTTTCACTTGATGTATTCCTATCATACACTCTGCTTGAGTGAATCTAGATCACGTGTGTGATAAGGTTTTTCTGTAAACAACTTTGCTTCTGTATTGGAAGCACTTTTTAAAAGCAGAACAGCAGGTCTTACCTTGCAAGCAAACAGCTTGTCCTTTTCTGTCTGATTGACTGTGAAATGCTTGTCTTTCTGCTCCGATGCTTGCATGCTTCGCACTCTCTTCTGCGCCTGCCTGCTTTTGCCTTTAGGACTTCCTAAAGTACGGCTGTAGTCCGTAGGGTCTTCCTGTCTTGAAGAAGAAAGCTCACTCTCGCTGCTGCTGAAAGAGCTAGTGGAGCTGGATGGAGAGCTGCTCCTGGAACAGCTGGTGTCCTTGTTCTCCTTTGTGGATGTGCAGACTTGTGGATTACAGGTGTCTGAAGCAGCAGGAGCGCTGGTAAACATTCGATCGCACTCCAACCCTTGCTCACATGCACTGTCCTCCTCATCACTGGCCAGCCAGTCGATAGAACAGTCAGAATCAGAAGCAGACATCCTCGGCCGCTTCATCACCCGCTGAAATGCAAAGAGGGGGCAATTGTAACTCTACCAATCTAACAATGTTAGGTTGAGATAAACATACATTGCACTTTCTAGACCAAGCTGTAAAACAATAGTGGTATATTAACAGCGACAGCATTCATTTTTAGATTCTTTAAATACTATTATTGTGGATCATCAACATTACCCTGAATTAGTAATATAGACGTGCACAGTGCAAGTCAAGCAAGAAGTCAATAAAAAAAAAAAGAAGGCATGACGAGTGACCGTTGGTAAGTTCCACAGCTCCGCATATTTGAACATTAAAAGAACCAATGGCTTAGTCAGTTCACCGTTTTGTGAGTGAATTACCAGTCAGTTCAAAGAAAATGTTTATGCAGAAAATTAGTCATAAAAAGATGTAGGGAGTCATGAAAAATCTGGTATCTAATGGCCCAGGGCCGAAACTGCTGGTAAATCAGAACAAACATGGTGCCATCATTCGACATTGTTTGAGAAACGGTTATTCTTCTGTGATTGACAGAGATCTGGAGAATTATAAAAATCATTGGAAATCCCTCTGCTACTACATCACAAAATGCAACAAAACCCTGAAACTGTATTATGCAAAGAGGCGGCCATTTATTAATTTCAATCCCTAAACTTGTATGATGAACAGAAATATATTTTTCAGTAATAATGAATAGACACAGAGGCTTATATTGGTATTTTAGAGAGACATGTGCTACCGTAAAGACTATGTATAATAGGAAGTCTGTGTCTATTCTAGCTGGCGGTGCCAGGCCTTATTCTGCCTAAACAATGTGTGCTTATACAATGTGACTGCATAGAAATTGAGTGCATGTGCTTGAGAGGCCTGTCTGCAGTTCAGGAAAGGAGAATTAGACAAAGGTGATCTGTTGGACTGTTAAGTGCTAGTTTTGTATACTGCAAGAATGAAAAGTTTATTTCAGAAGTGCATTAATTAGTATCTTTATTTCCTTGGAACTCATCTGTCATTAAAGCTCCTATAGTGTCCCAATATGTTTTTACATATAGTGTATGTTGGGTTTTTTCTTTTCTCAAACCCACCTCTTCAGGGCAGCTGACAAAGTAAACCCATGTCCTGCTATAAAGGCTTGGAGTTTTGGGAAGAATCTTTTGACAAGTTTTTAGTTTGTGTAGAGCTCCTCTAGCACTGCTATGTCTTTCTTATTTATATTTTCTTCGGACAGTCCAGGGATCATAAAGCTGTGTTCCTCTAACTGCCCTACAAAACACTTTTATGGCACTTTGTTTTTAAGAGCATATATAAAACCAACTACTACATCCCTAACAATAAACAGCGGCCTTGTAGGAAGCACTAATAAATTACATATTCAAAGAACATTTAGTCTTATTCTTAATACAATTGAGATTTATTAATAATGATCCATATGCAACTTTTCTTATTTTTTCAATACTGCATGTAAAAAGTTACCTGGCTCATAAATATTATTGTGTTTTCACAGTAAGATTTAAAAATGACTGAGAAGTTAGAGCATGTAAGTATCTTTATTATAAACCTGCTAAGGCCTCATGGGCTGGGTCTAACCAGACAGCCGACAGCATACACCCAAAGCATTGTTCATTCATTATGCCTCAGCTATGCCACCCACCATAGAGCATAAACAATAGCCCCTCAAAAACAGCCCTTTTGCCCGAGCAGCACCAAGATTGATTAGTTAAAATAAGAACCAACCATTCATAGTCTGGTCACTTAACATCTGATCTTTAAGGGAAGGAAGAATGTCTGGCTGTGGTTTGTATATGTAACAGGCATGAATAACACTACTCCGTCTGAAAGCATTCCAAGCTCTACCACACTCTTACTGTTTGGGAATAGGATGTGAAATCTCCAGGGAACAGTGTGCCTACACAATTCCTGAAAACATTTATTTAAGGATGTATGTTGTGCATAAGTCATGCATAAGAAATGTCCCTAAAAGCCTCAGTTTTTAATTAATAATTTACCATGTAGTAAAAAGTCATGTTGATAGAGTGGCCTGTGTTCTTGGCTTGGCACATGTTCTTATAATAAACTCACTGTAGCCTGCGGCATTGTACAACCGCCTGCAGGTGATGAATGGCTATGGGCCCATGTGAAGTATGAACTACAGCATTGCCCAATTCATTTCCTAAAGGCAACATGTGACGGCAGGTATCATCCAAAGTTAACTTTACCATTTTGATCTTCTCACCTGGATGTTCGTGACATTATTTCTACGTTGATGATGGTTGGTGGTGATGAGCAGCTGAACGCGCAGCCGCTTTCCAGTAATAAAGCGCGCGTTATGTAAGAGCAATAAACCCGTCTCTAAGGTGACGAATAGCTGAAGACATCACTGCTGTCTGCTGACTTTTATAACTGCTGTTAAGCTGCATGTCTGGTGATTTAACCAAACCCTCAACTACAGCCTTAAAAAACCGATATGGACCCGTAAAAGTTCTGCGCTAAAAACTGCACATGCGCACAAACCACCACTGATGGGCTACAGCAGATGGTAATTGCGCTGTGAGATGCATTCTTGATGCTATTCATTTGTATTAAAGCAGGCATTCAGAAAAAACGGAGAATATACCATATTTAGCACATATACAAATAAACATACAATTAAATCGGTCGTGACTTTGTGAGCATTCCGCGGGATGTGTGTGAACCGGTACACAGTGTGGACGGTATCCCGAGCGAATTTCATACAGAAGAACCCCAAAAGCATCTAGAACCCCCCAACCAATTCAAACACACTGATTATGCATTTTCAAGCTTTCACTGTGTAACATGTATAAAAACAGAAGTGGAATTAAAATCTGGCGTAATGCGGCATCATTTCCACGGTTACCTGTATTAATATGGGTGGGGCACTGCAAACAGCACCTTACTTTAATTACTTCCATCAACAGACACCCGAGTGCAATGAAATTATAAAATATGTATGTTTTTTTATATGTATGTAATCGCCCCAGACCTTTGTTGTGTGACGGAATGTCAGTGCAAATCGTGATCTA
Organism: Corydoras sp. C115; assembly: GCA_019802505.1. Classification (NCBI taxonomy): domain Eukaryota; kingdom Metazoa; phylum Chordata; class Actinopteri; order Siluriformes; family Callichthyidae; genus Corydoras; species Corydoras sp. C115. The sequence goes on along the minus strand of JAFMOC010000107.1, from coordinate 518,715 downwards.
ATGGATTAAACTCTAATAAATGGATAAAATTGCCTTCATAGCCTTTCCATTTAATCAAATTGATTTTGTTCAGTTGTCAGTGAAGAGGTGTGGAGTCGACCAAGCTCCGCATAGCGATGGACAATTTCCAGCAGTCGAAGTCGATAATAAAGCTTATGGTCGCCTATAATTAAGAAAATCCCGCCTAGTACATTTATCGTTAAATAAAAATCAAAAGGCAGCGGTGCTGTAAGTGAATAAAAGCTGTCGTACCTTTTGAGGATGGGAGGGAATGCGCTTTCCTTTGTTCCAGAGGTAAATCCAGGACAGTGTCGAGCCGCACGTCTCCCAGCGTCGTGCTTTTCCGTGATGCGGAGCTGCGACTGAGCTGCCCCGTGTTGCTACTCCCCGGGCAACGTGTCTGTGAGGGTGGGCTCACGCGCGCTCGGCCTTGCCATTGGTGTTCACGCAGTTGGGATTAACCAATAGGAGCCGTCCGTGGCAGCCGCCGCGGCAGATAGGCGAGCGGCTCTTACATATTCAAATGAGATGGAAATGCGCGGAGCACGTGGACACGCGGATCGGTTTCACTCCGGCAGCCGCCGGGCGTAAGAGCGTCGGCGCGGCGCGGTGCGGCGCTGGGCTCGGCTCCCGTGCTTCGTTAATTCACGCCTCATCAGATCAGCGGGGCCTCGGCGAGAGGTGGCTCCGGGCCGCGTCTGCCGTCATTCCACCCGAGAGCTTACCCACGAAACGTATGACGTCATAGTGCGTCTTTTCGCAGCCCGCAGCGCAGCGCAGTCGGCTGTGTCCGCGTTGGAATGGCGAAATTCCAAAACGCACTTATTAGCAGTGTGTCCGGTGCGCTCGGCGTGTCGTGCCTCTGACCCGACCTTTTATTTGATAATCGGCTGTTCAGAGAATCCGAATGAATCGAAGACGCTTGAACTCGGTTCACCTCCGCTGTTTGCACGTGACTTATTACGCACTTGGAAAACAGCGTGTGAACCGCTCCAAACCAGTTGGAATTTAGGTAGCTGGTACACATGGTGCCCTGTTTCCCTCACACTGCACAGCACGCACCAGCTCCTTTTTCTAGGAAGTAAATGTTCAACCAGGCTCGTGTTCACCCATCCACTCGTGTACCACTCAACATTTATCTCCTAGTGATTAACAGATCCATCAAATACCAAAATGGATCCTCCCACAAGCTCTGAGGTATAAAAAAATGTCCATTGCTGCTCTGAGAGATTTTTTTTTTTAAGAAGGTAGAGTTCCGAGTGAAACAGTCTATGGGGCAATATAGTATCTCCAGTTACATACTTGCACACCATCAAGTTTGGAATGTGTGAAAAAACCGGTGTCCCCAGAGTTAAGCTCCATACAGAAAGTACTTTTGTTCACCACACCCAGGATTCGAACCCAGGAGCTTTTTGCTGCAAGGTGCAAGTGATAATCATTGCAACACAGCCATGTGCTCTGGTTCCAGAAGTGCAAGTCCATATTACCAGCAGAATTTGTACAAATCAAAAATCATTGTGAGTGAAAATATTGACAGAAGCTACCTTTGTGGTAAAGTGAAAAAAAAAAGATATTGGAATAAGATACTGAAATATTTTGGATGGATGAGTTTTGGCAAAGCTCAGAGTAAAATTACACACAAGCCAGTCATAACTCAGAGAGCTATCAAGGGCGTGGCTTAAAATGAACAAGAACAATAAAACTGATATTAAAATATAACTGCTGTGAGAAATTATTCTAATTACAATAATGAGAGCCCTTTTCATCCTCTAATAATCTTAATTTACTAAATTAACCCTGGTGAGATGTATCACTGGCACTCTGCTGTGAGTCTAAGGATAAAGGTGTGTCTGTCCTGTTGGTTGGATATTTGTGTCCCTGTACTGTTTTATCTCTCAGTAATGTAACATTGAGTACTAATTTCATAATCAGATGTTCAGACTAGAAAATATTCTAATGACACACGCATTCTTCTCTCAAGTAAACTCTTCTGAAAGAGTACAGGCCTACAGCATGCAGTCACTCATGACAATAATGAGTCACAGACTGTTGCTTAGAGAAGTCTTGTTTAAACTTCTACTGTCTTCTCCGATTGCACCGATTAATTATATGTGCACTTTAGACAGCAAACTGACAATAGCACGGACAATAATAAAACGTCAGTATAAGTGATGAATGATCTTTAGAAGAAACCTTTTTAAAATAATTTTCGAGATGTTTTGGATCTGAAGTGTGGCAATTTATGTTAACCTAAAGGTTTTTTAAAACCTTTTAACATAACCAAAAATTCTGTAAGTTTCCTAATTTGTCTAAGGTTTAAAAAATTAAAAAATGGAAATTTTCCAAAGTACCCCCTTTTCCCCCACGAAGATTACCCAGCAGGAAATCATAGACCTCACTTAGAATAAAAAGTAAAAAATCTGTGGATTGTTTGTTGGTAAAACTTTTGAATTACTTCAAATAATTTTACCTATTACAGACGAAAGTTCTGACTCTGTTTGTCCAATCAGCTAAACCTATTTGTTGGCAGCATCTGTTTTCATATCAAGTCCTCTTATTCACTGTGAATTTTCCTGTCTATTAGAAGTTCTATTTGTCCAAAAATATTTGGACATTTAACCATTAGCTTTAGTGTTTAGTGAGTTTAGATCCTGCAGTTTTTTCACACCAATCACGTCAAATCGTTATGTTGGCTTTCTGTACAAAGGCAAAGAGAAAGGTATAGCTGTTATAGGGGGTAGGGGGTGCCATTGCCTCTGTGACAAATAATCTAGCAGTTAAAATAGCACAAATGACTTAAAAAAGCTAAAATAACTTTCAGTTGTCATGGAAAAATGTGGGACCGATGACTTGTGGGATTTTAATTGTGGACTGGCTTCTTGAACTGAAATGTAATGTGCCTTTGGATGATCAGGACCTCCGCAAACTGTTTTTAGTTAAGTGCTGTTTCAAACTGCAAGCGACCATGTGCGCACTCAGCAGTTTTTTAGCATCTCCTGACCTTTTTTTCTCCTGTCTGAATGCAAGTCTGGGCGAGTGCAGAAAACTGTGCTCAGGTTTAGCTGGTAAATTGTGTGGGCCTCACATATGCAACACATCTGAGTAGCTCTAGCCCTGTGCAGTCATGTTGCACGTTACATAAAAGCAGGAAGGAACCGCGTCCTTATTGTCTTTTAGTATTGTTCTGCCTCAATAGGGGTAACAATAGAGACTTTAAAGGCTGTACTACATTGATCTGGGTACCAGCAGTTTGCTGCAGCAAACTTGGATATAGAAAAAGGCTTATTAATTTTTGAGTTTATCATTTTTATTAAAGTTTAGTCAGATCACCTGGGTTTTCTCACTGTTGCCAGAACAAATGATAAACACTTAGAAATGGTATACCCAGCCCTGCCATGATATCCATGTTCGATCTATGCATCAGTTGATTACAGCAGTGCTGCTGAATTTGGAGATTTAGCACTGCAACCCAGTTCTGCCCCCAATATATCTTAAAAGCTGTCAGACTGACCTCTGATGTGACTGTTTTGCAGGTACTGTCAGACAAAATGTTTACTGTCGCCACCAGACCATCGTTTTTTTCTATCCCATCCCAACAGCATGACTATTTATGTGGAGTTGGCCTCCTTTTGTGAATCCTTTTTAGAGGGAAAAACGAAAGACAGAAAGAAAATAACAAAGTCTTTCTTGGATATTAAATTATTGCATTTGTTTGGACTCTCTTTGCGCACAGAGACACTGTCATGCTGACATGAGATATTTTATACCCCAGAACCCAGAAAACAACTTATCATTGTTTTAAATGGCAGTAAGCTTTTTTATTAGCAGAATTATTTACTGAAACTAATAATAAAGTGTTTTTGTAAGCTTGTTCTTATAGTTACTCAAGTAGTGTATAATAAAAAAGCCTAGCTATGTGTGAGATTATCTTTATTTATTTTTTTTTTTTTGGTAATTCACAGCTAATTTCTCATGTTCTTTTGCTCATTGCAACTAATATTTGCCATGCACTGTTCATTGGGAAATTAATTGTTGTTTTTCAAACTACATAGACTATCTTCTCTTGAGCAGTTGTGTTTCGGAGCCTTGCCTTTCTTTCTCTGCCCAGATTAGATCCTGATTTGTTCTCTTTTCTCAAAACATCATTGACATTTTACTATGAACTACTAATATCCAGCTTTTCCAGATAATGTCGGTTCTTAGAGACGAGTAGCTGTTTCATAGCAACCCATCACATAGGGTGCAGTCAGGTCAGTCTGAGATCACTCAGAAGAGAGAATTGGCTCTGTGATTTTCAGGTGCCGTCAGCTAGGATATATATAATTGAGAGACTAATGGAGAGGGAGAGTGGTGGGTCACAGCTGCGACCCGACTTACACTGATTTTGAGCCGGACAATAGAAGCGCGGAACAAGATGATTGTTTTTCTTGTAGATACTGTGTGTGTGTGTGTGTGTGTGTGTGAAGAATTTGTTCTCCAATGAAAAGTTGACTTGACTATAGGTTCATTTAATACATCATGGTTTTTATGGTGATGTCAAACAGGTTAATATGATCCTATAGGTATAAGAGGCACCTACAGAAAACAAGAGCCTTACTGGGTTTAAGATTTGAACTTGGATAGTGCTTAGAGGCGAACATGCTAACTATTAAACCACTGTGTCATCCAATCTCTAGCCAGAAATAAGTTAACGTTAATAGATTTAATTCTATTGTTTAATAATTAATATTAATTCCATGAATAAAGTCACTAATTGTAAATAGTACAAAATTTTAAGTCATTGTATAATTAAACATGCACACGGAAACAGCACATGCCTACATGTGTTCGTCCTGTAGACTTCCAAAGTAAAGTATTTTAATCACTGTAGTTATGTAATCATGCCAAAATAACATCATACATCATTTTAAAAAGTTCCCTCAAGTCTCTTATTTACTTATTTTCAAGTAACTGCAACAAAGTGTTTGTTCTATAACCTTACAACTTAAGCGCAGGTGTTTAGGCAGATGTTTTATGTAGATGAAACAAATAAACCGCAGTTAGCACAAGTTTTAATGCTTTTGTTGTATTCTTAGAGTTCAGCAGGCTGATACTCTATCTTGTAGGATTATCCCAACCAGCTGGTTGTAAATGATTATGTAACCAGAGGTCTGCATCAAGACTTTTAAATGTGTAGCTCCTGCTCTCAGGTCACTCACAAGAGCAACTGCTCATACATCTATACACCTCCACAGCCTGATTCCTTTCCTTTTAAGCACGTTGGCTAGATGTACAGCTGCCATTATACAGGTTTTGATGCCCACTACACTCATTTAAAAAAATTAATCTTGAATGATTTGTCAGATTTGGCTGCATGTGGAGGACATTTGTAAAGACCCCGTCATGCCCACACCTTTTACCTGTCACACTTACTAAGCTGATTTTCGACTTTAACAGGGCTGGGAGCTTAATTAGCTGTTTGTGTGGGTCAAAGAATGCATGTAGGTGGTCATTATCACTTCTTCGAAGTAAAATTAAACAAGCTTCCAGGAAGTATGCGCTGAATTTTCGAAACCCCTGCTGTACATCATTCATGGCCTTCAGTTGTTTACTTAAGAGTGTGTGAGTATGTATGTGTCTATCTGAAGACTTGCTCCGTAAAAGGCTTGGATGAGTCACATGTAAGAGCTTCTTGCCCCTTTTTCCACGGGTTGTTCTCATAAGGGCTGGACACTGTAAATTCAGGAGCGAATCACATTTGATCTTTAGTGATGCTCTGTGTGTGTGAAAGAGAGAGAGGGTGTCTGCGCAAATGTTTGAACGTCTGCCAGCACAGCTCAAGCGTCAGTGGGATATCTCTTGCTGTCCGGAGCTGAACGCTCCATGTGACTGAGGCACATTTTAAATGGATTATATAAGCTCAGTAGCCCCGCCTGCACTTCGCTAATGTGGTGGCCTCTGTATGATCCAGATCACACCCACCGCCATCCTTTCGTCTACCTTTCAGGAACTGTTCTACATAAAATTACTACAATTAATGTATCCTCTGGTTTAGCATGTGCTCCTGGTATGTATAAAGATCTTCTATTCTCATGATATCTTAATCCTACAAGAACTGGAAAGTAGAAGCCTTATCTATGAGATAGAACAAAAGTTGGAGGAAGCTTTATCCTTTCTGATAACTACATGAAAATCGCAGGCTTCATACAGAAACATGCTGACAGAAACCAGCAGCCATGTGACTCACCACTCAACCTTTAAGGAGGTGTTACTAAGAATCAAACAACTAGAGCCACTTGAGATTTCATAGTGTTAAAAAATCCTTTCTCCTTCCAGTTTTTGAATGGACCTAAAATTGTTTGACTATTCAAACATTTATTTATTTTTTTATCCATTTACACCGATTAGGATTGCAGAAGTTGCTTAAGTACCTTGTGTATATTTGGTGATTGCTCTGTACAGGTCACTAGTCCATTTCAGAACAAACATAACAGATAATATGGTCACTATGTGACGATTTATGGCACATTTTGTTATGAATGTCATGTTTTCATGTAATGTGCCACAGAGCTGCAAAGCCCAGAGTAAACCAAATAAAATAAGACACTAGAATATAAAATCTATGTCCAAGTTCGAAAATAACTTAACTACCCCACGCAAAGCCAGTCCAGTCACATTTGTTAAATATTCTAATTGTAAGATAATTAATGCCACAGTTCTATAAAGTTGTAATTCTGTTCTATGCTTTGTTGAATTTAAGTATCTTCCCCACCAGAGATACTTAGTAAAAGTGTTTTCAACCTTATCCCATTCAATTAGAGAGCTCTTTTTGCCTGACTGCCTCATAATTCTCTCTGTCTCTGTGGTGAAAAGATGAATTAGAATGATCACGCCATACTGGGATCAGCCACAACCCTGCTGTGTTTTTCACTAATTTAATCACACCGATCCCATCCACTGAGGACTGGACTTTAGTCTCACTGGTGGAGAGATGTTTGTGCTTGGTATACCCTGTCTAAAGATATAGCTGGTTGCAGGCTCTTTTAAAACCAGGCACACACAAAAGTGGTGCCCTGGCATAGAGGGAAATAAAGAGATGCGTCTATCATGCGTCATGCTGAACACAAGATGATGTTTGAGTCTGCTTGATCAGATGATAAAATTATCCTGTTTAAGCAGCACTTGAAGCCTTAGTAATCACCTTGTAGCGACCAGTTTGACACATACTGTAAAAAAAAAAAAAAAAAAAAAAGTTTTGTGGTAAAAAAATCAAAAACGCTGTTGACCCAAGGACTGGCATGACAGCGTCAGTCCACCACCCAAATGAATACACCTAACATACACTACAGGGCTGGCCTTTAGAACCTGTACTCTGCATGCTTATTCGATTTCCAGTCTGAAAGACAAAAAGCCATAATCTCATGAGGACAAAAGTCTTTAAAAATCAACCATGTAAAATGCCTTTATGTTATTTCAGCAAGAACACACAGGTGGACAAAACATACTTCAGATGAACTCCCATCTCTGATGCTTGAACAGAAATGTGGTTTTTACATAAGCTTCGCTCTAATCAGGCTGCTACATTCATACACTTACATAACATCATGAGGCCCAGATCGGGGTACTAGGGGGACATTCATTTTAGAGCTGAAGTTAAAAAGCACCTGGCTCAAAGCCAGGGCTGAGTGTTTCTTAGTATAGGATTGATAATAAAGGACTCCTGGAAATGGCCATCCACCATAAAAACTACAAGCACCAGAATAAACACAATTAGAGCATCATTTTGAGTTTCTCAGCTATTATAGTTCAGTTCTTCTGGAATCTTTCTAATCTTTGCCTATTTATCTGCTTGTAAGGCCATTGATATGACATATGATAAATCACTAAATTGTTCACAACTTTATTTCCTTATCAGAACTTTTGCATATATCTGAATACTTCAATGTCCTTCAGTCTCCAACACTGCAATTACAGCTAGGAATTAATCTATACCATATGTACATTGCACACCACAATGCTAGTCTTTGTTTTACTCATTCAAGAATTTGCATGAATGTCAGCACAACCTAAATGTGGTCATCATATTTTCCAGTAAACTGCAAAAAATGTACTTCATAAAAACATTGAAATGGATTTTAGAGATTTTCTTAGTTATAAATATTGTTGCCAGATGAGCCATGGACATAGTTATCAAGTCATAAGGAACAATTCTGTACTTCAATCACACATTTTTTAAGTTATACTGCCAGTGGTTTCATGTGTGCATATATTACTGATTCAAGTGTCCTTGAGTTTAGGAGACATCTCTCCAAAGTATTTTGCAATATATCAATTTCTATAAATTTGTCAAAAAAATATTCAGGTTCTAAAAAATGTTTTGTATAAGTCAAAACAAACTTGGATTTGAAAAAAAATATTGCACAATACTATACATGCCCAGCTTTGCTCAAGATCAGTGACTAACTAGGTCAAGCAAAAATGGGTTTGAGGAGGGGCTTATCAAAATTGGGCTTCAATGGGCAAGAGGAAAGGAAAAAGGAAACCATGGCTCAGAGGGGTTTTCAGGATGCCTGCCAAGGGTGTGGAGATTTTTTTTTTTTTTGTCTCTACCCTCCCCCCAAAAACCTACATTCTGTTACAAAGGTCTGATTTCAGCAACCACCCACAAAACTACTGCCCACTGCACGTTTTTATCACTCAAAGTGGATGTGATATTGGATGTGACATTGATTTTTATACAAATTGTCAGTGTAAATGTCTGCAGTATAAAAATATTATATCCAAATGCTTCCATTACTACTTTTTATTAACATGATTATTTAAACATCTAAAATCATCCATGACTTATTTTCATGCTTTTAATGAAAATTTGAATGGAACCCATTAGCATAAACATAAAAGTATGTTTTATTTACTAAATGGTTATTACACTGATGTGTAACACCAGGACGATAACAATGTCTGTAATGGCTATTGAATGATTTCCCCCAGTCTCTCCCAAAATTTACTATATTATAAATATGTACATCAGATTGTAGTTTATTAAAATTCGAATTAGGTTATCTTTTGCTGAATATGTTTTAAAACATTGCTAAATGTTAAAAACGAGGCTACTGAATAACTACTGATACACAACTACTCAAAAAGCAGGTGTAATTTAGCACCTGTTTCCTGCCACCTGAGTAGAGAATGAAATTTTATAAACCCACTTCAACAATTTTAATACAAGTTTTATAGAGTACATTATTTTTTTAAGTTGGTTTGCTTCCAAAGGAATATAACACATTTTTGATCTTTGACTTTGTGCCACTGTTTATATTTTCATTTCTTGAGCTTATAATTCAGTTTGGTATACACAGTTTGTCATGCATTTCTCTAAGAACACTAATGACTAGTTGGGTCCATATAAACTGTAGTTCTATCCAGCCAGCTCATTTCACAAAAAAAAAAGAAAAAGTTGCTTTGCTGTGGAACAACATGTTCTCAGCAAAGTCTGAATCATTTTAGACACTGCACATGACTGACACATCTCCCTTCTCATCTGCCTTTTCAGCTTACTTCCCACAAGATATATTAGCTACCAATCAGCTACAAAAATAGAACAGTGCAAGTAACATTTTGTCAATTCTGTGGCAACGCAAGCTGCATTGAACAAGCAGGTTCTAAAAGAACGGACAAAATAAAACTGTGAAAAATTCAGTGCAGAGAAACTCAAAAGGCTGACATTTACCCCAAGTATACATTTATATAATTCACAATCACTTTAGAAGATACACATTATAGAAAGACTTCACACCATGCAGATGGTTGATTTCACAGTAATCAAAGAACATGAAGATAGCAGGAATTTTGCATTTGTTAGTGGAGTTGAAGAAAAGCTGGAAAGGACTCTTTAATTTCAGGATGGTGACTATTTCATGGTTAGCTTCTAAATCACATTTGAATCAGTTCTAAGCACAAAAGTGTGTACTGAAATGTAATATGTGAAAGGTGTGTGTGTGTTTTCAGTTCCTGCTATGCTTGTATTCTAATGTATGAAAAGCGCTTGTCTTTTCCATTTTCACACTGCAACAATTTTTGGAACTGTTTTATTATGTTCATTTGGGATTTAAGTTCAGAGAACATTTACCACACTTTCATATACAGTTCCAAAATAATGATGCAAGTAAAAAAAAAAAATCATTAAAAGGTTGTAAATAACTGAACCACATACTAATGTGTTGCATGACTGTATCCTGTTTTGTTAAACGTGATGGTTCTGTTGATGATCAACAGAAATTTTCAAGTGTTTCCAATGAGGGCAATCAATGATTAACAATGAGTTAAAACAAGAACACCCGAAACTGGGTATTGTGGTTGTATGTCAATAATTAATTGTTATTAATCAAAAACTTCTGGCAGTAATAATATGACATTATGAAAACATAATTATCATGGTCAGATGGAGAACCTATGTTTTTTTTTTCCATATTTATATCAATCCTGAAGTGAAGGCACTTCTGATAATTTCACTATTAAAATGCAAATCATTGAACCCACATATTTGCATGTTTTCAATAACCGCTTTCATTTATTCAATCCCTCCACTTAGAACATCTGCTTTCAAGCTCTGAGCAAGGATTTGCTGCTGGATAATGTTGTGCTAGTAGTAAGTAGATGAAACCCTGAATATTGCTTGTGCAATTATACACAGTTTGAAGCAGTTCATGCCAGTGTCATGTTTTGCGTGTTTGATGTTATTTATTTAATTTTAAAAAATGAAAAACTTTATATATAAAAATTCAAAGAAATGTCATGTTTTGCTGTATTTGTTACTTACTGTATGTTCCTGCTAAAGAATTGCTCCTCATGTCCTTATGTCACTCTGATACACATCGTGGGAGATTGGAAGAAAATAAATTTGTGATCACTCTACAGTTGAGTGGAAGATGTGCTGATTTAAAAGGCGATGACCTTTCTGGCAGGATTATTTGCTTCACAGGGTTTACTCTGTATAAATGGTATACTGTGTAAACAATCAAAAAGAAAAGGGGAGGGGATTTCCTGTCATTATTTAATGTTATGCCTCACATTAAGTTGTAGCTTCTAAATAACTAGTTATAATTTTGTATTCTTCCAAAACTGAATCTCGTAAATTGTATGTAAAATATTTTATTTAATTTACCAAAACCATCCAATATTATAAAAGAACTAAATGAACGTAAAATCATATATTCAAAGTCTGCAAATTTTAAATATTCATTTCAATTTTTCTGTTTAGTTTCATCATGGATTTCTTATAAGAGTTTATTTAAAACCTTTTGGCTAAAGCAATATTTGTAAAAATTGAGTAACAATTTCTACATCAGGCAGATTTTTTTTAAATCTAGGAAACCACATTTGGTGGTGAAATTATTAGGAAATATAGTTTTTATGTTGCAATACAAATTTTTAAGAACTTTGTCATTTGTGTTCGCATCTACCCATCAAAATGAATCACTGCTTTGCCGCACGTCACATTTTCTCAGAAGTTTGCCCCTGCTGAGTGCCTCCTGTGAATGGTGTTGTGAATCAAAATGAAACAGTAAACTCTTTTTTTTTTTCTTTTTTCAAAATGACTACTGGGACTAAAATCAGAATCAGCAACAAGCTGTGTGACAGAGTGAACAAAGTCTTATGTATAACTGGAAATGAAAAAGAGAAACCTCAGGCAATAATGGGGAGTGACTGGGAACTTGGCATGTGTCCTCCATTATGTCTCAGTGTCATTTCTTTCTGTTTAGAGTAGACTTCAGAAGCAGCAGGTTGCTGAAAGGATGTGATGATCAAAGTTCTCACATTACCTCCGCACCCCCTGCACAGATAGTTTCTGACATGATCCATTACACTCTTGGTATCTTCCATTATGAGTACAGATAAGGGTAAACAGAGAATACACACCAATTACATTCTATACTAAGCCTACCTTAATATTGGATTAAGAGGAAGATAATAAATGAATTCTGGGAGGGCTTTTTTTTCTTAGACTGACTATGGCTATTTAAACAAAGTAACCCGAAAACCCTTACATTTATTTTAGAGTGACATTCATTCTACATCATCATCATCATTATCTCCCGCTTTATCCTCTATTAGGGTCGCGGTGGGGTTCCCCATGCCCATCCAGGGGAGAACATCTTGGGCGCTGGGCAGATACACCCAGGACAGGGCGCCAATCCATCGCTGGACACACACTCACTCACACAGACACACTCTATATGGGGCAATTTTGAGAATTCAATTGACTTGATCCATGTTTTTGGACTGTGGGAGGAAACCGGAGAACCCGGAGGAAACCCACGCAGACATGGGGAGAACATGGAAACTCCACCCAGATGGGGATTCGAACCGGGAATCTCTAGTGCTGAGAGGAGAACGTGCTAAACCACTAAGCCACCGTGACACCTTCATTCATTCTGAATTTAAACTTTTAATAAGTTTTCATTATTATTTATTATAAAAAACAATCATTGTTTAGACTTCATTATAGAATTCTTTAGCTTCATTATAGAACCTTTTTTTTGTTTGTTTGTGTCTTTTATTTTTGTGCATATTGCATAATATAACCTATAATGAGCAGGAAAAGTGTTGGCAAAAACAGGAAGTAGATTGTCTATTCTTCAGTTTTTGGTCAGTTACAGGAAAACATCAGTTGGAGAACAAATCCGGAAATGTATGTAAAAGGAGATGAATGAAGGAAGGATACTATGTGAAAAATGAGACCCAGTTAAGAAGGGGAGAAGGTGTCTACATTAGTTTTTATTGTCTTTGTAGGATGAAAATAAATGTTGCATGTGATGTTTTTCATAAGGTTACCAGTACATTGGCACAATAAATATTGCCATTAATCAATACTGAAGGGGGTTTATGGGAAATGTCATTCTAAAAAAATAAGTCTTTTAAGTATTGAGTATTTTATTTATTTATTTATATTAAGTTATTTAATATAAGACACTATAAATTGTATTTATTTCTGTTGAAGTGTTAAAAAAAATGCATCAAAATGTAATGAGATGAAGAAATTCATTCTGACTTCTTTAGAAAGAAAACAGCACAGCACACAGCACATACACATAAACCAGGTGTTTTCATGCTGATATCAACTGCATATGAAAAAACAATTCAATCAATATAGAAAAGAGGATAGAGCTTACTAATACAAACCCATGTAAATGAATATTTGTCCAAACAGAATCGTGTATTAATGTGAAATGTATTTATTTAAACTTTCTTTTTTCATTATTGTGTGATTACTGTTTGAATCTAGACCATTAAAAATTTCAGATCTAAAATACTTATTTCCTTATTCTCTTGGTGCTCTAGTTATCCTCTCTTCTGTGTTTAGGCATAAGCTGTGATTGAAAGAGAGGGAGAGAAACAGCCACAAATAGACCGGTCCCCCTGCCCACAGGAGAGTTAAAGCTCCACTTCTTGATGCACACTCCTCTCATTTTGCAAGCACCCAGAGGCTAAAAGAATTTAATGAAAAACCACTGGGAAATTAAATTCAAAATTATTAGACCACCATGCGATGCTTATATTTGACACTTGAATAATATCATTCTTCTCTGTTGTAGTTGTAGACCAATAGATTTTCCAAACTTGTATGCTTTTTATATAAATTGGACAATCTGGATTTATAGTGTTATAGTAAGAAAGCTGAAATAAGGTAGAGCATGCTTAGATTAGATTCCTGAGAACGCCATGTGGGACTTAAACCACTTGTATAAGTGCCTCAGAACCCGTCTGTATAAGAATTGAATTTTACATGACTTTTGGTACCACAAGGTTCAGTCAAAGATTTCACCTCAGTTCAAACTGTTGCATCACCACTGTCTAAAACAAGTAAAAGTAATAACTTTCTACATAGTTTAACAAACTGTAATTTTGCTTCATTAAATTTAACATATTAGGGGAAAACAGCATGTTCATCAAAAAATAATTGCACATCAAATAGTTTGTTTTGTGCACAATACATTTAATAAAAACATTTATTTGAACTTTATATTTAGCCCAAGTGTATGATGTACATTACTGCTACTAAGATTTTTGTACTTGTGGCCAAACTTTAAATAAGATTTTAAAATGTATGCTTATTTCATTTTTAAAAAGAAAGAAAAAAATGTGTCTCACTTTAACGTTTATAGTTTAATGTAACCTAAAAGCTTTTTGTTTGAAGAATATTCTCATTACAACTTTATCTTAAATTTATAAAATACTAAATATAACTAGATGTTCAGATATAATATGTGCAACATGTGCAACATTAAAATGCAACAAAACCCACATTTATAGCTTTTAAAAATATATTAAAAAGTGTTTAACATATTTTTGGCCTAAATTTGAATGCATTTATAAATCCAGCCGACGTTTCTTTAAGCCTGGCAACCTCTGTCTAGACAACACAGTAAGCCCGTCCTTGAAATGTCCTCATGTTCACACACACAAACACACTCTCCATCCTCCCTGTAGGTTCACGTGACCAGGTTAGCCCATTTGTAAACAGTTTTTTGTGTGCTTGAAAGCCACTTGTTAGTCTATGAATCTTGTTTTACTTTATTATGAAGGATAAGAGAGAGTCAAGAGTCATATGACATGATTTTCATGAAGTAATAAAAGCATATCACAAATATGAGTTTCAAAAGTTTGCAATACATACATATACAAGACTGTTAAATAATGCTTGTTTGTACTACAGTCAACTCAAGCTACACACTTTGTGGACAGAAAAAGGCAGATGCAATGGTATAATTGTCTAGGTTGTCTTATAAGCCATAAATGAAACAATAGGTACTGTCCATGTACTTTTGGTAAAAAGCAAGTAGGACAGCCATACTCTGCAGTGGTTAATTTTTTTTCCCCATGATATTCTTAGACTCGTTAACGTTGACACCATGGATTTGTTGGAACAAATCCATCTGTCTCGGGACTTCATTTTGTTTTTTTTTTTTGCCGTAATGACTTTGGCCATGTGTTTGGGGTTAAAATAAATCTGGAACACAGCAGTTACTCAAAACACTCCCCTCTACCGTGTGTATGTGTGAATGTGTGTCTTTGTATTTTAGAAAACAACACTTTTCCCAAACCTAGTGCATTTACATAAAGACACAACATTAGACTGTGCTTCAACATTGAGTGGCTGATTGACAGGCACATTGATGGCTGAGCCTCAGGCTCAGAATCTAAGGGGAATCTAAGAGGGAAGGAGGAATATACTGCACTGAGGGCAAGTAGATTTTAAACCTGCTTTCCTCTGCATTATTAATAAGCTGTGCAGCACCTGCACGGCAGCTGGCAAACACAAGACAGTTTCAGTTAAAAATAAAAGCCCAGGCAGACAAGGAGTTCATAAAAATGCATTCACACATAGACTTGTGCAGGTGTAAATTGATTCTGCTGTAAAACAGTATGTGCAGTGAATAAAACTTTATTTCTTGTGTGCAAATGTCTGTGGGCACGTTATAATAATATGTCATATATCCAGACCTTAAATACATGGTTGTATGTTGCACACACTTTTTTTTACCCAACCCTTTAAATGCAAGGCAGAGTATAATTGTGCTTTAGTATGTGTTACTTTCTGGCTAACACTGCTCCTAAAAAGGCAATTAAATTATGTGGGAAGCATAAGATGAGACGCCCTATCTCTGGTATCTTGTCCTGTTTGCATCCTGTTTCCATTCTGAAAATAGAGCCAGTATTGATCAGCTTGTCCCAGTGGAGATTTAAATTTACCATTAGGATCAAATAGCATGTTACCATGGCTGTCTCTTTGCTATTGAGTCAATGATACACCATTATCCCTCCTTTAGTGTCTATCCCGATCACTATACTGTACATGCACTCATATGTTTTTTTTATTATTTGCACCTAATCAATATATATACCAATGCCTTTTGGTATATATTGTGATTTCAATAATATGGTAACCATTCATGCATGAGTCTGTCATTGAGTAACTTGATTTATTGTCAAAGCATTTCTCTATAATACAGAGATGATGTTCCATTCTGCCATGCCATCACAGACTAAACCGCCGGCAGAGGCCTGATATCAGTATGCATAACACATAACAAGTGATTAGAACGATTACTCTGCTGATAATTTTCCATTGCCTGGAGACTTACTTTATCATAATTTGGTTTTTAAATGAAGACACAGATGTTGGTAATAAGTCTAAAATGAGCTGTGATGGGCCTGACTAAAAATCATTAAGTGTCAAAATGAAAAAATATAGCAGTAAATGTTGGGAATGCAGAAAACAACTTTAGAAAAATAGTTGCTGTAGAGAAAATATTTGTAAATAAAATTTACTAATTAGGACATTATATGCTATACATTCATTCATTCATTATCTTCCGCTTTATCTTCTATTAGGGTCGTGGTGGGGTTCCCCATGCCCATCCAGGGGAGAACGTCTCGGGTGCTGGGCAGATAGACCCAGGACAGGGCGCCAATCCATCGCTGGGCACACACTCACACACACATACACACTCTATATGGGGCAATTTTGAGAATTCAGTTGACTTGATCCATGTTTTTGGACGGTGGGAGGAAACCGGAGAACCCGGAGGAAACCCACGCAGACACGGGGAGAACATGGAAACTCCACCCATATGGGGATTCGAACTGGGAATCCCTAGTATATGCTATACAGTATATTATTTAAATATCTGTTCAGATATGATTGTCAAATAGTTTCACATTTAATGCCAAAGTAAATGGATTTAATTACATTAGTTTATTGTGTAATGTTTATAAAGGATTCATAGTTCATACTATTAAACACAAAAAAGTAATCTTAATGTCTTAATGTAATCTTAATGTATGATTGATCGGAAAAATTATAAACAAGAGGTTAAAACTTTTGAATTGCTTTCATGATTGATACATTTTTGCATGTGACATCTATTTTACAAATTTTACATAATTGCAAATCTTAGGCAAATAAATTTATGCTATACACTATGAAAATATTGCGTTTCTACACAACAATCAGTATTTGATTTATAAGTGACCTTATAAAACCAATATTTTGTATTTCAATTGTATAAAATTTTAAATGTTATCTCTCTTTTATATTATTTATCTTTCTCCCTGTATTTATCTAGTATATATGTATTTAATTCCACATTTCCTATATAACACCTGTTTTCTTTTTGTTGCACCCATGAAATTCCATTGCCTAATTTGCCCCTTAAACACCCAATCACAGCATTCTGTCTCTAAACATACCAATATACCCAGTTTCCTATCAGAATTTTTATAAAAATGACTAGTTCTATTCTGTACCCACCTAATATATTCCCTTTAGTTTCCCCTTCACATTTTTAAACCTTTAATAACAAAATCTTTAATCATTCAACCTTCTCACAGTGATTCTGGTAATATGTATTATGAACATTTACAACCATGCTTCTATCTGCCTGTGGTGTAATGAATGAAGACAGACCCACAACTCCATGAAATATTTAAAAGGCTCAGTACGTGAAAGATGTGAGCAGAATTAAGATGGCTACAGGAATGAAAAACGCAGTGATTTCTATGTGACATAAATCAGCCCCCTCGTTTTTCACTCAGACTCTGAGGCTCTCTAAAAAATGACTTCCCACCAACATTACACACTAAAAGGCTTTGACCTCAGCTAGTTTTGCATTATTTTACTGTAAAAAACAGAAAGCATGAGTGGGAGGGAAGAAATCTATTTTATGCACACAGCATGGCATCTCTAAGCAACATGCGAGTATGGAGTATGTAGATTAATCTGTAAAGCACAAGCACTAGAACAGCCTATTCCTATTCCAGTCAGGTGTGTCTCTAGAAGGGCTAAGCTTTTAATAGAGTAATAGGGTTTTCAGAGTAATTTCCACAGGAGATTCAAGAATAGACATGAAAAACAGTATCACTGTGAAAACTGATCGCAGGCACAAAAGATATTATATGATGTGCACTGAGCATAAGATGTGAGACATTTCATTGCAAATGTTTTCCATTCATTTTTACACAAAGCTTTTAAAATGCACCTACTGTTATAAATGAAAATGATTGCATTTATTACATGTAATTTGCTTAGCAGGTTCTCACAGATTCTTTATTAATGTAAATGTAATTTTTTGTTTTAGTTATTGTTAACCACCAAATAACAGTATTTTTTTCTTTGTTTTGAAAATAATATAGAATAATACTATAAGTATTTTAATAATATATCTTATAAAATTACAGTACAAAGGTAATTATTACTTCTATTTAATAATAAATTAGGTGTGTAAACTTTCCTGCTATAGAAACAATAAAAATTTTAAAAGCTTAATAAAATGTTGGTCATGGGAAGAAGAGAAAACACTAATTGTTAGTTCTAATACATTCACACCTGAAGCAATTTTATAACACCATTTTACCTAATGACTTGTTTTAGTGTGGGAGGAAACTGGGGCTCTCAGAGGAAGTCTATGCAAAACTAGTGAGAACATGTAAACAAAAGGGACATTGTGCATCCTACCTTGGAAATGAACACTGAAGCCTCTCGCTAAGAGGCATACACATTAACAATTTTATTTAGAACCATATAAATGTAAAAATCTAGACGAAGATGGATGAGTTTTTGAGTGCACACTGGTTTATAAAGTGGAGCTTGATTTTCTTTTATTTTCTCTATGCAGTTTAAACCAGCCATGAGCCTAATTACCGAACAGGTAATGCTGGTCTTTGCTGTCTTTGCATACACATGACCTCTAGGTTACATTAGTTTAAGAAAAAAGCTACAAAAATAAAAACAATAAAGTCCTTGTGGGATCAGGCCATTTTTTTCTGTCCCTATCATGTCTTCTGCTTCGAGGTCAAGGACAGGAATCTTTGCTACATTTAGAATTGTTTGCAGAATATGAAGGAAAAATAAGATATTAAAGAATGTAAAGCATGTTGGATTGCCAGAAGCAGTTTTAAACATGTTCGGAATCACTAGGGGTTGCACATGCTTGGCCACTCTCTCAATGTAATGTGACTTGAATCCTCATGATGCCTTATCTGGCTCATAAAAAATAAAAACTCACTTGATTACACAAGCTGATGGGAGTGAACTGGCATCAAAAAAAGACATACTAGAGAAAGACTGGAAATGTAGAGAACTAAAGGTACATTAGGTTCTGTGTCATATTTCACTTCTTTCTTGCAGTTCTTGGTCAACAGCAAAAGCTTCCACAAAGAGCTTAAAAGATCTAAAGCACTATTATACACAAAAAAACAATATGTCATGACAGCTTGCTGGAAACATTTTCAGATATCTGTTACATAAGCACGTCAGAGTCCAACTATTGCTTAACTACATTTGAAATGGTTGTTCATCAGCAGCAGTTAATGTTATTGATGATACATTTTTATGTGGATTCTGAGTGCAAAGTTTATTTGCCTTCTTACCAAGACAGCGAAAAAATGTTAATGCTGTTATTGGAGTCTCAAAGTTCTTTTTTTGAAACAGTCAGAGAGAAGATCATGAAAATATTGACCATGGAAGAAACATTTAGAAGATCTTGTGCAAATTTGTATCTTAAATTTACTGAAAGGTCAAACAAAATATGTTTGAACATTCCATTAACTATCGAGGTCAAGCTAGGACTTTCTGTTCCACTGAGGTTCATTTCAAATAATACAAAAACATTTAATTCATGTAAAAAAAGTAACAATGAGGGGTTTGGATATATAAATAAATAAATGTGTAAAAGTTATATAATTTAGCCAGCGACTCTTTAATGTAATACTTTTGCCAGTTTGTTTTTTCTTAACAGAGATTATAAAAAAAATGCATTGCAAAGGGTTAACAAACTTTCAAGATTCTACATTGTAGACTGTTCATATTCATGATGATTCAAGATTAATACTCCCCTCATCTTATATAAGTGGTCCAGCAACAGTAAAGTATAGCTTTGTCACATGGAGCATCCCATTGGTATTAGGCCCATGACCAGTTTATATAACTCATTTATAATCACAACTGTAGCGGTGTGTTCGGAGTTAACCCCTGTCTGCCACGACAGGAGGTCAGTGTTCACTGTAACTGAGGCAACAGCTCCTCTTCTCTGTCTTATCCCAGAATAAAGAGAGACATGAGCCCTCACTTTCTGCTTCATTCCACTGGTTCTGTTTGCCCTAGCAGCCTGGCAGCGGAACTGGGACTCTGTCCAATATCTACTGCAGCTATGCCTGAATAAATTACTACTAAACCTGAGATCAGCTAGCAAAATAAACCAGCATTAACACTGCCATTGCTTGTTTTTTGTAGTCTAAAACAGCATACATATGCAAAAGGAAGTCCATCAGACTACAGCAACACATGGCAAACATTTAATGATTTGGCTCAATAGAACAAATATACAGGATAGTTTTTTTTATTTTAATATGGTAACATATCAGCTTGTTAAATCAGCAGCCATGTGTTTAGGGTGGTAGAATTCTTTATTTAAAAGCATGGCAAAAATATTAGTTTAAAAAAAAAAAAAAAAAAAAAAAAAAAAAAAAAGAAGAGTCAAAGTTATATCATTTCACACAGAACTTTGTCTAGAATTAAACTCATCAAAATTATTAGCTCATTCCAAAATTGTTAAAATCATGTGATTCATCAATTCAATTTTATCGATTTGTGCTGGCAATATTGAATTTACATCTTCAACCAATGCAAATGAAAACATGTGAACTGTGATGTCCACAGTGCTATACAGATTAGACCATGTATCTTTATTTATTTTCTGATATAATCTTAACCATATGCATTAAAATGATTAGAATCATCTAGAAATCAGATTTGGACCTTGAGTTATTTGTATTCAAATAAGCTCATAACGTGCAGTTTTTTGATTTAATATTACACATTCTATATTGCTTTGGATTTTATTAATGGATGAGATAAATATTGTAGTTTGTGAATTGAAAAATAAATAAGCTTAGACAAATCACTAAGACAAAATATCTTGGAATCCCTTTTATATCAAGTGAATGATACAAAGATCAGAAGCAGTTAAAAAAAACAAAGGCGGTATCTCATGAAATATTTGTAAAAACTTGTGTTCAAAAAGAAAAAAAAACATCAGTATGATTTTGATGTTTAAAATCTGACTTGAATGGAATGACAATAAAAAAAATCCTGTAAATGTAAGAGTAATTCAGTTTACACATCCAACACAGCTTATATTAATCCCTGTGCAAACTTTGGGCAAATGTCAGAATGTTTGAGGTAGACCTGCTCAAGCCTAAATCAACCCGGTCTACTGCACTCAAGAAAAGATGAGCATTTTCTGCAGAGTCCTTCGGATGTACAGCTTCTCTTCAGGAAACGTGTCTGGGATCATCCCACCACTCCGCTCGGCACTCAGTTGAATTCCAGGCCTTCTCTCTCTAATAGTTTGCAGCCCTGTGTGTGTGATATTCCTGCAAAAATCCACCCTCACCTCCTGCAAACTGCGTCCATGAGTCACCGCTGCTTGCAGGACAGCGTCGGTCACGCGGCAACAGTTCTCCAGGCGTAGTTGTTGCAACTGTGTGCAAGTCTGCAGCACACCGATAATGTCAGCGTCAATGACATGTCCACAACCGGACAGAGTTAAGCACACAAGGTTTGGACACCTGAAAACAAACAGTCAGATTAGATATAATTAAATATAACCCAAAAACATCATCTGTGTGTGTGTGTGTGTGTGTGTGTGTGTGTGTGTGTGTGTGTGTGTTTCCTGCAGTCTACTGGACTGGAACTTATTCACTGTAAACTGGTACCGACATCAATGCCTCTTATTAACTTATAAACACACTTTTTGCTGTAGGCCAAATTCTGTTCATTCTGTTTTCCCTTTGGTTTTTAATATAGTTAGAGTGGTGGACACGATCACAAATCTAAACCTCAGATATGTAACAGAATTGTATAAATCAGTCTCCCTTGAGGTTGGCAGAGGACTTGATGGGATGGAGGGGATTTGATCATGCTGACAGTCAGTGAAGAGTGAAGCCCATTGGGTTTGTGAAATGAAATGAAACGGCAGCGAGTCATTATTCTTGTATAACATTTGCTGATTTACAGTGTTCTCTTATCACAGCCACGCAGCAGTGACTGCATATGAGGTTTCATTTTCTTTCATGTGATTATTCATAGGATTTTATTTAATGTGTGGGGTGCTAATGCTTAAGCCTGTCACTGTATTGGTCTGAAATATTTTTGTATGCTGTAGCATTAGCATTGACTGAAACTCATAGTAATGTGTGTACTATTAATAAAATAAAAGTGTGAGTGCCAAAATCACTGAATCACACCCTGGACAGTCACAGGGTGTAACTTTTTATAAATTAAGTTATTCAATTAGCAGGGCATGATTCAAAGTAACCAAGACCTGACTTGTTTAGGAAGACAGGCAGAAATGAACAAAATGTTTACTGAACGGAAGCTTGAACGTTTCATAATGCAGCATGAGCGGTGGTGGTGCTGTTGCTATTAGCTTGTATAACGGCGAGTTTGTTTTCAGTTTATCAAATCAGCTGCTACGTAACACCACGTGTTGGCACAAGAAACTCTTGTAACAAGTTACTGGCATGTGGCTCTTTTTAGTTTGTTTTTACCTTTTTCACCCTGTAGCATGAGTGGAGGTGCTGCAGCCTGCTGGTGAAATTGCACAGAGCTGGCACACACACACACACACACACACACACACACACACACACACACACACACACACACACACAGCTGATGGCTACACTCACAGAGCTGCAATGTCATTCACGTGTACTGATGTGGATTACATAAAGGCTTACATAATCCCACCATTTAAACACATGTGAGGTCGACGCATTCCAGTAGCCTTGGAGCATTATAATCCTGTCCCAATAACCCTATCCACGGGGAAGTAGAATTACATCATATGCCCCCTTTTTTCTACTTTTTTGTTTTATTACAGCAGCCATTAGAAGAAGCAAAATGTAGTTGTCAGCAAAGAAGAAATGTCAAGTCTAAAAAAATATGAAACCTTTACGTGGTTACAGTTGTCAGTATAGCTCAGCTGCTATAGCACAGTTATTTTTTAACAGGACATGTTCACGAGAAAAAGAATAAAAGCCAGGCAGATATATGTGCGGTTTCATTTTGCACTTACATGCCCTTCTCTTAAAGTACCACCTTTCTATTGCTTTTGAAGCCACATTTCTTTTCCCAAGAAGCAGTGAGAACATTTATTTTGTACCTGAATTTTCATTTTGTACCTGTGTCTCATTTGTCTGCCCCTTCTCTCTCACATACAATCTTCTTTTTGCCCACAACAGAACATGGCTAACATTTTCCACGTCGTGGACCTTGTGCATTCCTCTGTTCACAGGGGGTTTATTGAAAACCTGCTGTTCACAGCTTTAGGCCTAAAGTAAATATGATGTTACAGTAACTGTGTTAAAATAAGATAATAATTACAATACAGTTATTAGAATATTTTATAAGGAATTGTTTCTTGTTGCCAAGTTTCTGTTTATTTAGGTTTTTGTTTTTAAGAAACACATTTTTTAAAAGAAACATAATTTGATTAAAGTTTTGGGGTGGCACGGTGGCTTAGTGGTTTGGCATGTTCACCTCTCAGCACTAGGGATTCCCGGTTCGAATCCCCATCTGGGTGGAGTTTCCATGTTCTCCCCGTGTCCACGTGGGTTTCCTCCGGGTTCTCTGGTTTCCTCCCACAGTCCAAAAACATGGATCAAGTCAATTGAGTTCTCCAAATTGCCCCATGTAGAGTGTGTTTGTGTGGGTGAGTGTGTGCCCAGCAATGGGTTGGCGCCCTGTCCTGGGTGTATCTGCCCGGCACCCGGGACGTTCTCCCCTGGATGGGCATGGGGAACCCCACCGCGACCCTAATAGAGGATAAAGCGGAGATAATGATGATTAATGAATAATTAAAGTTTTTTTCAGTTTTCATTTTAAAGAAAACAAATAAAATAAATAATGCAGTTTTTAAAAAATAATATAAAAATAGAATAGAATAAATAAATATAATTTTTTTTTAATGCAGGTATAATATATTAGAACATCTATATTTTCTAATTATGAAGACTGTTTAGCTAGTAACTGATCATTCAGACCACAAACACATTTAATTATGATTTCATGTTTACAGGTCTGCACCTTTATAAAACCAAAGCAAAGCACAGCCTCAAGCACCATAAAGCACGAGGTTCCACAACATAACATGCAATTCACAACCATGTTTTAAGCCCAGCTAACCAGTAAAGTGATTTCACGTGAAGAATAAAATCTAACAGCTATAGCAGGTACAGCATGTTCTTTTGTTGAATTATAACCTGATTTAAAGAAAGCTGGAGATGTACTGCATTTAGAAATAAGAGACAGTTGTATAACTGTATAAATGATTATTTGTTGTTTGGACAAAGCCTGTATTCTCTCACTGCTTAACTGTAATTGGTCTGACAGTCAGACATGGATGCTCACAGTGCATTTGTGCACTCAGTTCAGCCAAAAAATATGGTGCTGTATATTAACAGGGTTTTGTCACAGAGCTTTGCTGACTTTTTGACAAGATCAAGTTTAAAACTCCGTTGGTTTCATTCTGAACTTAAAGAAAAGCTTTGTGCTTTTGTGTTGCAGCTCTATTTGAAATATCTGGAATTGTGATAATTATAGGAGTCACATTAACAACATGTGCTGTAAATTAAACCACCTTTCTGTTTACAGTGGGCAAAATCAGAATATGACTTTAGATGAGACTTGCACTTTAAAACAAACTGCAGATGAAGAAAGCATGTAAGCTGTGAGCACGTACACTGTGGTGCTTCAGCATTTTGCTTTTGTTTGCAGAGCTGTAGAAGTGATTCACATTACATATATGAACAAAACTTTAAAAATGTTATTCAAAATATTTAGTTACCATGAGGACAGGGCCTAAATGTTTTTAAAAGAAGATATGTGTTGAATAGATTTTTCTTCTTAACGTTACTACTGCAACATTGGTAGTACTATGAAGTTGCCCCATTAAGTAGTAAGCAGCATATTTTTAGGGTAATGTGAATAGTACAGCATATAAAAAAATATTGTTTTAGACAATATGCTAATAAAAAATAGAAGTCAACTGCCGACTTTAATTCAATAGAATTTTATTTACAGCATTTTATTCATGAAATCAAGAGCAGCAAAATGGTTAGCACATCCGCCTCCCAGTGCTGGGGATACAGGTTCGAATCCCAAGCTGGATTCCACCGGGTTCTCCAGTTTCCTTCCACAGTGCAAAAACATGATTTCAAGGTGAACTGGATGCTCTAAATTGCCCCTATATATCGTGTGTGTGTGTGTGTGAGTGGGTGCCCATTGGTGCCCTGTCATGGGTGTAATGCCAGAAATGTTCTCCCCTAAGTGGGCATGGGGAACCACCCCATGACCCTAGTAGAGGATTAAGTGGATGATAATGAATGAAATCAAGAGCATGTTAAAAAAAAAATTGTGAATATCAGACATTACCTGTGGACCCTTAATCCTGACACACTGCATTATCACTTGTTCCATGGTACAAAGCAGTTTAGCTCTTTTAAAGTGGAAGATGCCATTTTTATAAAGATACAGACTGAATGGAGTATAAATTTGCTTTCTAAACCCCCCCCCCCCCCCCCACACACACACACATTCTTCAGTATTCACTGGTTTTTCCCTCCAATAGATCATCTTCTTTTATCACCTCACTTCTGCCTTGCTGCAACTTTATCTATATGAACACACTGTTCATTGATGATTCCTCTTTTTAAAGCGCTTTACCGTAAGAGATGGTGGTAGGAGGTGTTACAAGGCCGTGTAGATATAAAGCAGCAATCAGTGCTTTCCTGAAGCTCTGTAGTACAACACAAAGCGAGCCGGAATATGTCTGCAGTCATTACATGCTGCCAGAAAGATCATGCACAGACCTCTCATTAAAACAGCAGTAAATAATTCAGCTCTGTGCAAGGTTTACTGCAACACAGACTTCACGTCGCTAAATAAACTCTAAGCAAATTGGCTTCTATCTAAACCAGCATATGCTGATATAATTTTAATCTCCTGTAGGAAGTAGCTTGATTGTTGTATGATTGCTTAAATTATTTGTGCCATTGCTTAAAATAATTGAGCTGTTCATCATACTTTTAAAAAATGTTCCTTTACTTTTTAGTTTAGCATCTCTGTGCATATAATATTTATACCATCAGAATAAGACTAAAGCATTTAATGTGCTATTTATTTAATTATTATTTGGATTATTTATAATTGAATCCCTTAAAAATAGTGATAACAATGTGCTGGTTTGCATCCATATCAATACACTCCACCAGAAATGTTGGAGGATAATGAAGCAATAAAGCTACAGTAACAGGGCCGCTGTGCAGGCACGCCGGAAACTCACTTGCAGCAGACTCGCTCCAGGAAAAGGCTGACCAGAC
Organism: Corydoras sp. C115; assembly: GCA_019802505.1. Lineage (NCBI taxonomy): Eukaryota > Metazoa > Chordata > Actinopteri > Siluriformes > Callichthyidae > Corydoras > Corydoras sp. C115. The sequence goes on along the minus strand of JAFMOC010000107.1, from coordinate 492,291 downwards.
ACTCATGCTTTCTGCAGAGGTCTTTCTGGAATGTTGTCTTCATCCAGTCTTCAATGTTGCATACTTTGACCCTGCTGGAATGCCAAAATATATTCAGATGCCTCAGACCTGAACCCAGGATGAAGTTGTTTCTGCGTAGCTCAAACGGAGAGAAAAAGTTCAGCAGAGACCACAGCTGAGGGTCCAGGAACACCTCGCGAAGGCGCACACATGTCAGAGACAAGTTCCTCCGACTATCTTTATCCAGAAACGAGAAAAGATGGAGTAGACATTCCTGGTTTAGCCCGGTGATGTGCATTATATACAAGGTAATTTAAGAAAAAGACCCAGGGCCGCTGTAGCTCTAAGGTTTCAGTCTGTTGATTACACGCTGTGTAGTCACTCAGGGTTTCAGGATACATGATTCCTCTGCAGGTTGGTCCTCTGTGTTCCCCCAGAAGCTCTGCACATATAAGGTCGTAAAGAATGGGAGTTATTTTAGGAGGACAACAGCAGGCATGGTCAAAAATGGAAACACGTGAAGCACTCACAGTGGAACTCCATCTGTCTGGACTCAGGCAGCTGTTTGGACAGCAGTGGCTCTTGTTTATCTCTCACATTTATAGGCTTGCTCATAGCATTCCTTCAATCTGAAAATGTAGACAATGGTTTAAAAGATAACAGGAAGACTTCAGGTTTTTAAACCAGCACCGGGCCTTTAGAACTTTAAAAACGAATGTTTCTGGTGTCGTCCAACAAGTTTGGATTTTTTAAATTAAGCCAGAGGACACAGCAAACACTTCACAGGACCAGCACTCAACTCACAATAATAAGTCTGGTAATCTGAAGGACTAGACCGGGTTTGGTGAATGTGCCGGCTGTGAGGTTGGGTTGAGGAACAGTGCTCAGGGGTTGTTTTTAACAGGTTGGCCTAAATTGTTTATTCCAGTGAAAGGAAAAAAATATTGGTTTATCAATACATTTTGGACAATAAGTGAAGTTCAAGTTGAAGTAATTTATTTATATAGCGCTTTTTACAACAGTACATCGTCACAAAGCAGCTTTACAGAATGAAAAGCCTTTAAACCCCCAAAGAGCGACAGTGGCAAGAAAAAACTCCCTTTTATGTTGTTATTTAAGGAAGAAACCTTGGGAGGACCGAGACTCAGTGGGGGACTCATCCTCCTTGAGCGGCCAGGCAGCAACAACAATGTAGGACAGACATGTAGAGATATTAAACAAATGGAAAAACTAACTGGAAAACTATAAGTGAGGCTCTTTTCTGTTTCAGTTTAAGGTTCATAAAGGCATGGGTGTGTGTGTGTGTGTGTGTGTGTGTGTGTGTGTATAGGCATCCTATTCTCCTTAAATCTGTGTTGGGATTGTGGGAAGAAACCATGGAACTCAAAGGAAAGCCAGATCAGGATTTGAACCTGGATCGCCAGTGCTGAGAGGTGAATGTACTAACCACTATACAAAACCAAATATTATTGTTTCTTTAAAAATGCAAAGCTAGGTGTACTATAAGAGAAAAAGTGTGTAGATGACCCTTTTGTCGTCTTTGGATTTAGTCTTTCTGAATGTTTATTTGTGTGAGTTGCTAGAGAATGTCACAACCTCGAAAAATAGTGAAGGGCAATTTTGCGTAAAAGGATTAAGCAGCAAGTTTAAAATAACAGACCACAATCCCATTATACGTTTGTTTATAAGATTTTTTTTGTTACTTAGTTTTTGTGTTCGGGATTATTTTAAACAATGCTGGATAGGGTTGTACACCTTTTGACACAATCCCTGTATTGAATAGAAAGTACAGTACGTCCTGAAGTAAACACCAGTGACGTGGTAACAACCTAAACAGGAAGAACACAAATAACCAAGCCCTCATTTAATTTGCTGACTTGGATACGCAAAAGGTCTTCAGCCTAGAAAAAAGGCTCTTAAAAACATGACCAGTAGTTGTTTACTTGAAAGGTTTTTCAATTTATTTCTCTGTAAAAAGAATTGTAATCTCCTTGACTACCGTCAAGTGCGGATATGATTTGCCAGGTGAGCTAGTACATGCCTCTGGTGCCATGACAATGCAAAGCCCTGCAGAAGTGAAATTACAGCTTGTACCTTGTGACTCACCCCTCGCTGAGTCATGACATGCTCAGGCAATGAAGGAAGTGGGAACACTCGCGAGCACAGGGCAACGTGAGCTTATCGGCAGCTGTGACCTAACCGCCTGCAAACTGTGTGGGGGGGTTGTTATGAAGGCAAGGAGAAATGCCAAAGAACAAGAAACCTTATAACTGTTCAAATGCAAAGAAGTGGCAGCTGCTCAGTTTGGGCACTTAATGAGGATATTATATCAGACAGACAGACAGACAGACAGACACCTGTGTGCGTGCACGGGAAGGGGAGGTCAGGCGCTCGACCGGGGCAGCTGTCCCTAGAACACAGGAGAGTCTGTTTTTGCTGTCTGACAGAACTCGTGCCTTGCCTGCTTGTGGTTTAAAGAGTCTCTGTTCATGCAAGTGTGCACTGCCCTCACAATCTGTGAATGTACGCGCACGTGTGGGTGGATGAAAAGAAAAGCAAGTATTAAGACAGAGGGAAAAAAAAAAAAAATCAAAGCTTAGATACGAGAGCACCTCCTACTATAATTGCTTGGAGTGCTTTTATCATCAAAGCAGGACACCGTTCACGTTTTTTCGAGTTTTATGGAAATCAGCTTAGTCTATAACAAAAACCATCCAATCCGGACAGCCTCTGATGAGGAGAAACGTTTCACTTCAACCTGAAAGATGGGTTGAACCAATCTGTCTCAAATCTTATGTGGCCAGCTAATCTCTGTGCAGAAAAGGACATCCTAATCATAGCTGTTAGGCTTCTGTGAGCTTGTTGAACATTCTGTAGCCTTTAATATGAAGAATTAATAGGTTAACAGCGATTCAAAACCCTTATTAGACAAAATTGTAATATCACTGTGGGAAGTTGGAAAATTCTGTCTAAAGAGTTTTTGTGAGGAGTTGATGGGCTGGAACCTGTCCCAGTGTTCTAAGGGTGAAAGGTAGGGAAACACCAAAAGCACATGGGTGCATAGACATCCACACATTCATTCACACATCTACTATCATGCTTTTAGACTGTAGAAGAAAACGGGAACTTTAAGAGAAAACACATTCAGAGAAGAACTTATTTTTGCTTCCTGAAAACTAAACCCAGGAAGAAACCACAGCGCCACCAAATCACACAACTTTGACCTATAATTAATAATTTACTCATCAGGAAGGGTCTTTATATTCCTTTGACAAAATACAGTGGTAATAAAACCCCTGACACTGTAAAATAATCAGTGTTTGTATGTTTACTGGTGAATATACTACTTTTGCTTCCCTGGTATTTTAATTTTATTTTCCATGTAAATTTAATTTTTTGATTTTTCAGTATTATTTCTCTTTAAAGATATTGATACATAATGAATCACTTTTTTTGATTATGTATTTTTTTCTGTTATACACTCGTTTTTTTTTTTGCAACCTTTCCTCTTTGCAGCAAAGTTTAAAAAGCTCATTGGAAATAACCAGCCTCTATCTGAAAATGTAATTGTTTTCACCACATACAAGCCCAGAAACAGTTTATCCTAAAAGAAAATTATAATGCATTATAAACTGAATTAAGCCATAATTTGACAATGTCTGAATGTTTTCTCCTTAAACTTTGTCCCTAGTGTGTGACTGAAAAGTACCTGACCTGAGTATGTGAAAGTGTGACCTTATACATTTCGTTATTTTCTAATCTGTTCTGTCGAACAAGATCACAAAATGTTGTAGCCTATACCGAAAGTCACAAAGTCAAATGAGGAGCCACGGATTATAGTTAGAAATCACTCAAGACATTTTAAACTGACATTTCTTTACTTCTGGCAACAGCATGGATGTTAAGGGACCACATCAAGAACTATAGGTTTAATCTTGTTACAACAATAAAAATATTTGAACACAGCCGATTTTAAAGGAACAACCCAACAATTTAGCTTGTAAAAGTTCTTTTTCACATTTTTGAGGTGATATTGCCCATGAAAAACAATGTGCAGAATACAATATAAAACATTTAAGGATATAAATGTCTTTCAAGTTTCAGGTTAGAAATGTTTCAAAATCAAACAAACCAGCAGTAAGATAATACTTGAGGCTTAAATGTTTAGTTTTTACAAACCTTGAACAAGGGTTGTGACCTGTTAGATTTGTTAGTGGCTAGAATCTGAAATCTGATGATTTGACAATTATTAGATGAAGGAAAAAAAACAAATGCTCATTATTTTTTGATTGTTATGTTGTTAATCAACAACAATTCACTTAGTTTACCTGACTGGGTAACGTTATCCACCAAACAACCACATGGGACGCGAACAGAAATTGATGCCAATAAAAGGAATGTTCATTGAATATAAACAGCAGCAATTAAAATACTGAGGTTCTTTGGGTTAATGAATTTATGGGGTGATGCTTGCTATGGGACAGTGTGTAGGTGACATGAGCAGTATTATAAAACAGACCTGAATTGAACAATTGGACCTTTTTATTTCAAGCAGACCTGCACCATTTTAAATGAGACTTATTCCTGATTTGACATAATCTAAATGGGACCTGGATTATCATTCTATATAATGAGTGAATTGAAGAACTCCTGGATTGATACTCAAAAGACTTGATGGCAGAGTAAGGCTCTTCAATGTGCAGGCTTGCTTTCACAGCCTGTGTTGTCCTGCTCTGTGTAGAATAGAATGTAGGCCTTGGCTTTGGTCACGGTTTCCTCACTGACCACAGTTACAGTGCTGTCATTAAAATGATACCAGCTTCCCTCGTGAAGCCCGTATGCAGTGTAATGACCTGATCCAACCCTAAAACAGGAGAAACAATTGTGAGAATGATCTTTTCCAACTACATTTTCTAAAATGCAGAGAAGCTAAAGATGACTCAGAACATTTTGAAAAGTAAGCCGAGATCCAAAAACAAAGTGATATTTTGACCCTTGCCCACTCCTCTTATTTCAATCATCTCTAAAGAGTTTGAACTTCATTCATCCATGCTTAGAGAGACAATATACACACTTAACCAAAATATGTACTAGTACTTGTCAGTGAGGTCACAAAATAACCCTGGAAAATCCTGTAATGTTAATTTACCAATCATAAGGAGAACACTAATCATTAGAGTTAAAATGTAAAAAAATTGCTGAAAAGAAAACCCTGCACATTCTACCATTTAAACCATGTGGTAGTAGTCATGACAACTTTTCCAGATTAATCATCCTGTCAACGGCCTCACCCGAAAAATTACAGAACAGTAAAAATTAAAGAATGCATAGAACTGTCCATATAAGTTTGCTTTTAAGTGTCCTCATGCAAAACGAACGCAGGATCCTTATAGCAATCAAAATAAGAGCTCTGATGTAACAATACCGCCACCTTTTGGCTAACTTTAAACAAGTCTGAACCCTGTTCAAATATATACAATTTCAAACCGTTTCAAGAGAAAAACCCCAAAGCCGATCTTACCCCGATCCGTGGTGCACCACAACTGCAGCCAGGTTATACAGACAGCTTTCAGGGAGACTGTTCTCAGACTAAAAATGAAAATACATTGGTTATAACTTTTGCAGCACTGTTAAAGAAGTTTACACATACAGTATATATATAAAATTAAAATCTTACCTCCAATAAATAGCTGCTCATGTCAAGGCCCCTCATTGGGAATTTGACATAAGTATCAACTTTATTTCTAAGAAATGCTGTCCAGTGAAAGCGTTTTAGATGCAAACACAGGATCTACAACGGAGGAAAAATTATTAGCTAGATGAAATATGTACTTTTATAATATGGAATAAAAATTAGGTACAGTGTGCTGGAAGCTTAATTTTACCTTGGGTAGTTTGTGGACCCAGAATTTTTTGGTGGACTTCTGTCTTTTTTTACACTTGTGACACATGTAAAGTTCTGTTTCATCAAGCTCCTCAAGGTCAGTAAAACTAGAGAGACAGTCTAAAAAAATCATAGGTAGTGGGTGATTTTATATATTTTTTTGTATTCATACAAAATGTCTTAGGAGTGCACTCTTCAGCCTGTATATCTTTATATTGAAGACAGGAAATAGAAGAACAAATAAAAATAGGTAAAGTCAACAATTAAAACAAACAGCTACATACCACTCAAGGTGCATGCTGGTCCAGGTTCTTGATCCTTCGCTTGCTTTACTCTGAACTGACTGGGAATGTCCAATGAAAGATCTGTGTAAAAAAAAAAAAACGCTCTTTAATAGATAGTCTTTACAACCCATTCAGGTGGGAAATGTTGAAAATCGTACCTAAAAATGGGTCAAACTTCTTGGACTCTGTACCACATATTAAGCAGTTTACTTCATTCTGCAGCAAACCACCAAAAACAGAGGTGACCATCGTGGGAGGTCCATTGCTAAAAACAAGACATGATGATAAATGATTTTAATCGACTCTATAGAGTGTTATAGAGACAATACACATATGTAGTTTGGTGTAAAACCTGTGTTAATTTTCATTCCTGGCCGCTAATGTGAGATATGTGACACCTGACCTACTACATTTTTTCTAGTAAATAGTTCTCTATAAATGATTTCATGACCACAACTATAGAAAGTAAACAAATATTCATTCACATCTCACTTTATACATACAGATATGTTCTTAATGTACTTACATGCTGCATTTTCCATCCATGTTACAGTCTGGAATCTCTAGAAGCAGGCTGGACCCCTCAGGCACTCCGTTCTTACTTCCCTGAAGTTCTCTGTGGAGATGATCCAGAAGGTAGCGCAAAAACTCGTGAGCATCCTGTTGCTGGTACCCTCTGCAGAAAGCACAAAGCAAACTGGTTTGCAATACAGCTGTAGACTGGGCCTGGAGATCAGTGCTAAAGGCAACCATCCTGATTAGGGTTAGAGGGTTAATGGAGCCAATTCCAACATGAATTGAGTAAAATGTAGAAAAGCATGAACTAATTTACCCTAGAAATAACTTTAGTTCATTTAATACACAACAGCCTAAAAAGTTTCAAATAAATAATTAAACAGCATCTTGTTTCTCAGCTCTCAGAAACCAGATCCATGGGTTTAAAGTAAGGCCTTAAGAGAGATTGAGAAGTTCTATTGCACCATAGCGTAACTCCTTAAGTCACAGAGCAGACAAAGGAGCTAAAAGTGGTGCAAGGCATTATAACAGCAGTGACTTTACCTAAAGCTGGGCATTATTTTCCAGATAACGTAAAAGAGAGCATCTGGACTAAACGCAGTCTGACTTCCCTGCCAAAGGGAACAAAGAGTTTTCCTGAGTTCCTCCACCAGAGACCTGCCAGTACACACAGGAAAAAGTGCACAGCAGTTAAGCATGTAGCCGTGGCTTCCTGAGACTCAGACAGGAAATCTAATTTTTTAGAATTCAACGGAAAAAGAAACCACTAAATGCTATGAAGGTATCACAGAAGATATAGTATTGAACTTAATACATTATTCGATTTAAGCACAGATAATTAATCAACTGTCATTAGAAATAAAGCCCATTCCCCTGCCCCATTCATTAAAGAACCTTACACACTGGTGTCTCCCTGGCTTCGGGTGTGGTACGTTCTTCTTCCTGCCGTTTTTCCACTTCTTAATGACACTGCCGGCAAGTCTTTGAAGTAGCGACTAAACTCAGAGATGTTACTGTAAAGGAAAAGACAAACTACTATATCAACTAAAACACTTTTTTGTAACCCATAATTTTTTTATATAGTAGATGTGACCATCTTGTAAGGCTATTTATTTATCTTATAGATGTATAAGATATCAAGATACACATATTCTCTCACAGTCCACTTTTTCTTAATTTGTGAGTTTGTTAAAAAAAAAATATATATATATATTTCTCTTTCTTAAGCAAAAGCCAGCATCCTGATATTCAATGCACTGCAAAAGTGCTGTAACTCAAAGCCATCAGCAGTATAGCTCGAGTTTCACTGTAAATATCTGTCGCCACAAACATCACACTGAAAGTCATTTTACAGAACAATTACTTTCTTACCTCTAAATAAATGGCAGTTTGTTTATCAGCTCTCAGAAGCCACAACCATTGAATTAGTAAGGCCTGAAGAGAGTGTGAGAATTACTGTCGCACCATAGCGTAACTTCAAAAGTCATCAAATCAGACTAAGAAGCCAAAAGTGGTGCTGGTCATTAATAAGAATCAACAATGTTACATTAGGAACTAAGACAATTACAACCAATTAAGTGCTCACTTTATATTTGTTTACTTATTGTAAAGTTATTTTAAAGTAAAAATAATTTTAATTGCAGCTCCTTGTATTTAAATGTTTGTCCTGGTTTTTAACTGCTTTATTGCAGTAAGCTGAATGGAATTAAGACAAAATAAGACTTTAGTCTTATAGACAGTGGAAATTACAGTTGTAGCTCATTTATTTTAGCATTTAACGGATATGCAGCACTGGGGATTGCACCCTTAACATTTTAGCTGTTGGCCAGTAACCACCAAACCCTTTAGTTGTGACTTCACTTGAATTCTTGATTTGTTTTTCAATCTGACAAAAAATCTGAAAAAATTTATTTTGGGGAAAAAAAAGATCAAGTAAGAGTTGTTTAATTGTGAAGACTAATTAAAAAAAATAATTATTTAACTTAATATGTTAAATTAAATAGTATAGAGTTATTACACTAGAACTGTCTATTATAGAATTACATAGTTAATTCTACAGGATGTTCAAGTGAGACATGCTTGCACTACTCTCTTATATCATGCAGAAAAGCAGCCATGCTAGTGGCACTGCTGGAGTTTGAAAGCTTCTCAACCATGACTGAGTATTAGCACATTAGACTGCCATGCCACCAGAGCTGCTCATAAAAAGATATTCCCCAGCTTATGCACTTTTCTCAACATGAGTGCAATTTCTGGCATTAAACTCTGATTTTCAACACTAGTTGTGGTTTAACAGACGGCTCAGTTAATGCAAGTCTGGCCGCGATCAGAGCAGCCGCACCAATGCTCTTGGCATTCGTTATTGCCAGCTGACTGACCAGAAGCGCTGCTTTCTGTCAACACAGCTCAGCTGCCCCACAAAAGAACTGGGCTGTATTCCAGGGCACCAGCCTCTCGCACGTCTTGCATCACTGCCCTTAGTTTAGGCTTCAACTATGGACAGGGCCATACCTGAGAGACTGCAGGATTGCATTCATGAAGCATGTATTGCCCAGGTTTCGCAAGCCAGTAGCACTCCGTGCTGGAGAACTATCCTAAAACAACAAGCATAAATAAAATTCACAGCTCACATTATTAACATATGCAGACAAATTACACTTATTTTCATAAATTAATATTTTTATTTCACTTATTTTAAATTCTTCTAACACTAATAATAATTATTTTCTTTTCTCATACCCCATCCTCCAGACTCTTGAGGTCAGGAGAGGAACTGCCAGAATGCTTTCTTTTCCTCTGCCTTTCAGTGTTAATTACAGAGCTAAAACAAAGGCAAGCAGTGTGTTATTGTTATGAAGCAGGAGTGACTTAAAACAGTGAATGCGGCATTATAAAAAACATCCATTAATCAGGAATGCTTAATGGATTTTATTTTTACTGATAAGGCATTAATGATTTAACCAATTAAAAACTAACATAATTACTAAGCAGATAACACCAACATTCCGTGGCAACAAGCCTATTCCAGGAACTATCAATATCTTTAATACTTAAGAAAGATTGAGTGTGATTCATAACTTACTTTTCTAAACTCTGAAGATGCTCTCTTACCCTTTGCACCTGGCCCAGCTTGGTATCGTTTACCACAAAGTCATCACATCGGTAACTGAACAAAGCACAAACAGGAAGGCTGATATGAGAACATTTTCTAAGCAGACAAACACTTGACTCACAGCAGCTTGTGCAAGCATTCAAACTCTTTCAAATATCATTTAGTACTGTTATAAATAATTGTTTAATGTTAAATGTTTACTTTAAAAATCTGTTATGTTTGCAATATTATTTAAAATATGTTAAGATGATTGCAAACTTATTCACCCCAATTTAATTATAATTAACAGGATTCAATAAAAGCACAAGCGAATGGGCAAATAGATCAGATTATAAAAACATCTCAGTCCAGAAGCCCACAAGATACAGACACACCTACTTAAATAATAAAAAAAATGGGAATTCACCACTGAAAAGTTTTTGAAAAAGTGTTGTTATTAAAAAGTATTCCAAAGCACAACATGAATATCGTTCAAGAAATATTCTGTCTGGTAAAGTTCAGATCTAATTTCATTTACTTCCAGTGCATTAAAATTTTAACAATATTTTTGACAAACACTTAACAAAAAAATAACTTTCATATACCAATAAATGTCTGATTTCAGGCACTGGGTGACAAACACCTCTGGTTTTGGTACCGAATTTGTGACATGAATTGGAAAGAAAAACAAACCAGAAAGTGCTATAACTGCTGCAGTCCATACAGACAGAATGTGGCTGATGCTTCTCAGCTTTCTTCTGTCCACTCACTGGACTCTGAATCTCCTCAAAATGTTTCTTTGCATGGCCGTTAACATACCTGAGACAGCATAATGTGAATTAGTAAAGATGTTTTTACTCATGTGCATGTGAATGAATGTGCAGTGTATGGTCTTACCTTCCACAATGCACGTTCAGACAAGTTAGGCAAACCCACGGACTTTTGTTTGACCTGCAAACTAGAGAAGCAAAAATTCTAAATAATCTTGAAGACATTCCAATTCTATGCACATTAGAAACAAAACAAAACAAAACTACACACTGATGTACACACATTACACTGCCCAATGCCAGGTCAAAAGTAAACAGACCCAAATATGTTCCACTCATTTAGTTAGTCATTCACTAAGCTGCTTATCTTAATTATGGTAACTGGCATGCTGTATACCACAGCACTCCAAATAGGCTTGACATGCCACTATTTCAACTCAGGCTGAAACACTTTACATCCATATTAACACAATGTGATGGCAATGGAACGCAGCATGGCAATGGGATTTACAAACACGAACCATGATTCATCACAGATCTAAACTCCAGAAGAGTTCTGAGACACAGACAATGTGATCGATTATTCATTCATTCATTCAATATGGACAGATACACCCAGGACAGTGCGCCAATCTATCGCTAAGCACACATACACACATTCACATACGCACTATATGGGGCAATTTAGCGTATTTGATTCAATTCACCTTGAATCCTTGTTTTTGTACTGTGGGAGGAAACCCACGCGGACACGTGGAGAACATGGAAACTCCACCCAGATTGGGATTCGAACCTAAATCCCAGGCTCCGGGAAGAGAACGTGCTAACCACTAATCCACCGTGATCGATTAATAATTATATGATTTTTAAAATGAATTAATCGATATCGGTGTTGGGTAGCTAAAAATAAGCATATCTGTTAATGAACTGTGTTGTATGACAGGTGTCAGTTTTTTACATGTGATTGATTGTTTTTACATGTGATTGATTGTTTTTACATGTGATTGATTGATTGATTTTACATGTGATTGATTGTTTTTACATGTGATTGATTGATTGATTTTACATGTGATTGTTTTTACATGTGATTGATTGATTGATTTTACATGTGATTGATTGATTGTTTTTACATGTGATTGATTGTTTTTACATGTGATTGATTGATTTTACATGTGATTGTTTTTACATGTGATTGATTGTTTTTACATGTGATTGATTGTACATGTGATTGATTGTTTTTACATGTGATTGATTGTTTTTACATGTGATTGATTGATTGATTTTACATGTGATTGATTGTTTTTACATGTGATTGATTGATTGTTTTTACATGTGATTGATTGATTGTTTTTACATGTGATTGATTGATTGTTTTTACATGTGATTGATTGTTTTTACATGTGATTGTTTTTACATGTGATTGATTGATTTTACATGTGATTGTTTTTACATGTGATTGTTTTTACATGTGATTGTTTTTACATGTGATTGTTTTTACATGTTATTGTTTTTACATGTGATTGTTTTTACATGTGATTGATTGATTGTTTTTACATGTGATTGATTGATTTTACATGTGATTGTTTTTACATGTGATTGATTGTTTTTACATGTGATTGATTGATTGTTTTTACATGTGATTGATTGTTTTTACATGTGATTGATTGATTTTACATGTGATTGTTTTTTTACATGTGATTGATTTGATTTTACATGTGATTTTTTTACATGTGATTGATTGTTTTTACACATGTGATTGATTGTGATTTGATTTTGTTTTTTTACATGTGATTGATTGATTGTTTTTACATGTGATTGATTGTTTTTACATGTGATTGTTTTTACATGTGATTGATTGTTTTTACATGTGATTGATTGTTTTTACATGTGATTGATTGATTGTTTTTACATGTGATTGATTGATTGATTTTACATGTGATTGATTGTTTTTACATGTGATTGATTGATTTTACATGTGATTGATTGATTTTACATGTGATTGATTGATTGTTTTTACATGTGATTGATTGTGTATCAGTTACTCACCACTACAGCACCATGAAGAAGGAGAACATGTGATTGAGTTTTTTACATGTGATTGAACCGATTTTACGGATTGATTGTTTTTACCGCCGCGCACACCGTCAATGTGATTGTTTTTTACATGTGATGAGACACTCCATAACCAGGACTGTGAAATTGATTTTACATGCGAAACTGAGGACATGGAATATTCAGATTTTGTTCTTTTTACTGCTTCACTCACTTAAACACAGAGACATTAAACACAGAAACATTAAACATTTTTACACACATGTGACATTAAACACAGAAATTGTTTTTACATGTGAAATTGTTTTTACATTAAATTGATTGATTTTACAGATTGACATTTGAACACAGAGACATTAACCACTACAGCACCATGAAGAAGGAGAACCGAGTGGGAACCGAGCCGGGTCCACCGCCGCGCACACCGTCAAACTGAGGTGAGGACACTCCATAACCAGGACTCCAAACCAGCGAAACTGAGGACTGGAATATTCAGATTCCTTTCTTCTGCTTCACTCACTTAAACACAGAGACATTAAACATTAAACACAGAGACATTAAAACAGAGACATTAGTAAGTGCAGTACATTCCATTAAGCTAACAAGAGTTAGCACGTAAACTAAACCATACGCCGTGTCCTATCACTCTGATTGTGAACCGCACTGCATTTCAAAGCTCTATTCCTGTACATATTCTACATTCTCGTGTTGTTATTGTGTATTTGTACCGCACCCTCGCGACAGCAGTCTCTCTCCACAGCTCTTAATGAGAGAGCCGTAGCGAGCAGACGGGGAGAGGCGCCATGCGATGACGTCGACAAGGTTAGAGCGCCGAGGCGCAAAATGTGTTGGACGTCCTAAATCACACTTCAAACACTACTTAGGGCGCGACCAGCCACATTCAACTTTCACAATCTGTTCACCAAAAAAATATATTTAGCTTTTTAAGAAATGTTAAAGTTTTTATTAATAGTAGGACATGTTTGATAAGGATCCCGAATCACCCAATCTAAGTTACAGAAAACAAACAAGGTAGGGGGCATTATGTAAATTTGGACACAGCCCGATCCTTCACCGTAATGATAGCGTTTAAAACCGCAGAATAGTTTCCCGAACGTGTGCACGCGCTGAGGAAGTCTGCAGCTGAGCGACATAAAGGATCCACTTATTTACACAAACTTTTATATTTACATGTTCTCCTCTGAATCATAAGGTCGTTTAAAGTCGTCCCACTGCATATGCGAGTTAATGTCACTGTTTCTGTTTGACGTCAGAAAGCTGAACTAAAGCACGTGAGGCGGACTGTGGCGCTCCAGTGGATTTGTGCTTTAATCTCCTTCTTCAGAGATGCCCACAAAACTCTCTCTCTCTCTCTCTCTCTCTCTCTCTCTCTATATATATATATATAATGTTCTCCCCGTGTTCGCGTGGGTTTCCTCCGGGTTCCTCCCACAGTTGGCGCCCTGTCCTGGGTGTATCTGCCAGCGCCCGAAACGTTCTCCCCTGGATGGACATGGGGAACCATTCACACCAGCACTAGGGATTCCCGGTTCGAATCCCCATCTGGGTGGAGTTTCCATGTTCTCCCCGTGTCTGCGTGGGTTTCCTCCGGGTTCTCCGGTTTCCTCCCACAGTCCAAAAACATGGATCAAGTCAATTGAATTCTCCAAATTGCCCCATATAGAGTGTGTCTGTGTGAGTGAGTGTGTGCTCAGTGATGGATTGGTACCCTGTCCTGGGTCTATCTGCCCAGCGCCCGAAACGTTCTCCCCTTGGTGGACATGGGGAACCCCACCGCGACCCTAATAGAGGATAAAGTGGGAGATAATGAATGAATATACAGTGTGTATGTATATATATATATATATATATATATATATATATATATATATATATATATATGCAACTATGCTTTAACAAAGCTTGCATGAAACAATATTAGTTTTTTTAAACGATCTTATGTTTAAGTAATGTACAAGAGAAAAAAATTATAAAGAAGAAGAAGTTATCGGACGTTTTAAACAAATATATTCATTCTCCCGCTTTATCCTCTATTAGGGTCGCGGTGGGGTTCCCCATGTCCATCCAGGGGAGAACGTCCCGGGCGCTGGGCAGATAGACCCAGGACAGGGCGCCAATCTATCTCTGGGCACACACTCACTCACACAGACACACACTATATGGGGCAATTTTGAGAATTCAATTGACTTGATCCATGTTTTTGGACTGTGGGAGGAAACCGGAAAACCCGGAGGAAACCCACGCAGACATGGTGAGAACACGGAAACTCCACCCAGATGGGGATTCGAACCGGGAATCCCTAGTGCTGAGAGGAGAACATGCTAAACCACTAAGCCACCGTGCAGCCAAACAAATATATTTAAGATATACATTTATATGTTATCGTTTTATGAACTCGTTTTCGCCAATGAAAATCACGTTCCTACAACCGGAGTTCCAAATATGGTCATAATTAATATGGCGCCAACTATGAAACCACAACACTTTATTGGTTTACTTACGAAGACTGTTAATTCATTCAGTATTGTACATTAACATTAAATCAACTATGAATATATCAATTTAAAAATCTAAATTCTTAACCTTGTGTTAATGTT
Source organism: Corydoras sp. C115 (assembly GCA_019802505.1). NCBI lineage: Eukaryota > Metazoa > Chordata > Actinopteri > Siluriformes > Callichthyidae > Corydoras > Corydoras sp. C115. The sequence continues at coordinate 477,076 of JAFMOC010000107.1, read as the reverse complement.
TCCTTGGAAAGCTTTAGAATTGGCTAATAAATGGCTATGTACTAGTATATAATATGTATATAATATCAAATATATATAACATAATATTTGGCTTAGGAAATTAATGATGAGAATTCTAGTTTGAATCTTTTATTAAAAATGTTTCATATATTGTCATATTTAAAAAAAAACGTCTGATTTTATTTGCCCCCCCCCCAAAAAAAAAACAAAAAAAACAATAAAACGTCCACATAATCTGCATATAAACAATATATGCAAAAAAATTGTATTAAGACATGTTTCATTCATTACCATTGACATATATGTATAAAGTGTATTGTAAAATTCAACTTGCAAAACTGCTACTGAAATAAATACAATTAATTCCCAAACTATGAACAGAAAAGTTTGTTACCCAGTGGTGAATGTGCCTCTGTATTGTTCAATTTTGTGCCCCATCTTTTCTGAAAATTGTGTGTATAAATGTTTTATGTTTTTTTTACAATACATATACAAAGTTTGGTCAAATATTCATTAGTAACTAGAAAAAGAATGTTCCCTGATGTTATCACAGGAATCCATGTTGATTAAGGTTTTCTTTAAACAGCATTATTTTATTATACCATTTAAATCTGATTTGTTTGAAGCGGTATTTCAGATCCGGGTGCATCTGTTGGCTTTGCCTTGCTTGTTTTGCTTTTGCTAGGCCTAGAAAGAAAGAAAGTGAGTGAGTAAAAATTATGAATATTGCTGTCACATTGTAATGAAAATATAAAAGTCAGTCTAGATTGGATAATGTAAACACTTACTTCTTCTTTAGTACCAGAACAAGCACAATGATGAGAATAATGGCTCCAATAATGCCTAAAATGACTCCCAGAATGATACCTGTGGAAATAAGTAGTGTAATTTAAATGGTATATATACATAAAGTATTTAGTTACTTTGTCACATCCAAAAGTTTTCTTTAATTTCATGTACCATATACATAATTATTAAAAATGTATTTGTATTTCAGTTTGTTCAATGTATTTCAAGTGGGAAAAATCTAATTGAATTAAGGATTAGAAATTTTATTATTACATAAGAATAGCACCAGCAACACCTCTGGATCGAATTGGAGAATTATCTTCTTGTTATTTGGAATCTACAAAAAGAATTTAGGATTCCCTGCAATTCTGAAGCAACTGAGAAGCCACTCCTTATTAAATTACTGTACATATTTTAAATACAGTAAATATTTTTAAATTATAGTTTACCATTTTTAGTGACTTAAGTCTGAAATTTTTACAATTTTGTTATCAATTTCATAAACATCTGTAACTGTCTGCTATAATTAGCTTTGTTGAATATTGGTAAAAACAAGCCTTACCGACTGGTGTATCAGTTTCTGCATCCAGATCCGGTTCCTCATTTTCATCTAGTTTCAATATTCAACATAGACATTGTGCATGTAAATTTATATATGTTTACGGCAAAACAATTTGACTTAAATTACAAAAATCCTCTTTTTTTCATACCTTTACTTCCTATTCCAAAACAGGTATTATTGCAATTTTCAAGAGTCATGAAACGGTTTCCATTGCCAACACAACCAGTCCAGAAGAATCCCTTACACTTCCCATAAGCCACATCGTAGTAATACCGTAGGTAAGTCCCAAGACATTCACCTGCAGCTTTAGGCAGATGGCACACGTCGGTTGCTGAGAGGGAAATAGAGGCTTTAATAGCATTGATTAAATTGTCTGCCTTGTTATTCCTCCATTTCACCACCAGGTGGTATAATAGACGCATGTTTAAAATAAGCACACTTTCATATTCGGCTGTTAAACTCACCGTTTGTAGGATAAAGCTGCGCAGCGCTGACAGAGCAATTTCTCATGCAGTACATCTCCGCAATAAAGCGGTTTCCATTTCCACCAGTTCCCAAATAGCGGAAAGGGAAGCATTTATCTACAATCTTATCGTAATACATGTAGACCATCACGTTCGAGCCGGAGCCTTCATCTTTAGGCAGGTCGCAGACGTTTCCATTGCCTACAGAGAGGACAGTGTGGGAGATCCAGTCATGAGTTAATTTAACGGGTAATATTCTGACTTTTTGATCAATGTTTAACTAGATTTGCAGCCACTCCTAGTTTTTATAACGGTTGTAAATTTACTGGTCTACAAACAGGATGGAAGCATGCGTTTGGTTATGGTAGTTTTTTTCAAGGTTATAGCTATGTTTCTACAGAATTAGAAATAATAGGAATGAAACTACATACAAAGATTAGAATAAAACCATACTATTCAGGTTGTTGTCTAAAAGGTGCCTCCTAAATCTAATTTTAAACTTTTATGATGAGTCCATGGAAATTTTATTTCAAATGCACAGTTATAATATTAAGTCATGTCACACTGATATGGGTCTTCTCATGTTTTTGGAGTCTGTCTGTAAATTTAAACTAGATTAGTCAAAAGAACATTTGTAAATGCATACATCTGTGAAGAAAGTTTTCTCAAAATTGCCTTTTTTGTGTCACTCCAAATGTGTACAATATTGGCAAGAACATTGTGTTACCAACCCACATTTCTGTTGCAGAATCATGGTTATTATTTGCTATAAGAATATGAGGGTAACTAACTAACAATCAACATAAATGCTATAGAGTGTTAAGACATTACATCTCTGCAGTTCTCAACAACCTGGTCTTATTTCACAGCTCATTTATTTCAATTAGACTTTATAAACTTTTTTCCATTAAATTGTCCTTCATTTATTTTGCAGTTACATTTGATTATGGATTTGTCAATCTTTAAATTGTATTTTTTTAAAACTTTACAGTAAACTCTAAACTGTATTAACATAATAACCTAAAGTAAATATGCTTTATAGTTTTCTATCTAAACAGTTTCCAAAAGATTTAAAGGCAAAGAAAGCATTGAAATGACCACCTTGCTTACTAAAAGGGAAATTGTGTTCACTTATAAAATAATTTGGGGAAACTAAGCCATATTGGCTAAGTCACAGTTCAGTCATTCATATTATGACTTTGTGTTACAGTCATAATTTCAATAAGTAGTGTTAGATAGTTAAAAAAAAATCCAAATTATTGAGCAAGAGATCTCAACACATCTCAAAGAAAATTCAGACTTTACCTGGTGCTGTATCCTGGCTTTTTGTACAATAAAATAAAGCAAAAATGATTAAACTTAGGCTGCGATAATTCATTGTGCTTTGCTCTGTGGTGATGAAGCTGAAGTAAATGACAGCTCATAAATTATTGTGGATCAGGAAGGACTCTCTGAACTTTGTACTTTTTAGTGATAAGCAAAGTGGTAAGAAGGTCTGTTCATGTATTAGAAATGTTCTGCTGCAAGAACATTAGTTCTGAATTCTACTAATAAAATGCATTGTAAATAATGTTGATCTTGAATACTTTTGAAATGTTTAGTAAATTACATTAAGTTAGTAAATAAAATTTTACAGAATGCAAACTTAAGTAACTAAAACTTATATAAAATTATTATTTCTGATATTATGTTATTAGTTAATGTTTAAAACCGAATTTCAAAATGAATGTTTTCTGATATTGCTTTATTTTTTAATATTAGTTCTGAAAGATATATTATGCATTGGCACCAGAATTTTTACATTATTATTACCATTGCGATATGTTTATTTTAAACAGCACCTCCATAAAGTAAAGTGATTTTTGAGGATAAGGAACTTCAGGGGCGGCACGGTGGCTTAGTGATTAGCATGTTCTCCTCTCAGCACTAGGGATTCCCGGTTCGAATCCCCATCTGGGTGGAGTTTCCATGTTCTCCCGTGTCCCCGTGGTTTTCCTCCGGGTTCTCCGGTTTCCTCCCATAGTCCAAAAACATGGATCAAGTCAAGTGAGTTCTCCAAATTGCCCCATATAGAGTGTGTGTGGGTGAGTGAGTGTGTACCCAGCGATAGATTGGCGTCCTGTCCTGGGTGTATCTGCCCAGCGCCCGAAACGTTCTCCCCTGGATGGGCATGGGGAACCCCCCCCACCCCACGACCCTAATAGAGGATAAAGCGGGAGATAATGAATGAATGAATGAATGAAAGGAACTTCAGTATTTCAGAATACTGTTTTGTGGTGCCGCTCCTTTAGCTCCCTCTACAGGCGGCGACCGGTGCTGCCTTAATTCTGTAGTCACCTTTTTCATCCACATAGGCCATTTTTTTTGGACATGCGATGTGCTTATCGAACGCTGATGCAAACACTAGGAACTCCTACCAAAAAGGAGGAGTCACACCAAACTTCAGCTGAAATGAAAAAGACACGTGGTAACGCCAAGTCCTTGACAACATGAAGGCCCATGCACGAAGAGTATAAAAGACCCGAGTGAGAGGCATGAGGTGCTTGAGCCAGGGGGACTCGAGGACCTGCTTCAGCTCACAAAAACAAACATGGCATTCCGTGAAGTCATATTTTTTATTATACTTTCCCCAGTTTGTGGTCACTCTGGTAAGTGTTTTCACTTGCATTGTTCACTTAAAATCTGTCCTTAATTGCATTTGTTTGTTACTTTTTTAATTCAGTAATTCAGTCCTCTGCTCAGTCTGTCTCTTTCTGTTTTTCTGTAATGATGCAGCAACAGCTATAATTATAAAAATGCATACAGCCGTTTTGCTCGGATTTTTAAACCTAAAAGTGGTTTGTAGTAAAAAAAACAACAACAAGAAAAGGCATCTTTTAAAACAACAATGAGGCCTAATACCTAATCAACAATGAAACTTAAACTTTTATTGCAATGTTATATTTACAAAGTTATGTTCTAAATGTGTAGAATGTTTTACCTTTTGCTCATTTACCTGTACTGTTTTCAGACCTGTGTGGCAGATGGTCAGTACAAAGACACTACAAAAATGAAATATTATTTGCATTGTAACTTGTTCATATATGATTAGTGGTAAAAATAGTTTAGAAGCAAAATACATTTTCTAAGATGCACTTTCTGAATACTCATCATGATACATATGTAAAATAAAATTGTTTGAGGGATCTAACCTGTGCTTAGTTAGTTTTCATTTTAAGAGTTGTACTGATTTTATTTATTTTGGCTTTCAGCTGCCAGCTGGTCCTATAATGGTAAGTGATTTCATACTTCATTATGTCTGCTTTATTATATTGTTAAAAGATGGCATTTGTCATATGAACAGGCCAAGCACAACATATCAGATAAGTCTGCAATTTATATTTTTAAAAATGTTATTGATTGGTCCTTAATAACACTGATGCAGATTTCTTTGCTATAAATCAGTTGTTAATACTGTGATGCCAGTTGGGTGGTTGACCTATACATGACCATGAGTAAGTGAAAACTATAATACATTGCTCAGATGTCATGTTTTATAATATAACACAGGGGGTTGAGAATTACAGCTGGTAAACTTTACTTAAAGTTTTCATTTTCAGATTAACTGCTGCATTTGTCATAGTCACTGTGCCCACAAGCAGTGAGTCATATGTGTGCCATGTCATCACAGTGCTGTAACTACCAAACTAGTTTGGATATTGTTGTAATAAGTGGGATGACAAATGCTTCTAGAATTATAACTGACCTTGAGAGCAAAAAATCTTGTTTTGGTATACCAATGTGTCATAGTCCTCATCTGGCTGGTAGTGAGAATAAGAACAATGTAGAAAGGACATGTACACAATTATAACTGCCTGTTTTATTTTTAGGGCTTTATGGAGAACACAAGTGGCCTGACAAGTACACATTATGTTCAGGAAAATCCCAGTCTCCAATCAACATTCAGTCACAGCTGCTTAAGTACAATTCACTCCTCCCTCCCATTCAGCCCAAAAACTACAACCTGTCCCCCAAAGAGACACTTAATCTCAGCAACGATGGGAACACAGGTAAGTGAAACCGTACAAGTATATGTATTTACTGATTTTTCAAGTATATGTATATGTATTGTATATGTACAAGTATATGTACAAGTATATGTATTTACTGATTTTTCCCTTGCTTTTATATAGACTAATACTAATGCTACAGCACTGCAAGTCTTTTGAAGCACCTTTGCAATGTTTCATTACTATTTCATCATGATGTCACTTCAAAGAGCAAGATCCAAAAAAGAAATGGCTTAAAAACTTAACTATAAAAAACTCCAATTTCTCTGACCGAATCTAGATGTTTCTTTAGAATAAATACTTAATTGTAGCCAGACCTCATCTATTACCCTGTTCACAGATCTCCACAGTTGAAAATGCCATAGAAAGTCATTTAAGTACAGTAGAGATTGTTCTAGTATTGTCTTCTTTACCCACAATACATGGTTCTCGCTAAACCCCTTTTGTAGCAGAAAGAAAATGACAACAGGATCTTTTTAAATGTCAGCCACAGCAATTTTCTGAAATCAACCCCTTATTATGATAACTATCCATGTTATTATGATAACTGTCGATGCACAGAAAAGCAACAATCATCTTATATTTTGGGTTGGTAAAGTATGGCGTGTTTGTAGTGCAGCCATGACTCATGGTGAGGTTACTGATTTGTTAAACATCAAAGCTTTCACATCTAGTTCAAATAAAGGCAAATAAATCTTTTTGCAAAACTTGCTCTATTCTAGCCATCAGGTAAAAAATCCCTGATATGATTTAGGTTGCAGTATATCCTATGAAAAAAAAATTTAGTTGATTTGAATGGAATTTAATGTGAATGTGAACCTAAAGTGTAAAATCTGTTTTTGTGTCTGCAGCTGTGATTGGACTTCCACACAAAATGCATGTGTCTGGTCTGCCCCACCACTATACTGCAAGTTCCGTTCATTTCCACTGGGGATCCACATCATCTCTAATTGGATCTGAACACTCAGTCAATGGTGTGCGGTTTCCTGGAGAGGTAGCTTTACATTTTATGTGTATCTATATACAGTACATTATTTATTTAATATTTTTACACAAAATTTAGGCAGTAAGTGGACACCAGTGAAGTTTGAAATGACTGTATTGGTCTTTTTTACATTTTGGTTTTCTTAGATTCATGTGGTTCATTACAATTCTGATCAGTATAGAAGTTTATCTGAAGCTCAGGATCAGACTGATGGTCTTGCTGTACTGGGAGTTTTTATTCAGGTGAGCTGACTATTCAATGAAAGTCTTAATTCTGATTATGTGACTGTGATTGATGTTTGATATTTCTTTTATGAACAAGGTGGGGGCATTCAATCCTGCTTTTGACCAGTTCCTTAAATATTTCAGCAATATCAAATTTATAGGTACGCTGGGAATTCGTTTTTCAGAATTTGTAATAAAAATAATATAATAAAAATGTATGAAACACAGAATAATCGCATTATATTGACAGGTCAGAGGGTGCAGATTCCAGGCTTCAACATCCAGCAGCTGCTGCCTGATAATCTGAATGACTATTACCAGTATAAAGGATCTATTACCACACCACCCTGCTACCCCAGTGTGCTCTGGACGGTGTTCAGGAATCCTGTTACCATCTCGACCAAACAGGTACATCAACTGAAATGCTACAGTTATGTTAAAAGAAAGCTGTGACCCTTTACGAACAGGGGGCTCAAAAATCATTAAATATACAGTAAATATTATAAATAACTGAAAATATTTGGACTACTACAAAAAATATAAATACGATACAGTCCCAATTAAATTAAAGTAGAATAAAAGTTTGAGTTAAAGAAAATTTTAAAAATGTTTATAAAAAGCTTTCTTTATCAGCAGTTTTTCTGGGTTTTATTCACAATATTTAATTTCTATGTAAACTTGCAGTAGTGTTCGATGAGAAGGTTTGACTTTTATCAGTGTTCCATTGCAATTTAAACCAAGAACCAGGAAACAAATTGAAAGTTTGAGTTAGTTTTAAAATCATTACATCACATTATCCTAACTTACTGCCAATTATCATTTCCTTTTTTGTGATGGTTTAGTCCACATGTAGCAGTCACATTGCTCATTTCGTTTAACCGATCCCATCTACAGTTAAGTTATTATAGTAAATTTATTCATTCATCATCTTCTGCTTTATCCTTATTAGGGTCGCAGGTGGGGTTCCCCATGCCCATCCAGGGGAGAACGTTTCAGGCGCTGGGCAGATACACCCAGGACAGGACGCCAATCTATCGCTGGGCAGACACTCACACAGACACACTATATATGGGGCAATTTTGGAGAACTCAGTTGACTTGATCCATGTTTTTGGACCGTGGGAGGAAACCGGAGAACCCGGAGGAAACCCACGGGGACGCTGGGAGAACATGGAAACTCCACCCAGATGGGGATTCGAACCGGGAATCCCTAGTGCTGAGAGGAGAACATGCTAAACCACTAAGTAAATTATAGTAAATTTAGTAAAATAGAATTGTGGGAGTAACTAGTTATTCTCTAAATAGTTATACATCACAATTCTAATAATGCACACTAAACAAACATGTGTTCTAGAGTATGTGATGCATTAGACACTATTACCAATAACCTAAGGATGTACCGTCAAAAAGGAAACACATGTGATCTGGAAATGCTGTGCTTGTTTGGAGGGTCTGACTTAGCCAAACTGTCCCAAATGTATTGAAAGACTGCTTAAGTGACTTGGTCTGAACTTATGAGTCGTCCATTTCAGCAGTACATGATGGCTTGGTAATTTCCACTATTCTCTTGTATGAAGTAGGTGTTATACCTTTCACTCTGTAAGCACTGGGATAATTTGGCCTGAAAAGGAAAAATAAAAGTTGCATGTGATATTTAAAGTATTGTTTACTCAAGGTCACATCATTATGCAATATCACATCCAAATTAAACAAAATGTGTGTATAAAAAAGCATAACATTACTGTACTGAGTTATAATACAGTCTAGTTTAAAATGCAACTTTACTTATTATATGCTAACTGTCAATTACACTACAAGCTTCAAAACCATGCCTGCTTTTCTGATTAATGTTATGTTTTGTTCTGTCTCTTACAGTATATGGAACTGGCGAGTTCTCTATTTTCATCCCAGCCCACTGATTTTGCTCCGATTCCCCTGATTAAAAATTATCGTAAATTGCAATATACTGACAACAGAGTGGTGCAGGTGTCTTTTAATGATGGTATGTAACTTGAAGCATGTTGAAAATAAATAATGCTGGCTTAATAATTGTATTTTTTTGGAAATTGACTGTCCATATATCTTAATGTCATGCATTCAGACACCACTTCCAAACTATTTTTTTTTCTTCATCTTTCTCTAATCTTTCATCTTTCATGTCATGTCATTAGTTAAACTGTGCTTATTGTTGTGTTGATCCACAAGCCTTAAGTCTGTGCAATATTAATCTTTACGACTCTCTGTGTGTGTGTGTGTGTGTGTGTTCTTTGTTGAATGGTAATCTTTAAATCACATCAGTGGCAACCTCTCAACAGAAGATGATGCTCCAGTGTCTGTCACAGAGCAAGAATAACATGCGAAAGCACAGAAAGATGTCCCTACATGTCAAGAAAAGGAAGACAGGCCAGAAGCTAAAGAATGGAGGCAGAGAAATTGCTGGAGAAAATACCTATACGAAAACAGAGCTAGCAGCTTGCATGAAAAAACTTGGTGTAAAAGATTCAAATCCAACAATCCTACCAGTTCCCATACCCAACGTACTTGATTTTAGCACACCCACCAAACGTGAACTCGGCAAACAAACCAAAAATGAACTCAACAAATAAACCAAACGTGAACTCGACAAATAAATCAAACGTGAACTCGGCACACCCACCAAAAAAGGATTTGGCACACCCACCAAACATGGACCTGGCAAACCGTCCACACAGCCTCCTGCCAAGCGCACCAAACAACCACTTGACACTCTTACTACACGGCCATCTGACATGCTCAACACACAGACACTTGACACAAGATTAAAGAGACCTTACCTACAACTACCAAAGGCATTATAATGAAACTTCCCTTCAAGGGCAAATGAACCTTTCACTAATGATCAAGCTAATAAAGACAGTAATGGCTTGATAATCCTTGATGATAAATGGTATTCTTCAATTTAGTTTACACAGGCTATAAACACAGACTACATAACATTTGTCAGCAAAGTTATTTTACACTTGCTTCGACTCTGATTATTTTGTTTAATCGCTAGTCTTTTTTGCCAAGATTACTTAAAAAATGTTTACAACAATCTTTACTGGTAAGGGATTGATAGCATGCTGATCAAATATATTCTGTACCCATTCTTGCTAGAAAATTATACACATTTGAAATGTGTGCTACAAACAATGTTCCTGTAATTGCAGCTTACAAACATTAATAGATATTAATTTAACGCACAATAAGTTATGGAATTTACAGGACATTTGCTTATATGTAACTATATTATACTGTATGGACATGTTATATATTTTTGTATATCTCTACAAAGGCACTTTGCTTTTAGCTGCATGCTCTTAAAAAGCCTATCATTGCTACATTTTAAACAAATTTTGTCTTCTAGCAACTGCTGTGGGATAAAAATTTTTAATAAGTTTTTCAAATGATAAACGTGCAAAATAAAAGCATTATTACAAACAATTTAAGATGTGGTGTTTTTATGTTCATTCTCTATAAGAATAACTATTCCTCATAGTTTAAATGTTGCGATTGTGGCAGAAGCACAGCGATTTAGGGTGTGTGTGTGGGGGGGGGGGGTGGTTGGCATGGCATTCTAAGTCGGGTAGTTCCAATCCTTAAATCTGATTAAGACATTCATTCAGCCTTGAAAATAATGCACACCGCTTCACATTTGTATCAATGCGTGAAATACACTAGCTGGCAGATTTTGATTGTAAACCGGTATCTTGTTATTTAGCAAACAATATTCACTTTAAAAACCAGACTAGATTAAATTGTGCAGCAATGTGTTAATAAAGCAATAAAGCATGAAAGGGCATTGTAAATGATTTGTTCACCATAATGCACACCCTCCTGTGCCTAATTACTTAATTGACACAACAGCTGACATGAGGAGGAGGATGCAAGTGGCTGAAAATGACACCTGTAGGCTTCATGGTCATGTCGTCCAGTGGGGGTGCCTGCCCCGGCCAGTTTCTTTTGCCGTTCATGGAAAGTGAGGCAGAGTGAACAGGCAGGCAAATGCTTCTAAAAAATGCTTCTAACAAATTTACATGTCTTTGTGTTTGTAGGTTATACAATATCCAAGGGAAGATCGCAGCCAAGGGAAACCATGCAACAGACATAAAAGAGAATACGGTAAACATGAAATTCTGTTTTCTTACCAAAAACTTAAAGAGTATAGCTTTTAAACCATACTTATTTACTTTTATAAATACTAGTCTTCGTATTCTGTGTTTCTTTTTGTGACAAAGGCTTCAAGCCGGGCAACTGTACTCTATATATTTAAAGTTACAGTTTTAACACTTGGTGGGAAAAACTTCATTCCTGTAAGAACTTATATTTGAAACCAAATTCAGAACAGTAAAAAAACTAAAAATGTTTTATTGGTTATGTATACTGCCACACTTCAGACTGGGACTGGTCACGGGTACAAACTATAAATCAACACAATCTAAATTCAGTATATAATAGGGTGCGGCGGAATGCAAGAATCTTGCAACCCTTGCAATTATATAAACCAAATTTATAATAATAATAATAAAACATAATAAAATATCTACTTTAAATTATTATTCAAGTGGCATATTTGTATTGCCAATCCATTGCTGGACACTCACACACAGACACATATACACTAAAATGGGACAATTTAGAGCAGCCAATTTTTTCTTGAATCCATGTTTTTGGATTGTGGAAGAACACCAGAGAACCCAAAGAAAAGCCACGCGGACATGTGGAGAACATGGAAACTCCACCCAGATTGTGATTCGAACCTGGATCCCCAGGAATAAGAGGCGGATGATTAGTTTTTCAAAATCCTAAACAAGGATAGAATGGAGACAATGCTCTTACCCAGTACGATTAATAATACAATGTTGTCAGCCAGTGATTTTAACAGTGATTTTATGAATTGTGAAAACCTGTAAAAAGCTTGCACCCTACAGGCATAGCTTGCATGTTATATGATTAACTCAGTGAGTTTATGCAGATACTGTGGCGCCTGATTACATGGTAATCTGGGTGGCCTACCATGGCACTGTCTTTCCATTTAACTAGATGCTGTGGAAAAGGAAAGCCACTGTCTGTGTATGTTATGGTTCACTGTGAGAGTGGCCTGTGAGAGGTCATTATGATGATTCCACCCTGTGTTTAGTGTCGCAGAGCTCTGTTGATTAGGATAATTAAATAGAACTATACTTCATACAAATATGGCCATTCATTCCCACTGGGATCTGGCATAGAAATAGGTCATTATTTTCTTGGATGCATGTGTATGTACTTTTCAACTCCCAAGTCCAACTAATTACACAAAAAAGTAATGCCCTTTAATTATTTCTTCTTTAAATGTATTGTATTCTTAAGACTTTAGACTAACGGTAATCAAAACTTTCGTTGGAAACAAGCAAAATGTAGCTAATTCATATAATATCATACGTGTAAATTGAAGCTAGTAAACATGGGATTATCTGGGATAAGATGTCACATAAAACACAATATGTTTGCAAAAAACAAACAGTAGTCATGTCTTGTTGGGGGGGATTTGTCAGCTGACATCATAGTGGAACAAAATGCTAGCACTACGTTTGTCTGTCTGTTAATCTACATCTTGAACATAATGTGAACCAAAAAGCTGAGCAGTACACAGGTTACTTTCAATCTTTATTCTCAGTTTAATGTTAAGTAAAACTGGTGTACTTGTTTTTACTGAAAGAACAACTTATTCAAGAATCCAGAATATTCAAGCTGTGATAATTATTTAGTTTTATTTTCTACATATTATAGAGAATCCAGATTATGTATCATTATTTTTATAGATCCTATATATACTATTTATAATATTGTATAATTTTTAGGAGGTGGCACTGTAACATAGTGGTTAGCATGTTGGCTTCCCAATGCTGGGGATCCAGGCTTTTTTCATTTTAAAACTGTCAGGAAGCAAACTCACGTTTCTGATTGTTTACACTGAGAGAACCAGGCAATATTATAAAACTTAGAAATCCATTTTGAATGACGTTTTTTTTCTCTTTCTGTGCATAGAAACCATGAATGTCCCAAGTATATAGTCGTGTACAGTGATTACAGACAACATTTTAAATTATTGTTACAAATGCTGAAGTGGAAAGACCAAAACAATTTCAAGTTCAGTGAAGCAAAACAAGAAGAAAATTGAGAGGTTAAATTGGGACAAGAAAATACAGAGAACAAAAGCCAGTTGATCTGTTCCGTTGGCTTGCCTGCTACACTTTAGCCTCTATAGCAAACACAGGGAGCAGTCAACAGAGATTTTCTCTAAAATAGAATCATAAAGAGAACTGCACCTGAAAATTCCACTGTGGAGCTACGGTCATAAGGTTTGAGGATTGGGAGAAAAGGGTTGTGATAAAAAATAATGGGTCAGTATGACACATCTGACAGGGTCCAAGTAGCTGCAACATCAGAATCAGAACATTTTATTAATGCCCGGGGTGAACATGCTGTAGTCACAGATGCATAATTTGCAGTGTTGTACATTAAAAAATAAAGAATAAAGGATAAAAGTGCTAACAATATTTATACTACACAAGTTTTTTTTTTTAAGAATTAAAAGAATAATTTAAGCATTATTTAAATTAAAAACATTTTGCATTCCACCATTTTTCTATGATAGATATTTATTTTTAAAAATGAGACGCATAGTCCTCTTTAGTTCCAGACACAAAGGCCCAAAACAAGTACAGAGGTTGTGTAAGAGCGCCATCTGCCGCAAGTTACAGGAATCTAATGTTCCAGCGTATAATGTATACGCTGGGTTCCTTAATAGAGGAATAAACAGAGGAAGAATGTTTTATCTTTTGGGTATCTTATAAAAGTTTTATCTTTACAAAATGTAAGCTTAATTTAGTTATAAAAATGTACGTTTTTATTTAGTTGTAAAAATAAACGAATGAATAAAAACGACGCTTGACACGCCGCGCCTCCGACACATTTAATTGGACGCTACAAATGCTACGTGTAGACTTTTAAGGTTGAGCTACAATTCGACCGATTAGATAAATATAGGGCACTCGATGTAGGAAAGTGGACCTTATTTTTTAGTGTTAGTGCACTTGCGGAAAGGAGTTTAGAACGGTTTGGACTTCAGCCGTAGACTTACCTTTTCCGGTGGTATTTTCGATCTAGTGCTGGGATGTTTGCGTTTTGTTTGAGTTCATAAGATTATTATTATTATTATTATTATTATTATTATTATTATTATTATTATTATTATTATTATGTTTCACCCGCCGGTACTTAAAAACAGAAGATGTCTGTTGGAGCGCGTGGAGAAGTTTATTTCGGATGTATACTTCACTGACTGCAATCTCAGAGGACGGTGTGTGTGTGTGTGTGTGTGTGTATGTGTGTGTGAGTGTGTGTGTTTGTGTGTGTGTGTGTGTGTGTGTGTGTGTGTGTTTATATGTGTGTTTTTATGTGTGTGTGTGTGTGTGTGTGTGTGTGTGTGTGTGTGTGTGTGTGTGTGTGTGTGTGTGTGTGTGTGTGTGAGTGTGTGTGAGTGTGTGTGTGTGTGTGTGTGAGTGTGTGTGTGTGTGTGTTTGTGTGTGTTTATATGTGTGTGTGTGTGTGTGTTTGTGTGTGTGTGTATATGTGTGTGTGTGTGTGTGTGTGTGTGTGTTATATGTGTGTGTGTGTGTGTGTGTGTTTATATGTGTTGTGTGTTTATGTGTGTGTTTATATGTGTGTGTGTGTGTGTGTGTGTGTGTGTGTGTGTGTGTGTGTGTGTTTGTGTGTGTGTGTGTGTGTGTGTGTGGCTGTTCTGTGTTGTTTGTTATTTCACTGTTAAATGTATTATGTAATATAAACAAAGTGCGAGTATCGATGCACCGTTATTGTGTGTACTGAATAAACATCCACATCATCTGTTTTTATTTATCGGTTCTAAAAACATTCATTCATTCATTCATTCATTATCTCCTGCTTTATCCTCTATTAGGGTGGGGGGGGGTTCCCCATGCCCATCCAGGGGAGAACGTCTCGGGCGCTGGGCAGATAGACCCAGGACAGGACGCCAATCCATCGCTGGGCA
Organism: Corydoras sp. C115; assembly: GCA_019802505.1. Lineage (NCBI taxonomy): Eukaryota > Metazoa > Chordata > Actinopteri > Siluriformes > Callichthyidae > Corydoras > Corydoras sp. C115. Next base: position 461,933 of record JAFMOC010000107.1, on the reverse strand, counting down.
CACACTCACTCACACAGACACACTCTATATGGGGCAATTTAGAGAATTCAATTGACTTGATCCATGTTTTTGGACTGTGGGAGGAAACCAGAGGAAACCCACGGGGAGAACATGGAAACTCCACTCAGATGGGGATTCGAACCGGGAATCCCTAGTGCTGAGAGGAGAACATGCTAAACCACTAAGCCACCGTGCCGCCGTTCTAAACACAGTTTTAGTTTTTTAGACGCGATAAGATTAATATAATTCTTTCTCTTTTGTTGTCCTGTTTCAGGTTGTATGGAGAAAGTCAGCAGCTCGAGTCTCTGGCGGTGTATCGGAGTGAAAAACGGATTTCATACTCAGAAGCCGTCCAGCAAAACTTCCAGCCATGCAAAGTAGGAGATGCATTTGGACCGACGTAAGGTTTTTTTTATTTAAGTTTATTTATTGATTTGGATTTCTTGTGCAATTGTATACATTGTCTAAAAGCAGCTTTACGTTGTTTTAAGTCAAGTTAAATAGGAAAAATCAAGATAAATAGGACCAAGGCTCAATGAGGGACCTTCTTGAGGGGTCAGGTTGCATTAACAGGACATTGATGTACAGTTTGTGAAATTATTAGGTGTCCGTTTTTCAAAAAGTAGAATAAATAAATCATCTGAATGCACACAACAGTCTTTGCAGCAACATTCTAGCAGGACTGCAGAGCCACAAGTCCAATAACAATCCAAATTCTATTTAGAAAATATGATTGTATTTTTTTTTTTTTTTTTTAAACGATATCTTAATCTTATAATATCTTAATCTTCTGTTGAGATTAGACCTTATGTCCTCTTAGGTTATTACTTTTATGCATGTAGTATAGCAACTTGTGTTTGAGATCAATCTTAAATTAAGTCCAAAGTAAGTTTGTCTCACACACACACTCACGCAATTATTAGTGCTACAAAGCAGTTTATTTTTCTGATCGTCCACTGAATACTATTTTCTACACCACTAGTCAAAATGTACATTATTGCAAAATTATATGGGACGACCTGTTTAGAAAAAGGCAAAATTGATAATATTTTATAGTGTGTATGTACATGTTCATCTATGTGTGTATGAAAGCACCTGATTTGTACATTCCTATCATGCTTAATTTACTTGTATTTTTTTTTTTCTTGTTTATAACAGATGGTGGACTTGCTGGTTCAAACTTGATTTGAAAATTCCAGATGAGTGGAAAGGAAAGGAGGTTCATCTTCGATGGGAGAGTGATGGAGAAGGAATGGTGTGGCATCAGCAGGAACCGGTTCAGGTATTTTATGTAATAAAGATCACATTTATTTATTTATTCATTGGTGTGATGCTTGCAATGAAAAATGCTTAGATATAACACCATGGTAAATAAAAACAGGTCCTGTGTTTTTCTAACCAGAATGATGTATCTGACTGTGTATAATGATTTGACAGGGATTAACAAAAGAAGGTCAAAAGACCAGTTTCATCTTGACTGAGTGTTTGAAACCCACTGATCCTCACAGGTTAGTTTATTTAAGATGCCTTTACTCTCTCTTTTATTACTTATAAAAAAGAAGAAGATTAAGTTGCAGGTTACATTTTGCTTTGTGTATTTTTTACAGGCCAATACAAAGGTTTTGCATCTTTGGTCAAATGTAAGCTTTCTTTGTAAGGTTAATTTAACAACCCCTTCGAAAGAAAACAAATGTTCAAGGAATGTTACTGTTTATTTACAGTGTGGGATAAAACAAGAACTCCTATAGATGTAGTGAGAACATACAAACTCCCCAGAAAAAGAAAAGGACCATGTCCACACAACTTTAATTAAATTTAAATTCAGGATTTTTATTTCCTGAGAGGAGAGTGTAAACCATTACAACACTGCACCTCATGGGCAGCAACTGTCATTTCATGTTTAACTATAAGTGTGACTTTGGGAATCTCATTTGAACATTTCAGTAATCATTTACTTTATTGTATTTCAGAATAACACTATATGTGGAACTGGCTTGTAATGGACTGTTTGGAGCTGGACAGGGTTCCATGATTGCTGCCCCTGATCTGAACAGGAAGTACATTCTTCAGAAGGCTGAGCTTGTTGTTGTTAATCAAGATGTGCAGGAACTTCTGATTGATTTTGAAATGCTTTTGGACATTGTTGTGGTAAGACTCAGTTTTAATGATTGGCTTAAATGGTGGCAAATACAAAAAAATGTACAACGACTGAGCGACACATGACAAATTACACTGAAAATGACACACTTTGACTTAACTTGTCAAATCTAGATTACATAATTATATTGATTTTCTATTAAGTGTGTGGTAATATCTAATGAATATTCATCTCTGGCTAACCCACATGCAGGCGCTTGGAGAAGAGAACCAGCGTGGATATCAAGCTTTGTTTACAGCTAATGAGATGGTGAATCTGTGTGATCCATATGATTCTAGCTCATTCTCTTCTGCTCGAAACCTGGCTCAAAATTTCTTCAGACAGAAGAATGGAACAAGCCAGCACACAGTGCATGCCATGGGGCACTGTCACATTGACACAGGTTTTGTTGCCAAAATTTTAATCTGAGGGTGGAACAGTGGTGCATCAGTGAGGGCTCCTACCTTACAGTGAGAGGCCTGGATTTGAGTCCCATTTAAGATTTCTAGGCCCCATGTCTCTGTGGTTTTATTCAGAAGTTGCAGTGTCGGTCCAGAATAATAATAATTCATAATTTGGTTTGGTGGTTGTTTTTGTTTTAGCCTGGCTGTGGCCATATGAAGAAACCATCAGGAAATGTGCCCGCAGTTGGGTAACTGCTCTTAGCTTAATGGAGAAAAACCCAGACTTTGTTTTCGCTTGCTCTCAGGTATTACATCTAATTTTATGTGTATTTAATAGTATTAAAAAAAACACGTAATGTATTTTTGTAGCATTTTGTTTACTAATTGTAAGAAGTTTACTTTAAATTAAATGTAAATGTAAAAAGTAAATTAGTTTTGCAGATTTTTTTAGAGGGAGTGAATAGTTACACATGGCTCTGTACTATAGAGCATAATTATATTTTTTCAACATGTGCTGGATTTAGGCTCAGCAGTTTTACTGGGTGAAGAACTGGTATCCCGGCCTTTTTGCTCGGATCCAGGAATATGTGCAGAGAGGCCAGTTTATTCCAGTTGGAGGAACATGGGTAGAGATGGTAAAAACTTTTCTGTAATTACTGTGGTTAATCCATAAATAATGTTTAAAGATTTAACAATTTGGTTGTTGTATATCTGTCTGGTTTTGTGGGCACACAAATTTAATAGCTCTTCTCTTTTAAATTAGGATGGGAATTTACCATCAGGAGAGTCTATGGTCAGACAGTTTCTGGAAGGACAAAACTTTTTTAATGCAGAATTTGGGAAGTACTGCAAGGAGGTAAGTGGTGAATCAAGATAAATATAACACATGCAATTGGTAGGATTCTGGGATTAATAATATGGCAATGACAATAGTTTATTAAGCTAAATTCATGTGGACATCACGTCCAGTCAGTGAAACCTAATTTTTTTTTAGTTTCTGTAAGTAAAATTTTTGCCACATTAGTTGATTTATATATATATATATATATATATACAGATCTCTGTAGTGCTTTGGACAAAACAATGTCTATTAATGATCTTTGTATAAAGATCCGTGCTTGTCCCTAAAATCAATGTCTTGAACCCAGATGCAGAAGATCAGTACATAATATAAAAAATGTGGTTAATGGTATATTGTCATTTTAATCCTGTGTAAAAGTGTTTCCCCTCTTAGTCAAGAAATTGAATTTTTTTTCTTCTAGTTTTGGCTACCAGACACCTTTGGCTACTCTGCTCAGCTTCCACAGATTATGCAAGGCTGTGGTATCTCACGGTTTCTTACTCAGAAGCTCAGCTGGAATCTTGTTAACACATTTCCAGTAAGAGTTGAAACACTTATAGTAAATTCTACCTTCAAAATTTTCCAATGTAAGTTAAAAAAAAACCCATCTGTGCAGCACAACACTTTCTTCTGGGAGGGAATCGATGGATCCCAGGTCTTGACTCACTTCCCACCTGGGAACTCCTATGAAATGAAGGGCAAAGTTGAGGATGTAAGTGAGGATATCCTTTGCTGATCTCAATGCTGATCTCACTTCATGTCATCGGTACTAATTTTCCTTTTTCATACAGCTGATTAACACCATTAAAAACAATAAAGACAAGGGTCGAGCCAATCATAGTGCTTTGCTTTTTGGTTTTGGTGATGGTGGTGGCGGTCCTACCCAGGTCATGCTGGACCGTCTGCAACGTGTACGGGACTGTGATGGTCTGCCAAGGTCATATCCTCTTTTTATCTTCCAAAGAAACAGGAGTTTCCAACCTTGTGACAACATAGGAAACAGGATTTTTTTACTGTTTATAGTTACCTTTCATGCTTTGTAATCATTTTTTTTTTCAGGATTCACATGTCCCATCCAGATTCGCTGTTTTCAGAACTTCAGGCTGACTCAGGCCTCCTGTGTACATGGTCTGGTGAACTTTTTCTTGAATTGCACAATGGCACATACACTACACAGGCAAAGGTGTAACTAGCTTTTCAGTTATTATCTGTAACAATACAGTACTACCATGCAATGTCCTAACATGATCGCACACTGTGCTTATGCAACAGATAAAACTGGGAAATCGTCAGTGTGAAGCCCTGCTGCATGATATTGAGGTCACCAGTTGCTTGGCTCTGTTCTTAAACAGTTCTTTTTCATACCCTGCCAAAGAGATACAGGATTTATGGAGGTAAAACAAGTGAGCAGAATGTATTTGAATTGATTGGAATAAAAAGGAATTAATGATGGAATTAATGAATATTATTCTGGAGTTAAATGTGTTTTGGCCAAAAATGTTTTGTTTTCAGAATGGTGTGTTTCTCTCTACCAAAACAGTATATGTAGAAGTATTATAACATACTATAATATCATTGATGCAATATAACCATATATTTTTACGCCTAATTTGGCTTTATTTTTGTTAAATAAATAATGACATGGTGTAATTTGTCATTTTGTGTATTTAACACTCTACTTTTATTTCAGGGTCGCGGCTTTATCCTCTATTAGGGTCGCGGGGGGGGGGGGTTCCCCATGCCCATCCAGGGGAGAACGTCTCGGGCGCTGGGCAGATAGACCCAGGACAGGGCGCCAATCCATCGCTGGGCACACACTCACTCACAAAGACACTCTCTATTTGGGGCAATTGTGTGAATTCAATTCACCTTGATCCATGTTTTTGGACTGTGGGAGGAAACCGGAGAACCCGGAGGAAACCCACGCAGACACGGGGAGAACATGGAAACTCCACCCAGATTGGGATTCGAACCGGGAATCCCTAACGCTGAGAGGCAAACGTGCAAACCACTAAGCCACCGTGTCGCCCAGGTGTTTCATGTCTCTACATAAATTGATTAAATAAATTAAAACTCTGTACTTACTTTTTTGTTTTGTTAAATTTGTATGTATTCTAGTTTTATGTGTTAAGACTATTTCTTTCTTGTAGGCTTCTTCTGCTTAACCAGTTTCATGATGTTATACCTGGCACTTGCATTGAGATGGTAGTTGAGGATGCACTGGAGCATTATAAGGGTAAGTTTTTAGGTACTGTATATTCCTCAAATAATATTAAGTTGGTTGTAGTTGTGTGCAATAATCTGTTTTCTGGAATAAAGATCAAATGCAATCATGTAAAAAGAAATAAAACATATTTAAGGCAGCTAAATCCATGTATTTATTCCATGTATTATAATCCATGTATTTATCTTCAGAGATCCAAACAACTGGGTCCAGCCTCCTGCTTTCTGCTTATAACGTACTGAAGTCCAGTCTTCAACTGGAAGCAGGTTCAGATACTGCTGTGCTTAACACACTCCCGTGGGAACGCACTGAGGTCATTGCATTACCAAAAGATGGCAATCACACAAAGCTGGGTACTTTTTTTTACTCACACTAAAGGCATCCTTATGCTGAATATCAATAAGAAGCTAGAAGTCATTGCTGTAACACATTGTGCAGTTAAATGAAGCTGTGTAATTAACTGTTTTTTTTCAGCTTTGGTAAAAGCACCCAGTGTTGGTGTGGGACCTCTTATAGATTTAGCTGAGCAAGTGGCCCCAGTCTTTGTAACAGTGCAGGTATTGTGTTTTGCATAGACAAGAAAGCATTAGACAAGTTCTATTAAAGAAAAATACAGTTTCTGCCCACACACCGGTTCTTTGTATTGTTGTATTATTGTCTACTTAGGCTGATGGTACAGTCCAAATGGAGAATGGTATCCTGCAGGTTGTTATAGACAAAATGGGTCGTTTGAAGTCTTTGCTTCATGTGCAAACAAACAGGTAAACTTGTACCAAGTTAAAAATAAATTCTCATGAATTATAAATATAAAAATTATACATTTGCATATGTTTACATAGGGAGGCCATTTCCAGTGGGTGCTTTGGAAATCAGTTTGTCCTGTTTAATGATGTTCCATTATATTGGGATGCGTGGGATGTCATGGACTATCATCTGCAGACCAGGTGAATAAAAGGTTTTGGTTTAAAGTATTAAGCTCATAAATGAGAGTAAGGTTTGATGGAATTGAATTTTTAACAACTGCAAAAGCTTTTTTTTTATTTGACATCCAGGCTTTTTACACATGCGACTCCTTAATTTTTTTGTAAACTAAATGAGGAAAAACCTAAGAAACCGTTATTATGAACCTATGGGTCAAAATCATTGTAAACTACTTTATACAGTATCCAAGGGTCAGATGTGACTGAACAGATGGAACACACACATCGATCCATCTGTTTTTTTTTGTTTTTTTTTTAAACAAAATATCAGTTAAATCCATTAAATAATTTGACTCAAATATTGAATGTAAAGGATGAACTACAAGAGTGCCATAAGACTATTAACAAATGCTTTACCAAATTTTTGCATTATTTTACATACTGTAAAACTCTTAAAAGCCAACGAAATAGAAAACCACCAAATATGACATTATGATCTCATATAATCCGATATAAATATGATTTAGAAAGAAGGCTCTTTGTTCAACTGTGGTTACATCATATGTATTCTATTTCCAGAAAACCGATCATGGATCTTGTTCAGCCTGTTAAGGTCGTGAACTCTGGGGGATTGCGAGGAAGTGTCAGTTTCTCTCTGAGCATCGGTGGCCAGAGCATGATCACTCAAGAGGTCATACTGGATGCCAGCTGTCCCTACATCAAGTTTAGTACACAAGTAAAGACATAACCTGACTCTGAACCTTAAATGCACTTGTTTGTTCTCAACCTGTGCTGAGTGAGTGATGTTTCCTTTCAGGTGGAGTGGAAAGAGAACCATAAGTTTCTGAAGGTGGAGTTTCCTGTGCAAGTGCGCAGTGCCAACGCCACCTATGAGATTCAGTTTGGTCATCTGCAGAGACCTACACACCGAAATACCTCATGGGATTGGGCTCGCTTTGAGGTGATAAGTGCATGCTAAAGAAGTCTGTCTTTAAAATGGTACCTTTGTATGTTACACATCACTTGCAATGTGATTCATCTCACAACTTTTTAGGTCTGGGGTCATAAATGGGTGGATCTGTCAGAACATGGCTTCGGTGTTGCCCTTTTGAATAACTGCAAATATGGCCACTCCATTCACCAGAACGTTATGACTCTATCCTTGTAAGTTTAATTTTGGCAATTAAATTATTTTATTAAAAATATGGATTTCACAAGATTATTATTATTTTTTTTTTATAACTGACTACAACAGACTGCGAGCTCCAAAAGCACCTGATGCTAACGCAGATATGGGCCATCATCAGTTTACTTATGCGATTATGCCACATGAAGGTAAGTCTGTGTTCTCACAGAACAGGTATTGCATTATTGGTATGAAGCCTTTAACAATATTAATTCATTTAGCATAAGCATAAATAAAAAACCACTCTGGATTCACAGGTACTTTTCAGAATGCATTAGTAATTCAGCACGCCTATAACCTCAATTTCCCATTGCATCTCATACCGGACATGAGCATTGATGATCCCTGGAGTGTGTTCACTGTGAAATCTGCAGCTGTGATCCTGGAAACTGTGAAAAAGGTGAGTGAACTGGTAATAACCGTATGAATGTTCACACAGATTGAGCTCACACGTCATGGTTTCCTCTGTGCTGCAGGCTGAAGGAAGGAAGGATGCCCTTGTTATTCGTCTCTATGAGTCTCATGGAAGCAGTGTCGTGACAGGACTCCACACCTCCCTCTCAGTGAAGCAGGCTTGGCAGTAAGTTACAATGAATTATAAGTTCATTAACATTTTGCACAATCCTTTAATATAAAATTTTATTTTGAAAGTATAAATGATTTAATATGGTTAAATGGTTGTTGGTTATGTGTTTAAAACAACTTAATACTACATTTATTTTTAACTTTAAAGTCATTATAAGTTTAAAGATAAACACAAGGCTATCCTAAAAACAAATAAAACTGATCACTTCCCTGCGGATGACATTACAATGTCGGCTGCGTGTTTACTGCAGAAATGGTGTTTTTACGTGATAAGCAATGTGGAAGGAATAATTAATGTGTTATGGTCTACCTTTAAAAAAATTGTTCTGCACTTTCAATAACACAATTCTTTGCATCATGCGATTTTAATGGCCAGTTTGTGATGTGTTTAAACGTTTCACAAACAAATACATTTCACACGTTTAAAATGTGGGTTGGGATGCCTTCACTTAAACTTTTCTCATACCCTATAAAATTAAGGGAAACGGCTCCCTATGAACCTCAATGCCTGCAGGTTGCATGAATCATGACTAATCTAACAAATGTAGTGGATTTTTAAAGTTTTAATATCTTCTTTTCTGATTGTAGTTGTGACCTGCTGGAACGTCCCGGTTATCCTGCCACACTTGTGGATTCTCAGATTTTTCTCACATTCAAACCGTTTCAGATTATCTCATTGCTTTTACAGCTTCATTGAGCTTCACTACTCGGTGCACAAAAAAGGACAAGCGAGCTGGGTTTATAAAGTTTTTTTTAAATAATCAAAGCAATGAAAGCAGGTTGTAATTATAGCTGTTTATAGAAATAAAATTTACCTTTAAAGATCTCTTGTATTTTATTTTACAACTCTTTGTGATAAGAAAGCAGAAATATGTTTGGCATCACAAGGACAAAGAATGTAGATGTACATCATATACAGTTCTGTGAAGGAAGTCCTGTCTAGTTGGGTTATGCAAATGATACAGACTCACTTTTTTTCTCGCTTTTTACATTTTCACTAAATCCCATCTGAATTTAAAATTCAGGTGCTTGTTCACATATTTTTGACCATATAATCTTCATTAAGATGTATTTCCTTGCACTTGTAGAATATAATTAAACATCTCAATTTTAAGTCTTTACACAAAACAAATTTCTTTACATTTTTAGCTTTTTATCTGCTTTCATCTTCCTGTTTGGTCTGCTGGTCTTCTTGGCTTTAGTCTTAGTTTTTTGAAACATAGGTTGTTTTGTTCTGTCAGTTGTGGGTGTCTGCAGACCTGAAAACAACAAATTACTGATGTTGCGCACACTTTCTTGAATGTGAGTTAACTGTATATCTGTTATACTCACCCACTGTTCTGCTTTCACTTTGGATTTGAGCTCTTTTTTTCTCATTAGCTGATTCTATTCCTCTCCGCTTCCTGGCACCATTTTGCTTCTTGGGAACATCAATTTTTTCCTCTTCTTCCTCGTTTTTTACAGACTTCTCCTGAAAAATACTTTTAATTATTAGAAGCTTTTTTAGAACAATAATGTAGGTTTTGCTTGAATAATCTTTTTCCTGTAAATAATTCCCATAAAGCAAATAATTATTATTCCAGGTAGTTAAACAATGTTTTTACCTCTTTTGATGTGTAGTCATGCTTCTGTTTGATAATTTTCCCCTTTCTTTTGGATGATTTGGAAGCTACACAGTAAAAATATAGTTTCGTTGCTTACAATGTACATCTGTATTTTTTTAAATAATTTAAGGAGTACCTTTAGGTGCCATTGGACCCAGATCACCCTGCGAAAAAAAGCCAGTCACATGTAATTTTACATCTCTTATTAAAATTCCAGGAAAAGATACATAATATACACCATTAAAGTATGTAGCATCCTAATTTGGGGCTGAATACCTTAAATTATACCTTAAGCGAGTCCATTATTACAAGATTTATTAGGCTTGCTTTGGATGAACCTCATTTGCCTGTTTAATTTATAACATTTAGATACATCTGAAAATGAGTGAAGTTCATTTAACTAAACTATAAATATATTTTCTCTTTTCTCACCTTGAACCATATAGTTCTTTTATTGTGGTCAAGTACTGACTTCATCCCTTTAACATTGTAACACTGCAGCCAGGAAGAAAACGCTGTGTAATCAGCATTCTCTGGGTCATAACCTTTTCCACCTTAATATAAAATACTAGATAAATAAATCTGAACAATAAACATCATTGTCTTTTTTTAGATCAGATTTTGAGAGGTTTTGAATAAGTTCTAAAGATTTATATGCTTTCAAAATGGTGCAACATTGCAGTCCAACTCAAACTTATTATTGGTCAGACTGTATAAACTATTACCAAGGTGCAACACCTCCATTGGCACACTGTGGCAGAGAGAGAGAAGATCTTCTTTAGATTCCTATAATTAAAAGAAAACTGTGTAGTTACTGTTAATCTGTACAATCATTTGACTTTTATTAAAACAAGTTTTTACTTCATTATCAGAATCATTTTCTTCTTTGATATTCTTTGCCTTGTATGTTTTGGTTTCTAAGCCCTCCAACACTGTCCTCGCCTTTGTAAAGGGAGGAATACTCAATCTGAAAGGATTAAAAACAACAATGAGACTTTTGTATTTATAAATTCTATACTTAAGTTCACTTCACTCTGACCAATAAACAAAACAAGCATGTGAATAATATGACACTTGAATTCTTCCCATGAGTGCCCCACTATGTCCTTATCAGGTTTTCACCCCTTTTCCTGGTAGTTACATACAGCTTAAGTCTTATCAGCACAGAGTTGGGTAAATGAGGAGCAATATAAATACTACGCACATTATCTAGCACATTTTTAAGGTTATAACCTTAAATTAAATTAAAAGCAGCCTATAATCACAACACAAACACCCCCACCCCAAATCAAAGACACACACCTGTACAAAATCTCAGCCCGGAGGTAATTTCCAATACCGTTGAAGTACTTCTGATTTAATAGGGCCTCACAGATAGGTTTGTCAAATGCTTTGTCTGATAAATTGGACAAAATGTTGTTCCTGAAAGACAGTTTGTAAGAGAGACGCATCAGTCCAGACTTGAGTTATCAATAAATACCCTATTAAACAAAAAGCCCCTCAGTTATATTATGTGGGTGTGGCAGATTAGTGTTAGTGTTAGTGTCAGCGTGCAAATCTGAAATGTAGATCCTGGAGCCAGGCCCTTAACCATCATTGCTCCAGGGATAGCAGACCATGTTCTGACCCCAGCCTCTATACTTGTGAGTCACTTTGGATAAAAGTGTCTGTTAAACGACCAAAAGTAATGTATGCACCTGACCAACAGAGTGAAGTCTGCAAACTGCTCACTATAACTGATATCTCACTGATTTAATTACATTACATTCAGTCGTTCAGCAGATGCTTTTATCCAAAGCGACTTACAAATGAGAACATCACAGTCAGAGGTTCTGCAGAAAACCAGCCACACTGTAAAATCATCAAACCTGATTGTTATTTGATGCTGCGCCCCCCCCCCCCCCCCCCTTTTAATAAATGGATTTAATAATGGCTGAATGGACCCAGGAGAGTATTTGTGGGTAATCATGTTACCTAAAATAAAAAGGTAACCGGGCGGCACGGCGGCTTAGTGGTTTAGCATGTTCTCCTCTCAGCACTAGGGATTCCCGGTTCGAATCCCCATCTGGGTGGAGTTTCCATGTTCTCCCCGTGTCCGCGTGGGTTTCCTCCGGGTTCTCCGGTTTTCTCCCACAGTCCAAAAACATGGATCAAGTCAATTGAGTTCTCCAAATTGCCCCATATAGAGTGTGTGTGTGTGAGTGAGTGTGTGTCCAGTGATAGATTGGCGTCCTGTCCTGGGTCTATCTGCCAAGCGCCCGAGACGTTCTCCCCTGGATGGGCATGAGGAACCCCCCCGCGACCCTAATTTAGGATAAAGCAGAAGATAATGGATTAATGAATGAAAAAGGTAACCAGTATTGAGGCCGATTTTGATTTTGGTTTTTCTTGACGGATATTTCTTTAGGGTTTGTATATTTTTTCAGTTTAGATTTTAAAATCACAATCGCTGCCTAAACCTCGTTTCCATTAAATTTTTTTATGTTTAGATGAGGCAGCACGGTGGCTTAGTGGTTTGGCACGTTCTCCTCTCAGCACTAGGGATTCCCGGTTCGAATCCCCATCTGGGTGGAGTTTCCATGTTCTCCCCGTGTCTGCGTGGGTTTCCTCCGGGTTCCTCCCACAGTTCAAAAACATGGATCAAGTCAATTGAGTTCTCCAAATTGCCCCATATAGAGTGTGTGTGTGTGTGAGTGTGTGTACAGTGATAGATTGGCACCCTGTCCTGGGTGTATCTGCCCAGTGCCCGAAACGTTCTCCCCTGGATGGGCATGGGCATGGGGAACCTCCCCATGAATAAATAAATGAATGAATGTTGAGATGATGTCACAAAGTGAATATTAAGTCGTTTGTATGAAACTAATACCTGAAGCTTTGATACTCTGACATAACGCAGGGTCCCCTGTCCGGGTGCCAGCTCACCCCGGGGTGCCAGGAGCCGAACCTGCGGGGATCGACGAAGCTCAGGGCCCTCTGAGGCTCCTCTCTGCTGTAGAACCGCAGGTGTGAATGCTTTGGAAGTTCTGTCCGCGCAGTGAGACGGAAACGTCCCGACATCCCAAATCGAAAGACAACATGCATATGGGTTCGGTTCTGTGCAGGGGCCGTGCTGTCAGCGTGGGGCTCTGCGGGTGTGAGGGTGAGGCGCAGCTCCTTCCCTCGGGATGAGGAGGTGATTCTGTAAGCCTCTCTCTCAAACAGAACCTCGGTTCCTTTACTGATCTGTGATTTCTCCACAGCGCCGGTGAACAGCAGGTCCGCGCACGCAGAGTTCACAAAAACACTGGCCATGTGCAGCTCCGGACATTCAGGCATCGCGACGAGCACGTCAATAATCAAATAACACAATAAATTAAACCTGCTCACGAAAAACAAGCCTTAATAAGAACCACAAACAACCTGCAAACCGTAAACTACTTTAAAATGCAGGTACTTTGAGGAACCGCCATTTGCTAATACAAAACTTAGCCCGTGGGATGATGGGAAATGGAGTTTATTTGCTCAAAACTGCGCATGACCGCGTGGGAGTCTAAAACACCTTACTGAACGTCAATCGTTTATTACTCTTTATTAGAACTCTCTGTTTATTACTCTTTATTAGAACTCTCTGTTTATTACTCTTTATTAGAACTCTCTGTTTATTACTCTTTATTAGAACTCTCTGTTTATTACTCTTTATTAGAACTCTGTTTATTACTCTTTATTAGAACTCTCTGTTTATTACTCTTTATTAGAACTCTCTGTTTATTACTCTTTATTAGTACTCTCTGTTTATTACTCTTTATTAGAACTCTCTGTTTATTACTCTTTATTAGTTCTCTCTGTTTATTACTCTTTATTAGTACTCTCTGTTTATTACTCTTTATTAGAACTCTGTTTATTACTCTTTATTAGAACTCTCTGTTTATTACTCTTTTTTAGAACTCTCTGTTTATTACTCTTTATTAGTACTCTCTGTTTATTACTCTTTATTAGAACTCTGTTTATTACTCTTTATTAGTTCTCTCTGTTTATTACTCTTTATTAGTACTCTCTGTTTATTACTCTTTATTAGTACTCTCTGTTTATTACTCTTTATTAGTACTCTCTGTTTATTACTCTTTATTAGTACTCTGTTTATTACTCTTTATTAGTACTCTCTGTTTATTACTCTTTATTAGTACTCTCTGTTTATTACTCTTTATTAGTACTCTGTTTATTACTCTTTATTAGAACTCTCTACTACTATAATCATGAGTCTGTACTTTAAAAGGAAACTAATCATTTACACGTTAAGTATTTCCCTCCTATTCAAACCCGTTATAAGGAATTGGCTTAACTTGGGGTATTAAAACAGTAACATTGGAAAACCAAACCTTAATAAAAATGCCCAAAATCAATTAACCTATATGTTTTGATGTATATATATATATATATATATATATATATATATATATATATATATATATATATATATATATAAATAAATAAATAAATGATAATAACAACTGCTATTTAGACTAAGCGAGCTGGAAAAGCTCAAGTATCTCTGTGACATTGACTTGCAGTGAATGAATAATTGTATGAATGGAAGAATAAACACTACTAAATATAACTAAGTAGTAAGTGACTTGGAAGGGGCAGGAGGACTCACCCTATTGCTATGACTTGTAAACAGCTTTGGGTTAAACATATAAACACAAAATAGACCATATTAATATACAATTCATTTATTAATAATAATGCAAAATGTACAAAAGATGATTTGGTGGAATTATAGATGAACTTGGGGACACTTATTTACTTATAGCTCACATTCAAAGGTCTTATGCAAAATTTTGGCACCAATGGTCATGTTTTACTGAGGACTGAACTAAAGAAACAAGTTAACTCCTATACAGGGTTGAATTTCTGCACACAATTTTAAATATAGCAATCATTTTTTTAAATCAAAAATGTCCTGGTTAATACATTACATAGAGATGATGTGTTCTTATTTAGGCTTTGAATATTGAAAAAAACCTGTAATTTAAGCAGAGGTGTTCAAACATTGGCTGAAAATCATATTTATATTTTTTCTTTATCAGATAGGAGGAGGCATGTTAGGGCAGCAGTAACCACTTCCACCTCCCAAAAGGAATGTTACATTTTTTTTTTAGCAGAGATTGATATATAATATTCAGAGGGAAAAAGAGAAGGATTTACTGTAGCGCACTCATCATAGCCTGAGCCTGTTTCAGTTCTAAAAAAAACAAGAAGACAAAGTTTAAACATTTTATAACAAATGTTAAAAATAGTTAAACAAATGGATGTGAAAATAGAGTTACAAGATTCCTAACAGTAATACCAGATTTTAAAATGCCTGTGAACTGCTACTTTAATATTTTTACTTTGTGATGCACCATCGTACCTGTTAATAACACTCGGAACTTGTCAGCTGTGACCGAGACTACAGTGGTCTCACTTAAACCAGACTCAGGGTCCTGAGCCTGAAGCCTTAGCTGGACTGTTGGCTCATTAACCTCCTTCAGTTCACTGGAACTTAGCGTGTAATCAACCCTCCAGTTCAAAGACTCCAGACGACCCACTAAAAACACAGTGGAATAAAAAAAAAAACCAATACAGTACTAATAGAACAGATTTTCATAGCAGCAGTGGTGATAATGTTTTGGATCTGCAGAGCATTCGTAAATTAGAGCTCATAGGCTTATTAGTTTTATTAGTTTTGAATCTCAATCCTAGTATTTCTGAGAGTGTTACTATCATTAGTAATGGGGAGAGGTGGTCTTTTGTAATATTGAACATCTGCTTGGAATGTTATGATCAGTGGAATATACAAGGCAGCAATTAGTTTTGAAAAACCTCTGTCTGGAGAAACAAGCGAATATGATTTAAGAATACGTATTTTTTCATTTTAGTGACTACTCACGTCGTAGACTGCTTTGCTTTAACTTCTCCTGCAGGGCTGTGTGCTTGTCTTCATAAGATTTACACAGTCCTGTGGTATGCTCTGTAAAAATATGTTTTTATCAATGTTTATTTAAGGAATTTGCCTTAATCAGCAGATATGAATAAGCATTCATGGGTAGCACCTCCCTTAAACTTTGTAATGTTCCAAATTCAAACATAAACAACTGAAAACAAATCTGCAATTTATAGCCAGTAATAATTTGTGCAAGTGTGAGATTGGAACAATTTATGTGGCAAGTACTTACCTTACACTTGTAAATTCCCAGTCAGTTTTAATGCACACTATTGACATTAAGACACATTAGTATCAGAATGGTTGGAGAATCTCACCTTTAGGCAAGCCAAGTTGCTGGAGCTCACTGGACAGAGATTCACCATCAACATTATGCTTTGCTGCACTTGTGAGAATAAAGCTCAGCACTGCAATACTGGCTTTAATATCGCCACTTTCTACAAACACACAGACACTAAAATAATTCAAATAACAGACAGCACTAACATTACTCACCGCTTGTAACCTTAATGAGGATAAATGTATGAATAGATAAATGTATTTTAAATTAAGCTTCCTACTTACCAAATTTTGCATCTGAGGTTAACTTTGCCACTTTGTCATACTGAAAACAAAAGGCCAGGATTAGTGACAATGGCTTTTATTAAAATTGTGTCAGATTTACTCGCTGAATTGGGAATTTATTCATTCATTATCTCCCGCTTTATCCTCTATTAGGGTTGCGGGGGGGGGTTCCCGGTGCCGGGCAGATACACCCAGGACAGGGTGCCAATCCATCGCTGGACACACACTCACTCACACAGACACACTCTATATGGGGCAATTTTGAGAATTCAATTGACTTGATCCATGTTTTTGGACTGTGGGAGGAAACCGGAGAACCCGGAGGAAACCCACGCCGACACGGGGAGAACATGGAAACTCCACGCAGATGGGGATTCGAACCGGGAACACCTAGTGCTGAGAGGCGAACGTGCTAACCACTAAGCCACCGTGCCGCCCGATTTGGGAATAAAATAAAATAAAATGTATTTTGTTTTTAAACTTTCTGTGATCTGGAGAAACTGAATACTGAGTGAATTATATTTAGCCACTAAATTAATTTAATAGATTTTTATAAAGTATTCAACTATTCACAATTCTACTGTTTTTTTATTTTATTTTTTAAACATATATGACTTGCATAAGTTTAATTTAACCCTTATTTATAATATAAATGACCTAATAATCTTTTTAAATATTCAGTTTGGTTGGATGACACTTAAGAGCAATTGCAATTAACACTTACACATATAGAGTAATTTCTGTCTGAACACTTGCCCTTTGTACATTTGTCTAGCTTTGTAGAAATCAAGGACTTGCTGATGTAAGCTGATGTGATGTAGCTGATGCAGCTGTGTAGAACAGCCCACATATTTGTTTCCCATTGGTCACTGAAGTGCCATGTGGCTGACTCCAGAATCTTTTGAAGTGGTTTTCTTTCATAATGGCTTCTTTCTTTCTTACAACTGGATGCACACAGAGACTTTAAGTTAACTTACCAACTTTGTGGTAAGTGGACTCTGATATAAACTACTTAATTATTTACAGAAAGTACGGCCAACTGTTAGTTGTATTGTTAGTTGTATTGTTGAATATTTTAATCTTTTTCAGCTGTGTAAGAATAAATGGATGAATAATTTGTTATTTTTATACATCGTTTTTAGTAATGCAGTGACACTAACATGGTGGTGGTATATCAGTGTGTTTTGTGCTAATATGAGTTGATCAGCCTCAGTTGATTTTTGACTATAAATAATTCACCAAAAACAATGTCCAGTCACCAGCCTCCTGTGAGCGAAAAACTTCAGCAGCACGGAGTCTCTTATACCGATGGAACACACACTCAGCACGATCACCACATCAGGGTCACTGCAGTGCTGAGAATGATTCAGCAAATACTGTGTGCTCTGTGGTCCTGACCATCACAGAACAGAGTACCACGGGCTAACGAGTTGGGAGACCAATAGATAAACTACAGTATGTTATTGTAGAACTACAAACTGCACACATGTGGATGATAAAACATGAAGAAAAACACCCTAGTGTATATATATATATATCATTATGGCAATTCTCCAATGATTCAGAACACAAAAACATTTGATTCATTTAAATTAAAGAGGCGGCACGGTGACTTTGGGGTTGGCATGTTCTCCTCTCAGCACTAGGAATTCCCGGTTCGAATCCCCATCTGGGTGGAGTTTCCATGTTCTCCCTGTGTCCGCGTGGGTTTCCTCCGGGTTCTCCGGTTTCCTCCCACAGTCCAAAAACATGGATCAAGTCAATTGAGTTCTCCAAATTGCCCCATTTAGAGTGTGTGTGTGTGAGTGAGTGTGTGCCCAGCGATAGATTGTCCCCCTGTCCTGGGTCTATCTGCCCAGCACCTGAAACGTTCTCCCCTAGATGGGCATGGGGAACCCCCCCCCACGACCCTAATAGAGGATAAAGCAGAAGATTATGAATGAATGAATGAAAGAGTCGGTTCATGAAGTTAACTCTTCCTCTTTAAAATGGCATAACAAATATTAAAGTATTTACGTCGATGCCTTCGTCGAGCAGCTCCTTCATAACGTTTACACAAAGAAGCTTCATTTTGACGCTTGACTGTAAATCACAAGATGATAACAAATAAATACAATCAGCTTAACTTCGGTGACTTTTACATTTAGATCATGTGATGTTAATACTCATTTCAGCTCATTATAATATAGTCATTAAAAGCAGCTTTTCTTAACTATTCTCGCTAAAGTGCTGATTTCTGATAAAACCCAGTCCGGACAGTCCGCATCCCCACAGAACCGGAACCGCTGAGAGAGAGAGAGAGGAACCAACATCAACAGCCTTCAGATTCAACAGTCAAACACACTCTGTTATATGATCGCGTTCATGCCGTGTTTTATATTTAGTGTCACGCGGCAAAAACATTTATCTACAATTTATAAATAAAAACATAAAATACAGCACCATGACGAATCCTGCTGTTAGCAACTTCTTCTGCTGCTCTCTGAAGTATTAAGTTGTTTTTACTGCCACCTACAGACCGGTTCTCAGTACTGCCACACGAAATGAAACCGTAGGCTGCCTGTTTAGGGTAACGCTCTTCCTTATGGATTTTAGAAATATTAATTAGTAAATGTCAATTAATTGAAAGGAAAAAAAATGTATAATTTAATTGTTTAATTGTTATCGGTTATTTTGTACAAATATTTGTATTCTTTCTAAATTTTACAAAAGGATTTGGATTAATGTTTTTAGTTTATATTTTAAAGATTCATTTTAAATTCATTCAACATTATTTAGCTTTTAAAATTTTAAATAAATTTAAATTTAAATTTAAACATCTTTGGAACATTGAGTGGTGGTTGTCATAGCGATAAAAATAAAGAAACCTGAGCTTCACTGAAATTAGATCTATAGAGCTATACAGAATGCTCCTGCAAATTGTCAGGATTTCATTCAAGACTCCATAAATAAGTTCATTCATTATTCATTATTCATTCATTATTCATTATTCATTATTCATTCATTTATCCTCTATTGGGGTTGCGGTGGGGTTCCCCATGCCCATCCAGGGGAGAACGTCTCGGGCGCTGGACAGATACACCCAAGGCAGGGCGCCAATCCATCTCTGGGCACACACTCACTCACACAGACACACTCTATATGGGGCAATTTGGAGAATTCAATTGACTTGATCCATGTTTTTGGACTGTGGGAGGAAACCGGAGAACCCGGAGGAAACCCACGCGGACACGCGGACACGGGGAGAACATGGAAACTCCACCCAGATTGGGATTCGAACCGGGAATCCCCAGGACTGAGAGGCGAACGTGCTAACCCTAAATAAGTTCAGGTAAGGGAAATATGTCTTTACACCGACATGTTGGATTTGTATTGAGATATAATGTTGATTTAAATATGTAGGCAGTGTCGCACAAGCTACTGGTAAAATGTAGTAAACTTAACTATTAGTAACTCGACACTAAATAAAGCTTCACTGCACCAAAGCTACCAGCCATACAGATATAGCAAGTTAAGTTACACAAATATAAATGTATTATATTATATTAAAAGTAATATATAAGTACAAAAATATAAAAAGTAACTTAATTACTCTAATACTACTTCGAGTTGTACCAACCTGATGTCAATGATAACTATCCCATTATCAATTTTTACTTATATTTGTATTATTTCTAAATATTAAAAAAAAAAAAAAAAAAACTTAGCTTTCATATTTAGCTTTCATATTTAAATTATTCATACATAACATTGAGTTTTAATATTTTAATTAAACTTTTTTTTTCTATTTTAACATTTATATATATTTTGTATATTTTTTTTTTTAAGTTTTAAGATTTATATTTGATATCCATATAACATTTATATTCCAAAGTAGACGTTTTTCTACTAATATTTTTCCATTTGTTTCTAAATATATGAAATAGCACATCATTAATTGATTAGCTATTAATGTAGGATGAATTATTCAGTGATGTTGTTTAAACGTTACTCTCACCTCTCTGGAGAGATAATGCGATTAACAGTAAACACGAAGATTAGCTCACAACAAAGCGAGCCTTAATAGATTAAAACAGAACTATTCTCTTTCTGAAAGCGGTCTTGTGTGGCGTTTACGTGTTCTAAGGTCCAAAACTCCAGCAATTATTATTTTGCTAGGTTTTTTCCCTGCAGTTTGATTTGTTGTTAATAAAACAGGAGGTGGAGCAGCGGACACCGCGGATAACATCCATCATCTCAGCTTCAACCCACAGTGATGATCCTCCTCTCACTGCTCTTTGGGTTTTGTCTGTCGGTTTCATGTTCGTGGGAGATTCCCAGATTGATTTTGCGCCAAGGTAACGTTTATTCAAGTTTTGTTTAGTTACTATTTAAGTTTATTTAGCCTAAATTGCAGATAAATTGTGTGTATTTTTAACAATAGCGTTGCAGATCTGTTATTTGTATTTGATTTTTTTTTAACATGAAGACTTGCCCCCATCACGATGCATTTTAAACTAATCAGTACATTTTGGTTTATTTCCAGATCATTTACATCAGCATGTCATTTATAGCAAAAATGTCAACCATACAGTCTTCTTCCTTAATAGTGAATCAGGGAGTTTGTATGTAGGGGGCATAAATAATGTCTTTGAGGTAAATGAGGATACCGGCGAGCTGAAGGTAAACATTTAATCCATTTAGGTTAAGATTACAAACCTATAAATAACCCAAGAGTATCACACACATTCTGTTGTTCCGTTCTGTAGGGTTTTGTTTCTCAGTCTTTTAGTAGTTACTAAGCCTTGTTCTATAAAGTTTGATAAACAGTATTCAGTCATACAATAGACATTGCATTTATGTACGTGTGGTATTAAAAAAGGGTGAAACACGACTACCTTATTGAAATATGATTATTTAATGTTTTATTGATAACCTTTTTTTTATAGAACTTTACCCTGCCAACTAACACAGACCAGCCTTGTAATGAGGTAAGTGTGTTCACTAAAACATTCCAGTGTGAGAATTCGAGAAATGTCTGTGGATATTAAATCTTCCAATTTTAGATTAATAAGGATCATGTACGTTGAATCTCAACCTTATTATAACAGAAAAGAGTCTTTAACAAACTGTTATAATGCAATTGATGTTTTTATCTTTTTGGTTTATTGGAACTGTTGATTTGATGCAGTTTAAATATTTACAGTGCAACCTGTTTACCAGATAATTATAATTCTCACGCACAATGTTTTTCTAGACCTGTTGTACAAACTAATGATCTTGTATGGTAACCATTAATGTCTGAATTTTCCATTATTTCAGAGGGCTTGTGAATATGTGGTGACAGTTATCGAAAAATTTCAGAATTTTCTTTTAGTTTGTGGAACAAATGATAAGCTGCCACTGTGTTGGGAGCTGGTATGTTAACAACAAACATCAAAATTTCCTATATGATCTGTGCTCCTGAAATATTGCAGTTAATGTTACTGATCATTTATTAATATTTCCATTCTGTTCAGTATCCAAATCAGTCCAAGGCAGTGCCGACAAATATTGATTTCAAAGGGATTGCTCCTTACACATACTTGCAGAATTCTTTGTCACTTTCAGTAGGTATGTAATTCTATTATATATTTCTCCTTTTGGACTTTTTTTTTTTTTTTTTTTTTTTTTACAATTGATAACGAGTACATCAACACATGACTATTAATGCAAGCTTTTCCAGTGTGTCCTAAAGGTGTGCAGTTGTAATGCTGTATTGTACATGCCACTTGGACCGTTTGATGTTTTAACATCTGCAATATATTTCAACCATTGTTAGTTTTAATGAACTTTGGAGGTACACCCCTGTTTGCGCAAATCATTAGTTGTAAACTGTTTATTGTTGATTGTCATTGTTGAAATGTCAACATATCCGGCCATGTCTGCAAGTCCATTCATTGATCATTAATGTGGAGGAAATAAGATTGCAGGAATTTCCAGGGCCTTTTGATATTTTTAACAAACTGTGCAAACAATCTCATGGTACTGAATCTACTTTTTATTTTCTATTTTATTGTGTTTAAAAATGTTGTGTCTGTCTTTAGTTACTGTTTTGACTACTGAAAAATACTATTTTGACTACAAGAAAAAAATATTTTGAATGTAAATTACTGATCAATTTAATATATGTTAAAATTAAGCTTTAAAACATATGCTTTTTACAAGCTTGTTTTAACAATCACAGTGTATAATGGTACGGTGTGTTAACTAAGCAACTAAGCCCCATGTTAAACAAGTTAAACTTGTTAAACTAGTTTAATAATCATTATATAAAAGACACATAACAGGTAAATATTTTTCAGCAAAGGACCAGATGAACAGTGGGCCAGGACAGAACAAAGCAGACACATGACAGATTACAAAAGGGTGCTGCCACAGATGTCAGGTGGTTGTGTCAGATGAAAGAGAAACACATGGCATTTATATACATGAACACATAAAAAACAAATATAAACCATAAGGTTTGGACTGCTTAACATGTTTTTAGAATCCTCTATTGGTAAAAGAAAAAAAAACTTAGTTTACTAGAGAGTCTGTATATAAGGTTCTAGTGATGTTTGTGACATATTAACTGGTTCCTTTTTTACCTAAAAGTAGGTAAAC
Source organism: Corydoras sp. C115 (assembly GCA_019802505.1). Taxonomy (NCBI): domain Eukaryota; kingdom Metazoa; phylum Chordata; class Actinopteri; order Siluriformes; family Callichthyidae; genus Corydoras; species Corydoras sp. C115. The sequence goes on along the minus strand of JAFMOC010000107.1, from coordinate 438,882 downwards.
TTAGCATCTACATGGTCTGGGTATAATTTCCTTAAAAAGTTTTAATGTTGTCTTTGTATAGATGGAGAACTTTACACTGCAGCTCCATTGAACGCTGATGGGGGAGCATTGGAATTCCGGAGAAGAGATGGTTATCGGAAACCAGTGTGGATGTATTCTCAGTGGATAAGAGGTAAAGAAAAAAATTGGAAGTGAAAATTGCACATTAAATAAACCAATATTAAACATTAAATATACCCTAAGCTCAAGTGAGAGTAAAGCATTTGGACCATATTTTACATTATATTATACAATACACTACATTACAGAAAGTTTGTTTACTGTAAAATATGTTTTACAGTACATATTTCTTTTTAATCCGATAAATCAGTTTAACATGGAATTTGACCAAGCATACCAAAACATTTACATAGGACTGTACCTTCTTCCAAGTTTGTGATAACAGTTTGGTGTTGGTCTATACTTTTTAACATGCTTAATGATATGCACAGAAGTTTATTTACCTAATTCAAAACATGATGAATGGAAACCTGGCGGTGCAAGATAAAGTAGCAAAATATGCTAACATTAGGCAAAGTAATGTTCAAAGCATTTGAAGGATAAATTCTCTTTTGTATCAGCATTGTATCTTTTGTATTTTTGTATAAAATGCTAAAAGATAAATTGAGAGTTTTTACACACTGGTTACTTAAGGTGGAAGAAATCTGGATCTTGGTGAACATTCTGTTCTCTGTCCACAGCGGGAGATGGTTCGATTCTAAATAGCTGCCATTCAACCCATTAATGTTTAATAGGCACTAAAAACACACTCACAGTCTTTTTATGTCTGTTACTACAACCTACTGCTTTTCTAAACTCACTGACTTTTTTGTAAATCAATTTAAAGCCTAAACTGATTATACACAAACGGTTGAAGCATTTTAGTATTTAAAATTGACATTACTTTTATTTTTATTCTACAGAACCAACTTTATCTCAGCCTTTTTAGCCAGAAGATACGAGGACCCAACACATGAGAAAATATACATTCTGTTTAGAGAAAAAAACTCAGACAGCAGCCGTGATGCTGATCCCTGGATTTCTAGAGTTGCAAGAGTGTGCAAGGTACAGTGCTAAAAATAATCATGATTAAACTTAAAAGAAATAACTTGGTTATGTTGGTTATGTGGGTGCATGTGTATTCAGATAACACTAAGTGTCTACCAACACAACATGTGTAAAGTCCAACAACTAAGTACAGAGTGACTACAGTACAGTGAGAAAACTTACAACGACAGACAGTTCAATTCATTTTGGTATTTTGGTAAAACCTCCAGTTATTTAAAGATTGTTGCCAGTTAGCTGAGCTAGTGTTTCGGGTATCATTACAAGTGACTGTGGTATGTGGTAATGACGTGACCATTACGAGTAGTGCGTGGTATGTGGAGAGAAGGAGTTCAAATTGTGCCTTCCAAAATGACTCATTTGAAGACAAAAGAAAACCACATATAAAATATATATGAATTATTGTGTTACTCAATCCACATGCTATTTAAATAGTAATAGCACAGCTATTATTTTATTATATCTTAATATAAATCTAAACTTTTTATCTTTACCTTACCTTGTAGTGTGGACAGTAAATACATACCTTAATAAGAGGTTTTTAGAGGTGATATTTGCATGCACCCACTCATTAAATGATTGTTATCTTCAGATATCACCTGGTTAAGACTTTAATACTACAGTCTGTTAGTCCTTTAATTTCTGGGTTGCCATTTTTCCATTACAAGCACTCTGACCACAGTTACACTGTCAGTTATGTGATTTGCTGATCTATTGCATTGTATGTGAAGATGTAAAAGCAAGTGCTGAGGCAGATTCTAGGAAAACAAGCAGTTACAAACACCATCAATAACTGTAAAAACTTCACTAAGTGTTAAAAAAAACTCTTTAAATTATGTTTACTTAAAATTTACTAAATACTGCAGTTTAAAATACACTGAATGGTTACTTTATTAGTTAGGTACCCCCTTATCGCTGTGCCTGAGCCACTCGTACCATTGCAACACACTCTAACAGACCTTCAATACTATGTTGTCCAGTGTATATCCAGTGCTGAGAATGATCCACTGTACAAATAGTCTCTGCTGCGTTGGCTTTATGCAGTTTCTTATTATTGGACAATTGGGTAAAAAAGAGCTATCAAAGTTTGCATGGAAACCAATTCAAACTACAATTTGTAAACATCAAATTACAAAGTGAATCTATATGGTGATTGCTCTTGTAAACCAATGTGCAACAGTATATTTTTTGCACACCATTTTCAAAGTGTTGTGCTGCATCTCTCATGTGATTTAAAAAGCAAAAAAACACAATTTCCTGAATGCATTGCTGGATCATTTTCAGGTTGATGAAGGTGGACCAAAGACTGCTTTCCAAAATATTTGGACATCTTTTTTGAAGGCTCGGATTGTTTGTGGTATTCCGAGTGATTCTCTATACTTTAATCGCCTTCAAGATGTATTTGTGTTACATTCAAAGGATTGGACGGAGTCTCTGGTTTATGCACTGTTTTCAAGCAGTTGGTAAACATCCTCTTTTATAAATTTAAAGTATTTATTTATCATTTAGTTAATAAATATTTCTCCAAATGTTTAGACTTTGATGCACTTTTCCCGATTGAATACTAACAGAATGCTTTATGTGACAGGAATTCCACAGCTGTCTGCATTTACTCACTGAAGATGCTCGATTATGTGTTTGAGAACTCTGACTTTAAAGGTTATACTGGTACGATTTCAAGTCCAAGGCCGGGCACTGTAAGTTCAAACCTTTGTTACTAAAAATGTTTCTAGACTTATTTGGAACATTTTTTGCTTTTGTTGTAAAGACAATGACCACAAAAACCCCACCAGGAAACACAGAGAATCACAATGGCTTTTATAACCCCATTTCCCATAAAAGTTGTTCTTTATTTAGACCTTGCAGATTAAGGAGTGGTTACATTGAATATATGACTTTCTTTCAGTGGTGGGTCAGCTACTTGTAAAATGTAGTGATACCTGTAAAATGCTACTTGTAAAATGTAGTATATATATATATATATATATATATATATATATATATATATATATATATATATATATATATATATATATATATATATATATAATTCAGTCTTATAGGAGCTTATGATAAAAACACCTACATATATGCTAATCTAATTTCACAATGATAAAATCTACATGTAATCTTCAATAAAACACTTTGATCAGAGACGGTGGATAAACCTTTATTAATAGCTCTTATAGAACGGGGCAGGAGAAGTCTGTCTGCAATACTCTTTATGGTACCATATTTAATGGTTCACTGGTTGTTTTAGTTTACTTACTTGTTTTTCAGTGTGTGAACAACAGTATGTCTTTAGACAGTCAGACTTTCAATGTCATCAGAGACTATTCAGAGATGACTGACTGGGTTAATCCTGTACAGAATCAAGCTCCATTTTACATCAGCAATTATATTTACAACAAAATTGCAGTGGATGCTGTAAAGGCGGCAGACAACAACACATATAATGTAGTGATGCTGGCCACAGGTATGCTTTTTTCTCATTAAACTATAGAATACTTAAATATGGAATACTGCTTTTATCAGCTGTCTTGTTTGGCTACAGACTTTAAATAATGTTCATAACGATTGATTAATTACTGAGCTGTATTACTGAAAACTATTTGGTAGCTCTGAGTTAGTCGAGAGGTTTATTAATTGTCAGATAGTTGCTGACATGTCTACTTTGAAAATGCTTGTTTTAGTCAGAAACCAATGCCATAACATCGCACATACAGCAATTTATAGCTTTTTTTTATTTTATTTTGTTATCTGAGTCTCTCTGAATGTAGGCTTACAATCTGCTTAACTAAAACCCTCTAGCAGCTGCAGCAAAAACCACAGCACATTTACATAAACAAATGACAAAACCGAATTTTAAATGAGGACTGAGTGTTTTTTATTCTGACATAAAAAATAGAAATAGAATTGAATATATATGGCTTGAATTTATACTATATAATATATACTAGAGCTCTCAAACATCAACATTACTGTCTTTTTGCCAATGTTTTTTCCCCATCACTTTTAGATAAAATAATTTCTTCAACCACCTTACACAATTAAGTGTACAAAATGGTCAGTTAGGTTATAGTAAAGCAACAGTATCTGGTGGATGTGACCATGTTTTGCCATTGAAAACTGTAAGATTAACTGTACCTTGACCAAATAGACAGCACAAAGCTCACATGTGACTGAAAATACCCGCAGTACATTTTGCCAACACTGAGTATGTTATTCTCAGTGATCATTTAAATAAGAAATTTGATTATCTAAAGGCAGTAAATGTTTATGCTTGGGGTGCAATGAAGCCAGTTACACAAGAACAAATTCCACTAAAAATCAGATGTAAAGCCATATACTGCATGTATACACCATATATACTCCATATACTGCATCATTCAAAAATGTCCATAAGACAAAACAAGACATTTATTCAAATTCCCAGTCTTAATAAAAGCACTTTTTCCAAAAAAAGTTTTACATTAGCCAAAACAAAAAGGGAAGACCTGGGAGCTAAATTGAGGATGAAATATTTGCATATGCTATTTTTCTGCCAATCAAACACGGCCTTAAAGTTTGTATTAAACTAAACATCAGAATTCTTCACATTTGTCATACTACAGAAAATGTTAGAAACCTTAATCAAGTTATTCAGGTGATTACCTGTATGCTGCTCTTGGTCTAACAAATCTAAAGTAAAGTATAAAGTAAATGAAAATGTTTAAACTCTACTGTAGTTAATGTGCCTTCGACAAAACACATTATGTGTCTATAAACAGGAAAGTGTGTCCATAAACAGGAAAGCCAAATTTAGGAAAAATAAACCCAGTCATCCTTTAATGACTAAACTTTGACTAGTTCCTCAGACTTTTGAACCATAACTTCCATTTTCATGCTTACTCACAGCCTGTATTTCTGTTCATGTACAGCGAGTGGTATGATCCATAAGGTTCTGGAGTATGATTCAAAGGCTTTCATCATTTCTGAGACAAAACTTTATAATGTCACAGCTCCCATTCAGGCTATGAAACTAAATTCAAAGAAGGTACGTTTTTTTTCTTTAATTCTGACATGCTGTTATTATTCATTCATTCATTCATTCATTATCTCCCGCTTTATCCTCTATTAGGGTCGCGGTGGGGTTCCCCATGCCCATCCAGGGGAGAACGTCTCGGGCGCTGGGCAGATAGACATAGGACAGGGCGCCAATCCATCGCTGGACACACACTCACTCACACAGACACACTCTATATTTGGCAATTTCGAGAATTCAATTGACTTGGTCCATGTTTTTTGGACTGTGGGAGGAAACCGGAGAACCCGGAGGAAACCCACACAGACACGGGGAGAACATGGAAACTCCACCCAGATGGGGATTCGAACCGGGAATCCCTAGTGCTGAGAGGAGAACGTGCTAAACCACTAAGCCACCGTGCCGCCCCATTACATAGTAAGTAATCTAAATTTCACTACACAATATTATTGAGTATAATAACAGCAGGGGCGGCACGGTGGCTTAGTGGTTTAGCATGTTCTCCTCTCAGCTCTAGGGATTCCCGGTTCGAATCCCCATCTGGGTGGAGTTTCCATGTTCTCCCCGTGTCTGCGTGGGTTTCCTCCGGGTTCTCCGATTTCCTCCCACAGTCCAAAAACATGGATCAAGTCAATTGAAATCTCAAAATTTCCCCATATAGAGTGTGTCTGTGTGAGTGAGTGTGTGCCCAGCGATGGATTGGTGCCCTGTCCTGGGTCTATCTGCCCAGCGCCCGAGACGTTCTCCCCTGGATGGGCATGGGGAACCCCACCGCGACCCTAATAGAGGATAAAGCGGGAGATAATGAATGAATACTATGTAATGTGGTTTTGAACAATCTCATGCACCATATATCTCAATATCTTAGAGAAAACTGTTTGTTGGATATCCTGGACAAATGTCTATCTTGGACCTAGAAAGGTGCCATGACTATAACAAGTCTTGTGAGGAATGTGTTCTTTCACGTGACCCATATTGTGCATGGACTAATAAGGGCTGCACTTCAGATTTACAGTAAGTCATTTGAAGAAGTTGCTATTTTATAGTTTTTTTTGTAAATGACAATGAAACTTAACTTTTTTTGTATTCACAGAGGAGGGATTCAAAATATTATCACCGGTGACCCATTTATTTGTCCAAATACAACAGGTTAAATATATTTGCAGTATATTTATTTTCAAAACATTTAAAATTGCAAATATCTTGAGTACTTATAAAAACATAATAAAATCATTTTATTCACAGGCTCTTTACGATCTAGGAAGGAAACATCAACCCCATCATCAGTCATTCCACACATTGTGCCCCTACGTTCTTATTTTTACCTCTCCTGCCCCATCGAGTCACGCCACGCTGTTTACAGTTGGGAGCACAACAATGTTACAAAGCCTTGCTATAGAACAGAATCTGATTGCCTTTTTCTCATACCAAACATCAGTAAGCATGATTACGGCATATACCAGTGTGTGTCCGTTGAACAGAAGTACAAAATATTTAGTGAGTTCTCATTGCAGGCTCAGAATAGTTCTTTTAAGTGGACAATGCACAAAGAAATTCTTTTTGCTGTACTCTGTGTACTATTATTGATCACTGTGCACTAGTGAATTAAAAATATTGGTTTCAAACCAGTGTATACAGTACATAGTAGACTGTGGGCAAAGATCTGTGTTCTCACGATCTCAAGTTTCAGTAATTTAACTTGTTCTGGTCTGAAAAAAGAACACCCATTCATGTCTAAGAGGGGGCTGACCAGGTGATGCAGATCATAGATAGTGGAAGAGAAACACTGGATGTGTCCTAGCTTTGTACTGGGTCTTTCTGTGTGTGGAGAATATTGCTGTAAAGTAAAATACCTAGTCAAAGTAAAAGTGACCAGGTTTAAGCATGTGTGCATATGTACACTGTTCAAATTTACAACTGTATAGATTCTCTAAGACAAAAAAATGTGGAGTCAGTAAATGACCAAAGCTGCTTTGTGACAATTCTGTTATAAAATAATTTAAACTCAAATCCCAGAAGTTATTTTGTGGTCTCTCCATGCTCTGGCTTCAAGATGAATTACACTGCTCAAAACCTCTAACTGAAATGAATCTGGAGTGGCGTTAACACGTCGTTTCTGTAGTCCATTTATCCATTCATTGTGTCCATCCATCAACATTCATTCATTCATTCATTATTATTCATTATCTCCCGCTTTATCCTCTATTAGGGTCGCGGTGGGGTTCCCTATGCCCATCCAGGGGAGATCGTTTCGGGCGCTGGGCAGACACACCCAGGACAGGATGCCAATCCAGCGCTTGGCAGACACACTCATTGACACAGACACACTCTATATGGGGCAATTTGGAGAATTCAGTACACTTGATCCATGTTTTTGGACCATGGGAGGAAACCGGAGAACCCAGAGGAAACGCACGCGGACACGGGGAGAACACGGAAACTCCACCCATATTGGGATTCGAACCGGGAATCCCTAGTGCTGAGAGGAGAACATGCTAACCACTAAACCACCGTGCTGCCCTAGACTCAACATGATAATTAGAAAATACATTACAATTATACTGACATGCACAGTGCATACTGTGTTTTGGGCTGGTTTTAAATGCAGTTATTAACCTAACAAAACCTTTTTAGTGCCTAATTTGTATTTTAATAAAAACTGATGTGGAAAAAGGTTCCTGTTTTTATGAAATGCAAATAAGTATTCTGGATCATTCCAAACATACAGACTCAAAAGTGATATTTAAATTAATCATTAACATTAGGCTGGATCAAAAACACTTAGCTCTTTGCTCTTGACTTTCCTGATTGACCCTGACCCACTGCCTAATTTTCTAAATAGAAATATATAAACTAATAGTTATATTGCTATTTTTGGTTTGCCTTTTATAAAGGTGTTTGTTTGGTACAAATTTGTTGTTGTTGTACTGAAACTAATTAACAGGACACATGGCGTTATTGGTTTTGTGTAAAAAAAAGCAAAACGGGTTTTTTTCGTAATAAGATTCCTAAGTCTTCAGATTATAAGATTCAGAAGATCAGTGTCTTCTGACCTCATGTGGTTAATATTGAACATGACAGCTACGATTCTGACATCGTTAACGTTTTAAACTTTTTAAAAGTTATTCCATATGAAATATGAAGTGGAAAAACTGCACCATACTGAGAGGTTTTTCAGATGTAAAGCAGAATTTTGTATAATTTAATAAATGTAACAAATTGTGGATTTAATTTTTTGTTCATCTTCATAGATTGAGCCTTTTTTATGGTTTGTATGTTTTTTTTATTTTGAAAAAGGACTTGACAGAAGCATGCTTTTGTGCTTAAAAACAATTTTTGTTCTGAAATTGTTCTGGAAAAACATTTTGTAAGATCTTCATAAAAGTTTAGTAACACTGACACATTTGTTTAAGTAACTTTTTACCTAAATAATTTAATAATAAATAAAATAAATAAATAATTTAATGCAGTTATGTACAACTTTGGTGCTTAACATCTAATCATTAACACTATATTTCATTAACTTTTAGGCATTTACAGATGCTTTTATCCAAAGCAACCTACGAATTTGAACAACACAAGTCAGTATACAAGAAAAATGTAGGTTATGTAAATCATCTGCAGCTATTTAGCATCCATTCTAAAAAGGCTTCTTACAAACATTTGGAGTGCTGCTGCTTGAGTTTAACACGTTCAGAAAACGCACATGTTTTAATGTTTGAAACTCAATGAAATACCTTTGACTTTATAAAAGGGATAAACGCACATGCCCTGATGTGCCGCTAGATGGCAGAATGCACCAAGTATTTATACTTGGTGCTCTATGGTTCCTCTACACTCGCCTTCCTAACCGTGTTTTTAACGACTTGTCTTTGTGTTAAATGGTACAACATTCCTACAACATGAAAACGACTTATTGATGTTAAGTACAAATTCAGTGTAAAACGTTGTTCGTATGTTTTGGCATAAACATGACCATTTACATACACAATGTGCAAGTTAATAAGTTATTTGGACATATAGCCTGGGCTATAATAGTTTTTTTTTTATATATATATTATACTTTGCAGCCTATTAGTGTTGACTTTAAAACGATGAAGATGTTTAAACTGCCTAAATCTGGAACGTTTTTTAATATCTGGCTATTGACTTCTTATTTCTTTATCATTTCTTTATGGTCTTGACAGTTCTGGTCAGTCGGTATTAAGATTTATGATAGTCTTTTGTATCGATGACTTACTGGATCACTTGTGACTAATCGTATTATGACGCTCCGCGCGCGCGAGGTTCAGTGAATCATTGAACTATAAAACATTCGAATGTTCGAATCAGGGAGTGAGTCCAAAAACAAAGAACTGATCCGGAAATCAACCTGAAAACTAAAAAATCATCAAAAATCATCAAAAATCATCAAAAATCATCAGTCGCTCTTAATGAGGAACCTTCATGGCGCGCGCTTCCCGTAACAAGTGGAAGGGAGAGGCTGCGCGTGCACAATGCCGCGCGCTGTTTGCGCTCTGCTGGCGGGAGCGCGCATCGCGCACACTCACCCGCGCGCGCAGAATGAGGATCGGAGCTGACGGTGAGAATAAAATGTCTCATCTGCTGAACATTTACAACAACTGTTTCATTTACAAACATCAAACTGCACCATTTATAATGAGCCGGAATCATTCCTCGAGCTTCGTTTAAGAGAGCGGCGTTTATTTCATCAGCGGTCTGTTTGATCTGATTCACCTGATCGGCGCACAACAGGTATGAATTATTATTAAAATACTTGGTGCTTAATGAGGGAAAAGATGCAAAGTTGATTTGAATGACGAACGAAAGCAAACGACTTTTAAAGTTATTGCCTTCTAGACGAATTTGGCACTTCACTCGGACAGCTATGGGGCATTTGTTCCTTAATATTAATGTGCTGTTAACTATTGTTTTTTCTTTGTAAGTGGTAATAAGATCTTTGTAATCCTAAACGTCATGCATGATGCCTCAATATGTAAACTTATTGTTTATTTGACCAACAGAGCACAAATCTGCTACCTTTTGTTCTTTGTTAAAACTATTGTTTTTAAATGTAGCCGAATTTATGCATATGTTAAGTATAGCACCCTGTTGTAGAGGGACTTTGGCTGTTAATTTGCTGAAACATGCGTGTTTTGTATACTTTATCTAAATCTTCAAAAATATATAGAAAGAAAAATGACATAGTATAGAATATGGTCCCACATTTACTGCACACATGACTTTTCGACTGGTATGGATACAAAGAGGATATAACTTTGACAAAAGCACTGTATAGCCTACTGATCTGCATCCTTGTTAATGCAGGTGCTGAAAATGGCGACGAGAAAGCTGATACTCCTTACCTTTGGGATTGCGGTGATCTATGGAGTGACTGTTGAGTGCTGCCCTAAGGTGTGCAGTTGCTCAGACAAAACCCCAAATCATTATGTGGAGTGTGCTTACAAAAACCTTTTGCAGATACCTGAAGGTTTGCCATCCAATGCGACCACTCTGACCCTTACAGCCAACAAAATTCAAGTGCTGAAATCCAAAGATTTTGTGAATGTGACCCAGGTTACATCTCTTTGGCTGGCCCATAATGGGATTATCACTGTCGAGAGAAACGCACTGAGCTCCGTAATCAATTTGAAGAATCTGGACATAAGTAATAATAAAATAGTTCTTTTTCCATGGGAAGACCTTGCTAACCTCAGGGCACTGCAGATGCTTAAGATGAACAACAATGAAATGATCAGTTTGCCTAAAGATGCTTTTGCTAATCTGAAAGATTTGCGTTCACTCCGCATTAATGACAACAAGTTTACAACCATTGTGGAAGGAACATTCGACGCCCTCGTGGCTATGTCACACCTGCAGATTTACAACAATCCATTTACTTGTTCTTGCAAACTGGAATGGATGAGGGACTGGATCACTCAGACTCAGATCAGCATTCCCGAAAAAAAGAACATTGTGTGTAATTCTCCATCCCATTTAAAAGGTTTAGAGGTAGCCGTTATGCCCAAACTTGAATGTCAAGCTCCAATTGTTACAGTGACCTACCAACCCAACATTGAAAATACTGAAATATATGAGGGTTATATGGTCATCCTGAACTGTGAAGCCAAAGGGAAGCCAAAACCAGATGTTAAATGGGAAGTATTTGCAGGAAATCAGTTGCTGGCATTTCCACTGCCTTTTGCTGTTGAAAAAAGTGATGTTCCCATTAATGGAGCACCAACTAATTCTCAGTTCCTCATCTTTCAAAATGGCACCCTAGTTATTCCTCACATGAGTAAAAAGGAAAATGGAAACTATAGCTGTTCTGCTACTAATGACATGGGTGAAGCTAAAAATACAGTAAAAGTGACAATGGCTGGGAGTAAAAAACATGCCACTAACTCAGTACTGGACACCAAAACCAAAATGATTCCATCGGAAAATAAACCAGGCACAAAGAACTCTAAAAGTAATGTAATCAACATGTGGCCCGAGTCACACAAAATCCTTCCAACGGGCACATCATCTATCAAAATGAATAACGAACAAGTTGATGAGATTACTGATAATTTGCTATTTGCTAGCAAGTGTGGAGTAAATGATGGCACTCAATACATTTCCAATCATGCCTTTAATCTGAGCCTGAATGATCTTAAACAGTACTCCTTTGATTTTGGTGTAATTGCTCTGGAGGTATCTGAGACTGAAGCAAAAGTCCAGCTCAATCCGTTAAAAATTGCCAACGCCAAATCTAACCTCCATCTCAGTCAATCTCAGGATATGGAAACTGTGAACAAGGAGCCTTTTGGTCATTACCAAACGTCATCAAAAAGATCTCCTATAGACATGTTGTACGTATGTGTTGGCACTAGAAATGGACATTCAGTCGTTCAGTGGTCCAAAATCGAGGAAGGCGTCAATACCTATCGTTTCCAAGGCTTACAGCCAGGCACAAATTACACACTGTGCCTTACCTATGGAGGACAGGACTGCCAGGTCCAGGTGGTTTTTACAACCAGAAAAAAGGTGCCATCTTTGCTCATCATACTAGTCGTCAGCATTTTCTTGTTGGCACTGGCTACAGTGCCTCTGCTGGGAGCCACCTGCTGCCATTTATTGCACAAATATCAAGGCAAGACCTACAAACTCATAATGAAAGCACAGAATCCAGATCAAATGGAAAAGCACATAGACAAAGATTTTGACCCAAGAGCCTCTTATGTCGGATCAGAGAAAAATGCCAGTGAGCTGGGTGAGGGAGATCCTGATGCTGATGCTGAGGATGAAGAGGGAGAAGGCGAAGAAGCTGAGGGAAGCGTAGTGACGGAGTCCCTTCCCGAGTCTCAGTCTAAAACTCAGGAGGAGTTTGAGGTGGGTTCTGAGTATAGTGACAGGTTGCCATTAGGGGCTGAAGCAGTGAATATATCTGAAGAAATCAATGGCAACTACAAAGAGCCTCGCTGAAAAATTCAAACAAACCCACTGCTAGCAGGACAGCGTGTAAGATACGTTCGACCACATTCCAAACCAGGTAAATTCTGGTTAGCATTTCTATTACAATACTTATGGTGCATTACTCAATTTTACCTCAGCAATCTAGCAGTAACTGTATATACTGTATTTCATCCAAAGTTCCTGAAATTCATTAATAGCCTGTGAACGAATTAACTTAATTTTAACGAATCTCAGTCTGTTCATTCAACCTCCTAAATCTCCAAATCCATTCAGTCATAGCTCCCTGCGTACACATGTGAGTGGCAGGTTTGTGGTAGTGGTCAGCACTAATTAAAGGGTCCTTCATTAAAGCGAGGGCTTTGGTGAAAGTAGTACCGTGTCCATCTGCTGTAAACTGAGTGTGTCTTCGTTTTCTGAAACGGAATAGAGACTGCAGCTTCCATCGCGGCGCGTGAGAGTCCGCAGGCTGAGAGACGCGCGTAAAACCAAACGAAGACGCGCGGCGCTTTATTCTAAGAGCCTCTCGCCTCTCCGGGCTCAATGAACGGATCATCCCTGTAGTGTAAAATACTTCACATGTTCGTGGCATGTCATACAAGTATTTTCTAGTGTGTTTACTGAACTATTTAGGACTCTAGGTAGTAATGTTTATGTGGTGTAAGACAGTGAAATGTAAAGATGTCGCTTTTTATATATAATTATCGTCGCATCTCACAAGTTGACTACACACACGCACCAAGCGCAGTGATTTGTGTCGAACTGTCGGGTCTTTTTGAAATCTTTTGATATGATTTTCTGTACGTGGCATTAAAATATCTAGAAAACCTTATCCGTATCCTTCGATTTTATTGCCAAAAGACAATCACTCGGTTGGACTGGTTTGAAGAAAGGTTTATCTTACATTAGCAACGTTATTATCATGTGAATAAAACATGTATGTCTAAGATAACGTCCTAAGGAATTAAAATAAATTCTATGGGAAATGTTTTAAGACTATAGCCCATAATAAAATAAAACAATGGAAAAGTAAATAAATAAACTGTATGCGCGCTAATTTCTGCTAAAATTCGGTTGAATTGCGATAATAAAAACAGAAGTGCGGCCTTTTTTTAGTAGACTTAGTTGATTTTACTGAATATAAATAAATTGGCCAGCAGTAAAAACGCGCAAAGCGCAAAAGAGAAGAGCGTCAGCAAAAAGAATTTTATAGAAAGGTTTCTGGACAGTTTAGGTTTTGTTTCATTAAACCCTGTAATATAATATAATATAATATAATATAATATAAACCACAGTAGAAAATGCTCACTATAAAAACTAATTCCAGAAATCAATAATCGTTCATTGGTGGCTCCGTCAGTCTTCGTAGAAAATGATCCACTTGAAAAAATAATGCTATATGGCAAAATGATAAGAGTTTTGCTTATGTTTATAAAATAATAAGATGCGTAACAATCCTACGCGGACTTAAATGCACAGCTTAACGCTCCTTAAGGGTTTAATATAATTTATATATAAAAATAATGTTCTTTATACATTTGCTAAAATGTGACATGATTGTTTTTTCATAAAAAGCCCTTACAATGTTCATTTGTTTTTTTTTTTTTTTATTTGCATTATGTCACAAATTACTAATAAACAAAATAACACAATAAACTAAATAAGAATCAAAAGGCCAACGCTACAATAAGGGTGCCTTATCTTATGTTAATGGTCTAAGTCATCAGCAACCTTTAATACCCCAAACTGTGCCTGCATCAGCAACAATGATTTGAAATGAGTTAATGGCTGATAATCATGGACAGTCAGAAAACCACCTTGTGCAGTTAAATATAAGCCTGCACGAGATTTAAATGTCTAGTGCTACTAAAATTGAATAACTATAACATTTTGCTCAATAAATATGCTGAGTACTGTACATTTACCATAAAGACAACAGTGTATCCATCTTGTCAGACAAAGAGACGGTCAGATCTTCTTGAGACACTAACAAGGAATTTAGGCAAGAGAAATGCACTTCAGTGGCACAGAGATAAACTCAATACTTCAATTCCATACTAGTCGATAGGCACAGTAATGTATTACAGGAGCTGCATGTTATCGAGTTGAGCTCTCAGTTAGCTTCCCCCTCTTTGCTTGCATCTGAAGTAGTGGCTTCCTTTTTGCTGCCTTCTCTACAACTCTGGCTAACGGTCCCGTTAAATGCATTTTCTGAGCTCTGTCGTTGAAAGTGCTTCCTGGATCCCACCAGGGATGGATTATTCACCATTGTGTAAATGAGATGCCAGTGTAAACGTGCCCGCTTAGCATTGGATACCATGTTCTGTTTCTTCTCTTGTGAGACAAGCTGAATTCCTGTAAATGTCCATAGAAATTAGTAATAACAAATAAACCAAAATCGGCTAAAACTAGATACAGGTGTGTACTAATGTTAATATGAAAACTAGGCCAGCCACTACAAAACAAATAAACAGTGACTTGTCAAACGATGTGAAAAAAAATGGTAGTAAAAGTTTGCATTTTCTTCCACCCACTTTCTGCATTTGTTTCCTTCAGGAACTCTAAAACATCATTAACCTAAAAGCAATACAGTAAGTACGCCATCAACCCCTTCAATAAAAATCAGCAAGTCGCCACATCTACAGGCATCCATAATGTAATCTTCTGTGCACAGTTGCACTATATTGAGCTTGTGATTACCACACTGGAAACACAAACCCCTCTGGGTTCCATAAATATAAAACAGTCAATTAGAGTGGTCCATCTGTGTAATCCAGTATTCTAATGTTAATCTCCTATGCAAAATGAAGCCCTATTTACCGAATAATGAGCATTGTGACTGCGTCTAAATGTTAACCCATACCTATTTTGACATGAAAGAAAAGCAATTTTTAAATGCCTAAACATTTAAAATGGGATTAAGCCATGAATAATAGAGCTGTGATTACTGCCACACACTCCTCATAAGTATCTATCAATAAAGAAAATGTTAACCAACAGAACACTACAGCAGTTAGTACTGGTTAGGATGCCGGTCTGTGACGGGTCTGACTGAGTGAAATAGTAAGGCCAGAGTGATTCATTGCACATTATGACTCAATATATTGTCATGAATCCAATCAGGAAAGCTGTGCTTGCTCACAGTGTACAGGCAGGTTTGATGAATTGCTTTAAATTTAAACTGCTGTCTGGCCAACTGCCTGGAAATAAAAGGTGGGATAACCCGGAAAAAAACGCCCTTATCAGTGCTTACTGACAAATGTACTCTTGAATTAGTTCAAGTTGTCTAATAAGAAAGAAACAATGAATAAATTAAATAGGCAAACTGAAATAGGAAACCTATCAATTTCTTGCACACTGCATTTTCTCACTGTGCAGAAAAAAGGTTTTAATGTTTTAGTGATTAGTTTATTCTAATTTAGTGCAATTTAACAGGCACTATTGTTAAATTTACTACTGAAAAAAAGGCAGAAACTGAACCACTAACCTTCTTCGACATCACGCACTGCCACTTCACTGCTTTTATCCTGACTGGGAGACTGCAGCAACAATCCGCAGAAGGCCTTCATCACCGGGTGAGACTGGCTGACCTCAATTTTTAAATAATGAGCATAGCAACGATAGCCTGCAGAGAAAAAATTGTAAGTTTTAAATGAGCAAAAGCAATTTATAATAAATGTTACTATGTTTTTTTTTTTTGAAAATTCACATTATAAAGGTCTTTTGCGTCACCACAGAACCAGAGGGGGACGTGGGGGATATGAATAAAGATGCATGTTAATGTACCTCATAATATATCTATCTCCAGTTAGATGAAAAAGGTGTATAAACACCTGAAAGTGTATAATTGTCTAAAAAATATTTTATATGTTGTTTTATTAACATTACCATTGATTAGGGTTAAGAATATCACATTAAATTATATTTTCAAAATAGATATTGTAATCATATGATGTGTAGAATATTTAGGAATTTCATTATTAAACTGTGCACTTTAAACCACCTGTATCAAAAGCCTCTACATTGCGGTTCAGAAGGCTGATGTCCATACGGCCAAAGTGGATAATGTTGAAGAGAGCAGTGATGACAAGCCTCCAAACACCCACCAAAACACCAACCAGTACATTAACTGGGAAGAACAGGTAAGTCAGAAGGAAAAGACCCCACCTGTTGATAAAAGCATTTAAAGTGACACAAGTCAGCATGTATCATTAATATAGTATTAAATAATAAGGCCCACATTTAAAATGAAAGGTTACCTTATGCAGAACTCAGTGCTTACCTGTTAGTTAGATCTCGAGTTCCAGCTTCCTTTTTAATAAAAAGAAACTTAGAAGTCAGATGCTGGATGAGCAAAACCAAAAACAGCGTCATCCAGAAAGGCCTAAGAAAAATAAAAGGACTTTTTGAGGATCACTTTTGTGAATGCTGAGATCTGTAAATTTAAGTAAGAGTGGTACTCTTGGAGATTGATCCTTCATCAGAAGCTGTTACCATGCTAGAATAAATAAGTCTACTCACCACATTCTTCCAATGATGTGGAAGAGTATCAGATTCTTTCCATAGAATATGGGGATGATGACAAGAAAAACAGCAAATAGAAGGCAAATGAAGAAGACAAGGGTTTGAATAGCCATACCTTCAGGAGAATAGAAAAAAAGTAATGCATGTTACATAATAATGGTCATTGTTTTTTGGATTATGATATTGTAGCCTGGAGATAGCACAGTGGGGTAGTGGTGTCACCTTACAGCAAGAGGGTCCTGAGTTATATTGCAAGAAACGGACAGTAAGGTAATTTTTGTGAGGTGTTTGAATGTTATATTGCGGTCTCTCTACAGCTTAATTATTTTTTTCTCTTCCTCTGAAAATCACATAAATGGCTAAGTTCATAGACACTATTACCTTCAATATTTAATGACACAATATCACTAAGCTAACATTTAACATTTTAAATAATTTTAAACAATAAAAATGATTAATAAAGTATTAAAGAGGATTTAGTATACCCAAACACATGAATGCAGCTTGGTAGCTGGTGTAACCCATCCAACAAACCAGTGCAGGACGGCATGGTCTAATATTCCTCTGGCAGTTATACACTTTGTAAATGTCTCCTCGATACAGCCCCCTTAGATTGGACCTGAAATCACATGTATTTAAAGAAAAAAAAAAACATGTGATGTAATTAAAAAAAAAAAAAACAAATATTCAATTAGAGTGGGTTAAATATTAGAAAGAAAATGATAGATGAAGTTATGCCATTTTGCAGAAATAAAGTGCATAGCAAGATATTTTGTGTTTGTATTCATTCATACCTGTGAAGAATCATCGATCTCATTAGCATAGCCAGATTGACCATGCAGGATAGGGTCACAGCTGAGACATAGCAAACTGAAACATAACACACACACACACACACACACACATTCTCAGCACATTTTTTTGGCTGTTGATTAGCAAACGAAGTCTGCTACAGTCCAGCAGGCTGCACTGCTGACTTCATCGCTTTTCCCCAACAAATGTTCATGTTAATGCCTATTTGTATTGAGAATTCAAATTTACACAGGTGGGTCTAAGGCAGAGTGACAGGGGATCCATATGGTCAGCAATGGATCCATTACAGAGCAATACTGAATTCAGTGGCCATATCCAGCAAGGCTAATGTGATTAGACTGCAGGCAGTGAGGTCTCTGGAGAACAGAAATCTCAGTCAATGAGTATTTTATTTTCAGTGGATGGTCTGTCCAGTGTAACTGAAGTCACTGAAGAGAAATTAGACACAAGCAGCTATCTTTTGCAGACCCAAGCCATTTTCAGCTGCTATTAAATTTTCCAATGTATGATACATGGTTAAAACAATGTAACCGTCACATTCATGTGAAATAGATATCTACAGTATTTACACCACCTCTCCTGGTTATGAAAAATGATCTTATAGGAGGGATTTCTAAATGTCTTAAATATTTGTTAATAGTGTGTAGAGTGTGCCTATTCCAGTGTTTTCAAGGTTTTCAAGTCAGGGATCTTAAGAGAAAGTCATGCATAAAAAAAACTATAGCAGAAAAGAGGCATTTCCAAAATGTTCCACAAATTCTGTTCAAATACTTTTACATTGTTGTAGCATTTACAGAAACTTTGAGAACATGGTTAAGTGAGGCCTTTAATTTATGGCAAATCTAAGTCTGATCTGGCTTTAACATGTGTGGCTTTCAACTTTAGTTACTTTGTGAGGTAGGGATTTTTTTCTTTTCCTTTTCCCGCTTACGTTTCAGGATATGGAGCCTAACAGAGCTTGTTGTACAGATGAAACTGGGTCCATTATCAGTTAAAAAGTGAAAACCAATATGCAGCTCCTAAAACCAAGCCATTAAATGCTGAGTTTTACGATTTGAATTTATGACACTAAAAATACTTGGCTCACCTTCAACACACCACATGTAATAAATTACTATTTTGACCACTTCTTTACGGTCATCAGATAAAATGATGTTAAAGCCAGCCAGTAGAAAAGCAATGTCCTCATCAACACCTCTTCGGATAATCTGAATAGTGGGAATTACGCCAGCGATCAGCAACAGGACCATCTAATCATAGAAAAAAACATGGGCAATAACAAATATTCAACATACTCTGGTTTGTGTAACTCATTTTAAAACAAATTCATTGTAAAAACTCACCTGATAAAGAGCAATAGATGCCACAACCAGAGAGATTGCTAACTTCAGTGGAAACCTAAAAACTGGTACAGACAAATAATATGTAACCACTAAAATGTATTACAATCTGAAATGAGCAGTTTCATTATACAGTCAGCATTACCTTCTTCGGGTTTATAGATGTAGGACTTAATTACATCTGACATTCTTTTAGAAAGCTTGGAACTAGAATTGCTACAACTAAAACAGAAAATAAAAGTAAGAAAATGCATCTGTGTGTTCCTTAAAAACTTTTTAAATAAATAAAAAAACGATTAGGCATTTTATTATGTAATACTGTTGAGCTTCTTAATTCACATTATGGTTGTATTTAGTAATTATTAGTTAAATATAAAGCTTATGTCGATATAGTTTAAGTTTAAGAATACATATCGTACTAATCTGAATTCTGATTAATCATTTCAAATCAAATACCATACAAACATAGAGAAATAAATTTATTAGTTAAGAAATAAACTTCCAGCATTAGTGCTAAAATTTAAAAATACTTTATAGTGTTTCCACATACACACTATACAATAATTTAGAGAGCCTTTAAAAAGTCTTTTTTCCAATCACCAAAAAGCTTTTTTTTTTATTAAAACTTTTTACACATTTTATTCAATTAATACAAACATATAAATTGCCTTTAAAAAAATAGGAACAATCCTTATCCTGTTTAGAAGTATGGTTCTGAGATTTCTTTAAAACTACAGTGCGTAAGTTAAATCCTACTTTTTAATAAAGCAAACGTGTGTTATGCTCAGGTATAATGCTTTTGACCATTACGTGTATCATATTTTGTCAGGAAATCTGTCGAATGTTTATTGAAGAAAAAACCCTCACTCACTAACTTACCCATCCTGAGTTAAATTCTTCTTTTTGAGAATGTTTTTAACATAGTCTTGGTAGTAGGTGCTCTTAAGGTCCTGACGCAAAACAATCAGGTCAAAATATTCAAATAATACTGCCATTGTGCATTCTCAATGTGTTTCTTCTCTGTAATGAACTGGTGACCTGTCTAAAGTGTCCCCCTAGAGCTTTTGACCTATTAATGCTAGAATGGACTTTGGCACTCCATATGACCCCGATCAAGAAAAGTAGTTTGGAAAATGAATTAATATTTCCTACCTGTGTTGTTTTAGGGCAGTCCACTTTTTGCCATACAAGGACCACAAAATGGGTCCAGGACAACAGGCTGCCTAGCACATAGCCCACCTTACTGTGTAGCGTGCCACAGGCAAGTAAAGGGTAGTATAAAGCAGGGTAGTAGAAAAGAGCAAGGATAAGCCAATACTCTAAAAGAGACAACAAATAATTGTTTCATGACAATTAAAAAAAAAAGTGTCTCATTTTGCGCATGTGGCGTACTCAACTTGATCACTACCTTTGTATTGTGTGTCCTTGGTAAAAGGAAATGGAGTTGGAGATAAGACCATCTGAACAATCTTACAGAAGAGAACAGCAAACACAGCTACAGAGAGGGCCTTGTGTTGAGTATGGTCTAAAAAATTAACTGGGCTTGAGAAAGAACAAAAAACAAAAAAAAAAAACTATGCATTACAGTCCAGCTGTTTTTCTTAGTAATGTATAAAAATGGAAAAATCTAGATTACCTGAGCACACCTAGAACTCCATGCATACTGTCTCCAACATTCTGTCGTCTTGCAAGGACTGCCAGGATCAGCATGATCACCAACTTTGAATACAAAAAAGTAAATATTATTCAGCCTTTCATGACCCCAGTGAGTTTTTATAAAACATATTTCCTATTTCAAATGCAACAAATGGATGCTCTTGAAACACGGGGAAGAGATTCTTTACAAAAAATAAAGTCACTATGCTATGTGGGTCTGTTTTCTATTAATCAGGTTCACTCAGCAGAAGACTGGGAGCAGTGACCTGCTATGACCCATGACATCATTACAAAGCTGTAGGACTTGGTGGCACATTGGGGGCTGCGTGCTCTACCACATGGGCCATCACAGTCTTTTTCCATTTGGCTGAATCTATTAATATCAATTAAGTGACGTTGACTAGCAAGGGTCAAGGGATTTTACCAAACTGCTACATCTACCACTACTGCTAGTTTTATTGTTACACTTGATTTAATATTTATTTATTTTTTTGTTTGATTAACTTTTTGTTTGTGCACTTTTTTTATACTACAGGTTTTTATTAAACTACAGGTGGTTAGAGCTTTTATTACTGGTGCAAAAAAACATCTTACGGATATTGATGCAATGCATATGTGGTAGACAACTTCATCGGCTTTGGGGTCACATGGAGGGATAATTCTGAAAATGTCACAAACAAAGTATTTATAAAACGCTGAAATAATTTAAGCAGCTTAGTTACACAAAACAAAACAAAACCCACAGTTAACTTTCATTGACCTTTCTTAGGAAAGCACTGTTCCTCCACCCAAGCATGTATATATATATATAAAATCAATGAGGTTTGAATCATTGTAATTTATGTTGATATCTAAAAGAAACAATAGCAAATAAAGAAATAAAGATATGTCTGCTAATAGAATGTGTGGGCATGAGCCACACACTTGCTGTGGAAAAGTAAAATACAATAAATATGTATTCTTCTGCATACATATTTTTGTATTTGTATAAATAAACAAGACTATTTAATCTTATCTCATTATCTTTATCACTTTTATCCTTCATATACTTGCCTATCTAGGGAAGAGCATTTCAGGTGGTGGGCAAAAAAAAACAGTATAGAGTGCTAATTTATCATTAGGCTAAAACAAACTTTAACATTGTAAAAAACACTACGGGCAAACATCGGTCCGGCAGCATAATATTAATCGGACTGCATTTAGATTTGTTTGCATACATTTAGTGTTACATTAGTGCACATTTCACACATTTGGTGTTACATTGTTTTGACAGCCTTATCAACCATTCACTTCAACAAAACTTGTTACATAAATGTTATGATGCTCAGCCTAACTAACTGAACTGCAGATTAAGACATTAGACTATTTCTGAAAATTAACTACTGCCAAAATAACATCAAATAGCAGAAAATAACAGAAAAATGACTTACTCTGGAGGGGGCTTGGTTGGTAAAGCATTATCATAGAAATCTGAGTAGTCGTAGTAATCTTCCTTTACAGGCTCTGCACTCATGGTCTTGTGTGATGAATTAAAACAGGTGTATCAATATATCAAAGAAATTCAGGATGTCAAGCAGAATGGAATGCACTTCTCTTCCCTTCCCATGGAAACAGAAAAAGTTTTGTAAAGTCTTTTAGTTCTTGTGATAGCTTCCTCCTTTGTATCTGTCTCTCTTTTCAGGTGTTTTCTTTCAGTTTTAGCAAAGAGCTGTGAACAGGGCTCAGCAGAAACTACAGACAGTCTAGCCAGGCCTCCTCTTTCACACAACTGGGGAAAAAAGTAAAGAGAAATGAAGAAAATTGAAAATAAGAAGTGCAATGTTCTTGCCACCTGTGGCTTACAAGGATTAGGTGGCCTTTTAGGGGCGGTTCTGTCTGGGTGACTGGCCTGAAGGGTTTTAGCAAAAAAAAAAGTTGGCACAATCAGCTGTGTGTGAATTACAAAGGTGTGGTTAAGTAATCTTTTTACATTTTCTATCAGACAAAAGGCAAATTTAACAGGGATCTGAAGTTATTGTATCTTGATATGACATTTCCTTTTAATGCAAAAAAAGTTTGCATATAGAAAACTCTTCCTTCTGTTAGTGGCATTAAATCTAAAACTGTATATAAATGGGAAAGGGCAAGATAGATGAGATTTCATCATGCAATGCCACAACTTTCTTTTCAGAAGCACAAAACTAATTGTTGGTTTGGCTTAATACAATTTAAAATTATTGGGTTAGAGTGATTATAAAGGTACTTGAGACAACATTTCAGTAAGAGGAAAAAGGCCTATAACAATTTGAAAGGCTTAACTTGTGGACTCAGCTCTCCTCTCTCTTTTCTGCAAGCACCAACTGAAAATGAGCCACGTGAGTGGAATGAGAAGAAGGAGGAGGGTAAAGGTTACATTTATTCATACTTAAGCATTCATCTCTAATTACAAAAAAAACCCATTAAAGCAGATTGGATTGTGACACAAATGTTCTGTCTAAAGTTGAGAGGCAAGTGGAAACTAAAAGAATAAGGTTCATGCAGTGGGTTTCTGTGCAGGTTTTTCTTTTTATTGGGATACACTGGATGCTTCTCATTATGCAAGGATTAAAGTCAAAGAGAGTTAGAAAAAGGTCTAAACCACTGTTAAAACTCCTGAGGGGAACAAATCTTCACAAATCAGTTTCATCTCCCAATAAAGAAAAAAAAAGGCAGTTGGGCAAACAGAGGTCGCTGAACAAAGAATGCTTTGAAGACTTACATCACCAAGATGATGGTGGAATAGTGCCAGAGCGTTTGTTTGCAGCAGGCTGGAAAATGAAGGAGGCTTGGTTTTGGCCAGTCAGAACAGCGTAAACAAAGCCCCCCCCCAAGAATCTTTTAATTCATATGATATTAAAGCTTTTTCATATAATTTAATATTAATGCTTATTAAAAATCGTTTACACATACCTACTCTCTTTAAACTTCGTGGCAGGGTTTTGGAGAAGGTACCTCCTGGTTGTAGTATGTCTGTTCTTTAAAGACAATGTGAGGCAAATTTAGTTTATTACAATAAACCCCAACTTAAATCCCATTAATAATTTCATTAATTAATCAGTATGTTAATTATTGCCCTGCATCGGTACCATGCATTTTTGCGTTATATAACACCCCCCCCTCAATAAAAATTTCAAATTGGAAAAAAATGTATGTTGCTTTACAAATAAAGAAAAGCAACTCCTAATTGTGTTTTTGGAATAGAAGATCTAATATACTCACATACACATTAAGCAGCAGTGTACAAATTAATGCAATAATCATACAGTAATGCAACAGCCATATAATACAGCCATATAAAGTATTTACATAATGTTGTAATTAAATTTAAGCGGAAAATGTGATCTGTGTAATTTGAACATAATGACAAGCTAGTTTATTTATTTGTAGAACTGTTGATTTCCAAAGATTTTTACACATTTGGTTGTCAAATGAATGTTACAGTAAAGATACAAAAACATCTAATAAAACATTCCCTACTGATTTTGGTACGCTTTTTTATTTTATTATTAATCGGAATCAATTTTTAAGCATTATATACTTCGTAATTAGAAATAAGATTCTGCTTTGAGCTGATGCATGATTAACAAGTAAAATGTGCTGATGTCTTGTACACTTGTAACATAACTATATTTAATTAAAAAGACAACAGAGTAGAACACCCAGCAGAAGATGGACGTTCTTCTTAACGATTTCATATCCGCAATCATCACTCAGGGCCTCTTGGGAGCTTTAACATCACTTAAACAGTTTCCATGGTGCTAACTTACCGTGGCTTATGCTGGTGATAAATTTCATACATTTAATGTTGGGAAAGAAAAACAGGGATCAATCACTGTCACAGTTAGTAAAAATTTAATCTCCTGGTCACTGCAGTCTTAAATGATTACTTTGATGATATCATTTGAGGGAAACACTGTGAGAAATTTAGTAGGTCTTTCAACTTCAAACAATAAACTGGAAACACTTATGTTCTTAAACCTACTAGGCCATGGTGTTTGAGTTTTAGAATTGCACTTTAAAATCTACAACAGACAAAACTACAAACATAGAAAACTATATTAAGATTAGACAGGACCAAATAGGTTGGCATATTTTCAAACATGAGAAGCATTCTAATATTAATTTCAAACCATATATGTAAACATGTCTCTCATGCTCTTAGTATTTATATATGAGAGCAGGTGGAGCACCACTTATAGACTGTGGTGCAATTTATGGACTAAGAGAGTGCATTTACTTTTTTTTTTGCATATACCATGTTTGTCAATAATCATTAGGCTTCAAACCAGCAATGCATTGTTCATCCTAAACAGCTAGGTTTATCTGACACTTTATTATATTTTGAGGTGTAAGCCTTTCAGATGAATATTGAAAATTAAACTGACCTATGTGTTCAATGTAGAAATCCTACTTGAAACCAACAGTTATTTTAAAGTTCAGATCATACAATATATACACCAACTAAAGTGCTATAAATAAATGAATGAATACAAAATGCAAATAAAATAATTAATTCTATTTAAGAGTTTGATCTTCATTTAGTTATTAGAAATCAGAATACTGTCAAAATCATGGAAACAAATATAAATCTAATATATAAAATATAAATAAATATATATAAAACTTTATATTACCACCAACTTTTAAAATCATAGAAATAGCAATTAATGCACAATGTTTACTTACCTCAAGAAAAAAAAAAAAAAAAATGCAGTTTATATCGTGTTAGTAAAACCAATGAGTATTCCAGTCTGTGCAGACTAATAGGACTTTGAACTCATTTTGCAGTGCCTAGATTAGGCTGAATAAGGTTTTCAAAATATAGTGCAGTGTAATGCTAATCTATATGGCACATCAAGAGCAAAGTTCACTGTTATGAACTGTTAAGTACTGATTAACATTAACATATTTTGTGATTATTACAAATCTTAATATTGTTGCACCCTTAGCACTAAATTACAGCAATGATTTTACAACAGTTTTTACCGCCACAGACAGATTTTGCCTCATGTTTGCTTTTATTTTAAATGGTTATTGGAGACAAAATTGATACATATATATATATATATATATATAATATTACTCCTATGTAAAAAAAGCTAATTTTATGAGGTTTAGTATCTTAAACAGTGTTACTGACTGCTGACCGTACATGACTTTTTAGAGTAAAGAGTTTTTTGAATTTTAGAGTAGGCCTTTATGAACCCTTAAATGGATCTTACTAACCTCATATCCTGTACCCAAGGTTCCAAAAGCATAGTCTAATTTGTAAGGCGATGGTGCTAACACTTATTCCATTTGTAAGTGGCAGTTATAATCAGTGAGCCATGCTGTAGTCAATTAGGATGTAATTGGATTGCTGTATGCTCCTGAAGTTGTCTGCAATGTTTCCAACAGAGGAGGAGGATTCAGTATTACTGTTGACTGCTGTAATGAGAACTGAAGCCACCAGTGAGCACAGCATTTATCACACACCATATACGCAAGGGTTTTTTAATCTTATCTTCAAAATGACACAGTGACGACAGGGTCCTAATTATTAAAAAATTAAAACTAGTAATAATAAAGATTTGCTTGATTAAAGTTAAATGGAATGGAAAAAAATAAAGTATTTGTGGCTTATTGTTGATAAAAAAAAAAGATTTAAAAAAATAATAAATTAAGAATTATGTCATCTACTTGGAGTTTCCTTTGTGTATAGCATTACATGCTGAAAATGAAGGTCATGAATTTATTTCTTATCTATGTTAGAAACAGAAATGGAAACTACATTATTTGCATTGCAAAAATGCAAATTAAGATCAGTTCAGAGTTAGAGTCCTTTATAGGAAATGAATGGGCTCGAACATGAAACAACATGAAAATGTGTCCTTCGTTAAAGACAGTATGACAGTATTTAGCTTCAAACTAAATGGAATGAAGAATTGACTTTGGGTTCGACTTTGTCTTTAATTACTGTCTGTTCTTGGCTGGTTTATTAACACCCTGCTCAGTTCCTCTGCTCAGGCTTATGTGTGCCACATCCCACCAACTGCACTGCCAAAGCTTATCGGCACTAATCACCACAACATGGTGATACTGTGACAGGAACAAGCCTGCTTTAATTAAATGCTGTGGCACCCAACAAAGATCAGTACTTACAACTGGAGCACTAATTTCCAGTCCACAATACTTATCATGCAATTGCCCTACCTAATTTTTATATATTCTTATATAAAAAAATGTTTGGATGCCAGTCAAATGTATTTTTATAGATTCTTGGTTTATTTATAATTTTATTATATTTTTTTTTACAATAAGTGTGTTTTTCTAATGTGTGTTTCTGTCTCCTGCTGTGTTTTCACAGTCAGAACTTATTGTGATTTCTTCACTTCACTTCATGCAGCCTCACACTCATTTTCAATAAGATGTCCTTCATTACAAACCCTGCTCATGGATTAAAAATACAAAGGTTGTAAAAAAGTACTCTTGTAAATGAGTGCTGTAATTAATAGCTGATCTTTACGGGGGTCTGGGGACCAATTGGGCTCAAAGATGTGCAGAGAACTAATAGTGTGCACGTGCTGATGTCAGAGAAGAAGACTGCTGACAGATGGACAATATATTCGTAGCATGTCTGTGTAAATGTTCAAGTGCATGTTTGTGATAATCTTTTCTGACCATATATCCATATAAAGATTGTTTGTGTCATGATGTTTAATGCATACCTACAATATCTGCCTAAATGTTCTGTATGTGGACATTATCAAATCCCAGTACAAAACCACTGGCATAAAAATTAAGGTGGCCCTCTTATTAGTTGAGACACTTATGCTGGCTGACAAAGTTTCTCATTTAGTGTTAAAATGTTGAGTGTACAGAAAATCAGGGTTTGTCTATCATAGAAGAGATCTAATATAATACATTGTGTTGATAATCTTTATGGGGTGTGGTAGCTCAGTGGTTTGGGTGATGGACTATCAGAAGGTTGTGGGTTCAAATCCAAGGTCCATTGAAGTTATCAATGTGGGTCCTTGAGCAAGGCCCTTAAAACTCATCGCTCCAGGGATTCTGTATCAACCTGTGTTCTGACCACAACCAAGTTGAGATATTTGTAAGTGGATAAGAGCACCTGCTAAATTATCAAATGTAATGTAAATATATCATTCATATTAATAAACATGACATTGTAAATCACACTTGGGGGACCACAAGACTGGTTCTTGACATTTTACTGCTAATATACATTCAAATATATTTAAACCTGTTATTTTTTTAGGAAACTGAAATAAATACTTAATAATTAGGGGTAGAATTAAATAATAAAATTAGTAACTAAATTAGAAAGATCTTACCTTGTATTCTGTTACTTGGCCGTAGCAAACTGCCTCCAACCACTGAAAGTTAGGGGAGAGGTTAAAAAAAATCACACTAATAGCACACAGGTGGTAATACTAATTAGCTTTTATAATCAGACCTTTCTTTTGGATTCAATGCTAAACTGAATGTTCACTACAAAAAAGTGATATAATGTCTTTAATGTCTTCAAATGTAATCCTGCTGTTATGTTGTGTATTTATTTATTTACACACAAGTAACTTTCTAATTAATCTGGAGGACAGAGAAGCCTTTTTTCTGCTGTGATCTTGTTGGTTGTGGACTTGTGCGTGTGTGAACATGTGTGGGAACAATATAAAGCACATTAATATTCCATACGGACAAGGAGCTTATTTTTTTATTTGTGGGATTTGGACAAAAGGACACAATTTTGTGTTCATAAATTAAACCCAGAATCTCTTTGCTGTTAGAACATAGTGTCACTTTATTATCCTGCGCTTTCCGTCATCAGAATTTTACTCATGTAACAGAATAATTTTTTTTTGTTCTGAACAGTATATTCTTTAGTTATGATCTTATTTTTATTCTGCGTCTGTAATTGTTCGGTGTTCTCATAAAAGAAAAATAGTTTGAAAAGCACTAAAAGATAGCCCTCGCCGCAGGAAACAAAAAGAAAGTCAGCCCAGCCAGCAGTTATTGCACTTATTGATATGGAGCATGAAATTGCTATCTCAAGCAATTTCATCAGACTTGCTCTAGATGCACCTACCTTGCCCTAGAGTTTTGTCACAAGCCTTTTTTTATTTGATCATAGAAGACTAGCAGGACTAAGCTGTGGAATTTCATTTACAGTTCAGCCAATACAGATGCAATATGTGAGCATGCACTGATCAATTAGATTTTTTATATTTACTTTTCATGATAGACTGGTGGCCCCTATTAGACCTTTGTTTGATCAAGTTTCAGCATCGAAGAATCGAGCTTCTCAATCACTGTTTGATGTCCAGAAAATTTATAATGATGTAGTTTTCTTTCTCTGTGCTATCATTACATTTAAACTCTAATCAAACATTTATGTATATACTGGATTTAATATTGTAACTTTAATATACATAACTATCAATGTAAATGCCTTATGCAACTACAATAAGCACACAGCTAGTTGTAGACAAGTAATCGTTAAGTTGTCCCAAGATTGGAATTTGAAATGTTTCCTCTACATGATACAGCCTCAAGTGTGTGGACAGGTGACCACCAAACCCATAGGCTACTGACATCCGATAGTAAAACTCTTTTTTAGCTGTAGTATAGCACCTAGAAAACTATTCTACAAACACATTACACACATGACAGCGCATCCATATTATTTTATTTTGGTACTATATAATCATCTAAAATATTAATGTTGTATTGGTTTACCATTGAAATGAAGGAGCATAGGATTTACCATAGAAGTAGAATGGGTGTCTGAAGAACCTTGGCTATAAATATTTTTTATGATTTATTAATAATATTTGGTGTGTCCTGCTATTAGTTAATCAAAATAGACAAAATTTGTGATACAGTGTCCATTCTGGGAGCTCTGGAGTAACTGACCTTTTCTTTCATCATTACAAATGAAGCTTTGAGTGTCCATGTAACTGGCTTCATGCTGGTGCTTTGAAGCCACAGTGATGTTTGTTGAAGTCAACTAGAACAAATGACCAGAGTGGCATGGATGGGTTTTTTTTCAAATGGGTATCCAACTGTGTGAAGGGAGGCTCCCATATGCTCCCCAAAGAGATCATTCAATGTAATGCTCCATTAAGACTCTCTCTCTCTCTCTCTCTCTCTCTCTCTCTCTCTCTCTCTCTCTCTCTCTCTCTCTCTCTCTCTCTCTCTCTCTCACACACACACACACACACACACACACTCACACACAATCACACACACATATCAGGGCTGTAAAGTCTACGTAAATGCTATGCAGTTACTAGGGACTGGGAGGATACAATGAGAAACATTGTTACCAACTGTGTCATTATGGACTATTATGGCAGATAAACCGTCTGAATTGCTACATTCTTTACTCACCGTTGGAAAAATAGAAAACCCATCTTAGTCCTTAATTGTTTTTCAATCTTTTTGTCATTTGGCTTCAGTTATGTCAGAATTTGGAGTTGCAATATGCACATCTGTTTTCAAAAAATACATTTTTATTACATACGTCTTGGCTTTTTTACACAATGCCAATGACAGAAATAGAACACTTGAATATTTTTGTGACATGTTTTTTTTCATTTGTTTAATTAAGTAAAGTTATGGCAGCATTTAACTAAAAACTAATAAAATTGTGATCTCATAATACTGAAAGCAGAAAGAGTGGACAGTACCCTCTGAGTCATTCCAATTCCAGGATATTAACTCACTGGGGAATATGCAGGACGGATGTTCTCATGTGCCCTGTGGGTTAAAGTAATAGCATTTATATCTCAGTTTCACATCGTATACAGTTAAAACAGATATCAGTGATGTGCACATTTGTACTATAGTAACAAACTACGTGGCTTGGCCACTGTTACTTTCAGACCTAGTTTAGTTCTGCATTAGGATTGTATTAATTACAATTACAATACCAGATATTTAAGTGAAATATTATAAATAGTAATAACAACATAATCAACAACAACAATAAAAAAATCTAATAATAATCATAATAATACCTACGATCTTTCAATCAAACAGATGTACATAATAAGAAGTGTGTGTGCGTGTGTGTATGCACATGGCTGATGAGTTAGAACAATGACACTTTACTGTAATCGGACAGCAAACACTTGAACTGAGTGTAAAATCATTGCTAACACACTTCTATTTCAATTAATTAGAAGTCTAGAAATGAGGATTATATTTTGCATATCAGTTTTTCAAATGGAAAAAAACTCTTTCTTCTATTCAATTTAATACTAATTTGTTTTCAGCTTGTTGATTTTTATCATTGTTTAACACAGAATGTTACATCTGTCTTTTGTGAAAATATGGCTAATTGTAATGTAGCAGTTTTTTCAAGACCCTGTCACTCATTTAGTTTCTCCAGAGACAAGGTGTGTAGTCCATTCAGGTTTAATTCCAATAAGAATTAAATGCTTAGTCTTTTACAGAGTTCCGTATTTAAATGGTACAAAACCTTACTAGAATTTCTGCACTTCTTAAAAGCACATAGATTGTAAAATTGGTGTCTCTTTTAAAATTACATTAATTTTACTATAAGTTTGCATCTTTAATGCAAAAATGTAACATTTCAAAACTAATACTTTGGTTAATGTCTATCAGAAACTGAATATGTTCAATAGGATGGATGCTTTCAGAGCTGTTTCACACTGTGAGAGATTTACACAGGGCTTGTATTGATATTCTAACTTAAACGGAGAGTTTAATAAACCAGCAAGGCTAATTTTACTCCTCAGTGAGAAAGGCCTTTGCGAAGTCTGATACCAGGAAGGATTTTCACTCCTGCTGTTTTTTATTTATTTATTTTTCTTTTATTTAATACAATGGAGATTGCCTGTTATTTATTCGAAGACTTAAATTCTGCAGCCACTGGCTGTTTTGTAAGCTTCAAAAGTACGACTGCTGAGTACATTTAGATTTATCATGCATTGTTCTCCTCTTATCTTCTGATAGCCATGTAACTGGGTGGATTTTAAATGACTGACCATTTTTATTGTAGATTGAGATTTTAACTGGTGTTACTTTATGAATGCACTTCAGATAGAGCATACCAATAAGCACAATGCAACACTTTGAAGAGCGCATTCTAAAAGAGCAAAGATAAAATTCAACAAAATTCTAATATACAATATATCTTTTAATAAATATGGAGGACACAATTATACTAAATAATCTAATATTTCACACATGAGTGACAAAGATATTGTATATTACAATATTGTATATTGTAGAAGCAGCACCCTGCTTTTAATAATATTACACTTTTTATTTGTAACTTTTTAAATACAGTTACTATTCAAACCCATTGGATCTTATTCAGAACTGCAGAAAAAAACTACTATATGGTAAATTAACAGTTACCCTCAGAGGCCATATATATATATATATATATATATATATATATATATATATATATATATATATATATATATATATTTGCATTTAGGTTGGGACATTTGTATTTAACAGTGTCGAGATTCCTTTTGTAAATTGTAAATTGTTTGAGACATACCTAATAGAATTACAGCTCTGCTGTTTCATTATCTAAACCAGCAGCAATTACATTCCAATTAGCTCTTTAATAGCCTACATAACCTTTAATTATAATGAAGCATCATGGATATAGTTGATTGCATCAGTCTTATTGGTTGCAAAATTGTGCAATACCACACTAAAATTAAAATAGAATTAAATTGCTATTAAATGACCATAGAACAGCATAATATAAATGAACTATTTTTTCCTAATAGTGTTAAATCTTCTGCAATACACATTTTATATCTCCCCCCAAGCTTGTTATTTCATCAGACACTCCTTCCCTATGTTCATCACAAACACCCCTCCTCCACCTCCTGCCCTCACAATTTGCTGATCTGTCAGCTTATAGCTTTTCTCCCTCCAACATTAAATTATTGACAAGTTTAGAATCTCTAGAGGCTAAGCATATGGAAGTCTGAGGTTAGATTAGGTGTTTTTTTCGTTCCAAAAATCATGAAAACTTAACTCAACAGCAACTTAACTTACATAATCTAAAGTTTAATTCTTTAATTTAATTTAAATGCATGAGTGCATCAGAAGGTTCTTACATCTAAAGTAATGTTTGAGAATGATTTCTGCTTTAAAACCACAAGGTGCAAATAAAGGCTGTCCACATATTACCATGGCACAAACAATAATTGCTTTTATATTTAATTTAAATTGTATTTCTATTCAAAATTGGAAATAAATGATAAATAAGTCATATCTGAGCTCATCGTTAGGAAAAAATACTGTCAAACAATCATGTCATTTTATGATACATATTTTTCATTTTCAAAATGTCTGTATGTATCATATAAGAGTTACATAAACTCTTAAGTTTATGTAAATGAATTTTGGCTCTCAGGTGGGTTCCACATGAGAAATAAGCAGAAGAACTTAAGTTTGTTATGGAACCCTGTAAAAATGCACATTCACCCATTTTGTTTTTGTGAGCACTTTCAAAACTCTTATCTCCTTAAGGGCTACATCATTCCTGCCATTGTTAAATGTGTGAGATTTCTTTTTTCCCACATGGGAATAAGAGGCTTATTTTATTAGAAGCTAACAAACTAAAGCTTTATTCCAAACAGCCCACAGCTTTGTGCTCAGAAACCCGACAGTGTGTGGGAGAATGTTGATTAGGCTGCACATGTGCAAGGACCTTGAGTCATTGATAGATGCCATCTTATTGTTTACTGGTGATTATTTCTCATGCCTTTCATTACAGTTGAATAGATATAGCCATTGCTACAGTGATGAGAGAATACTTCAAGGTTGCTTGTGATTGACTTTCAGGAGCTGCCAGGTCCCTGCTGTCAAAAGCCAGTTCTATTACAAACACACGTGTATCATGCTTACCTGTTGCTAAGGAACCACAGTCATTTAAAACTCTACATCAAGACTATATATTAATCACTTATGTTTATTATGTTTAGAGTGTGAATTAAATTTTCTTTAAAATATAACATTAAAATACATTTAAAGTTTTTATGTTTTAGTTAGTCCTGAAGTCTGACAGTGCGTCACATTACACAGTGGTTAAAAACCATTTGACACCAAAAAACAACAGGTTTTTCTGAAAATACTGGACTGGCTTATCCAGTAATAATTTTTTTATAATTTAGGAATCATATCATGGGTCTCTATGTGCTATAAGAAAAAACCTGCAACGCTTCAAATAATTCTTGGTGCCAATAATAATCAGTATCTAACTAATTTGACTTTATCAGTAGAGAAAAAATTTCTATTACACATACCAGATAGTGTGTTCCCCAAAATACTTTTATATTTAACTTGTGCTCTATATCCAAATAAAAAACCAAAGGTGGTATTAAAATCCTTAAATATCACTGAGGCAACATAGTGGTGCAGTGGTTATCGCTTTGCCCCACAGTAAGAAGTTTTGATTTCTGGGCAGCAATGGAATGTGTTTAGACTGTGGGCTAGAACTGCAGCTTCAGAATAAAAGACAAACAGGTAAGATGTTTAAACATGTGCTATTTGGTAAAATTTTTATTTGGTCTGTCTGTCTGTCTGCTCTGTAATAAACTGTTGACCTTTTTCCCTATTAGTGCCAGGAAGTGATCATCTAACAATTAATGTAGCAAAGGCAGCATAGAAAATGAAGAAATAAATTAAATTGCACTAAGATGTAAAGGTGTCTAAACATTTTTTATTTTGTTTGCATGTTTACCTTGTGATAAGTGGGTGATGTGTCCATGGTGTTATATCTTCATTCACACAGAGGCTTAAGACTCTAAAAAGGAAAAATGACTTTAATAAATGACTAAATGAATGAGTGAATGAATTAATATTTGATGTTAATATTTTAACATTTAAAGAAGAGCAATATGACCTGCTGTTTCCTGTTAATGAGTTGTGCTCTGATGGAGATGACATCTGTTTAAACCCCAGTAGACATACATAGTTGTATGTATGGAATTATTAACAAGCTTGCACACATGACCTCTAAAACACATTACCACATTTACATATTTGCAAGAGGAATCTTCCTTTTTTAGCTTTTGCAGTTTTTTAATTACTATTATTGTTTCATTCATTATTTAATATAATTTGTATGTAATTTATATCTAAAATATTTATATATTTTATAATGATTTATATCTAAAATATTTTTATATATATATATATATATATATATATATATATATATATATATATATATATATATATATATATATTTTTTTTTTTTTTTTTTTTTTTTTTTTTTTTTTTTTTAAATAAGACCATAAGAGATATACATACATACACACATACACAACCCATCAAACTGTCTTTCTTCAGTGCTTTGCATTTAGTCATAACAAAGCAGACAACAGGCCTGACCCAAACTGTTACCACAAAGTTGAAAGCTATATAAACAAAACATTTTAACAAAAGCTGACTTTGAACTGATTGCAGAATATACAGTGTATTGATTGATATTAATAAGCAAAGAATTATAAAAAATGTACCAAGTCCAATTTAAAGTGGGATGACTGACAGGACTGATAGGCTCACCAATATGGAATGTAGATTTTTTTGAGCTATATGATTGACATCAGATCACCCCAGCACACCTGCTGCGACACTGAAAGGAGGCTTTTAGTGTGTGTGAAGAAAAGAAAAAATGGTTCATGCTACACTTGGCAATTTCCACAGACGTGACTACACATTTGAACTGAGGAAAAAATATATATTTGAAGAAACCATCAATGCCATGCTATGTCAGTGTGTTGGGTTGGGTGTGCTTGCATCAATGTGTATAGCTATAATGTCTGAAAGAAAGATGAAAATGTGGCTGCTTTGCAGTGGTCGTCTTGATCATGTACCTAAGGAATCAGCCAGACACAGGGATGACATGCAAGCTCAACAGATAGAGGGCCTGGTCATTTTTACACAAAAATTTCCCCAAGGCCACCATATTGTGAGAAAAGCTTACAAACCACTGTGTGTTTGCATTTACTGTAGAACCTTTTAGTCAGGATGTGTTAAATCAATTCTGTCATTATAGCTACATATACCATTCAGAGTCCATTGTGTCACCACAAAAAGTATGTTTAACTTGATAAATCAATTGCCTGAAAATGTCTACTTTTTTCCGACTGAAATAACTAGAGGTATTAAGGAAAGAAATCCTTCCAGAGTGATCCTCTCTTGGGGTTGCATAGGCTTTTAGCAGTGAGATAGTGAGTGAGTGTGCTAATGTTTCTTTACCTTTGATCTCATGCCTAAATAAGGAGACCCTTATGAATAATAAATCTAAATCATTCAATGTGACCTTGAGGCTAAATCTGAAAAGCAACAAACAAACCTGGTGATAATGTATGATGTAAATTGTGAATTGAGAGGGTCTTTATAAAAATTTACATTTAAATTATGCATTTTGATTTAGGTTTTATACACTGAAGTCCCAGCAAAGTCCCATGAAAGCTTTGTGTCACTTCCACTTTCAGTCTACACATGCCAATTTTGGTATGGTGTTCATTCATTTTTAACCCACTTTTTTCTTTAATATTAGCATCACAGTTTTACAGTTCATCAGTAAAAATGTAAAAGGTGGGGCATTTCATTTATAAAAGTAAATAAACCTGGGTATAATATTGGTTTTGACTACATGAAACACCTTGTAGTCATAAAATTGTCCTTGATTTTTTTTTATCCAGATAAGCAAACAGTGCATTACATTTCAGATGCTTTTAAAAGGGGAATTCTAAAATTCATTGGGATCTCATGGGGTTTTAGGTCTAGTGGTTTGGCCAAAAATACCTTCAGTCATTAGTGAACTTGGTCACCACCAGATTGCATCAGCTTTAATCTACACAAATATTGCACCCAAGTCTGTAAACAAAAGGGCTTGAGTGTCAAGATGGCTACCTTCAGAGGGGTTAGCTTCAGAGACATTGCTTCAAATAGAATGGAAGAGTGTTTTTTCAACCCACGTTGCCATAAATTTTTCATCTGCAGCTGGCTTTAAGGCAGAAAGAGGAGGGGCCAGCCAGACATGGCCAAACCAAAAGCTTTTAA
Source organism: Corydoras sp. C115 (assembly GCA_019802505.1). Lineage (NCBI taxonomy): Eukaryota > Metazoa > Chordata > Actinopteri > Siluriformes > Callichthyidae > Corydoras > Corydoras sp. C115. The sequence continues at coordinate 401,874 of JAFMOC010000107.1, read as the reverse complement.
ACCAGTCTGAGCTTCCTGAGCCAGGGGATCTGGATCATGGGGGAGGAAATCTGGCAGAAGGCAAAAAGGAGATAAATTTAAATAGAAAAACAAAGATTCTCTTAGTGTTTAGTTGGTGAATGTTATAAATCTGCTCTAAACTTAAAATATTTTAATCAGTTTTAGCTTTACAAATATGAAATTTGATTCAGAGATCAAGAATACGGTCCATAACAATTGTCCCTTGAAATAAGATGCTAATTACAAGCTGTGTCCTCTCAACCAACAGCAATAACACTAGTGACAAAATAACAGAAAGGAACAAGTTCATACACATGCTAAAGACATTTGTGGAAAGGTTCAAAGATAATATTCATACTCATGTAAACAGCACGCATGGTGGCGCAGCAGTTAGCACTCTCACCTCTAAGCAAAAAGGTCCTGTGTACAGGGGAGAAGCTCTGTTTTGAGTGAAGTTCTTCATCCAGTGTTTGTTTCACTTTCATCATAAAGTTCCAGTATCTGTCTATAGCTCTTTGTGTTCTGAAGGAAATGCATCCATGTTTACTACGTCTAAATGGCTATGATATTCAGGTGGCTAAATAGTTTATTCAACCCAGTTTAAAGAAGTAGTATAAATAGAATTTGGAGTTGTGTCTCTTTTTGCATAATTTTTAGTTACTTCTAAAACTTTTGGATAACAAGTTATTTTTGATTGTCATTCATAGTTTAAGTCAAATGCTTAGCTACAGTTTAAATGTATAATATCACAGAATCTCTTATAAAGATGGAGGCTTCAGTCAGGGGAAAGAAAGTTCAGTGTTTCCTTCTCAGGCCTGTATTTTCTCTGCATGACTGCTCTATCTACCTGCACATTTAATGAGAGATTTCCTGAACTGCTGAATCCTTTGGGTTTTATCTTTGTATAGACACTAATGTGATCGGACTGCCCAGACCTTATTAAAACAGTCAGTTTTACTGGGGATGATCCAAAAATACACTTAAAAAAATAACCTCCCAAATGTATTCCATTTTTTGCAGTCTTATACAATGTATGATTAAAATATGCCAATGCCTGACTAGTTAATCTGTGGTTTAAAGTAACAGGAATCATAATCTAATGTTCTCCCGTCTTTTTTATAGAAAGTCTCTTGAATATTAAAGAGATCAGACATCACACCATTTAACACGAAGAATATTTTGTAATAAAGGTTTCAATGGTGAAAAGTCTGTGTAGGCAGAGAACTCCACTGCAGTTTTATGTACATTATTGAAAGCATATAATTTTATAAAAAAAGAGATTCCCCCGGCCATTTAGACAAATTAAGTCATAATTTATAACATATAACATAAACTCAGTAATTAGAAGGGTTGCTTTTGAATATGGTTTAGATGTGCAGTTTATTTGATCCCTATGTGTCAATGTCGTCTGAAATTAAAACCATTTTATTATACTTCTTCATCATACTTTTTTATCCTTAAATACTAATTTAAAAAAGCTGCATCATTACTTAAATCATCATTTCATATTTTATCATCTAAATTGATGTCTTCAAAGAGGACATTCAGTGACTAGAGTTACAAAAGCTTATTTGTCATAAAAGAAATTGGAGCATGAAACATGAACTTGTAATGACTGTATAAAATGTCCCTTGTTATTTGTGGCTCTGGACTAACATTTGGATTGTTATATAATTATATGAAATATCATAAAGTTACTTAGTTTGTGACGGGGAGAATATGCCAAATCCTTAACCTCTATGAAAACACATCTGATGATACACAAGATCTGTGTATGTTGTTTTATCTATGTATGATGTATATTAGAAAAAATAATTAAATAGGATTTAGAGAAGTATATTTGTTAAAAACTATACTGTTATTTTATCACATAACACAAAAATATACTTTCTTGTAAAGCATTTTATTTAATAAAATATTATTTTTTATGACATAAATATCAAGTAATTTTAAGATAAGGTTTTAATCATTTGTCTTCAATTACGTTGATATCATGTACACATATAACTTACATATTTCTTACCTACTGAACATAAAATATTTCAGATGTAAAGTCAGTCATTTTGCATCACGGATCTGGCACTGCGCTTGAGTTTTTTTTACTTATATGCATGAACAGACTGAAGATGTTTGTTGGCAATAGAGACAGACACTTTTGTAGCCCACTCATGACCTGTACTCTGTAGACAACTGAAATGGGAATCTAGAATCAGAACCTTCTTTAAACTAAAACCCACACAGAGGGTAAGCTGTGTCAAAGCTAACACAAGCAAGCCGAATTCCCATACTGCATCTGTGGGCTATACATAATCTCTGGATATTATACTAGACTAAAGGCTGTTTCGGTGGATGTGTCTAGTTGAACCCTGTAATCTGAGTTCTCTGTCTCTGTGATAGATCATTGTTGTGTCTTGTATTTGGCCTTGTGCTATGTTCTCATGTTCGTACATGTGCTTTTTGATAAGGCTTTATATCATATTAAGCATGCTGGCAGATACAACAAAAATGTACAGACAAATACTGGCCACAGGACTGAACAAAAGGCAAAATGCATACATTTACAAATGCTTAAACTATAAATAAAACAAAGTAATGTTCTTTTTCAATGATTAATACTGACATAACAGATAGTCAAAAAAGATATGATGTCTCCAAATTGAAATGAGATAAAACATAATAGATGTTATTTTTTGGTTATTTAATTTTTAAAATATCGTAGCTTAAAAGTGACTGACTCCAGTTAAAAGTATGCTTTTGCAAAATTACCTAATCAGTGAAACAAGTTTCTATTCTATTATTATTATTATTATTATATTATTATATTACATTATACTTGTTATAAAAGGAGGTTGTGAACACATGAAACACTTTCAATTTAAATAAATGCATTTGAACATCAAGATTAAGTGTCTTTTGTAGAAAAACGGCTATTTGTAATAAAAGCTTTTCCTGTTTGTTCGGTGTATTTATATTTGGAATTGTACTAGAATGTAACTTTACTTTAACTTTAATGTCTTGAACTTTACTTGCAGCACTTCCAAATGAATAAATATAATAAAACAAAAATCTTATAAATCATTTTGTAATTATTTAAAACCTCAGTGTAAGCTGTTTTTTTTAAACTATACCTATAAGGCTGATTATTTCTTTATTATAATTGAATAAATTTTTTGTGTGCCCAGTGAACTAACTAAGTCAGAGACACAAAGAGAAAGAAAAAGAAAAAGTGTCTCATAAGAAAATCAATTTGTCTAAAATTGGTTCGCTTCATTCTGTGAGTCTTAGCTATGAATGAGGCTCCAGTGTTGATGATAATTGCCATGCGTGGGTGTGATTATTTCAGCCTCATGCTTTCTGCCTATTAAGTGACAGAATAATTATCTACTGGGCTTAATGGCTCTCCAACAAGAGCGGCGGGAATGATTGCTCTGGATCTGCTGTTGATGTGTCAGGAATGCTAATTGGGAGAGTCAGGAGGGAATGATGCCTGAACGTCACAGGTGGAAGTGTTTGTCTGCTGACCCACAATCTTCAGCTTTATGAGGAAGGCTTTTGGGTGGGAAACAAAGTCATTGGCTGATGGTTGAGTCAGGAGGTGTCATTGGAAAGTTGCCTTAGTGACGTCAAACGTGTTGCTTAGCAGAGAATCTGTCCAAAAACATGGCTGATTGGGACTTTGGCTCTTATCCTGTGGGAGAACATGGTATCTTATCAAAGACAGAAGCAATTCAGATTCTGTCTGAGCTGTTGTTTGGTGCTTCAGGCCTGTGTTTCACATACTGTAGCAGTTTATACAGATTAGTCAAGAATTCCCAGTTTCAGTTTAAGTGCATGTATAGAACGCAGTGTTAAATGAATAATACCTGGCAAAATGGGTTTATTTAATTTTTTTAAGTTTTTAAACAATGCTCAACAAAAAGTTAACACAACGTATACATTAAGGTTCTATTTTAGTGAGCTTTAGTTGAATGATAAACAATATTCAGCTTTGCAGTGACACTAATGTGGTTGTATGCTATTGTGTGCTGTGCTGGTATTAGTGGATCAGACACAGTAATATTGTCCTACTACTATACTAACAAAAGTCCAATTACCTTATAACAGTGTCCTCTTAGCACTAATACAGGACTTAGAGGATGAACCCAAGCTCTCAAGAAACAAATGAGCTACTGTCTCTTGGGGAAGGGAGGAAGAGAAAGGTAGAGGGATTAGTTTGTGTTAATTACTAATTAAAAATGGATGTGAGAAAAATTATATATTTAATTTTAATAAAATAAATGTAAACATTTATAAATATTATGCTGACAATGTGCTAAAATATTGCCACCATCATTGTTAAATTTTGTTATGTGTTGTTTTTTAAGTTTATTTTTGTAAAAAAAAAATTGGATTATTATTATAAGTCCTGCATACTGTACAAATAAAATGTATTAAATGCATAGCTGCATATTATTTCCATTTTCTTGATGGAATTTTCTTGATACTAAAAATTGGTAGTTTATAAACCTGCATCCTGCTGAAGTCAATGTGTTCATCAGAATTGAGGGTCTTTGTCAAAGGAATTGAGCAGGACGTGCTGCCTCAGGCACAATCCATCAAACAGAACCTTAAGGGTTTACAGAAGGAAATGAATAAACCATGTCTATCTTAGAGTGAGAGCAAAGGTCTGTTATCACACAGGCTGTACATTAGGGGTAGTGGTGGTGATATTCCCGGAACAGAGTGTTTGTTTTGTCTTTATTTTTTTTTTTTGGAATTTTAACATTGTCTTGTAAAAGATTTTTCTGCCTGTCTGTATGCCTTTACATTTTTGGAAGTAAGGAAGTTGTTACAGACAAATATATATATATATATATATATATATATATATATATATATATATATATATATATATATATATATATATATATATATTATACTTACATAGGAACACAAAGAATGAATACAAATTACGAAGTTGCATTTGTCTTCCTATTTTTTTTTTTACCCCCTGATCTTTTCACAGCATCTAGCTGAGCCCACAGAGGAGTGGGGATGGTAGTTCACACATGATTGGGCTTTTCACAAGAGTTTGCACTCAGCTCTGCACCAGGGCCAGCAGACTCCACATTATAAATTATTCATTAGCTGTTCTGCGGCCGTGGCACTACAGGCACTGTAATTTCACTCTCTGTTGTTCAGCTACGAGTATTATAATAGAAATAATGACCAATGCCAATGTCACATTTTTTTTTTACCATAAAGAATTACGGTCCTTTTCACTATGGACAGATACAAGTGGAGGATTAAAATGATTACAGTGATTGCACTCACATTTGTCAATAGCCGGCACACAATAGACATTGATTAATAAAATGATTGCAGAATGTACATACCAAAAATTTTCTAAACTCCTAATAAGTCAGGTACCTTGTTCATGTAACGCAAGGGTCACTAGAAGCATAGCTAGCTGTGCTTTATAACCTCTATAAAAATTGATCGGGTCAGTGTTATTTTATTGAAGCACACTCTAGAGAGCACACATCTGTAATCAAATGTTCTATTTGGTGTTTTGTAGTCCTGCTCCATCATTCTGGTACTCTAAGCACACACTGGCTAATTTAGGGACAATCTATTAAAGTTATATGAAGGGGTAATATATAAAGACTCACTCAATGGACTTAAGACTACGCTGCACATAAAAGTGTTAGAATACATAATCCCTGTTTTGAGAAACATATTTGCAACTTCATTATGTTGGTAATGATGACAATAACGATGATTATTATTATTATTATTATTATTATTATTATTATAACAAATACATTTTTATTTATTCATCTAAGATTGATGATGGATCTAATTGGGGTTGTGCAAAGTAAATGCCCAAATAATTGAATGTACATGTCTTTGGACTGTGACAGGAAACTGGACCTGAGCAGAAATTTTGAGAACTTCATACAGAGTGGACAAAGGTCATCCATTTGGGATCATCCATCCAGAACTGTCTTTTTGTATTTGTATTTAAGTATTTGCACTGCCGGCGGCACGGTGGCTTAGTGGTTTAGCACGTTCTCCTCTCAGCGCTAGGGATTCCTGGTTTGAATCCCCATCTGGGTGGAGTTTCCATGTTCTCCCCGTGTCCGCGTGGGTTTCCTCCGGGTTCTCTGGTTTCCTCCCACAGTCCAAAAACATGGATCAAGTCAATTGAGCTCTCCAAATTGCCCCATATAGAGTGTGTATGTGTGCGTGTCTGTGTGTGTGTGTGCCCAGCGATAGATTGGCGTCCTGTCCTGGGTGTATCTGTCCAGCGCCCGAAACGTTCTCCCCTGGATGGGCATGGGGAACCCCCCCCACGACCCTAATATAGGACAAAGCGAAAGATAATGAATGAATTTTAATATTTTAAATAATTCCCCTTAAATCAGAAAAACAAAAAAAATCATTCAAAGAAATAAACACCTTTGGTTTTAAATCACCATAATGCCTATAATTACACTGTGATCATTTAGAGATGTTGAATTTTTTGTTTCATAATCAAGTAATAAATTACATAGATATGCAGTTATTGTAAATTGATACATTTCCTATTTATATTTTACTTCAGTGGCTTAGTATGATAAAGTATCCAAAAAACAATGTTGAAAAAATATATAATATAAATTAATAAGAGGACAACGAATAGCTTTATAATAGATGCCTGGTGAGTTACATTGCCAGTTTCACTTCAACATTTTCACTTGAAACATAAACATTGTTTAATGATAAGTGCTAATGTACTTACATTATCAACATATCTGAAAAGTATTAAAAAGCTTGTTCATTAAACACTATGTGTGGATGAGATATACTACCGTTTAAAGTCTTAGATGCATTTAATGGACAATAAAATATTTTATTCTGCTAAATGTAATGTGATAAAACTAATGTGTTACTACTTACTCCTGGTAACATGTTATATAAAATTATTACCCATACCCATAGTTTATTATAATATTTTATTAATCTGAATGTGTTCATTGATTGATACCTTGCAGGTGTGTCCTCCCGTCTCTCTGTGTCCTCTGGAGAGCATGTCTATGTTACCATGGTGCAGAAACACAGCTGTCTTATGGGACTTCATTTCTTCTCCTTCATTCTTCTTCCTACATTTTACCTGTATGTACAAGATCCTAGGCTTAGAGACACTTTTATGATAACATAGGGAGAATTGACATGTATATGCTGTAATATAGTATTTTAAGCTAATGGTTTTTTAAGCACTACCCATGTTCTGTGAGTGGATTGCACCTTGTGAAATCTTCACTGCACTCTGATGCTGTCTGCATTTATAAATAAATTACCATTATACCAATTTGTATATTAGTAATGGAATCTTAATGTTTAAGATACCTGACCTTCAATTTCAACTGTCTGAGATCCTCCAGTTGCTGAAGGGAAAAAAAGCTAAATTGATCAAGTGATATCACTTTACTTATTTACTGAATTCCCTTATTGATCCAGTCCACTGCAGGAAGAATGAACTTTCATTTGATATACACATACTGTAATATACACTGTAATATTATTCCAATAGCTGTGTCGCCAAGTACACATGAATGATTAAAGATTGTACTGAACTGGCAGTATATATATATACACATATATATCTCTGAAACATTGTAATTTAGAATAAAACATATATATAAATGGATCATTTATTAAAAATAACAGCAATAACAGTAAAATCTTTCTTAGTAAATCCTCTTGTTCTCCTCAGTCACATCCAAACCAGAGGAGACTCAATGCCTTCAGCAGGCCCTAAAACACACACAGACATACTGTGCTGCTAATAATAGTAAAACTGCTGCCAAGGTTCAGTACTAAAGGTGTGAATTCATGTATTATTTATTTTTTTCTTCATTCTCAAATGGCTTTTTCACTGGCAGTGGTAGAACTGTAATCTCAGTTTGGCTGCTTGGCTGCTTCTATCATGTTTCCATTTTCTGGCTTGAATAAGATGTGTGTGTGTGTGTGTGTGTGTGTGTGTGTGTGTGTGTGTGTGTGTGTGTGTGTGTGTGTGTGTGTGTGTGTGTGTGTGTGTGTGTGTGCGTGTGCGAGTGCGTGCATGTCCAGCTCATCATCCATGCAATCTTTAGAACAAAGAACTGTTTTAAAGGACCCTATGTCTCTGTCAGTCACTGTCAAATTTAAAACAGGATCTCATTCTTTTTTTTATTCTATTCTTTATTTTGTGTTTGCTCAGTCTGTTGCTTTGTTGCAGTCTGTTGCTCATCCTTTTTCATTCTTATAAAAAGAAGTTTTAGTAGTACTGAATTAAAAACAAGACATAGCCTTTTTTTATAAACCTCTTTAACTACTAGCACCTGTCTTTACTTCTCAATTTTTATTCATTGGCCAGTTGTAGATTCTACAAGGATGACTGTGAATACATCTGCTGGTGGCATTAATTTAAAGGTTTATTTCCTATAGGATGAGTGCTTTAGGGATGAGTTCAAAAGTGAGCAGAATAATTATTTTAAATTATTTTATTTAGTCATTCATACCACCTGTTAGCCTTTTAAACAGAAGCCAATAAGATTTGGAAATATGATATATATATTCACACACATGCTCACAAGCACTTGCCAGGTAACATGTCATCTCTTGCACTCAGTCGGGGCTGAAATGAATCCCACAGGGACTAAGCCATATTGATCTATTGACTGAACTGCATGCATTCATTCATCTTCCAGGCCATCCATCTATCGTCCTTTCTTTAAAACTTCACATCTATTTATCTGTCTTCACACACTTGTACATCTTTCTCTATTTATTATATAACTGCTATTAATTTCAGACATACCTATGTGCTTGTTTGGTATCATTTGTCAGTATGAACAGGTTTTTTAACACAAACCAGATTAAGGCACTTTGTTTATTAGTAACCGTCACCATGTATTGCATAAGGATGAGAAATCACCCTACCCTACATATATATGTATCACCTACATATACATATACATATATATACATACATGTAGGCAACAGGCCTGCTGGTCTTCTACCATCTGTTACCAGTAAGTGTTGTGGCATCGCACCATGTGCAGGACTTTATACAGCCAGCCATGAAAACTTACACTATTTATTACTCACTCATACAGTAGTTCTCTAGTTTGTTATTCTCATGTCTGTAGAATATTATACCATGCTTAGTTCATAGAAGGGTTAAATACTATAAAGATCAGATTTTTGTGTTTCTTATTTAAATTTATACATGCCGAAATTAATCATTAAAAATTGTAATAAAACACAGATTTAAATTAAGGGTTTTATTAATATTGTTGTAAACTGATGAGCTGGGCTCTTATAGGAAAGGAAACTTTATACCCCGAACTACATTGTTATTCAAGTATTGCAGTTTCACAGACCCTTAAAATCAGCATTCATTTGCATTATTAAAATGCCATTCTGCTGTGCAATGGCCTCATGTGATCATGCTGGAAAGAAAAATCAATGTGCATTGAAATATCATTGAGCGATGGTGCTTGCTCTTGGATGGGTGACATTTCAGAAGCAGAACTGTCGAGGGAGAACAACACATCTATAACAGCCAAGATGTGCACTAACTGCACAAAATAACACTAACTTTAAAAAAACAAACACTAACTTCTGAATTCTGGTAAAATTTTATGGGTTTGAAACACAAATTTGAGTTATCATAAACTAAATGGTAGTCATTTACATATTTTGTATGTTGCTAGTTATGTGTTATAATGGTGATTTTTGTTAAACTGAGTTTATTGTGTTTTACAGTATTTGGCAGACACCTTTAACCAAGGTGACTAAAGTAGATTATTAAAATAAGCAAAACAACCAACTTAGGTTTAAGAAGTTTTAGTTTCTTACCTCAGCCACTAATCCACTGGAATTTTTCAAAATGAATATTATTATTTAAATGAATCGAATCATTTGAATCAAGAACTGGGTTCTGTAAATTCCATATAGAACTAACTCAGTGTAGAAACATGTAAAAATGATCTATCTGATTATTGACAAAGTTGTATTTCTATTCATATTATTAATGGAAATACCTGATAATATTAACCCCGTATATGTATTTATCAGTCAGCATTTGCCAGTACTTGATAAATTTACAATATGTATTTGTTTTAGTTTAAAAAACAATTAATTATTTATTATTAGGATTTAAGACCAGACTCTGTGAACTTCAGAATCATGAATCATGAATGAGTTTGTAATGTGATTCATGACTAAAAAACATCTGGTGCAAGCAGCTTTCCCTGACCACTCTAATCCTCCACAATCTGAACTTTGCATTCCCTGCATTCCAACTCATTACCTGACTTTTGGTGTGCATCAGTTCCTTAAGCTTTCATAGGTACATTTCTCAGTTTCAGGGCAGAGAGCCAATCAGCAGGCCTAGTGCCCACAGGGTATGGGCCATCTGCTAGCCATGCCAGTCCTGCTGCTCTCCACACCATTGCAGAACAAGGCAGAAGCCTATGCAGTCACACCTCATCTCAGAACAACAGTAGAAATCCCTAGGGGTCAACAAGCACCATGCCAGTTTGCTATTTCCATAAGCAGTTTACTCACAATGCCAACAATTGCTGGCTTTAATTTAGATTTCAAAAACACGGACTTTGATGGCTCTTAAATTAAACAATAAAGGTTTATTAAAATACCATTCTGGCAGCAGAAATATATTTTGAGTGTGATAACAAGAATTATTTGTCCAATAGCTAACAACTGGGTCTAGTTTGCATAAAAAATAATAAAATAAATGGTTTACATAAAATAATAATCAAAATTTACACAAATCATTTAGTTGTACATTATTCATCTATATAAAGCTGTTGGACAAACTCCTTTTTTAAAAACATTATTTTAACAATTTTCTCAAATCGGTCTAATTCTTTAGTGTATATGCTTATAAATAGAAATTTTGACCTGACATAAAATTCAAGTTCTTTCCAAAGGTGCTGGAGGTTAGAGCTCTGTACAGATAATCTCACCAAAATCAGCACTTTTAAATGTACTTTGTCAACAGGGATTTTTACTTAAATAAATATTATATTTCATTGACAATTTAACTTACAATTCCAACAAGATTTATGTTACACAAGTAGTAATGTTGCTTTACTGTTAAAGTGACGTAATTGTCTGGGCTTAATCATTCAGGGCTAATTTATAATACCCAAAAGTACATGGAATTACCTTCTGGTAATTTCAGTTAAATCTTTTTTTTCACTATTACTTAATTAACAAGTTTGGTCAATCTATAATTTTTGCACAAAGCACAAACACACACACACACGCACGCACACAGCCCATTGCCTGAGGACAATACTAAACCTGTTTTTATTGCCCTTAAATAATTTCTATCAGCAATATTATGTTAATTCTTAACGCAGGCATTTTACAGGCTGCAGGGGACATGGATCAGTTTACCAGCTCTCTTGGAGTACACATACACAGTATCCATCTCCATCTGTCCCTCCCTCCCTCCCTCCTTCTATTTCTCTCTATCCTCTTTAAGAGGTTCTTCATAACAAGCTGTTGAATTAAAACGTATCTTGTATTTTTGTGGAATGCTATTTTGCTATAAGGATCAAATTTAAGAATACACATTTCAGTACACTTTTTATACACTCTTAATACACATTATTTTTGCTTATTGTTGTGTATCTACTTCATGTTATTCATTTGTGTGATACTAAGCTACAAGAATACATTAAAGTATATCAGAAAATATGCTTACTGCATTGTTAATGAATCGTAATATTTAAAGTTGTTTTTTGTTTCCATTTGCATAATAGAACTGGGTCCATGTGTGCAGTATGACGGCTCGGCCATCCAACAAGCAGCATGAGCAAGCGTGAAATCCGATTGGGTGCCGGAGTGTTAATTGTGTGAACAGTGGATCTTACATCAGTGGCAGTGTAAAATAAAACCTGGTATTAAATAAGAAGTAAAACACTATTTTATTAGAGCTACAGAGTGAGCATTTAATCATTAGCCCGGACAATGTTATTTAATTATGTACATATATGAGCACGGTTAACTCTTTATGATTCACTTCTTTATATTTAGATTTTAAATTCAATAATATTCATTATTGATTATTTGACATTTTATAATGATATCAAGCTTGTTCAGCTATACTGTATTATGTGTATTATGTATGCTTTGTTTTTACCCCTCTTGCAATTTCAGATCCTCAGCTTCTTTCACTGTTTTTGCTCTTATTCCATGATGGTCTTCACTGTAAACAAGAAAATATGCTTTTATTTTCTTTTATGTCTGAAAATATATGTATAGGCATCCCTCTAATCAGTTTTAAAACATATTAGCATAGATACAATGGAGTATAACAAAAATGAAAATCAGAGAGGGCAGAGCTTGAAAGTAAAATGTATTACTTATTTTTTTTATGATCTTCCTTTCAAGTTATAGACAAGTGGTCCCGTTTGTGCTGTAAAAACAGAAAATCACTTAGGGCTGTGTTATTGCAGCACTGAAACAGTAATGGCTCTCTTTTTTCTCAGCACTAGGACACTACTGACTGCCGCTGTTCTTCCTCTATATAATTATATTTTCTACTGCCACACTTATGATTGCATCAAAAAAAAAACACATAAGGGCAGGGGCAGGTGCTTGGGTGGGTGGAAGCACATCTAGCTCCAGATTTTAATTCACACTCATGTAGGGAAGTTGTGATGCATTTCATTAAAACATAATGTTCTTTGATCAAATTCATAGCATATGAAATTGTGTTCTCGCACCATGAGACCACACTGGGACCAAACAAACTAACCAGCTGCATTATTTTTTTCATCCATCTCCTGAATACAGGATTATAAAAACAGCTTCTCATGAAGTGTCAAAGATGTAACGATCCATCTGATTTGTCTTAAAATTCCCACAAACAAACCCACAGTGAATGTAACCATCTTATACAATGCGTGCCAAACAAGTGTTACTATTTCCCTCATTGTCGGTTTCCATATTAGCTGTGAAAGTGATTTCAGTAGCCTGACACATGCAGAAATTGAGACATCGACAGTACAAGGCTTGAATGCAAATACTCTGGGAAAAAAAATGTTATCCAGCCTGCAGCTGCCAATGAATACATGCAATATTCTTTGTACTCATAGCACACTGTGAGTTAAAAATGAGAGAAAAGGCAGTCCTAAGGTTTGGGTGACTATCAGCAAAACCTGAAGTATCGATCACATAGAGAAAAGCACATTCTATTTCCCCCAGTCTTTTCACTAGATGTCAGGTTTATGACCAGTCTGTCAAGGTTGTTACGACAGTGTAAAAGCCTTCTTGCACCTTTAATATGGACATCAGTGACTGTGGACACTAAGCCTGGATGGTGGCACGGCTAAATTTAAACATGGTATCCCACAGTGATTTTCATGTCAAGGATATGTTTTAAATTTATATTTACTGATAAAAACTAAAATAGTGTTGTACAAATTGCTTTATCTTGTTCTATAATGTCTAAAGACATTACATGGGAAATAAACAATTCACGTAGAAAAAAAATACTTTGTACAATCATGATAGTGCTCATGATAGTCTCTTAACAAGGTTTATGAATTGGAAATGAGTGATTAGATAGTTTATATTGAAAAATGAGCATTGACCCACCACAAGCTTAATAAGAATAAAGACATTGAGGAAGATGGGCACTAATGGTCCCTTCCTGTAAGCTTATGTGGTCTTTAGCTGAGCAGTAGAGGTTCCTACATAATTAACAACACCATTTTACATTTGACAAATGATGTGTTAGCTAAATCCACAGACCATGTTAAGCAGATAGGAACAAGATCTTTTTTAATGATTATTTTTTCTTCTCTAGTTTCATAGAAGTGTCCTCCACTTACACATAACCATGTAGATTGTTCAAAAATCACATTCAAAGCTTTTTCGAGATCTACAGTGTGCAACCAGCTGGGTTATTATAAAATATCTGTCTGCAAGGAGCAAAATTCACACAATGTATGTATGCTCATGCTTCTATGTGTTTAAAAGGCACACCCGCTTGGCTTGACTAATGAGGTGGACTGAGCCGGGGTGTGGGGGGGTTGACCATGTCTTTGTTAGACTGCACATACTGATGGCCCCTCACTGTGCTCTATACTCCCAGGGGAGGCCTCTGAAACCTGTTAATTGAATCAAGTGCACATGGTGCCTTCCCCAGCTCAGTGCCTCAGAAGCTACCAGAGCCGAGCTTTGATGCTTTTGTTTGGCTCAGCACCACGGACAGCGCCCAGAGACTTTTCTCCTGCAACTGGTTGCTGCTGCTGGAATGGAGAAGCATTCGGGATTTGTGTAATGCGATAGGAGTGTGCTGAGAGCTGTTGATAAAGCTCTCGATCATGCCTTTGTTTGCTCATGTGGTGAAGGATTAATGTAGAACACGAACATGTACAGCATAATAATCCCCATATGCATGTGTTGCTACTGCTAGTTGATGGGAGAACATGTGGGAATAAGGATGAGACTGTGATAAATGATTCTGTACCATGACCATTTGTTTTTGACGAGGTTTTTTGGTGAAGAAGGTCAATCACGTGTCTGGGGAGAAGATCTCAGGTGGGAACAAATGACAGAATGTCAAACAGGTCTAAAGTGCATATGTGTCTGTGCATAGTTTATGCCATGGCCCTAAGCTGCTTTATTGCCACAATGACTAAAAAGTCACAACAAAGCATATCAGTTTGCAACATATAATGATTCTTTCTGAGTTGTGTTGATGTTCTACGTTTGAAATTGTTTATATAATCAGATAATGGTGTGTTTCTGTGTTGAGTTGCATATAAAATACTGTAAATAATCATTTTCTTTAATAATGTTTTACATTGTAATGCTCTCACTTCATAGCAAAAATGTTTTCAATTTCTTTTTTGTGTGGAATTTACATGTTCTCCTTGTGTTTGCATACGATTGTTACCGGAGTGTTTAGTGCCTAGAATGGAATAATTCATATATTTATGAATAAATATTAGCAGAAACTGGATCTATGATTTGTTCAAACCACTCACTTTATAAGTTGTGGCTATAACAGAATGGGATTAAGGTGTTTTATTTAGCCCCATTGCAACAAGTGTATAACCTCAAGCCTGCAAACAGGCATTCTGGACAACTGTATGCTTCTAACTTTATGGGAACATTTAAGAGAAAGCTTTCTGAGGGTGTTTTTAAGGCTGTCCAGAAAAACCTGTATATAGATACATGCACATCCACATACACTTATATATGTCAAATATAATACATATAATTTAAACAAGTGTCTCAAAACATTATGTGTGAATATGTGTGTGCTGTGTGTGCTGTGTGTGCTGTGTGTGTGTTGTGTGTGGGTGGGTGGGTGGGTGGGTGGTTTGGAAGTGATGAACATTCTGACCTCTTTTGTCATTGATATATTTAAATATATGCAACATTAGCAAACAGTTAGGTAGAATGAACGAGCAAATGAGACTAAATTATAATGATGTTGTTATGTACAACAGCTGGATTAGTCTTTCTGATCTACATTGATTTTAATTGCATTACACTGGAGTCTGGAATCCCATTACCAACTCTAAACCTTCCATTTAAACATGACATAGGAAATGCAGCGGTTGATGGAACCTGGGTTCTTGTCTGGAAGCCTGTGCAGCCTCGGTTCTTCCGGTAGTAATTCTTTGCTCAACACTGAGTGTCAATTAAAGCAGCATGCTCCAGCTCTGAAAGCTTTTTATTTCAAGGTCATACAGTGTACTATTCCCTGCCTGGTCTCTTCCTGTAGGAGTCTTGCCAGAGTCGATAGCAAAGATTAAACAGACTGTGCAATGGTTGTAATGTGGTTCCTGCACAGATTGATAGGGTATGTGTATGTTTTGTAAATTTAGATTTTTCTTAACCGCAAATAGTAAGTTAAACTTAATTATTCATATTTTAAAAGATGAAATGAATGTAGGTGCAGCCCTTGTAATACTTCCTGGTTCTAAGTCTCCAGTCAAAAAGTCATACATAAATGTTTCATATCTTTATTTGAATCTCTCCTATTCGCATTTTCTTTCCTGCAACCTGCTGTGAATCACCATCCATCCCATCACCCCCCCCCCCCCCCCCCCCCCCCCCCCCCCCCCCCCATACAAACGCCCTCTCTGATTCTCTCCTCCCACTCTGTAGCCTTTCTTGTGCACTTTCACAAAACCACACCCTGTCGCAAGCCCTTCCCTTTTAGTTCATTGCTCAAACATATAAACCCTGAACTGCAAAAATAGTAAACTGGAACGTCTTAGAAAAGGTAAAATGCAATGGTTTCCTGACACCAATCTTTTACCTACTTCATCTGCCTTCATATATTTGAATCCTGTTTTTAAAATAGATTATTCTCAAAAGGATTGAACATTCGATGTTTGGCATTAACTCTCTATTGATTGGGTACACAGTGGCTGTCAAATGCTACAACTTTGAGGCTAGTCAATATTCACACAGAGAAGACATTTTAAATTCATCAAGTCTCCTTATATAGTATTGATTTTCTTCAGATTGAATGCCTTGAAAGGAATTTTTCCAACTATTTTCCCCTGCAGTCTGAAACAGTGGCAGCTCTGTGTAGACAGAAGATGGACTTAAATATTTCTTTAAAAGCAATATTAATGTATCCTGCCTAGACTCAGATATAAAGCAACTTAAAACTAGCTAATTCACTAAATAACTAAATTAATTTACTCAAAATAAAAAATATGCAACTCTGAAAAATGTTTTCAAATTATTTAAGCGCTCTAACTCTTACTTTATTTTAACGTAATGCTATTAGGTTCCTTACAAATTAAAAATAAATTCTCTAAGCTTTGTAATAAATATTTCATGTTTTTTTTTTAATGGGAGACGTGATATTCTCAGGAGTGCTCTGAGGTTTATATGTAGAATAATGCATCTCAATCAGGACTATCTAAGAATTGTCTTTTTATACATCTATATTCATATACAGGTGAGTGGAGCAAATCAAACCTCATCTTGTAAATATTAATGATATAGGTTATGATTATATGGATTAGAAGTGCAGGTATGGAAGCTTCTGCTGACTGTCCCACTGTCCCATTGGCTGAAGAGCACAGAGGGTTAGGCAGCTGTACAATTCCACAGTGACATCTAGTGGTAGGAATAAATATGAATGAAAACGGCTTTTATCTATTTAAATGATCTGCACATCCAGGAATCCAGGAATATAGAGCACAGGAATTTGGAAAAATATGTTTTGGGAATCATTCTAATGCCAAGCAGCATTTTCAGTAGCAGTCAGCAAAATAAAAATGGATAAAAATAAAAGCAAAATTCCACAGGCCATGAAGAATTCAGATCTCAATGTGTGTGTGTGTGTGTGTGTGTGTGTGTGTGTGTTCGCTTGTTAGGTGTTTGTTGTGGGTGTGTTTGTGTGAGTGCCCTGATGTGACAGGGACATTTGATTTATAAGATATTTTTATTGAAATATTTATCTTCCTACATACACGGAGCTTAAGCCTTCTAGTTTCAGTACACCAATACTAGTCAGTTAAAGTAACCTTAGTAATATGCAGACTCTGTGTGTGTGTGTGTGTGTGTGTGTGGTGTGTGTGTGTAGGAGGTGTCTTGCATTGGGAGCGTGGGAGGATGCTGGAGGTGGGAAGCAAGGTTAAAACTATAGTGCTGTTTGAATAGGATGAACAGTAAGGTGCTCAAGGCGAGTCTATGGTAAGAATCCATGTGTGCTTTTTTAGTGAGTCTGCTGGCTCATCCCCTGTGATGTGCACTGCATATTATGTTTATCATGCAAAAATAACATTGAAATGAAAAATTAAATCAAATGAAAAAAATAATTTATACCAAAGTATATATTTTCTATTACATAGTATTTTAATTGTGGTTTACTGTCAATTTCAGTGAGACTTTTTAAAATGCCTGCCACTGACTGCTGTTCCCAACCGTGAAGGTTAAATTGAGCTCCTGTGTCTTTCTGATAACATTTTCTCATGATGCACAGAGTAAGGTGAGAGACCGCTTTGAAGCAGTGTCCTATTCATTTACAAAAGCTGTACAGTGAAGGGATGTGAAAGAAAGGGAGACAGGTGGGAGTGGTGGATAGTGAGATGTTTAACAGAGACCCCTCTGTGTCCATTCTTTTTCTCATTCCCAGAACACACAATAACTTCTTTTCAATGAAGTTAATCTGTGAAATTTTCCCCTTTGCCACCTCCACCTTCTTAACACACTCTTAGCAGGAATAAATCTTACATGGACAAAATAAATGTCAATGATTATATAGCCTTTCTAAAAATTACACTTTTAATACATTCAGAAAATCTTAAATGCTTTTGCAAACAACACTGATGATGAGTCTTTAAATTATTTTTTATGAGAAGACATATAGTCAAAGAGCTGTCCGCAGGACCTTCGTTCCAGAGAACCATCAAGATATAAAGACAGTTTGCTTTCCATGTGTTTATTATAAAAAGCTTAATTAATATAATTGTATTGTTTTTAATTATGTGGGTGCGCGAGTCAATTATTTTGGGGTTTTTATTAGCATCTGGTAAAAAATTCATTTTGGAACAATTAACAATTTCTCTCCTACAAATAAAAAATTTCCCTATCAATATATTTGGGACATTAAATGGTTAGAGATTTAAACAGTTGGAAACAAAATAATGTTTATAATATGTTACATGAGATATTTTGGTTTGGGCTAAACACCACAGCTAATATTATAACCAGCTATAGAGCTTATTTTTTTCTGTAATGTTGCCAAATTTCATATATTCTTTAATTTTAGTGTAAAATCAACATTTAAACTATTCATTTAAATATTATATATTTTAAAGCTTTGGCTTTTGTGCATGTAAAACAGCAACATTTCAGCTAAGCCTGTCACTGTAAATGTCATACTCTGTGTTTTCTATCATGGAGTGTTTGTACTGCACTTTTAAAAAGGTCATGGAAGCCCTGTGGGGGTAGCTGAAAGCAACAGATGTGTAAAAAATTGTAATTATGATGGTAAACACTGAGTGTACAGTTTAGGATACTTTTACATTTTATGGTGTAAGAGTAAAAATATTACCTAAACATTAGGTTATAAAAGTTATATTCTGTATAAAAAAAAAGGTCTTAAGGTAAAGTTTGCATAGCTGTAATACAAGGAGAACACAAAAAAAGAGGTACAAATAAAGATAATTTCAATAGCATCTACACAAATGAACACGGTGGTCTCAAAATGAGGTGAGTTCATTTAAATTTCTGGCATTTTTCCATCTTGGCAACGGAAAATACAGATGCGCCACTGACTCAAAACCTATAGGCAGACATCAACATTCAGATGTTCTTTGCTATTTTGGCAGTGAACAGTCAACACAGATGTGTCCTACACCACTGAACCTGAATAGCAACTGATTGTTATTAAATATTACTATTATTTGGACAAAGAATGCATATACATAGTCCACACTATACTGTTTGAACTAAAATAGAATACCAACCGAATTAGCACATTGAGTCCAGGTAGCTGAATTGAAATAGCAATCTGCTAAATCAGACCGCATCTGGCCTTAAAATGAAATAGCAGGTGACACATCGATTGGTTTATTGCTATTCATGCCCAAAACACACCCATGAATAATTAAGAGAATCAGTACATGCCTTTTGGGGTTTTCATTCCATCCAAGGAAATTACTAATTTGTATCATTTGGTATTATTAGGGCAGTGCCCTGCATTCACTCACCTATCACCGATTTGTCCATTTTATCAGCATCACTGTCCATTTAGATATACTTTGTCCCTCTGCATTTTGTTAGTCAGCAGATTTTTATAAAACATTTATATATAATTATGATATCACAGTTAAAATACAAAAAATATCAATCTTTGTGTATTTTTATACAGTAAGATTTCTAATGTAAGCTTGAAATAATATTTTTAGAGTTAATTCAGTGGCTGAAAATGTCTTAGTTAAGAAGCTTGATTGCATCCCTTAGGGCAGCTGCTGTCCTTGACACACGTATTGTTCACCCATTCCGAAATGTCCGACCTTGGTAACAGACAGATGCACACACAATAAATAAACTGATATATCTTTAGATTTACAGATTTTTTTGTTTATACCAGAATGTTTTTGGTTAATCTGTTGGTCTGTAACATAACATACAATTATTAAAATAAAATTATTAATTTTGTGTTTTGTTGAAATTCAGTAAAAAAAAAATAGTAAATGATTGCCAGCAGATTTTGCCCAAAGTTGCAAATAACACAAAGTCTGTCATGTAACTTCACATCTAGTTACAGGATCGACAGGCCTTTTCAAATATTGATGCATTCAAAATCTGCATTTGACAGTTCAGTCCTGATAAAAAATAAATGTTACAATTTACAGAACAGGTTTAAAGAAATGTCCTGATAAGCACTTAGGTTTTCTTGTACTTCGTTTTCAATGTCTCAGCTTTCTCTGTTGCTTTACAATTTTTTGAATCTTTAAATATTTTTCAACTGAACGTAGACATCCAGACAAGATAAATTCTAAATGATAACATTTGGCAAATGTCACTACAGATTTTTTTTTCTGAATATATGATAGATAAATATAAGTGCCAAGAAAGAAAAAAAATGACTTGAGGGCAAAGAGGGCAGAAAACCAAACCTAAGAGCAGCAGAGAAGGGGTCTCACGGGGCATAGCCCTGTTCTGACAGGCTAATTGAGCTCAATGTGAAGGCAGACTCAAGCCTGTCAGTCCTGTGGAAGCCCATTTGCTGCATTTAGCAGGCTGTGTCCTGAATACTGATGCACAGATGAGAGCAACCCGAATCTCTGAACACTGAGCTCGCTGAGCACAGCAATCAGCTAGCTGTCTCGTGCCATATGAACAGCATCTGACCGATTCTCTCTCACCTTTTATTGTTTTTATCTGTAATTGAGAAATCCAACATGGATGATATTGTTGCTTTAACCAATCATAATTTAGGGTGTTGGCTACTGATATGTGTGTATGTATATGCACAAAGCACAGTACATTTAAGTACAAGCACAATTCTGAACTGTGTAAGGAAAGTAGAGGAAAATTATGAAGATATGGGGAGGGCTTTTTGTATGTGTGTGCATCTGTAGGATGCTGGTAGTCTTCCATTATCAAAAGCAATAGCCTTTGTCTTATTAGTTCAATTTTCAATTGATTTGGTTTACTGGATCACGTCTGTGGTTGATCAATTTTTTTCCATTGTTTATTTGAGAAAGACATTGATGCTAGAAGTTTATGTACTTGAAATGTGTCAACCTTTGCTGTTCTAAAGTTGTGATTGGCTATTTTGTCACTGGGGTCCGCAGGGTATTGTTCTGCACTGTCGCTATGCAACTTAACAGTCAGTTGGTGACAAAATGGTCACATGGTTTTAATTAAAGCGGTGTAATTGGTGTAACTGATGTATGCCTAAAGAAACCTAATGCACTGATCAGTGTTTTTAATCAAACTGAGGACAAACATTCACTTTTATATGAATACATATATATAAATGTATATATAATATATATAAATATATATTAAAAAATATATATATATTATCATATATCATAGAAAATAAACACGTTAGAGATACAATAAATAGAGTTAATTTTTATTGTTTAATTCTTTGATATTTATATTATTTTGCAAAGGGTTTGTGACAAAGAAGCATGTATCTGCAGAGTAAGATGGAAAAATAATACCAGTCCTAAATCCTTATATACCTCTTAAGACATAAACTTGCACTTTAAACAGAATGTTCGGATCACACTGCACTGATTCACCTATTGTTTAAAATGCTGTGCACTCAGCTCCCAAACATCACATTTTCATGTTTCAACATTATATATTAATCAGATAACACAGATTGACAAAACTATTAATGACTTCTAGTCCTGATGATTAAATTTCTAAGTATTACAAGTGTGGGCTTTAATGTGCAGTTCATACAGACAGCTGAACTGAGTATTGATTGGTGTCATGGGGTGGAACATCATGTATTCTGAAACTAACATTCGTCTTGCTGTTTTAGCAGACAGACTGAGGATAAGGAACAAGCCTCTCACTGTGTGGTCATGAACCCCCTCATCAGTCTACCGCACACAAACTACTAATTATCAGATCATGGAGAAGCCATGTCAATACAGTAGAACACAAAGAATTTAAAATAAAACTGCTAAATAAAATGAGGTTTTACTTAATAAAAAAAAACTATTTAGCAATATAAAATATTACAAATATTATTATTATTATTATTTTATCAACCTATTTTTTATTGTGCTCACAGTGAATGGTATATATATGGGATATATATATATATATATATATATATATATATATATATATATATATATATATATATATATATATAGCATTTTTAGTTGCTAAGCAAGTCCTGTGTTGTGGAGACAAGCTCAAACAGTTAGTGTGCATGGGCTTGGTTTTAAAGGACTCTTTCATTCTCTCTGTCCTTTTCTTTCACTAGAGAATAATTAACATCTAAGATTCAAAAGCTCTAAACAATATGCAGACCCCAAGAGATAAGCCACAGGTGCTTCCTCCAACTAAACAGGTGAGCTCCCAAGACTTAAAACCAGCACTATATGCTGCAGAAAAGGATCTTAATGTGGTTACAAACTGTCTAATCCTTAGAGACATTTTAACAGATGGGTCATTTAAGTTTCTGTTCATTGTATTATAAATGATGTTAATAAGCCCTGGCAAGAAAGCTTTATATTTAGTTTTATATATATATATATATATATATATATATATATATATATATATATATATATATATATATATATATATATATATATATAAAATGATATTCATAACAGATACAGTGTACAATTGTGTGTACAGAGAGATTTTATTGTACATTTGATTTTAATTAACTTTAACTTTCATGCCGATAACAATGTGTCATTGTTAGAAAACTAATTCATTTAAATTTTAAGTTATGATCAGCAAATATCAAGAGTAGAGGCTTTAATAAACTATATGAAGTAAAATATTGTGAACTGGTAATAAGATAAACTCGTGGCTGTCACTTGCTGTAAATTGCTGTCAGGATCTTTAATTTAAAATGTTCAAACTACTACACTTAGATGAAATATATCTGGCTAAAATTGTTTTGAAAATACTTTAGTATTAAAAGACAATAAAGTGTGTTGTGTGTTTTTTAACAGTTACTAAAGAATGACTTTGACCTGCCAGGCTACGATGCACTTACTCACATCCTGCATGAATACCAGAAATTTCCAAAACTGCCCAAAGCTCCTCAGCTCAGTGAAGGAGAACCAAAAGTAAAAAACAAGAGGAAGAACTCATTAGAGCTAAACAAAACATTTGAAATTCACACTCCCAACAAAAGGTGAAAAGATTCTGTTTAATTGTTTAAGCTATATGACCAGAAACTCACATTCTTATCTTTTGTGACTATTATCAAGAATGTTTAGATTTTGAACTGTATTTCTATAAATTTTTATAACTTTTCTTTTGGTCTAATGTTTTAGTATTTAAATTGTAGTGTTTAACCTTATATCTGTTACACATCTTCTAGTTTGCAAGAGTCCAATGACCAGAAGGATGACCCACATGTTGATGAGATCACTGAACACCAAACAAAAGTAAGTTAATATTGATAACATTATGTATGTATTCTCATCTCAAGATATCCATCCCAGATTACTGATACTGCTGATACTGTACTTCAATTTGAATTATTCTCAAATCTCCCTGCCAAGTTCCCTTTGGAGCTACCATCATACTGATAAAAAGTGCAGAATGTTCTGCTCATAATTTAGGACTTATCTTTATTATAACAGTATGTGATGCAAAGTTTTAACAGTGGCAGAAGTGAAATAATTTCACCAGTCATTAATAGTGTGTGTGTGTGTGAGAGAGAGAAAGAGGGTGACATAGGGAGAGGTTTATAGGCACTTTCTACTTCCTAAACATTGTAAATGGGACACTCTCTATACTTATACGTAGTCATCTTTTATTTGAACTCAATTGCTTCAGCTTCCAGGACTCCACATTAGACCCCTCCCCACACTTCTATGATTCCCTAGTCTACCATCTCATCACAAGTCATAATTCTCACCTTGTGTGTGCGCCCTTTCAATTAGTCGCTCCATTTCATCCCAAGGACTCAGGGGAGCTGTCTTCACACTGGCCCAGATTGGAATTTCTTAATCGGGTGTGTTTTGCCCTCCCATTCCTGGATTCTTCTAAACATTCGCCAATCCTCCCTTTGTACAGGAAATGGTTTGTTCAAATGGTGAACTGGAAGTGAGACATGAAACAGCATAAAATTACTATAAAAACCACAAGGTAAACAAAGAGTTTATATAAATGGTGTCCACTACAGCCTTAATATAAAGGCAAAAGGGTGAGCTGGGGCTTACCAGGATAGGACAAGTGGAGCACCTTACAGTTGGTCAGAAGCAAAAATCTATTTATTATTTATTATTAATAATATTTCAAAATGTTTAAATAAAAATGCCAATATAAATTACCTTACACTGTTTATCAGTCTATCTCAAAATATCATAAAAGCCTTTTATTTTATTTCCACTCAAGAACTAAGGGGAATGGAAAAGTCTGACCACAGAGTCTCACCACTGTCTCATCTCACCAGAGAAAATGATTCCATTAGATTCAGGACTTACATTTGTGGTTAGATGACAATAAAAGCTTTTTTCTGCCTATGAAATATTTTTTTGGGATGGATATGACAGCTGATGGAAGTTTTGGAGATTTGGTGACAATTTTCAGGTTTCTATGGCTTTTCTATGTCTAACTCCTTATTAATAATTTGATATACCATTCCCACATGGGTTCTTGCTCAGACAATGGGTTCAATACGTACACCTGTGTAATGAATGAATCATAGATTAATAAACTAATAATCTAATTAATATATATATATATATATATATAATAAATGCTCAAACTTACATTTTTCTTAATGGGGAGGGGGTTATTTAACAATATACACGTGTTTAAAATAAAGCAAAATATAGTATATTTTATTAATGAAGCCATGCTACAGCACTCAACATGTGATATATTAGAGCTTTGAGGACACCTAGTGATTTAAACATAGAACTGCCAACACTTTGTCACAATGGAAATTCTTTAAAAAGTATAATTATAATTCCAAATAATAATACATCACTGAACAGCTCACTTCTTTGGTCATGCATATTTGCAGTTAAAACAAACATTTGCACTCCATGTATTTCATGTTTCATATATTCATATACGTTCTATTAAAATTTGTGTGAAAATCTTGACATGACAGAAAAAACTGTTATGTTCTACTTTATATGTGCTGGTTGTAGAGCAGTCAATTTACCCATGGAATATTTCACTTTGCCAATTTGATTAGTTTATTCTGTAAATAATAGTCCCTTTGTATTTATTCAGGAGCTGGAGAACTACCGTAGTGCTATGTGTAAAATGGCAGAGGACATCCTCGAGCTCCGCTCTCAAATATCAAACCTAGAGGGAGAGAACAGCCATTTGCGCAGTGAGCTCTCTATGCAACAGGATCTGGGACGCACACTCCTGGAGGACACGGATATTGATGTCATGACCAAGGCTGAGATTGCAGACAAAATTGGTATAACGTTTCAATATCATCATTTTATTATTATGATTATTAGAGTCATGGTATCAACCTTTAATCGTCCAACATATTTGTACTTAAATCCACAACCATGTAGTATTGACCCTGGTAAGCTGCATCACAAGTATCTAATGTACTGTGTGACCTTTGATATTCTATTACTACCAAAACAAAACTATTTCTTAAACTACCTCTATTCACAGTATAACTATATTCTATAATTTATTAATTATATAATTATATTTAGTTATAACAATTATTATCTTTATTTTAGACAGATTATTATATGAGCCACAGTCCTCAGAATCACATAAGGTGACCATGCTTTAACGGAAAAGCTTTTTTTCCATTAGAAAAACATTGTTAGAACCTATAGGTAGCATATTTCAGAAGAAATTAAATAAGCTTTTTGCTAATCCGTGCACCTGTCTTGCCTGCTGTGGACTGTGCAGTAGTATGATAAGAATGCTCATTTAACACAGAGAGTCTGATAAGCAGTCAACACCTTATCTTATGAAGGACACAAACACACACACACACACACACACACACACACACACACACACACACACACACACACACACACACACACACACACACACACACACACACACACACACACACACACACACACACACACACACACACACACAAGGTTTTTTCTAGTAATAAAGCAAGACTTCCAGTGCTTTTTGGATCTTCAAAAGCAACTTAGTATTTAACTCAGACTTGGTAGAGATGTCATTTGCGACTTTTTAGGTATTTTTTGCTGAGGTGGATCCAGGCTGGTGTTGGAATGTTAGTCTTAATATTCTTTTTTACATTTTATGATGTGTAAAAACCTTTATCAGTCAACTGTTCAGCATGTGTTCTTATTACTTATATAATGTATACATAATTAGTCTTTTAGTTTTCTTGCCAAAAACAAAAAAAAAATAAATCCATTATCAATATATGTGAAAGGTTTTTTTTCCTTTACATTTTTAACAAATAAAGTGATACACAAGTTTATATGAAAGTCAATGTACAAAAATATATAGTAATTTTTAGTGACTTATTTACAAAAGGCCTTGTGCTCAGATCATAGCTAATGCTACAACCTAACTTCTGAAAGGTACAACCTGACAACAACATCTTTTTAACATTACATTTACATTTAGTCATTTTAACTGCATCTCATTTTAACTGCATCTCTTCCAGCGTAAGCTGCATTTTTAGTTGCTATAGAGACATATATAGTTGCATATATAGATAAAATATATGGATAAATGTGGACATTTGATAATTACATGCATAATACCCACATATTAACAAATTATGTATCATTCATTACAGGCTGCATTCACTTATGTTTAGAGTGTTATTTTCAGGCTACATCTATCCTCAGTCTTAAATCAAGGCTGAACGCTTTATTCTGTCTTTCACAGCCTATTATGTTTTGTTGCAGTTTCTTTAAAGTGCAAGGTGGCTATTGAGAGCAGTAAGTCAGCAGATCAAAGAGATAAGATTCAGCAGCTTCAAAATGAGCTCATCAGGGTGAGTTACAGCATTAAGACGGGACTTACTTTACCTTATCAACAAGCTTGTGGGTCTTGCCAATTCACAGGAATAGCTTTCAGCAGCATTACACTGATAATCCATTATTATTTATTGACTGCCTGCCATGCCTCTTATAGAGACTGAAATGTAGGCAATGCTTAGTCTGAATAATACATCAATGGGCTCTACCCAAGGCCTTCAATTGAACAAGGCCATTTGGTTTTATGTTTTTATACTACTTTCTGACATTTGCTTTTTTGAACTCCATTAACTGCTCTTGTCTGAAGGGTCCTTTGTTATGTACAGAAGAATGACAACGAGAAGGAGCTTGTGCGAATGCAGTGGCAACACAAACAGCAGAAGGCTGCAATTCAGCGATATCAAGCACAAGTAAAAAAAATTGCTTGCCTGGAGGCTACAGTACAGCACCAAGAAAAGGTGCAAACCTTTTACCAAAAAATCTGTTTGTCTATTCTTCTGGCATTAATTAAAGTAAAATGATTGCTTTGTGGTTTTACAGTAACAAATTGTTTTTAAAAATGTACTTAAATCATACATATGATATTAAAACATATACAAGTTAGTCAAATTTACTAAATATATCCCAAAGCCTAAAATGTGTAAAACATACTATGTGGTGCACACCAGATACGAAGTGGTGAGCATGAGATATCTTGTCATGCTCACAAAATAATAACTTGTGAGCAAGACATAAAAAACTTGTGCACCACTAATTATGTAGTGAGCATTAAATTTATCTCTCTTTAAGTTTTAATTGAATAGCAACATATACTTTCATTCATTATTGGGCTAGTCTGGCCTGATAGACACTGACTCAAACACCACAGCAGGTGTTTTGTTTTAAATCAATCGTCAAATCTGTCTTCAAAAAATACATAAAGAAATTTCAAAACTGAAAAAAAACCTTGTTTCATCTATGAAAAGACATATTCTTAGAATCTGTTCAAACAACCAAGTGCTATTTATTTTAGGTTATTGAACGAATGGAGAAAATGCTTATTACAAATATTGAAGAGAAAAATAGAGACAAGATAAAGAAAAAGAAGATCACTTTAAATGAAAAAGGTATTTTCACCTCTACATTAAAATTCTTCTAAAATATATTTCAGAAGCCCTAGTGTGCTTGTGATGGTCTGTACTTCATATAAAAGCTAAATGCATTTTACATTATTGATTAAGGATCAGACTACTGCTAATATGTCCATCTCTTGAAGAAGAACTAGTAATTGCAATGTGGTATTTCCTGTCTTAAATATTCCAGTGGGGAGAAAATAAAGCTGATAAAGCAATATGTCTGTGTAGAAGCAGAGAAGGACAGGATGAAAGAAATGGAGTCTGTGCTGGCTGCTGAAAACTCTCGCCTTAGAGAAGAGCTTGAGAGTCTTCGCCATCAGGCTTCAGCTGTTATCATACAACAACCTGCACAGGTGGCTTTAATTAGTTATATTAAATTAATAAATTGATTAATTAAAACCTTTGGTGTTAAGATGAGTTAAATGCAAAAATTTTCCTAGTAATAAATGCCCTCCACAAATGTTAAAAAATGGTTGTAAAATATTGTTTATTATAAATTTTCTTAAGCTTTCATTTAAAATGAGTTAAATCTAAACAGAAATACAAGTATTAGAACATGTCAGGTTAATTTAGTCTCATTGGTATTGGTGTATAAATTTAATCACCCAGCCATGTGATACTAGCAAACATGGTGGTAATATTTTAAGAAGACTGTAATATACTGTATAAGTATCTGTGTCTAGACCTAACTATTATTTGTACCAATTATTGCAAAAGTTAAACTGATTAAGGTATGATTTGCTTTTTGTTTATGGTGGTTTGTTTAGATGCAGGTGTCCGATCGTGATAGGCTTAAACTACTACAGCAACTAGAAAGAGCTGAGGCCTGCAGCCGTGTACTAGGTAGACAGGTCTGTTTTTCACTTTGTATCTCAGTTATATAAGTGTATTAGTCAACTATTAGTTACATTTACTTGAATAAGACACCAAATCATTTCTGTTTTAGCTGGAGGAGAATGCCAGGCAGTGGGGAAAAGAAAAGCAGGAAATGCTGACCAGGCTTAATGAATACCACCATGGATTTGCTTACACAACAACCATTACTCTCCATGACTTTCCATTGGTCAGTGAACATCCTAAACCACACCATGATGTGCAAAACGTTGGAGCACATTAGCACCTAAATTGACAACAGTCTGACATCGGTCATTCATCATATTGCAATTAAAAGATATTCAATTAAATTACAGTTTACAGTCAATTAATTTTACAGTAAATGCACATTAAATTCTTTATTCTAAACTTATTTTTATATTTTAGTTGTATTAAACAGTATGGTCTATGATCTAGTCACAATGTTTTTAGGATTTAGGTCAATGTGGAATAAGATAATACTGCAAATATGACTGCTTTGAAATGCACTTAAATTCATTCATGTTGGCATCCGTTAATTCAGTTCTCAGCTATCTGGACAATTGTTTAAAGGAACTCATAGTTATTGCGTTTTTGCACTTGATCTGAAGACAAATAACATAATTCAACTGACAATCTATTACAATTCATTTTCAAAAAGAAAAAATATGTTTTTTGGACAGTTAGTTTAAACATCACACTGATTAACAAAAAATGTGCCAAATAACATTTACTTAAATTCTGGATAAAGGCTTTATAGTTAATAAAATGGGTTTTTCTGGAACCAAAATTAGCTCAAATTTACTTTTTATTTCCTGCTGTCTCTGTTTCTCAATCCTGAAGTTCTCCAGCATCTGTGAAAATAGGTCTAATTAGTCATATCAGTTGTTAAGTCGGTGAAATCAGACAACCTTGGGAAGATTTGTGGTATATTTGGAAAATGTAAGAATATTCACATGGATTAAGAAGAGCTGCATCTCGGTCTCGGCAATCCTCCGTCCAAGGCACTGACGGGGACCAAAACCAAAACCCAGACTCCTAAAGTAGTGACTTTGGTTCCTTAGCCAGCGAGAGGGCAGATACTGCTCTGGATTTGGAAAGACATGGTGGTCTCGACCCATTGCATAAAGCCCCAACTGCACCAGTGTCTAAATGACATGCAGACAATAGCTCTTATTAAAGCAGGTAAGATAACTCAGCTGTTTAAATTACAGTAATGCTGACTTACCCCCGATGGAATATGATAATTCTGAATCACGATATCTTGAGTGATGTACCTCTGCAAGCTTACTGCAACAGGGTGAAGTCTAAAAAGAAAGATTATAGTCAGCAAAATCAGATTTATTTATGTTTTAGGAGTGCCACAGGAATGTGCATGTACTGTAGGGTATCTAAAATCTATCACACAATAAGTATTATAGTGTTTTTAAACAATAAGAAATTACTTGCTCAACAAATGTTTTTTCTCAAACCTGAGGGTTTCTTTCAGAGCTCCTTTAAGCAAGGGTACCAATTTTAGCATCTTCATCGTGTCTCCTTGTGAGGCAGCACGAGCAGCATTGATCTCTGCCCTTAGCTCCTCCTGGAGGTCAGGGTGCCGAGCCAGCTCGTAAAGAGTCCATTGCAGAGTGATGGAGGTCTAAATAATGAAATCGGATTAGTGCATAGAAGCATAAAAAACACTAACATTTAAAGCCTGGAATAGAAAATAAGCAAAATCTCAAAGTTGCAAATAAAACAAAAGGTTAAACTTGATTTTTTATTTAACTTACAGTATCTACTCCTCCAGCCATCAACTCAGTCACACTAGCCTTGATCTCCTCAATAGACAGTCGGTCAAGCATGAGTAGGCTGGCCAGCACACCAGGGTATTTACCCTGTGCACCAGGGTCCTTCCTTAGCTGCCTATAGATACTCTGTATACAGTGGTCCGCTATTAAGCACACAAGAACAAGATGTTTTAGACATCAATTACATCCGTAAACCTTCTGTCCGTTCCCCTTGCTCTCAGATTAGTAATAAAAGCATGGGATTGGTTCTTTATAATCTTCTGGGATTCAATTCATACTACAATATAATAACCAAAAGAACATTACAGTTTCTGATGCACAAAAACAAACACATTTTATAACTATACTGCAAAGTATAAGTATGGTACATATTAAAATCTGAATATCATTTCTATTTAAATTTGTTTAATATCCCTTTTTAAGTCATTTGTTAAGTGGCATTTAAAATTTTAAAGCAGTGATCATTTTATAACAAGAACATTGCAACTGGAAGCAAATGTTTGCTGATTAAGCACTTTTACTGCCAAATTGCTACTGCTGGGCTCTTGAGTAATGTTCCTAAAGCTGACTACTACATATCAAAGACTCCACTTACCCTGATTAAAAATGCCATCCCAGGCATCCACGTGATCCTTCCAGACTTTGATTCCCAGCCTCCGCAGCAAGGCAGGGGGAATATACAGCATGGGGCAGGTGGTTTTAAACATAACTGTGATGCAGTCAATGAAGTGTTGAGAGTCTGGATCTATGTAGTCCAACATTAGCCCCAGACGTTCCCCATAAAGTACTGCACTCACAGCTATACAGCAAAAAAACAGCAACACAACACTTTACCTCTTCTGATTATAGCATGTGACATATTTATGCATATAGACTGTAAACCTGTAACTCCTAACTAGTAGTGAAGAATATTGTTTAATCACTTCCCACATAGAAAAATTATAAATAAATTTAATAGGAGTGTTCATAACTCCCAGAAAAGCATATTGTTTCATTCATGTTTCAATATTAGGACCAAAATAAGCAACCTATTAAAAGCATGCTGTATCCAAGTATAAAAGCAAATACAAAACAGAGTGTAGTGTGTAGTGTAGTGTAGTGTGTCAAACCTTACATTCGAGGGCATATTTGAAGAGTTCATGGGACAGATCTGTGGTCCATTTGCCCTGGCCACTTCTTTCAATTTTTTTATGAACACGGGCAACAAAGTCTTGGCCCACCTCATCAAGTAGTGGGACAAAATTCTCCTGCACCTTTGGTGAGATGACCTCCCGGTTCAGAATGACCCTGTTAGATCGCCAGTCCTCACCATCTCTGAATAGGCAAAACATTAGGCTAAAATTCATGCTTAAATATAAATAGAATAAATGTTTTTAGACAAGAATGAGTGTAATCATACTTAAGCAAAACACCATATTTGCGGTTCCTGTAATCCCTATAAGAGATCCAAGGTTCCAACCGAAGTCTCTGAGGAAAACAACCCTCTGCTTTGAACACAGTGGCAGCATCTTCAGGGTTAATAATGTTCACGCTTTCATAATAGCCAATCTTTTCTCTGTAGGATTTGTGAATACAGAATATTTTTATTAATTTCAAATCATAGACAAACTTCATCTATGGTTTTCTCCTGAAGCTTTAGCTGCTTGTGGTCATGTGGCCACTTTAAGACAACCTTATACAGGTCTGTGCTGCAGGCAAATTAGTCAAGTACATGCACTATGTGTCTACACAAAATTAGGCCGGAGTATGTCCTGGTATAAAAAAGAAACAAAAAGAAACAATTAAACTTTCCAAAACAGCAACATACATCATCCATGATGTGCATATTAATGCAGCAGATGATGAATTTTACAACTTGAGTGTTAGCCTTCATTTTCAGTATGAAGAATTTGAGAAAATAATTTATGTAAACATTAAAATGTAAACTTTTCTGTTCATCAATATGGTTGATTAAAGACAAAGGCCTCGAAATATCTGTTAGATTTGTACAGTATTTGTTGTTTCTTTTCAAAGTATTTTAATTAAATACCAAATAAAAATAGTTTGCAGTTCAAACATTTATGAAACAAATTATTGGTTTGAGATTCAAATAAAAAAAAAATCCAAGTCTCAAAAGTAAGAATGTGAGAGGTACTGGGACGCCTTAAACAAACACAAAAACTCCAGTCTACATATTAAAATCAGTTAGGCTGACTAAAACTGATCAGATCTAAAGAAAAAGAGCACAAGAAAAAAATAATGGTCTTCTTTACTATGACAGAACGATTTAAACAGTAAAAAGTATTTAAAAGTTTTTTACCTATAAATGGGGCCAAATGTGTTGAAGTTATGCACCATTATGTGATGGATATTCCTGAAACCATCCAGTTTCCAGAAGGTGTAGAGGTTACTGAAGCTGTTCTTCCACAAGCCGGGAATCTCACTGAAGGGCTTGATAGTGGAGTTGCTTACTGGGCAGAACGTTTCTCTTTGGACAGGTACACTCCTGCTGTGGCATAATCTTACGGACAAATCCACTATGGACAAAGACCGAGCCAGAGACAAGCTCCATAATGTACACCTTACAGCCATTTCACACTCCTGAGTTCCACTTTCCTCTTCTGTCTTTTACTCTTACTTCATTCCTCATACCATTACTGTCAGGGACAGAAGGCTCTGGTCAAGGTTTAAAGTTTTTATGCACCTCCTCTCAGTGCCAGATTCAAGGCTAAAACAGCATATGCATGTAAATTGTGACTGGGAAAACATTCAAATATAAACACGTCTGTTTTAAAGGAAAAAATCTATGGCTCTAGGTTTTTTTGAGAATGGATCAGTTAAAAGGCCTTGAAATATAGACTAACATCATCAGCATATAGAGCATTAATGTGTAGAGCACATTTCTGTACTTAACCTCAAACTATAACCAATCATATTTACATATACCATTTTAATAGAACAGTAGAACGTAATGTATAAATATCACTGAATAATTTATTAAGAGACATAAATAAAAAGGGACAATTTAAATAGTTTCATCAAAAAGCCATTTTAGTAGCTTCAATTTACAAAAAGAATCTGTTTAATGCAAATACAACATTTTTCTAATTAGACTGTAAGCCTGATTCATGTCATTTATTCGACTGTTTCATAAAATAATAGTAATCAGGTCATTATATATCGTACATTAGTTACCAAAGAAAAGCTTACAGTCTGAAAGTACACACAAAAAAATCAAGTAAATTATGACTGTTTAGCTAAGAGCAGGAAATGTTCTTAAAACTTAATGGAGAAGTATCAGCATCGCTTATCAATGTTTGAGAAGGGTGATGAGCGGCTGTAGCTTCATGGCAGTGTTTAGATCTCCCTGCACTCTCAGTCTGCCACTGCTGTAGGCTGAAATCGGCTGCAAGACTCCCTGAAACATGGCCATTAAATCCTGCTCGTTCATGCTCAGAGTTACATCTGGCTGCTTAACTTCACCTGTCCCACATGATCCACTACCTACAAATCAGGAAAAATATTGAATAGTATATACATTAGAGAGTGGACTCTTCACGTTTTTTTTTTAAATTTAAAGTTTAACATTTCTGCATGTGTAAATGTATCTTTATATCCAAGTTGTAACTATACTTACTTCGAGTCAGATCAACATAGCAGCTCGTAATCTGGCCGCTATTCTGACTGATGTAAAACTGAAAGCAGGCTCTCACTTCATTAACTAAGTTCTCTGATAAAACCTCCCTCACTGCCACGAGGAGATTCTCAATCTGCATGCTGCTCCCAGGAACTGCAGGCTCTGCGCTGAACTCATCTGTAATGTGTACTTTTTCTGCACAAGAAGAATGTACAACTTTAATAATGCAGCTGATTTGAGAAGACTTGCAAATACAGCAAATCTGAAAAAAACAGACCTGTACTAATTAGACTAGCTTCAGTAGTTTGCCCCATAAAGTGCATAGCTAGCTGTTGTATGGGTCCTGTAAGACCCTCCAGGCCAGGAACAGAAGGAGGCATGATAAGCGGCCCAGCTTTTGACTCGTCTGCACCTCTAAGCACACTTTCCAAAGTCAGCTCAACCCGGTCCAACTCCAAACCCCAGGGCTTTGTCAACTCATTTATGTCCATCTGCAAATCATACGGGATGAACTGTAAACTCAACTTCTAAAAATGCTTTTCTTATCAGTTTTCTTTTGTGATATCACCAGCTTTTCATTCACAACACTACCAGAGGCCTACAGCGATAACCTTAGGGGAGTTTAATCTTCACAGAGTCTTAAAAGGACTTTTATGATTAACTCATTCTAATTAACATATTTGACTTCTATCAGACTAGAGGTTTTGCTGTCCTGTCAGGATGTTACTGCAAAGTCTATCTCATAATGGTCTATTAATTGCTTTTAGGGGGATTTTCAATGAACTTATGTAGTTTAGGGAATTTCTTTTGGAAGAATGGACACTTGATCATATACACAGACATTAAATTGGTGTCCTGCACTAGTAATGCTGTCCAGCCACTTAAGGTGAAGGAGTCCCCAATTAAGCCTTGGTTTTCATAAGGTTTCTTCCTTAAAAAACACCACCACCAGAAAGTTTTTCCTTCCTACCTATAAATAAACCTAAAACTTAAATGATCTTTAAATCTGTTTTTAAATGCCTGTAGATAATTCTACTGATAAAACAAATTAATTGTAAATTATTTAGCTTTTTTAAAAAAAAAAAAAAACATAAGTACAATAAGTCATGACTTATCTCTTGCTTCTTACCACAAGGTGCTCGCCCAGTCTAACTCTCTCCGTCTGTATCTCTCTAATAGTCCTTTTGCCCAGACACTGTGTCATGGCATTCTGTGCTGCAAGGCGTGTGGAAGCATTCAGATCCTGCACCGCCAGCACAGACATGACCGGATTCCAAATCCGAAATTGGATATCTGCACCAACCGACACCAGTCCACCATCTTTTGTAGTCACCTAACAAAGAAGATACGAAATGACAGTTAACATAATGTTCATTTCAAATGACATTAATTCCCCTAAGGTTTGGAAAAAAAATCCCCGTCTGACAGACAGGCAACCAGTTTAAGGTGTTTCCTTGACTTTCTTCTTCTTTTTTTTGACAGCTGATGCAGGTTCTGGCACCGAATACAGTGACAGTCATAAAAGTGCAGATATTAGACATGATCACATGATTGGTTAAAGTTTTTCATAGTTTTACATTTTAAAATCCTAACAGTTTAGTCTGCAGTTGTGTTTGTAAGTACCTTGCACGGTGGGACGTTAAAAGCTCTGGTTCTAAGATCAACTTTTTGCCACTGATCAATGAGTGGCAGTAACAGAACCACTCCGGGTCCCTTCGGTGATCGGATGCGACCAAGTCGGAAAACAACGATCCTCTCATAATTAGGAACAGTCTGCAAAAATACACGAACGCAGACATTAATCACAATCACTTTACACTCATATCTAACATCATCACACTCTCCTGCCGGACAATCACCCCCTCATGTGTGATCTGCCGCAAACACAGTGTGATATCGAGGTGTCCACATACTTTTAACACACATGTGAACTGACCTTCAAAACGAACCATGCCGATATGGGAAATGTAACGACGACGCAGAGAAAGCCGAGCGCGATGGCGAGCAGGTTGCAGAGCCGCGATGTGAATCTCTGAGTTTGATCTGCGAACTCGACGTTTTTAATTTTAGGAACGAAGTCGAACGAGTGACCGACAGAAAGCTGCGACGGTCCGAACCGAGGCGCGAACAGCCCCGCCGCACCCCCGGGCTCCTTCTGAGGAAGACTCTCATAATTAAACCCCGAGGACCCGCCGAACATTTTACAAAAACCCTAAACGAGACATTTTACAAAAACCCTAAACGAGACATTTATTATAAAGCTTTAAAAATGGAATAAGAAAGTGTTCGGGTAACAAACTAGCGCTGCTAGCATAACGGAACCAAACACTTCCGTGTTTCCAGCGGAACCAGCGTCTCAAATCGCTCTCACATTTCTAAACGTAGTGCACTAAGTAGACTTTATACAACATTTCACATATTCTAAAATTACTTATGGGTTTAGTGGTTTGGCACGTTCTCCTCTCAGCGCTAGGGATTCCCGGTTCGAATCCCCATCTGGGTGGAGTTTCCATGTTCTCCCCGTGTCCGCGTGGGTTTCCTCCGGGTTCTTCGGTTTCCTCCCACAGTCCAAAAACATGGATCAATCATTTGAGTTCTCCAAATTGCCCCATATAGAGTGTGTGTGTGTGAGTGAGTGTGTGTCCAGCGATGGATTAGCGCCCTGTCCTGGGTGTATCTGCCCAATTGCTCGAAATGTTCTCCCCTGGGCATAGGGAACCCCCCCCTCCCCCACGACCCTAATAGAGGATAAAAGCGGAAGATAATGAATGAATGAATCAAATTTGTTATAAATGAAACAATAAGTGCTTAAGAAAATAATCAAAATACTGCATTGAAAACCAACTTACAGATCCTAAATTAGCAAACATGAAATTCTACATACAGTCTGAAGTACTATAGCGCCATCTGTTTGCAAGAACGTGAACATTCAGGGAATTTTAATTTATAACCATAAAACAGTAACGCTTATACATTTATACATTATACATTTCAAAACACGTTGTTTGTATTCTAATTGCAATATTATTCAACTGTCAGCATCTAATAACAATACAAAAGCTGTAGTAGTAACATAATACAAAATCAGCAAATTCATATATATTATTTATTCATTCATTCATTATCTCCCGCTTTATCCTCTATTAGGGTCGCGGGGGGGGGGGGGGGGGGGTTCCCCATGCCCATCCAGGGGAGAACATCTCGGGCGCTGGGCAGATAGACCCAGGACAGGGCGCCAATCCATCGCTGGGCACACACTCACTCACTCACACAGACACACTCTATATGGGGTAATTTGGAGAATTCAATTGGCTTGATCCATGTTTTTGGACTGTGGGAGGAAACCGGAGAACCCGGAGGAAACCCACACGGACACGGGGAGAACATGGAAAATCCACCCAGATGGGGATTCGAACCGGGAATCCCTAGCCCTGAGAGGAGAACATGCTAAACCACTAAGCCACCGTGTCTCCTCATATATATTAATATAGTTTATTCTTATAGTAAGTTGGTTACTGTTAGACCATACTGTGACATCTTTTTATTATATAAAAATAATTGTATTATTGGGCATTTATATTATAAGAACACAATATTAATTTAATCTCAGCATTGATTTGGGTGGATATTGAGTGATTTAGGGTTGCCTGTGTGAAAAAAAGTAAATAAGGGTAATAAGAACAAGGAAAAAGAGTGCATGAAACTGCAACAACTTATTTATTGCATAAGTGCAAATAATACAAAAGGGAATCAACTGATAAATGTCACCTTGGACATTATTATGAATATTATAGCAAATTAATCATCTATACCTGACATCTATAGCTGATCACGACATTTTCCAGATAACTGAGGATATTCCAGTCTTAAGGCATCAATTAACAAACTTTCTAACAGACATTTTTTTTTTTAGCATTTTACTTCATACAAAAAACCTGATTCAACAGTTACACTCATTAACAGCATTTATTTAAGGTAAACTGTAAATCTTGCTGTATAAACAGTACACTTATTTAAATGTATATTCCCTTAATAGAGAATTTATGACTATCACGTTTAAAAAAACAATACATACTCTTTGGGTTTCAATGTTTTATCAAAATACAATTTTATTTATTAAACAATCAGTTATGCAGTTCACTCAAAAATGTGTGACTATGTATTTAATCCAAAAGTACATTTCGGACAAACAAATATGCAAATTACAATATGGAACTTTTATAAAGACGGATTGCTGAAACAAGCTGCACAGCCAGTTCAGCTGACTAATTTGAATGTTAGTGTTGCTGGTGCATCAGACATGCATTATGCAGCTATTCTTTTATTGTTACCAGGACATAAAAACTTTTAAAAACGAAGCTTTCAGTACTACAGAGAAATGAATATAAAATGGAATGATAGGTTTAGTTCTTAAACATGTCACAAAGCAGCTTCTCCATAGGTGTATTCCCAATTGTTCTGTGGAAAAACAGAAGTTCAATCCTTTCAGAGCTCACAAAGTGTAGAGATGGAAGGAGCAGCAACAGCCTTCCAAACCTGCAAAGTACAGAGTTTTAAATACATTTTGCTTTTTTTTCAAATGTGTTATATTCTCTTTTCAGCTGTTTTATGCTCACCTCGCTGACTGGCTGGTGTACAGTGTGTGGATATGTTGAGAAAGCATTACTTGTGACTGGTCTTGCAAATTTTCAACCTGTTCTGGGTCTTTGAGGCCACTTGCATCTGTTGTTAAGAGGGGAAATATTCTTTATCATTGTAATTGTTGATGTATTTGTTAATTTAAAAGTAATTCATTTCTACATATAGGAAATGTTTTAAGGATAATTACAATTAAGCAACTGGTTGTTAAGGGACAAAATTTGGGCCCCCATGTAATTGCATGTTTATGGAGAACTTACCAGGTTTAAAGAGAACTATGGCTTTCAGGCAGGCAAATTCTGTTGGGTCAACACGCAGAGCTTTAAAGCGTGTGAAAAGCTCCTGCAGGATCCGCAGGTCACAGACAGAAGCAGTGCTTTTACTCTGTGATGGGGAAGACAGATCAGGCAAAGATAGCAGAGGGGAGCTTTCAAAAGGCAAGGACCACTGAATGGCACAGAGCAGGAATAATTCACTCCATGCTTCTTCTAGAAGTATCACCTAAACAAATAGACACAGAGATGCTTAATTGACTGCTGTTCCCCTGAAATTATGTAATTGAATT
Organism: Corydoras sp. C115; assembly: GCA_019802505.1. Lineage (NCBI taxonomy): Eukaryota > Metazoa > Chordata > Actinopteri > Siluriformes > Callichthyidae > Corydoras > Corydoras sp. C115. The sequence continues at coordinate 362,134 of JAFMOC010000107.1, read as the reverse complement.
AGAATCTACCTGTTTGAATGTTGAGTCATGCCTTATCATATGGTTTTATCATATGTGACTATATAAATACAGCTACTCATCAGCTTACCTGGTCTCTAAAAGGCAGGTGAGAGAAGACAGGAAGGTTCTTTGCCCACTTGACAGACATGAATAGCAGACGTGCTGAGGTCTCATATATACTCTCAGGGCTGGAATAGGGATAAAGTGTGGTGTTGGTCTCTGGGGAACTTATCTCAGGCTCATTACTCGTCACGTCAATATTTTCCTCGACTGCAAAAGAAATGTTAGTGTTTTTTTTGTTTTTTTTTTTCGTAAAACAAACTACAGAGCTACAGAAACAAAAATATATTTTCTTTTAAGTAAGAGACTTTTAAAATATATTGTTTTACCAAAATTGTTATTGGTATTTTAACTTTGTATTGCATTTTGGTGTACATACCATCCTCAGGTTCAAGCTTAGCAAAGGTTTCAGCTGTCATCAGACTGGCCATAAAGCGATGGTTATTCTTAGGGCTGCTGCTGCACTGGCTTGGGCCGGTAGAACTGATGCTGGAGCTAATGGTGGAGCCCAGAAGAGGCCTGCTTATAACAGAGCAAGTTGATGATGAGGAGGTGGGCTCCCTGGTGGTGGCCAAGTGCTCCTTCTCTGTGTCTATGTCCAGTGAGTCTAATCTGACCTGAGCTGTGCTTCGTGGCTGCCGTTCATTCTGAACAGCTAAGGGTGAAAAGGTGACAGGATTGTTAGAAGGCAGATGAAAGATAGACAAATAAAAGGATTAAATTTAAAAAATCTCACCGTCTTTGTTCATGCCAGCTTGAAGGCATTTTTTTAGGCGACATGCCTGGCACTGGTTACGGTGGGCTTTATCTACAGGACACATTCCTGTACCTGCTTGACACCTAAAATCCCCCAAAAAATGTTTAAAAAAGCAGTTAAGTGAGCAGTCAATATTATGATAATAGAAAACAGTCACATTGCTTTTTACTTACCTGTAAATTAGTCTACGTCTTACACTGCGCTTGAAAAAACCACTGCAGCCATTGCAGGCATAGATCCCGTAGTGTTTTCCACTACTTGTGTCTGCGCACACTTTACATAGTAGACCTTGAGTAAGGCTTTTCCCAGGAGCTGGACTTTTACCTGTACCACAAAACGATGGTTATAATTTTTCAAAAAAAAAAAAAACATAAAAAAGAAAATTTTAAAGTTACTGTATATTTACCTCCATGGCTGTCCTCTGTGGAGTTGCTCCTAGAGGAGTCTGTGGGTGACATTGATGCCACCATAGAAATATTCAGCATCGGATCCTCCATTTAGTTTAATTTGTATTAAAGTAGAATCCGTTTGTCACGTCAAAACCACTTGCCAAGTGTTTCTTCTATGTTTGGTCCAAGCTGCAAAACTTATTCTTAATCGTTCTTAGGTCAAAGTTCTCTGCCTACCCTGCTGCGATCTTAAATAATGTCCACTGTTGTCTGTCTCAGACATGTCATTGGTGATGCTGCAGTGAGTCTGTGAGCCCCTGGCCAGTTTGGGCTCCCTAAAGGAAGACAAGGGGATTATCAACAAGCGCTGTGTAAGCAAATGCCTATTTGTCATCCTCTTAATCTTTACTGTCTATCTAGAAGCGGATCAATCAGTCACACTGTTCAGCATTAGGTTCATCCACAAAGTGAAAAAGAAAAAAAAGGAGTGCGCAAGTGAGATTTCAACTTTATGTACTAGTAAAACTTTTAATAATAAAAATAATATGACAAAAACACATCAGTTCTAGTTATAATACTAATAATAAAAAATAAAGCAACAAGACAAACAACAACACAACAAAATTTGCAAATATTAACATAAAGTGTATAATTTACATATGTATTTGTTATAGGAAAAACAATATTGTAACAATAACAATTTGGGCAAAAAATCATTTATAATTTCAAACTGTTATTTTAAAGTAAAACACAAATGTGTGCCGTTTGTTCTGAAGCTGATAAAACATTTATAATTCACAAATGTTTGATTAAATTAATTGCCAGGGTTTGTTTGGATTATTGAGACCTTGTGGCCATTATGTTTACCAGTCTTTTGAGAAATTATTACAGTCCACTTGTATATTACAAATGTAAATGCATAATTATAAGTTTGTGTTATACTTAATCCAATATGATAATTAATAAAATGAAATCATAATTAAAGAATATGTTCAAATATGTTCACTATAGGGGAGAGTGCACAAACCTGTGTAAAAAATAAACATATATTATTTGCAGTGGGACAAAAACAATATAGAAAATTGATACTTGGTTTGATTTAATAATAGAATAATAAGTAAATTAAAAAGATAATATTGGTGCTTTTATTTATGATAAAACAAATAAATTAAATGTTACAAAACAAACTAAATGAAGATTAAATTTTGTGTTGGAAAATAAAAATCATTCAGAATAAAAAAAAATATGTTATTGGTATGTTCTTTTAATGTATATCAGATTTAATCCATTACATTATAAAAACATAAGAACAAAACTGGTTCGATTTTATAAAATATTTTTTACAATTTTTTTTATAACTTTACTAGTTGTTTACTAGTATAAGTTTCTAGTTGGTATTTTATACTTTTTATGAACTACTGTGTTTCAAAAACTGATTTTCAACTATTTAATCTTAAAAGGATTTACCTTGCAAGAAACACCCATCACAGACCAGCTAAGAAGATTAGACTACAAGAAAATATGTTGCCCCAAGTTAAACAAAAACCCCAGAAGGCAAGGGGGTGGATGAGGGGCAATTAGGTGACTCAAAGACTAAAAGCGTGGCAAGGACACCAAACACGTTCAGCTCTGTGCCATATGGTGGCTGCTCTCAGGATCTGGGTCTGCCTAATTAGTGACCCCTGCCTGATTTGCTGGTAATTAGATGGCTGAAGTCAGATGAGTTGCTTGTTGCCTTTGAGTTGCGTTATGTATAAAGAGTACACCCATAAAGGCAGGCAATAATTCTGCTTCTCTCTGAGATGTTTATAGATTATATAGTTTTTATTTTAGGTATTGGATTTTATTGTGGCACAGAAAAATAAAACCAATAAATACCATATATTTAGTTACTGACCTAGCATGTATAATACAAAAACATTACATTACATTTTTATGTTTCTCAGGAACAACTTTCTTTCCAGTTCAAAGCACAAATACCTTACAAGCAGGACTCATGAGATGATCTCTGCAAGCAAAAATCCCACTTAATGCTCAATTTATTTAGGCTGCAATCTTTGTTGTGGTTACAGACCCCTCTCTGTTTGGCTAAACTAGTGTGTAAAAAGATTACAGATCCAGATTACGTGTTAGAAGGAATTTTAGGAGGGAGCCATCTGAATCCCAAACTGAATAATTGATTGAAATACAAAGTAAGTGGAATATAGCATTGATTACAATTATGCTTTTTTTCAGATATGACCACTGAACAATCTAATTGGCTTGAAAAACTTGCTCCATCTTGTTTTATATATCCCAGTTGCTGATTAACATTAAAGTTTTTTTTTAACACAATGACTGCAATTGTATAATTATATAAATGTATAAAATATATCTGACGGGTTCAGTAAGATATTATAAGTGTCTTCTAAAGGATATTGAAAAAAGCTTGTTCAAGGTAATGCCATCCAATATATCCAAAATGTTTGTAAACCATTAGAAACCACTATTTTTGTTCACACATTAATTTCCCAGATATTAATTATATACATCTTTTTTTAAAAGAAAGTATTTAGTGTATTTTTAAGTAGAATGTTAGTTACAACTAAATATAATATAGAATATACTTGTTTAGCCATTAAACCGCTACAAAAGCAAATATCAAAAAGAGCAAGTAGAAGCTGAAAAGATAATCATGTAAACATGTGAGCTGCCACAACAAACTTAGAGACCATTGCTAATGTCATGTGCGAATGACGCACCTGAGAGTGTTAGTCAGTCCCCTGTATGCGCAGGTTGAAGACAAAGCAACAGCGGCAGCCAGGTATTACATGCGTTTATGTAACAAGCAGGTGGATGTCATGCATAATGTTCTTTGGTGGCTTTTCAGAACAGTACTTGCTTAGATGGCAGAGCAGAGATTATGAGAAAACAAAGAGATTACAAGCAGAGTCTCAAAATAGCATCATCTTAATGAATGCATAGGTATTGGTAAAGATTAATTTGCATTAACAACTATTTTTTAACCGAATTGAAAACTAATATTTCATGATCCATATTCTTATTCATCTTATATTTAATCAAGACATAATAATAATAATGAGTGTGGGTATTCTGTTCTCTGTCTTCCAAAGGCACTGAAGCTGCAAAGCTGAGAATACATTTATGAATTTATTTGTACAGTAGCTGTAAATAGCAATTATTTTAAATACTTAAGAATAAGAAATTATAATAAATGCAATCCTATTTGAGTTTGGACACCACTGTTCAATGTCAATACTATTGCATGTTCATTTTTAAATAAAAAGTAAATACATTCTCAACTGGAAACCAACATTTGTCCATTTGTTTTTGATAATGTAATAAAGCATTACATGTGGAAAGTACATTTGAAATGTCTTTATATTTCATTTTAAATGTGAATGCAAAATAATAAAAGAAAAAAAACTATTTGACTATGACTCATAATCATAATCCTAACTTCTTTGTTTCCAAAGCTTAATTGTACAATAATAAATACTTCATCTTACATAAGTGGGAATATGATTTCACTGCTGAACTGAACTGGCCTCTAGCATGCATGTGTTAGGTAAGGAGTTTAAAATCTGATCTGGGTAGTGCTGACAGTGTAACTCTGCAGCCACCACTACCACATGCTGCATCTTAATCATTGGCATGAGTTCTGTAGTTGTGGCTCATTGCAGAGGGAAATTGTGCATGTCATTCACTATTTAGACTTTTTTTTTCAATCAAAAAACTTTAAAAAAATTAAACCTAAAAACACATTCAGGTTAGTGGAGACCCAATTCTTTTTCAACATCAGTGAATAACTCCTTAATATTAACAGTTCTGTTAATAATCTTAGGCATGTAACTTCTAACTAATAAAGTGCCCAGAACTGAGGACTTCACCTCAAATATTATAGTCCCATAATGAGTAAGCATCGTAACCCTTTGGCTAGCATGGCCTGACCTAGATCTCTGACAGTAAACAGCTGCTGTTGGTCCGAGCTACTGCTGCCATCAGCAAAATGCTGCGCTGAAGCTTGGCCTGAGAGCGGATCAGTGTCAGATTGCTCCTCCACTGAGCCTTCTGATAGGGTTCACCGACTCTTAGACTGTTTAGGAGATCCAGTAGTATTTAAACAGAGCTGCTGCCTTAAGCCACTAGTCCAACCACATAGTCATAAATCTAAAGTTACCATATAAGTATAGAATAATTATAAAATATATAATTAATTACATACAATGAATTTTTCAAAAGCCTGATATATTTGGTACATGACAAATAAACGTCCTTGGAAGCACATTTCCATAAGTTCTCACATCTCCATGAATCACTCTAAGCAGCTTTGTGTATAAGCTGTTTGAATGTCAACTATTGTCAAAGAGTGAGATTAACTTTTTAGTGCATGAGACTTTGCTGGAATACATTACCTTCACGCTAACAGCAAACATACAGAAACTTTATTTCAAATTCCTACTTTGTTTCACTATACAGTATAAACTCTGCACCTAAGAATGACACAAATTTAGGTTGTGACAAGACTTAGGTATTAAACCATTAAAGATTTTCAGTCACTGTAAGCATTCTCTAATTGAATTGGTTTTCTCAGACATAACCAAATCAATTAGGATTTTATTTTTTTATTTGCTCCATTGTGTAACTGTTTTTTTTAATTTTGTAAAGTTCTGAAGACAAAGCTCCTACTTACACAGACAAGTTAGTTGTTCTGCTGAAAACAAATGTAAAGCATCATACCTACTGCCCCTAAATTGGAAGATAATATTTATTTTAAATATTCTGTGTAGCACCAACATATTCAAATGCTTTGGATGTGTTTGACTTTGCAACAAAAAAAAAATAACTGAATTTTGTAATGAACAGATGTACAAGGCAATTTTTCCAAAGCCTGCCAAAAAGTGTCCATGTGGTAACATGTAATTTGTTATTCTATTTAAATTTCATTAACTGAAGCTTTTATTCTGTATCTAATCCTATTCACATTAACAGTACAAGCAAGCCAAAAGGTTTTGCATGAGTCATCATGTTTTCTGTCCAAGTCTGGGATTTAACAGGCAAGCGGACATATGTTGTTTTAAATCATCCTCAAAATGGAATAATACTTATAAATGATTAAATGGATAATGAATGGATGGGTGGATGGATGAGAGATAAATGAATAAAAAGAAAGACAGACAAATAAATAAATAACTTGGCTGGAGTATTAATTAAATATCTGAAAATGAAGATTCAATGTTCCAACAAAAATTCCAATGTAGACCTACATGGCTAGTTTTTTTTTCTGCCATAAAAATTTAATGTAGGTGCATCCATAACTTTCTTCTGCTTTTGGTTGGACCTGCAGTAAGTTATCATTTCCAGCACTGAGTAAATAAATCAGCAGATCGCTCTCGCTTGACATCAGGAGCTGCCACTCTTTTGTTTGGCTTTGGGCAGGCCTCTGCACTTTGCACCAAAATGTTTTTTCTTTCTGACTGTGCTTGATATCTAACTTAAGGGGCTGGTACAGTGAATGATGTTCACCCTGGATTTTTTCCTCTACTAAATTTAGAGAGGCTTGTCATAAGTCACCCACATTCCCAACTGTCTTAACACAGTCACAAGGAAAACATGCAACTTCATGCAGAAAGTAACTAGTCTGACCTTCTCGGTCATACTACTTCAAAACATATTTATGTATCAAATAAAACTGGATTTGTGTACATTCACTGGTACGTACTGTATGTGAAAGATGAAGGCTTAGCCCATACTGACCAACACCATCCATAAGTGGTACATTAACTAAAAAGGACAAGGGTCAAATACTAGTTAATCCAAAGCAGAGGGTCAAGCCCTGGTGCAACACCTCAAGTTAAAGTTATGATGGGGAATTGGGGCTTGTGGGGATGACTGAGGTCCTCGCAGCCCTATGTTTTGTAGGATTAGCCAATCCCTACCATCTGCTGTCAGCAGCATTATCCCAGCAATGTGAAAATCAATTGTCTAAGTAAGTTAAACATTATTGGGTATTATGTTAAATGACTACATTACTGCTGAGCAAGGGAAAGAAAGCTTATTGTGAAACTGTGAAATTAAGGATCAGCCCAAAACAAAGAAAAAGCACAAAAATGTCTATAAAGCAAATATGGGATTTATTTGAACTAAACATAAATTAGAATGTTTTATATGGTTTTTATTTTTACAAAATATGTTTAAAAAATCCTTGTTGAAAATTAACAACAATACTCTAGGTGAACCATTCCTAATCAAACAGTTTATTCCTTTAACTTCCCAAATTGGAGCTTCTGTGGTGCTTTTATATTCCTTTATATTCATGCTTGCAGTAGCCTACAAACAGCGGTTCTGCTTGGATACCTCGTCTGGAGAGATATAAAGAAAATTCAAACATTTGGGTTTAGAAATGTGCAATAACATGCACAGTTAATCAGACAGCCTTTACTTTTCTACATTTCAGGTTTTGCTGATTTGAAACAAGATATACTTCTAACGATTATTAAATACATTTATTATAATATATAATCTCACTTAATTACTATATCTTTTTATTGCTAAGCATGTAGTCATGGTGTCTGTGTGTCTCTATGTATTTAATCATGTAAAAAATATGATTTTATAAACCAGAGGTTTTTTGTACCTTATTAATGTACAGCGGAAATCCCGTAGACGAGGATAGGCCTGATCCACACTCAAGGTCTGTGCCTCATCACTCCATAACCTCTCAGCAGCTGCACTTGATCTCGGCCTGGAACAAACACACACACACGTTTTTGTAAAATATATCATTCTTTAGCCCATGATGATGCCAATATTACGAAAACTTGTTTCTTATATACCATAGTCGTGGTGTAAGGTTGGTTGCATCCACATATTCACCCCACATGGCGACCTCACCACCAATCACCAACTTCTTCTGCTCATCTGTGCCTACACAGGGCAAATATTTACTTTATTTAAATTAAAAGTCATCACAACCAATATAACAGAACCACAAATCCTTAGCACTGCAGTTCACACTGTCCACACCAATAAACTCACTCATACTGAGCTTCAAAACTGAAGTTCAATTAAGTTTTAATAAATGCATGTATAACTCTATACATTAAATACTCTTAACGAGTAGGAAAATATATTATATGTCCAGTAAAGGCAAAAAAACACTAAAACGTACAGAGACAATTTGAAGGATCATATGGTTAATCATGGTTAGCTCAGTTGACACACAGCAAATGGTCTGATCTGTGTGCAGTATGCATGTTCTCCTTCCCTGGTGAAAGTCCTGATTTCAACACTGATTACAACTTAGGCCATCTTTGGTCCACCGTTCATTTGATAGAATGGACTCATAGTTCTAAGCACCCTCCCCTTCATCACCATCACCAATGCCAACTCAGTTTCAACAAAGCCAACGGTCCTGCAGTCTACTCTATAATGACCTTTCAATAATAAAGATTTGCTGCTGCTTAACAGGCAGCTCTACACACCAGAAAAATTCCGGGGCATCACCATGTAGGCTTGCCGCCAGTCCTGGCCATAACTAATATGGTTGAGGTACCAGGGTGCTGAGAGCAGCACCCTGTACCCAGCTCGAGTGATTCTAGCCAGCTCAGCACGATAGGATGCAGGTACTCCTTTCCAGATCTCCAACACTGTACTTTTAGGAATCTAAGAGAATACACAAAAACAAAAATAGTTCTCATTTTACTCAGATTTAATTTAACTGGTAGCAGTCAGGTGATAAAGGAGATGTGTCATGAATTAGGAATAAGGAGTAAAATAATATATATTTAAAGTGTTCTGCTGAAAGTAATGGTAAAATTTGCTGCATTAACAATGGCCGAAAAATACAGCAGTGTAGTGAATACATTTAACATTAAAGACAAACGAAACATTAAATAATATAGAGAATTTAACAAAACACAAGAAAAAAAACACACATCACCTGACACTGCACTGCAAGTCATTATAATCCACTACACTCAACTCACACTGCACAAAATGCACATAATGTCTGACCCTTAAAGGCGAGGGGGCGCACAGTGTAGTAACGAGCCCAGTTATGTGTCGGTCCAGGCAGGTCTAGGTAGAAAGGTGCAGCCAGTATGACTTTCAGCCCTGCCCTGGATACTTTGCGTACTTCACAAAGGTAACAGCCTCTTTTCCACACCTCAACCACATAGCGTGCCCTGCGCTAGAACATAATCCACTTATTCCTATTAGAAAGGAGCAAGCACAGAGAGTCCAGAGGCAAAAGCTAAGGAAGGAGTAGAGGATTTTGTACTTACTCTTTCATGGTAGTCAAACACATCTTGCCAAACAATGGAGGTCTTGTTCAGAGCAGCAGTGATGTTTACAATGCTAAAACAGAAGGTTTAATTAAATGTAACCTTATTTACTTAATATTCACAAAAATTTTGTTTAGAAATAGCATGTCCAGCAATATCTGAGCCTGCTCACAGATTTATACCTACTTTTCCATGTAAAAAGACTCCAGTTTTGTGTAATCTGTTCCAAATCCCATTTTTTTCATAAATGCCCTTACATCGGGGTTTGACTTCCTATACAGATCCACAATAATACTATTATAATAAATGAAATTGTATATACAAACCAGAAGGAAAATAACTTCTGAAGATTATTACCAACAGGAGAAGTCAACTTCATCTCCCCCCAGATGCACATTGGAGTCAGGAAACACCGCATTCACCTCTTTATAAAGATCAGACATAAACTGGTAGGTGGATTCCAAAGTTGGGTTGACTGGACCAAATGTTCCAGAGACTTCCTCTCCCCTGTAGCAGGGAGTCAGGAGACCTGGGTGCCCTAACAATTGCAAGACAATCAACAAAGAGACTGTAATATACTGCCATATATAACTGTATAACTGCCACTGGTTGTTGAAAAATCATATTAAAATATCTCTTGCTAAACCATGGTGAAATGGTGAAAAGAAAATGTTTTGTGCTATGTGTAATGGAAGTAGCACATGGTAAGTGGTGGCAATAGCATTAAAATGCACATTTAAATGAAAATGAGTAAATTAATCAGGAATCACCAAAATCACCGCCACCTTAAAAAGTACAATAAAATACATGATTTTTTACATATCAGAATTTTTTTTTAAGATGCAAAAAGATACAAAATTGCTCCTTTAGGTCTTTTAATTTTATGGTTAAGTCTAACCGTGAAAATTCAAGTGAAAATTCAAAAATAGTTATAAAACTGGTACGTGGCAGATCACTAACCTGACAGCAGAATAAAAGTAAAAAACAATGTCTTATACCTTTGCCCCAAGACTTGGTGTGTCCGGGAGAATCGAACTCTGGTACCACTCTGATTCCTCGCAACCTTGAATGTTCAATAACCCGCTGAATGTCAGCCTGTGTGTATATGTGTGTCAGCGGGTGGAAAGCTCCCTTAAACAAAAAGCCATACATACATACACATCAAACTTACATACACATCAAACTTACATACACATCAAACTTACATACACATCAAACTTACATAGCTCATTTTTGCTTCTTTAAATAAAGTATATAATATTTGTTTTTAGGACTTCCAGAAAGCTTATATTGCAAAGTGCACTACCTTTCTGCTTAAATCAGGAAATTTGAAGCTTTGATAAGGGAAAGAAGGGTCATCAACAATGTGCCAATGAAACACATTGAATTTATTATAGGCCATGGCATCCTGCAATAAAAAAAAGATTAGATAACCTAAGAAATCCCAATTATTATTATTTCAAATGTAAGTATTTTTGCTGTAATTACCAGAGTCTTTAGGATAGCATGCACAGGCAAGTAGTGCCGTGACGTGTCCAATAAAAGCCCTCTAAATGGAAAGCGTGGGAAATCCTCAATTTCAGTCTTGTTAACATAATACTGCAAAGGATTAAAGCATTATTCAATTTCATATTTAAACACCCTAATAGTAATATTTTAAAGTAAGATTTGGAACTTCTGTGGAATTACAGCATTTAAACAGTCACATGATAAACATTAACCAGTCAAAAGCATCTGCTTAATATTACCATGCTAAGCATAATCATTAAGAAAAATATGGCTTACTGTGTGTGAATAGTATATGGGTTATATAGATTTTTAATTTAATAAAATACTTACTGCATCATACTCATCTTGGTACACCAGCTGACTAAATGACTCCAAACCTGTTTATATATTATAAAACGGTCAGTTTTAGTATAAAACGTTTTAGTATAAAACATAAATTGATTAACAACATGATACATAAGAATAAGCAGATAATTCTGATTTGTAGATGAAACAGACAAGTACCTCTTAGAGCTCCCCACACTGACAGTGATTTTAAAACAGCTTGACCTCCTGACACACTAAGATTGTCTGCAGGAGAAAGAAAAATGTAAACCACGTAAAGAAATTAGCTAATTATTTACACTTGACTCACTTTAAGACAAAGAAAGGATTAAACCATGGACGCACTAAAACTGCTATTAATGAGATTAGTAATGAAGCCTCAACACACAAGTCTGTAACAAAAGCTGTAAAATTCATTTATTATAATGTGAATTTTAACACAAAAACATCAATACTGCATAATTATAATGAATGAAGACACAAAATCTTGCCAAGCATCACAATAATACTGATAAAGATGAAACACTAAAATTTTAAATATGTTACTATGAATTATAACATAATTACACCACAGAAATGTCAATCTTAAACAGTTTCTGGGAAACAAAACTGGGAATAAATATAATGGGAATAAACAAAACTTACAGCTTTCATCTGATCCATCATCTGGGTATTCATCACATCCTGCACTTTTGACACTCACTGATACTGTGAAGGGGTTTGGCTCAAACCAAGTGTTACTGAATCCTTATTACAGAGAAACAAAGAAATATAAATTGTATAATTATCAGGAATTAAACAAGTCCACATAAATTATAATGTCAAATACATCATCAGAGTATTGGTGCAGTTAATGTCCAGGTTATACTGTATGAGATAATACACAATAACTTTACAGATAATAATTAAAGCTAAACAAAACATTTTCATTGCATATAACAACTTGTTAGAATGTGAAGTGGCGATGGGTGATAAGATTAATTAACACAGTTATTTATGTGCTAGTAGCGTCCCCCAGTGGGAAAATCTATTTATCAATATCTATTCTTTATTTGAAAATCACAGCGATCCCTAGTTTCTAGTTTGGTCCGTAATGAGCTTCAAGCAAAAAAAAAACAACTGATAAAAAAACACAATAACAACCATAAAAATGATTTCTAATCACTATCAAAATTGGGTAACAGCTATTAATTATAAAGCAATCAAGTAATAATACAACTTACAACAATACTACAACTTCTACTATTACTGATAACAACAATAATAATAATAATAATAATAATAATAATAATAATAATAATAATAATAATAATAATAATAGTAATAATAATACAACTTATACATTTTAAATGAAAAAAGAATAAATACATAGTTTGTGTTTCCTTGTGCTTCCTGTTTGTTTCTTTGGCTGCAAAAATTTACATTCCTTACCTGTGTTACTAGTTCGGCAGGTTTATTTTCTTAACCACAAAGCAGCAAGAATCACATGTTAACAAAACACTAAAAGTCTACTGTTGACTTAAATCAGAATCTAAACCAATCACTCTTTTGATCAAAGCAGTCATAATTAATGCATATATTTTGCGCAATATTATTCAAGAGATAAATATAATTTAGATTGAATCACTTGTTCTTAAGTCGCTTTGGATAAAAGCATCTGCTAAATGACTAAATACAGTATAATGTCTGAGGTGAAGAAAACTGGATCCATCCTATAGGACATATAATAATAAAATGTTTGAAAAATGTAAGTACAATATACAAGGCTGTCTTATCAATCTTGCAACGCAACAGTAACAGGTGTAATAGTAAGTTTTAGAGTACAAGGGATCATTTAATTTTACAGGCCTATAGTTCTGTCATTAGAAAATAGACAGTTAACTGCAATAAAATAACTTCTCAAGTAAATAGTAAGTGTCCACAGGTTATGTTCCCAAAGAAACATTTCATCGATTAAACAGAGGCTGTTAAAATGATTCACGAAATCTATCTATAACTATCTATATCTAATGTGAATTTCCCCATTGTGGGACAAATAAAGGTTTGTCTTATCTTATCTTACATACATTTGGTCATTTAGCAGATGCTTTTATCCAAAGCGTCCCTGGAGCAATGAGGGCCTTGCTCAATAACCCACACGTGTAACTTCAGTGGACCTGGGATTTGAACCCCCAACCTTCTGATTGATAGCCCAACACCCTGACCACTGAGCTACCACTCCCTATTATCTTAACAATTATCCACTCCTTATCTTATCTTAACAATATCACACTAAACACCGTGGTTCATCCTGTACAACATTCATGTTGGTGTGTGCAGTACTTTTTGTTTACCAGTTCCATCTGCAAAGTCAGGAAATATGAGGCTGAAATATCGTTTGAAGGCAGAATCCAGAACAGAGCATCCAGTCTGAGCAGCTGAGTCGTTAGTGAAGCTGAACGAGAAGAACTGAGGGCTTAACGCCTGGCTCTCTGCGGACCGCACCATGCGCTGCGGCAGCGGCCACACCGCGCTCACCTGTCCCGCCTCACCTGAGAGGACACACAGCGCGAGGACGAACCGCACGGGACCCGCTGACCCCCTCATCCTCACCATCATCATCATCATCATCATCATCATCATCCTCATCATCATCATCATCATCATCATCCTCATCCTCACGTACCTGAGCCTCTGAACGCAGTCGCACCTGCGGCCGCGGACACAGAGTCAGAGTGCTGCAACGGTCAAAACTTCCGCAGTCACATGACAGCAGTAAACAAAGAAGTCACGTGATCCTCCCTTTTCTTTCATCCATTCTGTCTTTTCATCTCTGACTTTCAGCCTGAAAGAAAACATCGGCTTCCAGAACCGTTCTCACTCATACACTGAGTGTTAGAACCGTTCTCACTCATACACTGAGTGTTAGAACCGTTCTCACTCATACACTGAGAGTTAGAACCGTTCTCACTCATACACTGAGAGTTAGAACCGTTCTCACTCATACACTGAGAGTTAGAACCGTTCTCACTCATACACTGAGAGTTAGAACCGTTCTCACTCATACACTGAGAGTTAGAACCGTTCTCACTCATACACTGAGAGTTAGAACCGTTCTCACTGATACACTGAGTGTTAGAACCGTTCTCACTCATACACTGAGAGTTAGAACCGTTCTCACTCATACACTGAGAGTTAGAACCGTTCTCACTCATACACTGAGAGTTAGAACCGTTCTCACTGATACACTGAGAGTTAGAACCGTTCTCACTCATACACTGAGAGTTAGAACCGTTCTCACTCATACACTGAGAGTTAGAACCGTTCTCACTCATACACTGAGTGTTAGAACCGTTCTCACTGATACACTGAGAGTTAGAACCGTTCTCACTCATACACTGAGAGTTAGAACCGTTCTCACTCATACACTGAGAGTTAGAACCGTTCTCACTGATACACTGAGAGTTAGAACCGTTCTCACTCATACACTGAGAGTTAGAACCGTTCTCACTCATACACTGAGAGTTAGAACCGTTCTCACTGATACACTGAGAGTTAGAACCGTTCTCACTCATACACTGAGAGTTAGAACCGTTCTCACTGATACACTGAGTGTTAGAACCGTTCTCACTGATGCACTGAGTGTTAGAACCGTTCTCACTCATACACTGAGAGTTAGAACCGTTCTCACTCATACACTGAGAGTTAGAACCGTTCTCACTGATACACTGAGTGTTAGAACCGTTCTCACTCATACACTGAGAGTTAGAACCGTTCTCACTGATACACTGAGTGTTAGAACCGTTCTCACTCATACACTGAGTGTTAGAACCGTTCTCACTGATACACTGAGAGTTAGAACCGTTCTCACTGATACACTGAGTGTTAGAACCGTTCTCACTCATACACTGAGAGTTAGAACCGTTCTCACTGATACACTGAGTGTTAGAACCGTTCTCACTGATGCACTGAGTGTTAGAACCGTTCTCACTCATACACTGAGAGTTAGAACCGTTCTCACTCATACACTGAGAGTTAGAACCGTTCTCACTGATACACTGAGTGTTAGAACCGTTCTCACTCATACACTGAGAGTTAGAACCGTTCTCACTGATACACTGAGTGTTAGAACCGTTCTCACTGATGCACTGAGTGTTAGAACCGTTCTCACTCATACACTGAGTGTTAGAACCGTTCTCACTCATACACTGAGTGTTAGAACCGTTCTCACTCATACACTGAGAGTTAGAACCGTTCTCACTCATACACCGAGTGTTAGAACCGTTCTCACTCATACACTGAGTGTTAGAACCGTTCTCACTCATACACTGAGAGTTAGAACCGTTCTCACTGATACACTGAGTGTTAGAACCGTTCTCACTGATGCACTGAGTGTTAGAACCGTTCTCACTCATACACTGAGTGTTAGAACCGTTCTCACTCATACACTGAGTGTTAGAACCGTTCTCACTGATGCACTGAGTGTTAGAACCGTTCTCACTGATGCACTGAGTGTTAGAACCGTTCTCACTGATACACTGAGTGTTAGAACCGTTCTCACTGATACACTGAGTGTTAGAACCGTTCTCACTCATACACTGAGAGTTAGAACCGTTCTCACTCATACACTGAGAGTTAGAACCGTTCTCACTCATACACTGAGTGTTAGAACCGTTCTCACTGATGCACTGAGTGTTAGAACCGTTCTCACTCATACACTGAGTGTTAGAACCGTTCTCACTCATACACTGAGAGTTAGAACCGTTCTCACTCATACACTGAGTGTTAGAACCGTTCTCACTCATACACTGAGTGTTAGAACCATTCTCAC
Source organism: Corydoras sp. C115 (assembly GCA_019802505.1). Classification (NCBI taxonomy): domain Eukaryota; kingdom Metazoa; phylum Chordata; class Actinopteri; order Siluriformes; family Callichthyidae; genus Corydoras; species Corydoras sp. C115. The sequence goes on along the minus strand of JAFMOC010000107.1, from coordinate 346,000 downwards.
TCATACACTGAGTGTTAGAACCGTTCTCACTCATACACTGAGTGTTAGAACCGTTCTCACTCATACACTGAGTGTTAGAACCGTTCTCACTGATGCACTGAGAGTTAGAACCGTTCTCACTCATACACTGAGAGTTAGAACCGTTCTCACTGATGCACTGAGTGTTAGAACCGTTCTCACTCATACACTGAGTGTTAGAACCGTTCTCACTCATACACTGAGAGTTAGAACCGTTCTCACTCATACACTGAGAGTTAGAACCGTTCTCACTCATACACTGAGTGTTAGAACCGTTCTCACTCATACACTGAGTGTTAGAACCGTTCTCACTCATACACTGAGAGTTAGAACCGTTCTCACTCATACACTGAGTGTTAGAACCGTTCTCACTCATACACTGAGTGTTAGAACCGTTCTCACTCATACACTGAGTGTTAGAACCGTTCTCACTCATACACTGAGAGTTAGAACCGTTCTCACTGATGCACTGAGTGTTAGAACCGTTCTCACTCATACACTGAGTGTTAGAACCGTTCTCACTGATGCACTGAGTGTTAGAACCGTTCTCACTGATGCACTGAGTGTTAGAACCGTTCTCACTGATACACTGAGAGTTAGAACCGTTCTCACTCATACACTGAGTGTTAGAACCGTTCTCACTCATACACTGAGAGTTAGAACCGTTCTCACTCATACACTGAGTGTTAGAACCGTTCTCACTCATACACTGAGTGTTAGAACCGTTCTCACTGATGCACTGAGTGTTAGAACCGTTCTCACTGATACACTGAGAGTTAGAACCGTTCTCACTCATACACTGAGTGTTAGAACCGTTCTCACTGATACACTGAGTGTTAGAACCGTTCTCACTGATGCACTGAGAGTTAGAACCGTTCTCACTGATGCACTGAGTGTTAGAACCTAAACTGCTCTGCTATCTACAGACAGAATAGCCTTTAGCACACGTCACCGTGTTGGGCAAGTAGACAGCCGCCAGAGGGCGCACTGTGAAAACATACTTGTAAATATAAAATCCAAGACGTATTTAGATATTTTGCGCAGAGCCTCCTTTAAAAGAATAGCAAGGTGATCTACATGTGAGTGGAACTGAATAAGTAGTCACTGAATTTAGAAACTATATATATATATATATATTCTGTATATCTTTTATATCTTTTATTTCGTGTAAACCATGACATGGTTTATATATATATATATATATATATATATATATATATATATATATATATATATATATATATATATATATATATATATATATATAAAATTATTTATAATTTTTTTTATATATATATATTTTTTTTATTACACACCCCTATGACCTTACCTAAACTCATCACCATTACTTTCAACACTCGCCTCATTCCATTGTAAAGTATGCCAAATTATACAGTGAATCCCTGTTATCACCATAAGGCACGCCAGCTGGTTCTTTAAGTTCCTTTTCACTCTCACACTAGAGCTGTATATGATTCATCATATGACACATACACAAGGCACTCCTATTTTGGCCTCCGTCTGTCTAATTTCCCATGACTAGATTTATTACTAGTCTGTGAGAGTTGTTAAACTAGATATCATCTACACTCTTGGGCCAAAAAGGGCCATGCCCATATTACTAAATATTAAGCTAAAACGTTCCTTATACCAAATAACTAAGCAAACAATTAAGAATAATAAGTTATTTAGTAAGAGCATGTTTGATTTAGATTTCCTTATAAGTTTTAGTAATTTGAGTAAACCTGCAAACTATCTTTTATTGGTCACTTTTATTTTGCTAACTATTTTTAATTTAAAAAAATTAATTCTCTACACTTCAGTAGACGTTTAGCACTGGAGATTGTATGTGGTAATCTGTGGTCATACAGCTAATGTTGCATCTGTGATATCTATCTAATAGTGTTGATATAGATAAACCTGTTTTTAAATATAGATTTTGATCCCAAAGGGAAATTTCGAATGTTAAATGTGGCAAAAGGACACAGTAGCTTGACAATGATTTTGGCTTATTGTGGGGTAATACATGTTGGAAGTATTGAATTTGAAACAAATGTGTAGCTCTTTGTAGCTTCTGAATGAGCATTCTGATAAAAAAAAAGAGAAATAAAGATAAAAGATAAAGATGTTGCTAATTAGTCAGCGATAATGATGTCTGATAATGCCAGTTAAAGATCATTAGATGCCTAATATAGAGGCATGTGAATTGGCAAAAAATGCATTCTGAGTCATTTCTTTTTACCTGGAATGATGAAATTTGCAGTAGCTCACTGGGTGTTGTTCAGACAATTTGGGGATTATTCACAATTGATAAAATGCAAGTATCAGGTATGATTTGTATGGGAGAGTCTTCAAGGAGACGTCACTTTTTTTGTGCCAAAGTGTCATTTAGCAGACACTTTTGACTAAAGACTAATTTAAGCAAGTTATTTATCTGTCTGTATGTCTTTATTAGTATAGATTCCTAAAAAATAAAGAAAATTATGTTTTATGCCTACAAGTGTGTATTCACAATTAGATATACACATGTTCCATAGTTACAGTTTTGGGGAATTAAATGCACTAATTACAAGTTCTTATGTTTTAATGCTTCTACTTTTATATGTCTAAAAAATGAAAAGTTTACACAAATATTGGTAAAGAGAAGATATGTGAAGAGAGAAGATAAGATGTGCTGAAAAAGTGGTGGCAGAATGACTACAGTATTATAATACCAACATAAAACAATAATTATTGAAGTGAATTACTGTCATAAATATTCTTAGCTGTTGGTAATGTTAATAAACACTTGTCTATAATAAAAACTCAATTTGTGAGATGGTTGTTAAGAATTAAAGCAGTAGGTTTAGTGTTATAATTAGGGTTAAGCCTATCAGCATTTATTCATATTCCTGAAGAAGCATAGAACAAAGTATATTTATACAAACACACTAGATTCTTAAATCAAGGGTGAACTTCATACCTAAATTATGCTTATCAAATTATGCTTATTTAAAATCACTTGTTTGACCCCTTAATTAAGACAAAATGACATAATCTGTCCATATTAGTTGTGCATTGTAATAGACACCTGTAAATAAAATTCTATTTCTTTATTTTAATATGAGTTAAAAGTGAATGTCATTTCACCTGCTGATCATTCCAGTGGTTTAGTTTTTAAAATCTACACATTTTGGTAGTTACAAAATACAAAAGAGCCTTTTTCAAACTTCTATCAGAGGATAAGGGGACTAGCTTACACGGAGCGTAAATGGGCATATAGTATGCTAAATTGGGGTGTGGTCATTTGAATCTTTTAAATCTTTTTTTTAAGTATTAAATTAAGGTTGTAGATTAAAGGCAATTGTTAGTAGCCCATTATTTGCACAGTTATTACCTTATTAGCATGCATACATTGAACTACAAGCCAAGGTATAATATCCAAAAGTTACCAGGCATTGTCTGACCTGCTACATGTCTAGAGCAGAAAGGCATGGCAGTGTGGAATGACACACCTTAGCAAAATGACAAAGTGTTCTGTTATATCAACAAACCCAACACATCGTGTCCTTTAAATCCTCTAATTATCTCCACACCTGTGGCACTGACAATATAATTTTGAGTATTACCTGTGTGATTCGAACACAAATTAGTGCAATCCATATTTAACACACACACACGTGTAAATATGGGTTTTTATTTGTAGCTCGTAGATCTGAAGGGTCTCTTACAGTGCACTTCAAAAAAAATTATTCAAAAGACTTTTCAAATTGTAACCATGTATGAGTGAGTAAAACAAATGAAGGTGGTGCAAAGAAGCTTTAAAATAAAGCCCGCCTTTCCCTGAAGGCAATACTTATCCTGACACATGCACTAGTTGGGTGTGTTTCTCCATTTTCATCAGAATGCAGAATTCTAAGAAAACGTTTTTTTGTTTGTTTGAACTTGCTAATAAAAAATATGTCTTAAAGCCAATGTATAGTTACTTTCACTAGCTAAAGAAATAAAATAGGTCTTGTGAAGTTGATATTCACTGCTAAAGTTGAACCAGTTCACTCAGCCACTCCCCAATAACTGATGTTTTCTCACACCTACTTTGACTCATCTTCATCTGCCATGTTTTGTAATCCCTTACTAGTTTTCACTTACCTATAATTATATTAAAAAAAACTTTCCTTTTACTGGGGTGTTGACTGTGCATGGCATATAAATTGTTTACACTTATTCCCTATAGCAGATCAAGTAAGCTCTCAGAGAAGGACATAGAAACATAGAAAGTCTCAGTGGGGAAAGGTTTTATCTTTTTGGATCATATTGTTTGCAAGGCTTTACTACATCTTAATGGTGAGTAAAATATATTTAATACATTCTGTATAGAGGATGTGACTTTTTACACAAAATAACGGACCATCCACCACAAAATTAAATAAAAAAAGAGAAAAAAAGTCTTAAAAGGAGAATTGATTTTTTTTTTAGCTTTCTTGAGACAATTTTAATAAATGTCATTTTTAAACACACATCATTCTGCGTTTTGATGAAAAATTATTCAGATTTTAAAAATCATTCTATTTTCTATTTGTTCAATTATATTGCATTAATTAAATTCAATTATGTTAAGAAAAGAGTGGAAATGCTGCAATTGCTTTTCAGACTTGTATATGTTACAATACAATCTAAAATATACACTATGTATTAAACATATGGTAAAAATAGAAAGTACCTGATGGTCACAAATAAATTGAATGAATGTTTTAGTTATTGATGGTATTTAACAGATAACACAATAAGTAAGTTGCATACTCTATAGAAATTCCAAATTGCAATTCACACTACTCAGCCAGGTCTGATTAATGAGATTTCAGTTAGGACACTAAGAAAACTAATGATTCTCACAACTTTTCAAATTACTGTTTAGTTTCCATGGTAAACAGAAAAACAAAAGTAGTGTAGTACACACATACAGAAACAGTCACTTTTGTTGCTTAGTAACAGAGTACAACGCCCATAAATAATGTCAGGTATGCTACGTAACTACAGTAACTGAACGATTTGCTTCAGTATTACATTATCTTTCCTATGATTTCACTTAAAATACTGATTGCAAAGATTGTTAAAGTATGTAAACAATATAAATATTTATGTGAGTCATATCAGACTGCACTTTGTTTCTTTTTTTGCTTTTCTCAAAAATGTAAAATTGCATTAAGCAGGTCTTTAAAGAAATATACTTTATATATATATATTCTTTCTGTTAAGATAACTTTGAACATTTTAATTATTTGGTGCAACACTGAGTCATATCAAAGGACAAAAAATAATTTGTGTTAAAAAACTTTTAAAATGTAATAAAGCTAATATAAAGCAGGCCATCCAGAACCAACCAAAACTGTTACTTTTACAAAATCTCTCAATAGAACTTTTCCCTCATGCATTTATTTTTGAAATGTGTATCTACTAAACACGAGTCTTACAAATTCACTGTATGGTTAGCAATAAAATAAAGCATTCATTTGAAAGTAGATAACATATTACATCTTTAAGTCCACCACCTTAGCTGTGGCAAAAAAACAATATGCACGATCAAGTAAGATCCATTCTAAAATCACTCTTATTAAAATTGTCTAATTTATTGAAATGTTCAGTTTAAAATAAGTCTAATTTAAATAACTGATAATGTTAAAAATAATTTTGACATTACTAAGTTTCTTTTTTTAATAAGGTTTTAAGTTTCAGTGACACTAGTTTTGGAACCTCATAGGATACTTTGTTAATCCCAACTATTGTTCTTTAAATTTGTAGTGTGTATTTACTCTTTGATTTTTGCCTTGTGTTTGTATCTCTGTAATCTGTTATGTTATTCTCCCAGTTTCGATCTTTTGTCCAGCTTGTTTCTCTACAGTATAACCCAGTAGGCTTAAAATTATAAAATTTTTAAGTAAGAACTTTAAGGTTAATGATATCAAAATTGATGAACTAATCTAGGGTCAGTGATTATATATATATATATATATATATATATATATATATATATATATATATATATATATATATATATATACACAGTATATATAATGCAATTTTAGTGTATTTAATACAATAATAATTATTATTATTATTATTATTATTATTATTATTATTATTATTATTATTATTATTGTTATAACATCAATCACACAGTAAAATTAGTTAACTCTGAAGCAACATGTGAACCATATGATGGACAAGCGAAAGACAAAAGAAAAAATAACATATTAAAGGACATAACAACAAACAAACCTTTTTAACTCTTTATTGTATGATTTAATTTAATTCAGTCCCTTTATGCCAAAGATATCTGCATGGCTTTGTGTAAGCCTCTACTGATGATGATGACAACAACATCAATAATACACATCAAAAATGCCTTCCAGGGTAAAGTTGTTGCTTTATGTGAATTAGCACGCACATGCTTCATTTACATGTATGCATCTGATTGCATTTGTTTTTTTTATTTAAAAAATATTGTTTTATTGTATTGAAAAACGTTCACTTGGTATTTATTCAGTGCATGATCTACTTTTAGCCTTTTTTGCAGAGCCCTTGTACTCCTGTTTGCTTTGAGGAAACCAAAATTTTTTACACGCTGTCTAAGTTAATCAGTAATGCAAGGACACCCCCACCAAACAGAGACACATAACCCATTTTAAAAGAGTTAATAGTTAACTGCACTTTCTTCTTTTAACAATGACAGTGTTGTTCTTTTTAATATAAAACAGGCAATTGTAGTTGTTACTGAAAACAAGTCTAATGAACCAAGTCAGTATTCACAGCTTTTAACTATGAATAATGTTGTTCAGCACAAGCATTGTTTACTTTTGTACAAAATGAATGCCCTACCTGCATTGTGTAGATATCATTTTTAATATAGCCATCATAAGAATGTTAATAATAATTAAATAATAATAATAATAATAATAATAATAATAATAATAATAATAATAATAATAAATTTAATAATTGAATTAATAATAATTTAATAATTAAAAATGACATTTAATTATGTGTCATTATGTGTTAAGTTAAAATGAAAAGATGAGTTCCAGTCATATCAGATCATTTAAGATTAGTATAAAATTATAAATTTATATGTATAAAGAATAATTTTATTGCTTTAAAAGTATTTTGTAGAACTATACTTGTCTACATATTAACACTTTAACACACTGCTTCAGAGACATATATGAAACAAAACGTCTATGACTATTTTAACATTCATACATCTATTTAAAAATACTTTTTTATATGTAATTAACATAGCAAACAGGAACAACCATAATAATTAGTAACAAATAAATATTTTAGAAATAGATGCATTTTATTGTATCATAGTACTGTCAAATGTACTTTTAGTTTTTTTAATGGTTATATTAAACAATGCCATAAGAAGTCGATCTTAAAAATAAGAAGGTTCATAAATATATATATATATATATATATATATATATATATATATATATATATATATATATATATATATATATATATATCAGTATTATTGTGTGTGTGTGTGTGTGTGTGTGTGTGTGTGTGTGTGTGTCTGTGAGACGCATTCATAATGTTAAACCTGGTATAATTTCTTAATGCATAATGACATTTTGTAAGTCATTCAGGATGAGAAACCAATGTTCATCAGACGGGTTATCATATTTCAAAATGCATTTTATTTCTGTACGTTTTTTATGTTCTAGTGGTAGCAATGCTTTCTGTTGACTCTGGTCTCATGCAGTGACTCACTAACCGACTGATTTATAGTTCAAATGATTTGTTATTACATGTAATTATTAGTATTTATTTGAATCCGAATTCGACTAATCCGAAACCACATTATTAGTAATTTTTAGTGCGACACAATCTACGGAAACATGTTATGGCTACCTGGATCAGGTAACCAGTGAGTCATCAACAGACTCCGCCCCTTCTACCTGAAAAACCTATTCATTTGTGTAATCTGTTAGAACAAAGTCCACTCTTGCTTCGCCGCCATCGTTGGGACTGGGTTCTGGGTTAGGACTGGGTTCTGAGTTAGGACTGGGTTCTGAGTTGGGACTGGGTTCTGAGTTGGGACTGGGTTCTGGGTTAGGACTGGGTTCTGAGTTGGGACTGGGTTCTGGGTTAGGACTGGGTTCTGAGTTGGGACTGGGTTCTGAGTTGGGACTGGGTTCTGAGTTGGGACTGGGTTCTGAGTTGGGACTGGGTTCTGGGTTCTGGATTAGGACTGGGTTCGTGCGACAGTAAGCGCGTTATTCCGCAGCGTTCGGACCCGTTTTGCTTTGGCTTTCGGTTCAGTTAGTGAGTCGTAACCCGGAAAGCTTCGGCATGAGCGCGGTGTCTGAGGGAGTCTTTCTCTCGGCTCTGCAGCCCAACAGTTCCACGGTGAGCACGTACGCCGTGCCATCCGAAAACCAGCTGGCACATGGCGGGACCCTGTCCGGCGAAGAGGCGCGGGCCAAGAGGGTGCAGCAGCAGGTGGCCCTGAGACTCGCCGAAAAATGTACGCTACCCCGGCGGACCACCACCATCACCACCTCCAGCTCCGGCTCCGGTAACCAGTACGCCTCCTCAGGTGCGTTCCTGTCTACCTGCTCCTAGAACTCAGCCCATCCGCCTCCTCCTGCACTTACACCTCAATCTAAAGCGGTTGTAAACAAAACCATTGAGGTACAAACGAATGGAAAGGCCTTCACTGTGTTTTGTTTCCAACCGCACTTTTTGGGTTTATTCTGCTTCCTTTAATTATTTATAATTATGTTTTGTGTTTTAACCATAATGTAAAACCTCTAATTCATGTTGTTTGTGCATTATGGCATCCTTTTATTTTAAATAGAAGATGTTGTGAACTGCATTCATTTGCATAGTCTAAGTGAGCTGTTGGGTTACCCTTTGTTACAACTTAGGTATAGAATTGATTGAAGAACATTCACCCAATTGTTTTACAAACCACATAAACTCTCCTGTATGTATAACACATACAAAATGCTGAATTATCTGTTCACTATGTTATCCTAAATTTACCAGAATTCATTTGCCTTTATTTGTTCTAGACTTTGTAAGATTATTCAGCTGTTGGTTTCATTTATTCTTTAATTAACATCTACATTCAGTGTATTTTTATACAGGAAAACACTCTAAACTCATGTAATAATGTATTTTTAAAGTGCTGTTTTGAGGAATGTAGGGCTATCGCTGTCTCACTCACTCTCTCTTTCTCTGTCTCATCTGTTGCTATATAGCCCAAGTGTTTTTTTTAGTACAGAACCACACTACTGTCTTGAATTAGCTTAATATTAAATATGCCACAATTAAATATGCCACAATATAGATTTCAAGCTTCGCTGTACATTTTGCTGTGAATTTTGTTTAATAAATTTTAGACTGTTTGAATACACTCCACTGGATGTGTTAAATACCAGGTCTAGTCGTTTTCTCATCCAATATTATAGTATTCAATAATATTAAGCCTTTTTAATAGGTGCCTGTGAACTCAGATTGGGCCACATTTTAGTTCTGGGAATATTCTCTCAGTTATCATATCCATATGAGATCAACATCTTATTCACCGCCTTAGGAAAACTAGGTTGACCTGTTTGTACAAGTGGAAAGGAAAAAAAAAAGTTTTCTGAATCTTAGGAACAAATGAGGAATTTTTTAGAAGCAAAAAGTCAATGAACTACATTTGTTAACTATCAGGGGTAAAAAAAACTGTAATGATGCATTTTTGTTCCCGAAGGTATAAATTATGTTATTTTACTGTTTAAGAAAAAACAAGGTCTTCTTGGCATGATTATGTAACAATAATTATATCCTTTGAACTACAAGGTACAAAGGGTGTACCAGGTACATCTTTAGTAGTTGCCTTTGGGAGTATTCAGATTTCATGTTACAGGATGAATGTGAATCTTTCGGCCTTATTCAGTCACACGCAGTGTTTGCAGCTGGTCCACTTTAATCTCTTATTGATTGTTAGCTATCTGAAATGGCGGTTTCTCATATCTCTGACTAATACAAAATCCTCAGCAGCGGTAAAGTTTCTAACCAGTATTTGATAAGATTAGTGTTTGATTTGAAATTAGGAAATTTCCTAATTCTTTTTGTAGAACAGGTATGAATACTCAGGGTATCAAATATCAAAAGGTTACTGACACATTAATAACTCACATATGACAATCATGTTACTGTTTCAGCAGCCATTACTCATCTTTCTAATGAAAATTACACACCAAACAAACTGATATGTTTTTCCTTTAATAAATAAAATACATTTTGCACACCGTTTGGCATATTGGTATTTTAAAGGCCCTTCTATTTCTTTTCATTGAGTATTTTGTTCTTTTATGACAAACAATACTAGACTAGTTGTATGGTTTATACACAGTGTACTGACAGCCATTATATGGAAGCTGTTTGTATCGTATGAACTATTTGGTACAAATGAACTTGTAAGCCTCATAAACACACAGCATTGCTTTATATTACATATTACTAGGTCATCTGCCATTCTAACATTATATTGATGTCTCTTTAATTTTCAAACACACACTGTGTGTCAGCTATAATTTTAGCAGTAGGAAAAGATTCATTTAGTTTTATATGATGATGGTGTTGTAAGAGAACTCACAAAGGTTTACTTCCTCAGAGAAATACTTTGTTATATGTAAAAAGGAAATTACATTTAGTTATTTGCAAGTCTTTGCACATATAAAACCTGTTGATAAATCTGTGATTTCTCTGATGATGACATTTACAAGCAATCATGAGTGTCCGTCTTGCTCTTGCTTTCTCGCTCCCTTACTCACTCTCACACACACAAAGGGATAGAGTAGGAGTCATTTTGATCTGGGTGTAACAAACAAAGTTCACCTGTAGTCTACTCTCAGGTGCTTTGCAGAGAAAGTGAGAAGGGAAGTAAGTGAAGGCTTTTTTAAGGTCACCATGGTTGACTGTCATTTGTCAGCTCTCAATGGACCTAAGCTATACAGATAACACAGTTAAACATAGTCACACAGTTAAACTAGGATTGAAGGAAGGTTATTATAAAAGCAAAAAATCCACTATCCAACTCTGTATTTTCTAATGTAAGCATGCATAAGCAATGTGACTAATGAATAATAAAATACATGTAATGCATGTGCAGAAGTTGCTGAGGTTTGCTCTAATGTTCACAAAACATCCACCTTTACATTAAGGGACCACACCTCTGTATGGTATGCCGACTGTACTGTCACTCTTATGCCTCTATAAACATTGTATATGTACACACCTCTATTTATGACAAATTTGCACTGCATCTTCATAATACTGCTGATAAGGTTTACTTATAGATAAATAATGCCTTCTTTTATTTTCCATGCCATTCTAAATTCATTTCCTTTTTGAATATTTATTTTAATTTAATTTAGTATTCAATTTATTTATTAGTTGTTTTTACAAAAGTGTCAACACCCTTGGTTAAATTATTTGTTATTGTGTTTCATGGAAGACCAAGACTAAACCCTAGTTTAACAGGGGATAAATAACCCAAAGAAAAAACTGTAGATTTCAAACTAGTCATAGAATATACTGTAAAACCTTATTTAAAAAAAATTTTATTAAAAGTGTCTTTAACTGTAAACCATCATTACTACAAAATTCAGTGTCAGAAGTAAAAAGGATTAACTTAACAGGATTTGTACATTTTCAGACATAAATTCCTACCTGCCTAATATTGCCAGGCCTTTAGAGCAAACTAATCCACATATAATCTGTTTACTTTGTTTTGTTGATTAGTAATGTTGAAATACTCTTAACTGCAGTGTAATAGTTAATAAACAGCAGTTATGGTTTGCTGCCAGCATTCTGGGGTAAAACCACAATTAAATGTACTTGTTACTTGTGCTGGTTTTGTGGGCTTATCTTGAGTCTTAACAAGTTGGGACAATCTTTCTCTCATTTGTCAAGATGAAGCCCATTTCAGGAATCACAAACAGCTCTGGGAAAAGCTGCTGTTTTTAAAAATCCAGCCTGACATTTGGATGAATATTCTCAAATACAAATTCAAAGATTTAAAAAAGTAGGGAGTGGCAAGGGGTGGCACTTTGTATTATTTATATATATATATATATATATATATATATATATATATATATATATATATATATATATATGTGTGTGTGTGTGTGTGTGTGTGTGTGCGCTTTTTGTATATATGTGCTTTGGGCAGGGTTGTTGGGAGTGGCCCACAGCTATCAAACCGGTTTTTTTGCCTCTTTCCCCTTCAGCATTGTAGGTTAGGCTGTTATTAACAGCCAAGCCCATACCTCGCCCTACGGAAAACATTCACATGAAGACCTAACAAACTGGCAAACTCCTGTTCAATAATCTGTGTATCATTTAAAGAAAATATCATTGTTACAATGCTCCAATATTTATCATTCTCTAGAACACGAATATTTGCTTTATGTGGTGCTTAATATTCGAAAACAATCAGGACACACATACAACTATATAACCAAAATCACTAAACACTAGGTTTTTCTTTAGTTCTTTGCTTACCCGTTCAGATTATCCACATGAACCTTATGCAAACATAAGGATTTCCCCCCAAAAAAATTCCACAAAAAGCAATTGAATTTGAAATTCATGTTAGCATCAATACTTTCCCTGGAACAAAGGGTACATTTGGTGTCAGCTTTTCTCTATGTACTGCAAACCGTAGACTTTTCAGTGTATTCTTAGTATGTTCACTGCCTATGGCGGGTGAAACTCATAAATTAATGCCTATCACTCAATTAATCAATTAATGTCTATAATGTCAGGGACATTATAGCAGTCCTCAGAAATCATTCAACCTGCAAAATATATTTCTTGTTATGAAAGATTTACTGTTAAGCAGAAAGTCTGTTTTAAATACATTTTAGTGCAGTTACACCTGCTTTTATTTGTCTTAACTCTGCTTGGAACTTGGAACAGTGGTGCACATGAAACTCACTATATTTTATTTTTAATTAAAACCCATTTCTAAATGGCTTCATACATGAATATGGAAAACTGATGAACAGTGAAAACTTATGAACTCCTGAACAGTGAGTTCTATTAAGAAGCTTCAGATTTCGTCCCACAGTGCAAAACCATGCAAATAGGTTAAATGTCAAAAGGTATCAAAATGTATTTATCTCTTTGCGTGTTCTGTAATGGTCATGTTTATAATGTCTCTCTGTCTTTCCTATGAGGGCTGGTTGGTTCCAGCACACTTCCATAATTATGATCAAAGTAAATGGTTTAAAATAAATTAATCAGTAAAAGGTTTGTTATTAGGATCACTGAAGGCTTAATATTTAGCATATTTGGGTTTGTCCAGGCGTGCAATGATAATTCAGAAAATCTTTAATAGATTTTGATTTCTCTTGTTTTAGACTACGGAGGTTCTTCAACAATGACAAAATACCAGACTTACACCCCTAATTTCAGCTCAAAATCTTCTATGTATGCAACCACCAGACCAGTAATGGTAAGAAGAATATTTTTTATTATTTTTTTTCTAAAAAAATTAATTGGGGATCTCTAGTGAACATAGGCAGAGGGAACAGGGCATGATTCATTTTTAGACCTGAAGGAGCAGCATAGAAAGAATTTGTAATCCTAATGTGATTTTACATTTCTTTACTTCAACACACTTGAGTACTTATTCAAAAGATATGTATTTGCAACATTTTTTATATATTTGTGAAGTTTTAGTCTTGAAACGTATGTATGTTAAGGATAGTTGTGTTTAATGAAATTATGATTTTTCTTTTCTTACTTTAGTCCCAAAGAGGCCCTCAGTTCTCTAGTAATGGCTACTCGTCCCGTTCAGCCATGGATTATGGCACTAGAGCTCAAATAAGTCAAGGGGCTCCTGCAGGAATGATTTATAATCATGAAGAAATGGTTACCACAGGTAGAATGGGCAACATGAGTGGCATGGGCACTATGAGTGGAATGGGCACCATGGGTGGCATGAGAACTGTTGGCGGCATGGGCACTGTGAGTGGAATTGGCAACATGAGTGGCATGGGTACTATGGGAACCATGGGTGGCATGGGCAACATGAGTAGTATGGGAACCATGAGTGGCATGGGCAACATGGGTAGTATGGGTGGCATGGGCACCATGGGCCGCCAGTCTCAGCAGGCTCAGTACCAGAGGACCACTTTAAGCCGATCAATGAGTCGTGGAGGTCCTGACCCCGAGTCTGCATCTGTTCACTCACTTCGACTGCAAAGCATGCCCCAGCAACAAGACACAAATTGGAACAGCAATGGAAGCCTGGATTCAGACCAGGATGGTGCCTTCGCACAGGAGGCCTTTGCCTTGAGCAATGGCTACTCTGCAACCTATCCTCACCAGACCATGTTTTCCTCCACCAGCAATGAGTTCAGCTCTGGGGCACCACGGATGGCAATGACAATTCCATCCATGCAGCGCTCAGCCAGTTCAACAATGGTCCGTAATGGAGGCAGTGGAATTAACATGAATCAGGAGCAGTATATACGGCAGTCTGTGAAAGGCCCATCACAGCGTACCATCAGCAGAATCACTAATAATCGACAGAATCGTTACTCCACTTCGGCAGGAAGTATGCAGGGAGTAGCCACTGGAGGAAACTTTATGTTAAGTGGCTCACAAAGTAATCTGAGTAAGACGATGGGAAGGTTATCTCGAGCTGGCTCCATGAGGAGTGTGGTCAGTGTGGGCAGAGGCAATGACGTGTTTGATGGCATGGATATGAATGGCAGCATGGGCAATCTAAACGGGTGAGTCTTATTCTTCTAAAATGAGCGTTAACTACAATTTTATTACTTTATTCACAGCCATTATATGCATTGCATGGCCAGGAGTATATATATATATATATATACTTCATAATTATAAGGTTTAGATTAGGCCTCTTAATTTAAGTGATCAATAATGATGTTACTGAGAAAAGAGATTTTATTTTAGCATTCCAAAGCCCCACAGAATTTTTATGGAGGAGCTGGTCTGTATACAGCTTTGAACTGTATTTTTTTGTATTTGTTTGGATATTGGTCGCTAAAAATGAACATAAATTCAATAGACACAATTTATTTAAACAACTTAAAAGTGCTTATATTTAAACAACAGAATAAAAGAGGTTTAACATTGATGCATGTTAAGTTTATATTTTGAACTATTACTAGAAGTGCAAAAAAACATGCTTGGTAGGTTTAAAAAAAAGTAAATGCATATCATGATTATAAAACTTGACATAAAACCTTTAAATGGGTATGCGAAATAATACATTTAATATAACACTGTTACATCCACTTAGACCCCAAAATATCATTGTTTCACCCTAAAGTCAATTGGACGTATTGTAAAAGCTATCTTTTCACACTGTCCAACAGGTTTATCTGTTTCCATATGTTAAATAAATTCACTTTCTTGCATCTGCATGTTTGATATAGCCCAACCCTCAACACTGAATGTATGTGTGTGAAGAATGAGACTTTCTGTAGGCACACCCAAACCAGTCCAACCGATTTACAATTAACACACCCTGAGAAGAAGACCTGCTATCCAGCTAGTCACCACTCACATGCACATGCTTGCATAAGTGACATACAAAAAAGCATTTAAACTTAAGTAATATTTTTTTATACATAAGTTTGTCAGTTTTAAACAATATTGCAAATTAAAACAAAATGTAGGAAGAGAGCAAAATACATGACACATGAAAATTTTTAATGCAGAATTTTAGGTGGGATCATTAAACGTTGTTGATTTGTGCCAAGACTTTTTTGTTTATAACTGGGAAATTAGCCTCCACTGCTTATTAATGGAATGCTTTGGTTAAATATTTATTTACAGACTAAGCACATTGGACATGCCAACTGCCGTGCACTTTTTGCAAACAGATGATTTTGAACAACAGCTGAGGGGTGCAGCTTACATCCAGCATGAATGCTACAATAACAAGGAAGCCAGGGCTGAGGTAAAACAACTGATTTTTTTACAAACTACTGTGTACAGCAAAATTTATGTGAAAGAAAGCCAAATTAATGCACTTAAAACTTGTTAATAGTAGAAATAATAAAGGCAAATATTAATGCCACAGCATAAATTGAAATTTATGGGCCATCACAGTAGATTAATTTACTTTTTTTGCACAGTGCTGTGTATAAAGTTTGAAATAAGTTGCAAAGCCTCCACACAGAGAGAGAGAGAGAGAGAGAGAGAGAGAGAGAGAATAATGAATGACATTTAAATGTTAATTGTTACACTGATCTACAATGAACATCAGCATTTGATGTCATTGTTTTTAGAACGAATGGCTTATCCCACAGACACTCAAAAATCTTGTGGGGAAAAACTCCTTAAAAGAGGATAACTAATAATCTGTTATTAATTACATTTTTTAAGTTAATTTACCACAAATGTTAAAATTTGTAATGGTAAGGTTTTAAAATTATTTAACTGATTCTTTAAGCTGCATTGAATGAAAAACACAAATTAATCTTATGTATTTGTCTTACACAGGTAAATAAGATGAATGCAATGCCTTTATTGGTTAATCTGATTAACAGTGATAGTCAGGAGGTACAACATTACGCCACTGGAGCAATAAGGAATGTCATCTATGAGAACATGGAAAACAAAATGGCTCTTATACAATGTAATGGAATCCGTAATCTTATGGATGCACTAAAAGAGGATGATGATGACCTACAAAAGAATATAACCGGTAGGTGCAATTCTCAGAATGTTTTTATAAATAGACACCTGCAAACAGTTAAAGAAATTTGAATAAAATCATAAAATTTTATATCATGCATCTTTTCCATGCAATTGTGTTGTGTCTGCAGTTCTTTTTATGACCATGCTAGCAAAAAATAATAATATTCCTCAAGAATCACCTCGTTTACGTTTTGTTGTAAAGAACTATGTTTAGAATCCTAAGCATATTTAGTGTTCTGTATACATTTTCTTCTGTACATCAATCAATTCACTGAAAAAGGTTCTTAAATTAAATGAATAATACTAATAAGCTAATCCTACTGCATTGTTTTAAATGTATTTATAATTTGCCTTTCCTTCTTAACTGATGACCATAAAAGTGACCCAGAAGATCACTGTAACTGTACAATTACAAAGCTTGCATGTACTGATATTAGTATTATGTTAAATAACCTCATTAAGAATAATAAGAAACCCCAGAAGAAAATGGTTCTGATCATGTTTATTTACCACAAAGGGCTAGACTATTAGACAATGACAACTTATATATCACTTATATATCAACTTATATATATATATATATATATATATATATATATATATATATATATATATATATATATATATATATGAACAATAAGGCTTTTCTACTGTATTAATCTTTCACTACAATTTAAGTACACAAACATAAAGGGTTTAAAAGGTTCTACAGTAAAGCATTTTAATGTAGCGATCTATGTTTAGGCAATTGCTGATGCTGGCACAATTAATTTAATTATTCATTTTTACTTTACAGTCATTTTTACATAAGTTATATTAAAAATTATTTATTTATTGTTCTTTACTGCCAAGAAAAAGATCTGTCTGATCTAACCATTACTGCACATCATTTAAAGATTTGACATTAAGGCTCTAGCACACAAATTATCTTGGCTCATCATACTTAATATCATTAATTTGTGTTTAGTACTGCAGTAAATATATTATCTAGGCATGGCAATTAGCTAAGCTTGAGCTTCAAATTTAAACTGTGTTTAAAAGGTTGGACTTCTTCTTTGGGTGTGGTGAGGTGGACTTTGTAAAAAAAGTGATAGATAATATACAATGGATTTATTACTGTGATAAAATATTCAGCAAGATGTGGCACTTGAAGTTCCATAGTCCAATTCATAATACGGTTTAAAGATTTTTTCTGACGAAGATTTTATGGTTTTAATTGGTGCAGGTTGTGTGTGTGTGTGTGTGTGTGTGTGTACGCATGCGCACACGTATGTTCACCGGGGCGTTGGCTGCATTCTGTCAGTGACGAGGTGTTAACTGTAAGCTGCATTGTCTCGACTTGTTTGTGTGAATCAAAACGACCTGTGAGTCAGACCTTAGTGCACCTTTGCATGAAATGCATAGAGCAGTACTTTCTTCTTCTGAAAAGGAATTTGTTTGGGCAAGGCTAGATTGCATGATGTGTTGTTGAGTAAGGCTGAAATGTTTATTAGAGCACATGTTCTGGTGAACAGTTCATTCATTTAAAACAAATATTCTGTAAATGACGCACCATTTTCATCATTTTTTAAATAAACCCAGAGATTTAGTCATGTAAATATACCCAGAGATTCATGTCTGTATTGTATTGTGCAGGATGTCCAATAAGAATGATTTATAAAGAAAGAAAGAAACATAAATTCATTTATGGTTTACTTTTTAGTTTACATTAAAAAAAAATAATGAAAAAAACTTTCATTAAAAAAAAGCATAAAATAAAAAAAAACATTACTTTTAAAGTCCTTTTTACATTAGGATGCATTTTTACAGAAATGTGATTTCTAATTATCAACCAACTTTATAAGGTTTTGGGGGATCTGGGAGAAAGTTGGAGCACCAAGAGGAATGAAAAACATGCAAACTCCACACATAATGTTCTCGCTGTGCAGGATTCAAAACCAGCCCCCTATTTACTGTAAAACAAGTTCAATTATTTACTTATATAGTGCTTTTTACAATACTACATTGTCTCAAAGTGGCTTTTCAGTATACCAAGCCTGACCCAGCTAAAGCAACAGTAGCAGGGAAAAACTCTCTGGTGTGGTTGCTTGCCAAGTGTGTTAATCACTAATATTATCTTACCACATACAAATATACTAATACTAATACTACAACTACTACTACTAATAATAATAACAATAAAAGTAATAATAATAATAATTAATTATTATATTAATTATTAATAAATTAATAATAAAATAATATATATTTTTTAAATCAGTATATATCAGATTCGGTACTTTTGTACCGTATCTTGATAATTAGTTGTCATTTTGTTAATACATGCATTATTATTATCATCATTATTATTATTTTTGTTATTTTCATTTATAACTTATATATGTTCCCTAATGTTTGAAAATAGCATTATTAAATCTATCAACGAACAAACTACTTTTAAAAACATTTTTTCTGGATGTTTGTAATCCCATTGTGAATGACTTTCTTTACTACCTTCCTGTAGGAATCTTGTGGAATCTTTCCTCTAAGGAAAACCTTAAAGAGAGACTGGCAAGAGAAACTCTTTCAAAGCTGACTAAAGACATCATCATTCCACTATCAGGAACTGAAAAAAAAGAGGGAGAGTACGTCAAACTCAATTCTTCAGAGTCTGACATCTTCTACAACGCCACTGGATGCCTCAGGTTCGCTCACCCATGCAAATGCAAAACTACAAAGCAGCAAAATCCAGTAGTGATGTAAAAGTCTACCTATTTGTAAATCATTTCATACAATAACATATTGCCATATGCCAGGGTCTTACTCAGGTTCTCTTCTAGATGAACACCACAACATGCAAGATATTTAAAACATTAAACCCCATTAGTTGGTCTAATATTAGTGGCAGAACAAAAAAAATATTTAATGGTTGAAGCAACAAAAGTAAATATTTCATGTTCAATGTTTCAAGTCTGAAAGCTCATATGAGTACGATGGTCAGATGTCCACATACACAATCAAATTAAATCAGACTTATAGACACTTTCACTAACATTTTGTCTTGTTTTCTAATAGAAACCTAAGTTCAACAAGTGAAATAACACGTAAGCAGATAAGAGAGACTGAAGATCTGGTGAATTCACTGGTTCATTACTTACAAGAATCATTGGAGAATGGCAACTGTGAGGAAAAGGTCAGTAAACCAAAGCATGCCACCTAAACACAGAAGAGACCATGCCCAGTTCACCTTAAAGGACAACCATATAGTGTTATAATACAAAGTAGATAAGCCCTTTTTTTATTTGTATGCTAGCAAGGGATCTGATTGCATAATTGAAAGTATGAGTGTTTTAAAGTTATCGTTTAAATTATGTAGTAATTATATAATTGCAAAATATAAAATAACTCTTTTTTTTTTATAGGGAGTGGAGAATGTTGTATGTGTTCTGAGAAACCTGTCCTATAAGCTGTATGATGAGCTACAACCCTCAGTCATTAATCGCTTGGAAGGTCTTAATCGAACCCGGTCAAAATCCATTGGAGAACCTATTGGCTGCTTCACTCCTCAGAGCAAGAAAGCCAAAGAGGTAAACGACTATTTTAATGTTATCCATTCAGTTTCTCACTATATAAGATTTGTAGTTATTTTTTTAATTTGTATCTGGATTTCAGAAACAGAATCAGAGCCTGCCAACATTTAATGAGGTGGCAAAAATACCAAATTCAACTGAGTGGTTGTGGCATCCCAGTATTGTGGGAGTGTATAGTAGCATTATCCAGCGCTGTGAAGCAAACTCCACCACACGAGAGGCTGCTGCTGGAGCGCTTCAAAACATCACTGCTGGAGACACAAGGGTAAGATTTATGGATTTTGGTTTTATTAAATTCTGAAAGCTGTTTTTCACATTTAGTCAAAAAAATACAACTGAAATAAACATTAAGAATGATAAATTATCACCGTAATAATTCTGGATTAGACATCAACTGCTCATTGCTTGTTTCTTTAGTTTAACTGAAGGTCAGACCATGCAACGCTTAGAGAATCACATGAAACTACTTAAGCTATATCAGACTTGTTAAACTAACCAGCATGTTATTTGTACAAGTTTATAACAGTGTGATTAGAAACAAATCAATGGTTTGCCAGCAAAAGACCTAAGTTTACAGCTTAAGTCAGTAACGTTAGGTATGATAAACTACAAGACTCAAATAGAGAAGTCCAAAGTAAAGTTGTTTGACCATAATGTCCTGTGCTAGATCCAATAAAAACACAATACACCATACTAGTGATAAAGCACAATAATGGGGGGGTTGGCAGAAGTGCAGCAGTGCTGGGATGGATGGTAGACCAGACGGGAATGGACTATGATTAAAAGTAATGACCTCTAATGCACCTGTCAGTGTCTCCACTAATAAAAATGTATACGGCTTTTATAAGCTAAAACATCTCATGCCAAGGAGGGAGTGATCATGACGCGACAGAAGCAGGATGTACGGCGAGATCCACCAGTCCACAGCTGTAGTTAAAATGTCCATTTTACAGTGTGTTAATAAACCTTGTTGCTGGGAGAGTTCCCACATTATTACAGAGAAGCAATAACCGACATCTAAATAACCTCCAAATTTCTTTTTTCATGTCAGAAATCTAAAACTAGGTCATTTAAAAGAGGGCAATGATCCCAAGCAAACGAGTCACAAAGGATTACTTCAAATTATTGCTAAAAGTGATTTTACAAGCTATTGTCTTTATTTTTATTAGATACATAAATTACATGTTGTTCATTTAAGGTCACATTTATGTATTTATAATGGCTAGATGTTAATTGCTAGGTATTTAATTATTTCCTGATACATAAAATCATAGAATTCAAAGGTTTAATTTTTGTTCACATGACTTTAAATTTTATCAGGTCAGAAATGTAGACAATCTATATTAAGACTAACATCGTGTCCAAAACAGATAGTTTAAAGTTCATTTTCTTTTCATAGTAGTTAAATAATGTTAAACTAATGGTAAGCTATTTGGGACCTCTTTAAACTAACTAATCATCCTGATTTTTACACATGTAGTGGGCATCAATCCTGGGTCGGATCGCTTTGGAACAAGACCGTATGTTGCCTGTGATTTTGGACCATCTGAAAACAACCAATGATTCAGAACTGCGTTCTCTTACCGGCTTCCTCAGGAACCTGTCACGGCATTGCAAAGACAAGAATGACTTTGGCAAGTTTTGTTTGCATATTTTTTTTTTAATCCAGTAAGAACCTAAAAAACTGTATTTGTTCTGAGCAATGTCCTTTCTATCCTGTTATAGCTACAAAAACGGTAAAACACCTGACAGAAATAATGCCAAATGATGGAAAACCCAGTCGTCCCTCTCCTGATGTGGTTCTGAACATTTGCGGAACACTTAACAACCTGGTGACCTGTAGTGAGGTGGCAGCTCGTGACATTTCCTATTTTGATGGACTTCCAAAGTTGGATGGGATCAAAACCCAGCATGATAACAGGTAATAACAGTTTGAATCTATAGTCTGATTGTTCATGGCTTGAAAGACAGTGATCTACTGACGTCACTATCAAGATTTGGCACCCCATGTCTAAGTGCAATATTTACTTATTTATTAAAAAACTCACCATTACCCAATTCAGTGGCAAATAAATATTTACAGAACATGATAACTTTTATTTTATGTACATTTTTCTCAATTTCATCACTCAAATTGTTTAAATTACAATATTGTTTAACAGTTTAAATATTCATATTGCTACATGTGAACTAATGCTACTGCACGTTAGAGTTCCGTAAGCATATTTAGTAAAATTAGTAAATAAGTAATCAGTAATTAGTTTGCATACAGGAATGTTACTAAGAGGATTTATCAATCAACTCATAATTCAGAAAATCTAAAGTGATCTATTTAAAGTGATCCATTTGCTTCTGTGCTTGCACATAGAGGAATTTGTTCTGCACATTTAACCCATCCGTGCAGTAAAACCAACATATACACACACTGAGTGAAGTGAGCACACATGTCCAGAGCAGTGGGTAGCCTTTTACACAGCACCACGGGTAGCAATTGGGATTAGGTGCCATACCAAAGGGCACTTCAGCCACTTCAGGGCGTTTAGAGGGACTGGAAATCAAACCAGGGACCTTCAGGTCATAAGCCTACAAATGCCCCAATCTAGTAATGTAAAGGAGAAAAATGTACTTATAATAAAACATATTTTTTTCTTTTTTTCACTTTTATCATTAAACATTTGTGAAAATTATGGCATGACTGAGTCAATAGGGTATGGCTTGTCTTAATGAAATTACAACCTTGTTTGCCACTAAATTTAAGTTGTTTTTTAACAAAGTTTTCTTTTATTTCAGCCCAGATAAATTAAAGCAAGCCAAAGCAGCAGCTACAGTTCTCTGCAACATGTACCGTTATAAGAAACTGCACAAAGAGTATCAAAAGGTAAGATCAAGCTTTGTGGTATAAAAATTGATTTGGGTGGAAAAAATTTTAAATAAAATTATATATATATATATATATATATATATATATATATATATATATATATATATATATATATATATATATATATACATATGTAAAATAACTGTAGTCATTCTAAATTCTGCTAATTCTTTAATCTATTTTTAACTCAACATAGTGCAAGTATTACCCAACTTACAGTACTAATTTTACATACAGTTTACTTTAGTAAACTGTAGTTTCATCACACAATCCAAAACATGGATTTAAGATGTATTGGCTTCTCTAATTTGCCCCATATAGTGTGTTTTCTTTACATATTAATGTTATTATTTACATATTAATTACTTAATTCGACTACTAATATTGTGGATGGAGAGTTGCTTAATAACTTTTTCAGAACCAAGTAGCACATTGCCTTGTTTCTTTTATCAGCCTTCCAACAAACTGACAGAAAATGTCATCTCATATAGCTCCTCCTTCAGAGATCGTGTGTTAACATGTTTTCCAAGAGAACGTTTGTCTTTGGTTACTGTACAACATGTTCGTACAATGTCTTCCACCCTGCCCTGCAGACATTTTCCAATTTTAATAAACATGGCTTGAAAAAAGATGTGCACTACGAGACACATCACATACACTGGGCGTAGTTCTGCTTTAACTAGCTGTAGGCGGAGCTGTACCTCAGGTGTGTCAGGTGATTTCCTCAAGAGCAAGTCCAAACATACCACAGAATGCCTCCATTTTACAAACCTGCCTTTGATAGTGAGAAAAATAGAGCTTTTTGTTAATATGATTGATTATTATGTCATGGGAGATTTTTTTGTCACATTAAAGACCTACTTTTTAATTCCCAGTGCAGGATATAAGATAATGAGCACAATGTGTAAGAATGTTTTTGGATGGCATCCATTTTGTTTTGTTCCTGCTTTTATTAATACCTTATTTATTTATGGCCTTGTTTTAAAATCATTGTTTACAGCTCTATGCTTTGAAACTTATGATTTTTTTTTCTTGCATTACAGAAGGGATACACAAAAGAGTATTTTACAGACTAACCACGGGGCTTCTGATTCAACCAAGGAACAGGATGTAAACACTGTCATGTAAATAAGGATAAATATGGAAACAGGAAAAGTCTGCCGTGGAAAATTTCAGCTCTACAAACTCTGTGTAGAGAAACATCTTGAAAAAGAAACAAATTGAAAAGGTCATATACTGGACTATGGATGGCTTGTGCACCTTAATATAATTCTTCTTGAGACATATATATACACACACACACACATTCAGGGATTTTGACCACCTTTCACAGAATTACATTACATTAGATCAGAGTGGTCCGAGGGAATTATGTCTGAAATATCTTTGCTGTCATTTTTTTCTTGAACATTAATTGCTCCAGGTGTGAGGTATGTGGGTCTATCAGTAGCAAGAAATGTGAGTTTGGTAATATTGTGTGTGTTTTACTTGTTACTTGGTTTTGTCTGAAATTGCAACCTATATAAGTACATTTGTGAAAATCAAAACAGCCTTTTTTATTACTGTAAGCCAATAATGATACATAATGCCATGCCTTGACTCTAAAATATTTAGATTTTGTATTGTATTTAAAAAAAAATACAATACAGACTATATATATTTCTGTTTCCATCAGGCCATTTAAAAAATAAACTACAATCATTCGATCACTCCTAATTATCATGCATTTACTGAAATGAACTGGTATTTTTAACAATTTAAATGAAAATACAACATACAGGCTATTAATTGTACATTACATGTGCACGCTAATTGTAAACACACAACTAACAATAATAATATAGAGGTATGCTATTGATGCCAATTGTGGCCTACAATGGTTGTTGTTTTGATATGTTCTCTTTTTGGATCCAGTAATGGATCTCCTTGCACAGATCATCTACACAAACTATCCCAAAGAAGGCATTTCTATATAACCTGCTTTCTGACAGTAAGTGTCAGACCAGCTCTAGTATCGATTCTGATATGGTTACTGTATTAAAAATGATTTACTTTGGACATTTCTGTGCAATTTAAGGATAGATCATTGCAGAACCTGTTAACAGAATGTAGCACTTGCTCTGGGTTTTATAGTGTTCTATGTTGTGCATGAGATGGAAAAAAAGCTTAAAATTCTGAATGTAAAAATAATGCTTTAGTTGCAATGCAGCTTTTGACTCCTGTATTTTTTTTAGATTATATTGATGGTATCCTTTTTGTTGTTGAGAGGTATTTCTTACAGCTTTAGTACACTAAGACGAAAGAAATCAGTTGTTCGTATGTGTTATGTGTCAGAGATACTAAGCATTCTTCATTTACTAAAATTTCTCCTAAAAGAATCGAAATGTTTAGTTCTCACTGGTTGTTGTAGGTGTGTATTTATCTTGGTGTAAAAAAATAAATCATTGTATGGTGTGATTTTCATTTTTATGAAATTTAAGGGGGTGACATGTTTATATGTCTGTTATGTTGTGATGCATATTATAAAGATGTACACTGCCATTGAGAAATCTTTCAGTGCAAATTGCTTTGCCTTTTTTCTGATACTATTTTGCTATGTCACCAACTGCCATACTAAAAATGAAATAAAGGATCTTCTGTACATTTAGTTCATAGTTGTTAATGTTCATTTAGTCACTCCGTCTGCATTCCAGCACATTTGCTTGTCTGTTTTCTGGGAACGCTGAGCCCCCTGGAACAACCTGATATGCATACTTGTACCTTGCTCAGACATGACCGAGTTCTACAAGAGCTCAGTTGATTTCAGGTGAACTTTGAAATGCCACAATGCTCATTGGATAAGTCATGGTTTATTCGTTTGTCCACATTAGCAAAAAGTGACCCTGCCAACAATTTTTTTTTAAATTTTGTACAATATTAGTACAAGATCTGCAAGATTTGTAGACAAGTGCATCCTTCCATTTTGTAGCACCACCTTCTGGAATGTACTGCATTACACAGCATGCTCTACTAAAACAAGATTAAGGGCTTTGATGTGGACCTAATATTTTTGCCCACTATTCACAGATGCCTGGAATATGTGCACAGCTGGATTGCTCAGCAAGTTATTTGTAGAAATATAGATCACTTTTAATAAAATATAGAAATGGCCAAGTCTTTTTAACAAAAAAATACTGACAGTATATAATAAACTTTTTTGTTTGATTTTTAATTTTTTTAATGCATCAGTAGTATAATGCATCTAACATGAGCGTGATTGATCTGTTTGTTTTGCACACAAAACAGGTTAACAGGTTCTTATAAGCTGATCACTTTCTGTAATATATAACACACTGCCTTAAGCTGTGTCCAATATTATATTACATGACATACTTTTGTGTAATTTGTGGTTATGAACTTTGTAGCTATTAAGCTATAGTTCAGCATTTCTGCCATTTCAAACTTTTTTGAAATGCTCTTTTTGTGACAGAACCAGATTTAGTTCTATTCACACAACAGAATGATCAGCTGCACATCTGTCAGGCTAAAAAAAGAAGTCTTATATCTGGGTTGTAGCTGCATGATTTTAAAGACCTGATTGCCCTCATCAGTAAAAGTAGCTCAGAAACCAAATGAATATAAAATTAATGTAAATAGAATAAGCACGACTCAAAAGTCTTTATAAATAAATTAGGCCTGGTACTAGATTTTCTTGCCTGGTGTTTTTTAAAGTTGTTACCTTCACTTACTTAAATAATCCATACAAATATACAACTGGTCTAAAGAATAACAAGTCTTTACTATTATTGTAATTGCCCGAGTTAAATTTCTTTATAATGAATTCAAGGGATTACTCAAACAGATTCTGCTGCCATCTGCAGGGTAAAATGCATTTTGTTTAAAAAAAAAAAAAGGTTTTATGTTGCATTAGCTTCACACCAAGTGTGTGTGTGTTGTGTGTATATATATTGCATATATATATATTATATATATATATATACACACACACTGTGTATGTATATATATATATATATATATATATATATATATATATATATACACACTCCATATATAAATATATATATTTGGAGGTCACAAATGGGAAACTGATTTATAAAATGTCTATGTAAATGACACAAATCACACCTTTGCAAAACTTACTGCTGATTAACTGATGCGGAAATGGTGCTGATTATACTAACATTAGAGTTATATGAACCAAAACCTATACCGACATTGACATTGTGACAAGTGCAAAGAAAACAGAAAAAGCACAAAATACTTTTTGGAATATGGTGAATTATTAACATTCAGACAGAATAACATTCAGATTTAACAAGCATTTGTGTTCTACTTGTTACATTAAAGAAAAACTTTACATTCTACTATATTTTGCTGTCTTTTTAAGCATATTTTTCTTAACTCAGTGTCTCAGTTTAAATTATATAATTTTTGTGCAAAATTCACATTTGAATGCATATAATTGTGTGTTCATTAGAACAGTTAAGTTAATTTTAGAGATTAATTTACAATAATATATATATATATATCAGGAAGACGATGAAACAGACAGATAAAAGCAATACTAATATTCTGACAATAAAACAACATAAAAACTTTGGGAAATATTTGTCTTGCGAAGAAATATACAACATAATAAATATATTGCATCTGTACGTAAGGTTTTAAGTGAGACTTAAGCCCAAAGCACCAATAAATGTTAACATACTATGTACTTAATGTATTCCATTTTTTTTAATGTGGCCAGTGAATTAAGGGTTTCTGTCCTGCTCTGCATGCAGCGTTAAATAAAGCAGAAGGTTGCTATTTATATATCATCTTCAGTAACAAGGCAGTAAAAATCAGTTCTGGCAGCGTAGCTCCGAGAGCCCAGGTCAGATACATCAATCTCAGGGGATTTGGATTCAAGTATTAGATCAGAGACTGCAGGTAAAACTGGGTGTCTGGAAGACATTGCCTTAAAAGAGGGTAACTGTACCCCTAAGAAGAAACATACACAAATCATATCAAATATGAAAACATTAAAAACCTGGGAACCATAACATATAAGTATATTGTTATTAATAATCACCATGTACATTGATGTGTTTACATCTAATAAACCATGTGATGTGATCAGAAATGATATGATGCATGAATTAGTTTTTACTTTTTGGATAATTTTAAATAGAAATTGCAATTAAATAGTTCTATGCTTTACATCCATATTATTGATGAAAATCATATGTTTTGTATTCCTAAAACAAACAGAAATCACAAATCTACTCACTTGGACTTGATGCAAAAAAAACAACCAAACACACAGCCACATACACAACTTTTTTTCCCTCTTACCAAGGTCACCAGCAGGGTCTGGATCGAGTCTGCAGTCCAGGTAGTCTGGCTCTACAGTGAGCATAGGGTCTTTATCACTCTGAAGCAGTGTCTGTGGATCTCCTGCTGATTCACTGTGAAGCACCAATTTACGAGGCATAACCAATTCCAGCTCCTTCCAAAATCCAGATGATGGGGTCTGACAGATAATGACACAACCAAAGTAATTATAAATTATAAGTGGGAAATAAGTAAAAACATATTATTAATGCAGAAACATTATAGCTGTATTCTAAAAGCCAGGCTAAATTTCTCTGCAACTATGACATAAAACAATGTTGTAAACTAAAATAATATCTTCTTAAAAATCAAGAAATTGCTTAAAAATGGTGTAAAAAACTTTGTAAATTTTAATATTATTCAGTAAATTTTGATCCAATATTAGTAGTAACATTTAACAACGGATAACAGAGCAACAGATAATTTTGCAGTAAGAAGCAACACTTTTCCTTTGTTCATCACACCCCTTTAGACTCTTCCCTTAGTGTGACCTGAAGACTGCAACAGTCTTTAAAAAACACTTCTTCTATAAATCTTATATCAACTACAGACTAGATTTTGGAACACATTTGAACACACTTTTACTTGTGTGTAATGTTAAAGATCTTACAATTGAATGTGCTCCCCAGATAAGTGTGGTGATGTGGGCTTGGTTCTTTCGAAGTTGCTGGATGACATTCTCACCAACATGCTTTTGTTGTGACTTGAAGATGATGAAAATGGGTCTTTGAGAAAGTTCCAGCAAGTGAAATAAGCCCTGTCTAAAATCAGACAAAACAGCTGGAGTAAAATCCCATGACTTGTCTTTATTTTATGTATTATACAGTATCTGTTTATATAGTGGCTATATACAATCAATACACCCTGATTCAAATGTCACTTTTTGTAGAAACAATTACAATACATGGTTGTTTAAATATGCACTACACTTAAACACTTTTAAATTTGATTTAATCAGAGCATTTATCCTTTTTTGTGTCAGTACGGAAATCATTATTCACTCCTCTATGAAAAGTGTTTAAATGTTTATATTGTATGGGCAGATATTTATGGTAAAGATATGTATGTATCTTTAAGTCAAATTTCCATTAAAAACTTGTGATTTTTCAAGTATTTAAAAGTTATTTAAATTTAAACATCAATAAATATGTCCCATGTTAGAAATGTTTGTGCTTGCTGTGTGTGTGTGTGTGTGTGTGTGTGTGTGTGTGTGTCCACATAGATTGTAACACACCAGGTCTATTGGAGTTCTTACCTAAAATTGGTTGTGCACCACTCCTGTGCTAGATAGTCCTGGGAAAGTACGACGATCAGCCTTCGACATCTGCTAATGTCCATAAGTAACTCTGCAGATGGCTCTGTTAACCCAACCCAAAGAAATGCAACCATTATTTTTTTATACCAATCATAGCAAATTACAACACCATCCCACGACACGCGCGCACACACACGGAATATACCTGCTCCTGGAAGGATATTGGCATCACTGAGAAATAACTTCTGTCCATACTTGGTTTCTAGATGAGGTTTCAGAATGAAATGAACAAATTCCGGTCATTGTCACTACTTATGTACGAGACGTAGGCATCGAATATTTTTCCATCTGAAAAAACACAAGCAGTTAAAAAAATGACACTAAAAACACTGAATAAAAAGCTTGGGTTTACAAGGATCTTACCATTGATCTCAAAATCTTCATAGTAGTTTTTATACCACAGTTTAAAATTAAGGCGACATTTTGTATAAAATACAGCAGATACGATTAACACAATAAACAAGACCAGGGATGCAATCACTGCTCCAATGTGATTGGCTAACACTAAAAAGAAAAGAAAGAAAACCTTTAAACACATTAAATTTTATTTATATTTTAGATAATGTTAATGCATCAGTATTAAACACTATGACTGTTCTAGCACATATAGCTGAATATGATGACATTCTTACAGCTGCTCCGAATTCTGATGGTGACTGTTTTGTTCCATATGTCACAAGAATAGATGCCAAAATCTGCATCCTCCTTTAGGGTTACTGTAAGAACACTGCTTACTATTATCTGACCATCATTTGTGAACCTAGGAATCACAAAATACACATAAATCTACAGCAGTTATTTTTTTTACAGAAATATGTATTGTTAAAGCTACTGTGGTTGTATATAATACACTTTATTTCTCTAACCATTTAGAGGTGTTAAGTATAATAGAATCCAAGCTGGGAAGGGGTTCTCCATTTTTTCTCCATTGCAGATGGGCCTCACATCCAGATTCAGTAGCATTGTGATCCACCAGGATTGTGCAGTTCAGATAAACACTGCTGTTTCGGTTCATCAACAAATTGGTCTCACTGGATTCAATCTTAAGGGCTCCATCACAAAGACCCACTGTATGAAAAGCAATGAATTAATTGAACAATTAAATAACTAAAAGACTGTAAAATAATAAAAACATGGGTTTAAATGCTCAATATACCAGTAACAACAGACGTAAATGTTAATGGATGTAATAACTGTGAAAGTACCAATTATGACACTGGACACTTTTATATTACCACGTTAAAGAAGATTAAACCAAATATAATGAGTCAACAGTAATCCATACAGGGCATCAGTAAAACATGTAACATGATGATTTGGCTAATTCACATGACTTGTTATAACCTTGAAGTGTAATGTCATGTCATGTAAGTCAACTTGTACCCAGGTGCATTCAAAACAATCGAGTCTTTATGAAATGCTTGAAGAATGCTTGAAGGAGAAGTCAGATCTATACAGAAAAGACAAACCTTGTCTTATAAAAAGATCTGAGCAGTTCTTGCAACTTATGAACTTGTTATGCAAACTTTTCATTTCTAGATGGATATAAATTTTAGACTCACAACAGTATTTAACTTTAAGGTGGACAGGTTACATTAACGAAAGACCTCCTTTCATGCTAAGATGGGAGTGTGGGGTCCTGGAGCATATCTCAGCGTTTACAGAGCTAAAATTGGGGGTAAAAAACCTGGGTTAAAGCTGCTAAATTAAACTGTAGGTAAAAAAAAAACAAAAGTAGTTTATTTGACGATGCCCTATTCAGACATGTCTTGTCTTATCCTTGTGTAACTTTCATCAGTTCAGAACAAAGGTTTCATTTTATTTCATACAATTTTAAGGGGAATTAATTTGGAATTAAAGTCAGTTTAAAAGGCTTTGGTTCACAGTAACAGTCATGAATAAACTGAATTGAATGTTTGAATGAATGAATGAATGAATGAATGAATGAATGTACTCATGCATCACAATTTTCCATTTTCAGTTTGTTGATCAGGCAGAAAAGTCTCAACGCTTTCATGAACTTTGTACCTGTTGTGTCATTCACACTTTACCAGTGAAAGTTAATAAGTAATGAACATTACTCTGCAGTCCGCTCGTGTTTACACATTAAACATGAGATGTGGAAGCTAATTTATGTAATCACAGCACTCATTTATTGACTACGTGGACAATGAAAGCAGAAGCACTTAATCTAATAAACTCGAGTATATTACAGAAAGGTGTGAGATTTCTGTACAGTGTGTTTTATTGCTTTACTTCACTTTGTTTATACATAAAGCCTGAGCAAAATGTTTAATGCCCTACTAAGCATTACCTGACCAACTAGAATGTTGGGTCCAACCTGTTGCTATTTTAGAAACCAGTTGCCATCAAACACTTTAAAATTTTAATTTAGGTTTATGCAGGAATTTAATTGCTGACACCTTCAGATTCGTTAGGTGCAGATTTAAGAAAGAATTTTGTGATGTTTCATTCTTCAACCTGCTCCTGTTTGCTCACAGCCTGCTTTGAATGAATGCAAATAAAGATCCAGTTGGTATTCAGCCTGTGTGCGTAAGTAAGTTCTGAATGGTGTGTGTGTGTGTGTGTGTGTGTGTGTGTGTGTGTGTGTGTGTGTACACTCACTGTGCTAACAAACAATTTAAATACTTACATATATAATAATTTACATTTTATTTACACACAGGGACAAACCAAACTAAATTAGAAACAGAAACCAAAAAAAAACATCCATCCATCCATTATCTTCCTCTACTAGGGTCACAGGGTGGGGGTTCCCCATGCCCATCCAGTAGAGAACGTTTTGGGCGCTGGGTAGATACACCCAGGACAGGGCGCCAATCTATCACTGGGCAGACACTCACACAAACACACACACACACACACTCACACACACACACACACACTCACACACTCTATTTGGGGTAATTTAAAGAACTCAATTAACATTGATCCATGTTTTTGGACTGTGGGAGGAAACCGGAGAACCCGGAGGAAACCCACGAGGACATGGGAAGAACATGGAAACTCCATCCAGATTGGGATTCGAACTGGGAATCCCTAGTGCTGAAAGGAGAACATGCTAAACCACTACATTACATTTACATTTGGTCATTTATTGGACGCTTTTATCCAAAGCGACTTACAAGGTGAGCACAGGGTTCATCACAGCGCCCCCTGGAGCAATGAGAGTTAAGGGTCTCGCTCAAGAATCCACACTGATAACTTCAGTGGAAATGGGATTTGAACCCACAACCTTCAGATTGATAACCCAACACCCTGACCACTGAGCTACCACTCCCTATCCAATCCACTAAAGCACAGTTTCTACAAATATAGTATCTTTTGGTAGTTATACTAACACATGTGTTATATGATTAATAAACACCTGAATCAGAGCAGGTAAGCTCTCACCTGCACTGCCCGCCGCCGCCGCCGCCGCCGCTGCTGACCGGCTCCATGTTAACAGAACCAACAGACTCACCTGAGGACTCATGAGCGCGCGGTTACCTGAACCTGCCCGCTGATGCCGCTCATAGAATCACCGACGCTTCTTCAGGTTCCTCAGAGAACCCAGCGGCGCCTAAAACACCTCATACAGCTGGCTTTACATCTGAAGGGCTTTTTAAGAACGTGCGCGCGAGAAAACAAACACCACATCGCACAGCCGCGGGTCACGTGACCAGCGAGTTACTCGTTCCTTTCACAGACCTTTAGGGTTTCCGGGTTCTCAGTTCTCAACACAAACACACAGAACCATCAGCTAAATGTATCGCCATGACCTTTAATCCTTACTTTGAGAATAATTCCAAAGTTTCATTATAAAAGGCATTGATTTAGTCTAGTTTAAGTCCAGCGAGCTGTTAAGTGAAGCAACCCTTCATTTGCATAAAGAATTAGTGCAACACACTGAACACCTGAACAAACTATAAACTCTGTAAAGATAAAGCTCTCATTAAGTTCTGCTTCAGTCACCTGGAATCATCCCGGGAAACGCTAAGCAGGATTCCCAGAGCTGATAGACGAGCAGACTAGTAGTTAGTTAGTTAGTTAGTTAGTTACCTTCAATATAAAAGGCTAGTTAGTTGGTGAGTTTGCAGGTGGACAGACACATCCATCTGTTCATCTCCATTTAACATCCAGAGAAATCCAGAGACCCGTTTAAATCTAGTTTCTCTTGTGGTTTCATCCCTGTGAGGGAATATTCTCTCAAATGAAGTTTATACTACACACTCAGTTAGACTACACTTTATATACTAAATTAAACTACGGATATAAAAATGTAACAGAAAATTGTTAATTAAAGAAAGTAAACATTTATTTGTAAAAAGTTTTTTTTTATTAAATGTTATAGCTAGAAATGCTGTGACAACAATTGTGTAATTTGTACTGTTTTCTTTCGATAAGTAAGTAATTGGCAAACATTTTGATTATATATATATATATATATATATATATATATATATATATATATATATATATATATATATATATATATATATATATATATATACACACACACACACACACACATTCATTGCATATCAGTATGTAAAATGTAATAATGACACAATTGTAAACATGTTCAAATTATTATTAAAATTTAATTAAATAAACAATGTAAATGAAACAAAATGTAACAATATACAATTAAGCAAAACATTTATTGTGCAGTACTACACCAATCTGTCTATGATGTCCTCTTTTTGCGACTGAAAGAAGTAAAAAAAATAATATGTTAGTTTAATAAGTAAGTAACTTATATAATTATAAAATAATTAAAGCATACAGTCACCAAGCCCAAATCTAAAGTAAGTTACAGAACTTGCTACATCCCACACGAGATAAAGAACTTCAGCTCTAAACATGTCAGATTTTTTATAAAATGCAAATGTAATGTTGAATCTTTTTTTTATTTTTTTTTTTTTACCTCAGTTCTTCTTTTAATCTTTGGAGTTTGTCTTCCAGCCTGGTGTTATTGACCTCTAATGGAGAACTGGGAACAAACCATTCTGCTATGCATTTAAATGCCACAACTACATGCTGCTTAAACAGAAAAAATAAGAGTTGGAACGAAGTAGTACATGTGAAAATACATGCACATGTGGAAAAGATATAATACCTCAAATAGGATAATGAATACCAAGCGAAATGCTTGAATAACCCAAAACTGATTGGTTAAAGATTGGTCTTCATTACTTCTGTAATCTTTGTAGCTGGAAAAAAAACAGTATATGCATCAGATGGCACAATGTAAATACTGTTAGAACTTTTTTTTTTTTTTGCAATTTTAAAGTGTACCTGCAGAATGCCACAATGCTTCCATTGTATATAACCTGCTGAAGAAGAAAGTCCTTTCTGATATTTTCATCACTCATATTAGCAATAGAGAGTGTGTTATTTATATAACCAGACAAACACCTGTGTCATAAAAGCATACAGTAATAAATGTATGCCATTTTGTGTCAAGTTATTCTCTGTTGAATAAATTGAAATACTTACTCAATTCCAGTAGCATTGGTCATGGCACAAGGCCCATAGTGGTAGCGATACAACAGGCGTGGGATAAAATCAGAGGAGATTCCAATGACCAGGCCATTAGCAATGACAGCTAAAACTCCAATTGTTTCCAGAATATCTATCCAGACACCTACAAAGTACAAATATAACAAACAATATAAAGACACTCTTATACCTGGTATGTCTATATATATGGAGAGGCATTTTCCTATTCTTATTTATATTTAATAGGTTCACAGAGCCAATGTTTTCCTAGGATTCAAACCCAGGGCGTTTTAATGTGTACACACACACACACACACACACACACACACATATACACATCCATATATATAGGTGTGTGTGTGTGTGTGTGTGTGTGTGTGTGTGTGTGTGTGTGTGTGTGTAAAAATATAAAACACTGGCTCTTACCTATGTCTTTAGTCTTACTGGGTACCATTCTGCGCTCCAAGCTGGCCATCTTAATGGCATCCAATCTGATCTCAATGATATTATTAAGCAGAGCCAGTAGAGGAGCCAAAGGGAATGCAGCCACAAATATGGTGGTGAAGCTGAACTGAAGCACTAAACGGACCAAAAGTAAAGTGTTAACTTCTAAACAAACCTTGCACATGTATATTGCAATAAATTATTATATATTATATTATATTATAATTAAATACTTTAATTAAAAGATTTGCTTACCCATCTCTAGGAACTCATTAAAGAGGCTAAAGGAGTCCACTTTATTTAGGTCAAAGTTCCAGAGTAGGTCCTTTAGTTTACAATTGTCACATAGTTTCACATTGGGTTCACCCTGCATGCACTCCTTCTTTGCACACTGACTAACCATTCGCCTCAAGTTCTTACTCTGCTGCCTCTTCAGCCATCGTTTAAACCACCTGCAGAAAGAGGGAAGTTATGAGTGTATGTGTGATACAGTTATGAATTATGCAGGACTTAAAGGACATTGAAGTGTATCTGTGGGAAATTTTGCCAATGTTTCCAGGAAAGCATCAATAAGATCAAACTCAGAAGGCCTGGATTTTAATTTCCATTCCAAGGCATTCTACGTGGCTGCGCTCAGAATATTATATAGGAGATTTAAAATTTCTGATTTCATATTTTGGAGTGATGTTAGGCCAGGTGGCACGGTGGCTTAGTGGTTAGCACGTTCGCCTCTCAGCACTAGGGATTCCCGGGTTCGAATCCCCATCTGGGTGGAGTTTCCATGTTCTCCCCGTGTCCGCGTGGGTTTCCTCCGGGTTCTCCGGTTTCCTCCCACCGTCCAAAAACATGGATCAAGTCAATTGAATTCTCAAAATTGCCCCATCTAGAGTGTGTCTGTGTGAGTGAGTGTGTGCCCAGCAATGGATTGGCGCCCGAGACGTTCTCCCCTGGATGGGCATGGGGAACCCCACCGCGACCCTAATAGAGGATAAAGCGGGAGATAATGAATGAATGAATGAATGTTAGGCCAGCATTTTGATAACTTACTTAATAATCAATCAACTTATTAATTAATCAATCAACTTATGTGATACAAATCTAAAATTCATGAATCCTGACTTTTGCACAATAATATTGGTATAAGCTTCTGTCCTTTCACTCCTATTCCCATGCCCTTCAATAGGCAGCTAAAAATAAAACTCTGAAATCACTTATCAAAATAGAAAATAACAAAAAAGAAATCAACACTTAAAAACAGTACTCACGGGCCAGAAAACTCAAATAAATTGCCTATGAGCTGTTTGAGTAGCATGATGATGGCCATCTGAATAAAGAGGTCTGTCAGGCATCCACTTGGGTGACACTAACCAAAAGATAAAATTCAATCACAAGTGATTCTGTTACTCCCCCTAGTGGAAAATTATACTACAGCAACGCGATTAAGAACAAAGTACAAATGCATTTTAATAGTATATGTGCTGGTTAATGATAATTTCATAAAACTTACGTATTCATTACTTAATTAATTAACTTTTCCATATTAAATTCTTACCAGCATTTTTATATTTTATTTACCTCCTCTAATCTCCAGGTATCAGCTATCCTCAGATATCCTCCCGGATGTCCATTTATCCTGACAAGAATTAAGATTTAGAATTTAAGATTAGATTAAGAATAAAAAAGAACTTGTTTACTAAAATGTGTGGCCTACATGGTTTAAATATATTGTAAAAATAATATTTTTTGTCCTTGTAAAAGTTGTCCACTAATATTCTTACCTCCCCAAAAAGAATGCCGTGTATATGAGTGAAGAGAAGAGAGTAAAGAACTGGAAAGTAAACATCTTCACTGTGAAGCTTCTCTCAACAGCAGCACGTGAGCGCACATTCTCTATGGAAAAAAATCTGATAATGCCTCATTCATCATCATTCTGTATGTTAAAGTAATATCCTAACTTTTTCCAACTAACCTAATTCACAAAGCTTCATGGCCACCATGCGATTTACCTAAACATATTTAAAAACAAAGATTATTAGTTCTTAAATCTGTCTATTTTTGTTAGTTGTTTATGAAATGATTCACAGCAAATTGCAATTTTCCAAACAAAAAAAACTGTATTTCAGGTAAAACATTTTAGTATGGCATGTAAAATACCACTTACACACCCCTCTAATCATATTTAACTAATAAAAAATGTAATGTGGAAAATGATATAAATTATATTAAAATATATTAATGTGATTATAAAGAGTTGGCTCTTCTGACCCATGTCATCACAGTTATAGTGATGTAGTGCAGTACAGCGCCCATCATGAAAGCCACAGTGGTTGAGTGTTCAGTCAGAAACTGCCACTTAGCAAGCTCAACACTGGCTATGACCCTGAAGACTACCAGAGCTTGTGCCAGTCCGATTATCACCAGCAGCTATGGACAGAAACACACATTCAACCTGTTCGAGAAACGTATACAAATATAATGTATAGGAAAAAATTATTTAATGTCATTTATTACAGTTATTTACTATAAGTCATCAAAATAGTGTGGAACCTAATAATTCCTCGGTTTAAGTAGCAACAGTAATGAAAAAGGCGAATTAAGACATCAATATTTAGTCAATTTAATACATCTCTTTTTATAAAGTGTAAAAAACTGCTAAAAGCTTAAAATTCTTACCATGAGTGTCACCAACAACATTACTATGGTACTGCGCAGGAATGAATGGCTGCATTTCTTGGGTTCACATTTTTCATCATTCACAATACTTAAAATGAGTTCTTCCTACAAATACATTCACATTAAAGCATTTACTGCTAGAATTGAACAAAATCATGAAAATAAGATTAATGTGTGACCCTACCTCTTCTTCACACCAGTCAAAAACTCTCCACTCACATACATATGAAGCTCTGTGACGTTTCCAGAATTGTAGAAACACAGTGGCTGAAGGAAAGGGTAGTAATCTAAGCATAATCTCAGTGATAAAATGTGCAATATTGTAGGTTATATACACATTTACAGCCAAAACCTACCCCAGACTGCCATGAACATGGCAAAAGCAACTGTGCCTTCATTATCAAACAGTGTGCTCAACTACACAAAAAACAAAAAGCAAATATATACATTTCAGGAATAATATCTAAAGAACCAATAAATAATGTAGACACACCAACAATAACAGCACTTCATGAAAAAATCTCTTTGTTCAATGCATTATATTTTTGTAAATACCTTTGCATATATGCAAGTATCAGAGAGTCTCCAGACTTTACATCTTTTATCACAAAGTGGGCACATGATTGTGTCTGACTCACATACCTCCTGTCTGTCTTGAACACACAAAGAGACACACAAAAATACACTGATTACAAATACAAAAACAAATACTGATAAAATTAAAAGTTTATTCATTCATTCATTCATTCATTATCTTCCGCTTTATCCAACATTAGGGTCGCGGGGGGTTCCCCATGCCCATCCAGAGGAGAACGTTTCAGGCGCTGGGCAGATACACCCAGGACAGGACGCCAATCTATCACTGGGCACACTTAAAGTTTATTATCGTAAATAATAAAAAAGTTATTATGTTCATATTACACCACCGTATTTGAGAAAACAATCCACAAAATATTGTTTTTTGCATGCATAGAGTAAGCCTTTGGTTCTTAATTATGATGACCTCACCTGTTACCCGATAAACTGTTAATAGTGAAATTTTAGGACAGTGTAACTAACATTTTCAGGCTTATTTTGCAAGTCAGTGCAAACGCTGAAGATGTTTCATTTGTCCGTTTGTCCATTATATTAAGATTAAGGCAAATTAGTTTTAGATTCATTCATTCATTCATTATCTTCTGCTTTATCCTCTATTAGGGTCGGGGGGGGTTCCCCATGCCCATCCAGGTGGAGAACGTCTCGGGCGCTGGGCAAATAGACCCAGGACAGGGCGCCAATCTATCGCTGGGCACACACTCACTCACACAAACACACTCTATATGGGGCAATTTGGAGAACTCAATTGACTTGATCCATGTTTTTGGACTGTGGGAGGAAACCGGAGAACCCGGAGGAAACCCACGCAGGCACGGAGAGAACATGGAAACTCCACCCAGATGGGGATTCGAACCGGGAACACCTAGCGCTGAGAGGAGAACGTGCTAAACCACTAAACCACCGTGCCGCCAAAGGTTTTAGATTTTATTTAATTTATTTCTATAATTTTTTTAAGGAGATGAGGGTTTAGTGTCCTAAGTATGATGTAATAAATATGAAACAACCAGTGAGTGGCAGTTAAATATTTATTTCAGACTATAAAACTAATAACTTACATGAGAGGGTTGAATTTGAAGAGGAGCAATCCATAAAGAAAAACTATGATTCCCACCACAGCAGCAGGAATCAGCAGAAACGTGTACCAGCCCAGCCACAGGAAATACAGTGCCACTTTCTCCCCAAAGTAAGCCCTGACACAGTGCATGAACACAGACGGTTCTATACTGTAGCACCTGTTACACATTCAGTATTGTGATTCGTGCATGCTTATTGTACCTCACCTTACACCATTTATGGGCTGTCCATTAAAACAGGCGGTCCATCTTGCCCAGCTTTTTCTCAGTTCTGCCTGTTCTGCTTTCTGAATATAATAAGGGATTTACAAATAATTGTATTTTTGTTATTTATTATTTTTTT
Source organism: Corydoras sp. C115 (assembly GCA_019802505.1). Lineage (NCBI taxonomy): Eukaryota > Metazoa > Chordata > Actinopteri > Siluriformes > Callichthyidae > Corydoras > Corydoras sp. C115. Next base: position 305,481 of record JAFMOC010000107.1, on the reverse strand, counting down.
TTAACATTTACAATTATTAGGAAAACTAAATATTCATTCATTATCTTCCGCTTTATCCTCTATTAGGGTCGCGGTGGGGTTCCCCATGCCCATTCAGGGGAGAACGTTTCGGGTGCTGGGCAGATACACCCAGGACAGGGCGCCAATCCATCGCTGACTATTTCAATATATACTTTCAAATTTAATAAGCTTCTTGTGTAAGCAGACTGTTGTACGATGCATTACACTACAATTTGTACTATTCATTATGCACATTCTTCCAATGTCTGTGTGGATTTTCTCTGGGAGCTGGCGTTTCCATCCTAACTTTGTTTCCAAAGCTGTGAGACAACAATCAATTTTCATTTTTCAATCAAATAAATAAGAAGAAAGATGACTGAAGTGAATCGGGACACTTAGCAATAGTCTAGCAATTGACACCTTTATCTAAATTGTAGGCAAAATTACACCACATTCATAATTTAATAAGAAATGAGGAAAATAGTTAACAAAATAATAGTTGAAACCTCATGCAGACAAAACTGAGCTTGGAACACATTTTCTTTGATGAGGTCTGACAGGTACTCTGGTTTACCTGAAAATGAAAGAATGACATTAAAATCATTTTTTATAATTGTTCATTCAGAGAACACTGAGCTGAAATGAACTCACAGAACTGTAGGGTAAAGTTAAAAGCTGTGGTGAGAAATGACTTAGCAGAGTACTCACCCGGCAACATTTCAATGCTGGTATTGTGCAGGATAAAGTCAACTATTCGAATTCTACAATAGACAAAATAAACAATAAAGTCACCGCCCCTTTTTAATACAGTGAGCAATTGATCTTTAAATAAGAGGTTAAAAAAAACCTAGACATATGTCATAAAAGCTTCTGAATGCCTATTGCAAACAATTTATTATGCACAAAATCCGTTGCCATGTAGGCAGTGCAGGAATGAAACGTGTACATGCTATTACACCTGCTGCACATTGCTTTGTGTGTTATGCTATATTCCAGACAAAGACTAAGAAATGAACACCTTAGTCTAGTACTCCATCTGCTCCAGGGATGTTGTATCATTAGTGACCCTGCATTCCGAACCTAACCTTATGCCTTAAGTTGAAATGCCTTAATTAACCTTAAGTTAAAAGATGTATAGTAAGTGTTTTGCTGAGTGGTTTATAAAAACATAAAGCCATTTTTTTACCTTGTCGATTGAGGTATGTTTCCTTGTTGCTCACAGCTCCAGTTACAGGTATCCGACACTTTAAGGAGATATCTGTATGTCTCAAACATTTCCTTTGGGGCTGTGATTCCATAAAATTCTGTACCTTCATAAGCAATTTTCTAAGATATAAGAAATATTGATGATCAATAAGATTTGAACCAAGGTTAAATATAAAAATAATTTTAAAATAACTGTATAAAAGAACTCACTGTTATCTGCAAATTCTTGGTTTTTAAAGCATTAATAAAAGCAATCTGCTTTTTAAAATTCTTCCTGCCAACCTTTTGATCTGTTTTCTGAGCCACCAGAACATAATCAAATATCTTTGGTGAGTGCTAAAAAAAAAAGAGGACTTATCCATTTATCCATTGATCATTATTGTATCCATCCATTAATTATCTTCCACTTTTTTATTTTTATTTTTTGCAGTTGATCAACAGAAGCTCATCTGGCGTTTCTAATACAACATAAAATGTGTCAAAATGCGCCCTGCCTCAGTCATTGAACTTTGCCTTACGTCCCCCATAACAGGTTTCAGCCACTCCTTTTAAAAAGTCCTGAATGTATTGTATGTCGCCTGAGGTATCATTTGCTGCTGGTGGCACAATTTAAAAGAACACATTGTTTTTGATTTTCATGTTATTTCATTACTTATGAGTTATAAGCTTTCAGAAGAAGTTTTAAATGTTAATGAACTAGATCTACATCTTTATATTGATGTTTATGAAACAGTGATAACAAAGTGAAAAAGATATATTGTACAAATAATAACCATCAGTGACATCATGTGTTGTCTCTTTTCACTTATTGGACCATCACCGAATTTTGCACCGAATCTGTATAAGACACCTCCATCCATCCATCCATCCATTCATTATCTTATGCTTACTCCTTTACTAGACTCGTGGGGGGGGGGGGTTCCCATGCCCATCCAGGGGAGAATGTTTCGGGCACTGGGCAGATACACCCAGGACAGGGCACCAATCTATCGCTTGTATAAGATTTTTTTTATTAATGCTGACTCGAATTTCTGCACTAAAAAGAACCAATTGATTGATCCACTTAAGTAAGGAATATACACCTGAGAAAAATTTGATTGTAATAAATATATAATATAATATATAATTTACATCAAAATATCTTACAAGGGGTAGTAGAGACAGACTTCCAGCAACATTTTCCTTTTTCACCACACCAATCAACTCCAGCAGTTCAATACTCCCCTGCAAAAGCATAACCATACATTTCTAATTCATTTACAATCAGATCTCATAAAAAAAACAAGTTAATTAATGTAATGTAAATGAGTCCTAATGTGTCAATCTCAGAACCTAGGAATCTAATAGAAATGCATTCAGGAGGAATTAACTTACGACCCATGACATGTGATCTCCTGTGTCATTACCGATATAATAAAGTTTCCTAATCAAAACTAGACAAGTGGTTGAAAACAAATATGACACTTAAACAATTAAAAAAAAACGTTTCTTTAAGTGTTTTACATGTTAGATTAATATGTATTTTTAGAACATAAATAATAATAATTAATAAATAAAATATTAATAAATAAAAGAATATACAAAATGGTGTGTGTGTGTGTGTGTGTGTGTGTGTGTGTGTGTGTGTGTGTGTGTGTGTGTGTGTGTGTGTAAAGCCAATTGCATTCACTGTTCATTATGAATCACTGTGTAATGTAAAACCAGTTCCTCATACTTGTTCTTGTCACATAAAGTCACACTCTAAATGCTATCACTTTTCTTTTTTCTAAACCTTAAGAAGCAGCAATGTGACACAAACAATGGGAACAAATTGTCTTTGTCCATTAGTGCAAATGTTTCTTTTTGCATTAAAGGCTTCTTTCAAACAATACATTTAATTACTATGCAGGCAAACTGTTTAAAGACCAATAATAATCAAGGAGTGCTGACTTTTACCGTTAGCCGACTTAAATTATGTGAAGCACCTATTGAACAATAGCAAGTGCAAATAACCTTTAAACCCTCCAGTAACATTATGAGAAACATTTAGAATTTTATACAATGATATTTAACCTGGAGCATCAAGGTCATGCAAAGTATTAAATATGAGTAAACACATGTTTCTACAGAAATCAACAAATGTGATGTAACTTCATATATACATCATTTAAATTCTAAAAAAAAGAAACATTTAAAAAATAAAATAGCATTTGTTCAGATATGTCTGTAAAAAACATTCATTCATTTATTTATACCGCTTCATTACTGACTAGGGTAGCGCGCGGAGGGGGGGGGGGTCCCATGCCCATCCTGCAGAGAACATTTCGGGCACTGCATGGGCAGATCAGATACACCCACGACTGGGTTCTAATCCATGGCTGGGCACACACACAAACACACACTATATGGGACAATTTGTAGCATTCAATTTACTTGAATCCATGTTTTTGGACCATAGGAGGAAACCCATGAGGACACGGGGAGAACATGGAAACTCCACTCAGATTGGTATTCTAGATCCCCAGCGCCCAGAGGCGTGCTAACCACTAAGCCACCATTCATTCATTCATTCATTCATCATCTCCCGCTTTATCCTCTATAAGGGTCGCGGTGGGGTTCCCCATGCCCATCCAGGGGAGAAAGTTTCGGGTGCTGAGCAGATACACCCAGGACAGGGCGCCAATCCATCGCTGGACACACGCTCACTCACACAGACACGCACACACACACACACACTCTATATGGGGCAATTTGGAGAACTCAATTGACTTGATCCATGTTTTTGGACTGTGGGAGGAAACCGGAGAACCCGGAGGAAACTCACGCAGACACGGGGAGAACATGGAAACTCCACCCAGATGGGGATTCGAACCGGGAATCCCTATCGCTGAGAGGAGAACATGCTAAACCACTAAGCCACCGTGCCGCAAATAATAACATAGCATCTGTAAACAAACTCACATCGATCACCGCAGAGAAAAAGCTGTTTGTCTCACCTGTCGTCTGTGACTGATTCTCCTGTCTGTCATTGGTGCTGGAATCCAGTTCTTACAGCTGTGAGAAGAATACAGATGTATTAAAGTGCACAGTTTAGTATTTATATCAAAAGTAAATCGCAATGAAGTTCAGGTTTGGCGCAGGTTTGTGAGGAGCCACTGAAACTGAACTTCCGTGGAAGCTCAAAAATCCCGGTATGTCTGTAATAAAGGAATGTCACCTGTCGGCTTGTGTCACGCTTCAGTTTCCTACCATTAAAGTTACTCCAGCAAAATGCGACAGGAACAAAAGCAACGTCTCACAAAGCCAGTTCTGACAAATCATCTGTTTATCGTTCAACTGTCGCTGAAACGTCAGAAAAGGGTGGAAACCAAACCCTGTGATTCCAGAGAGGGACACGAACAGGTACGCTATAACAAATATCTAACACTAGAGGGCAGCAGAGCCTCACATCTTAACATTAACATGTCCACCATCTGTTTGATATCTTCTTAGTATTAATAAAAACCGAAAAGTGCGCTTTGACTTTGAACACGTACATGTTTTATTCACACTAGATGTGCTTTTATATAAAATAGGGCTATATAGTATATAGACTACAAATCAGATCAGCAACATTTTGAAACAAAGTATAAATTCAATTGTTATCAAGTAGTCTACACTATACTTTTTTGATTACAATAAAAAGATATATTAATATCTGTTATGTATACTGCCTTAATCTTTGAAACATTGTAATGTTATATGCTACTTCTTATGTACAAACCCATTATTTGAATAACTATTTGGATCACTGTGTTCTAGAGGGTAATGTAGTTAAAATTTATAATTTTGTTCCAGAATGAGAAAATGTAAAGGAAAATATATAATCTACAAGAGCGTTTTAAATGTTGACACCACATCCTATCAGTCTGCCATAACCAATAATCATTCAAATAAACGCTCCTTTCTATGTTTTGCCACCAGATGGCAGCATAGGACGGGGTAACTGCATGGTCCTGTGGACATATAGCTGTTGATTTGGCTGAAGAGGCTGGAAAATCAGCTGACACCGCTGTTAAAGGAACAAGATAGAATATATTTGCACCGTATAAGAATAACTTCAATTCAATAACAATTATCTCAAAATGTAGGGAAAATGTATTGATGTGTTATTGTCCTATAAGGTCTAACAGCTAGCAAAAAATTTTAAATGTTGCCCACTCCACTCAATACATCATATAATATGTAGCTATATAAGATATTTTAGGTTTGAACCACATATAAACAGTGACCTATATTGGCATGTAATCATAAATCGGTCATATTGTTTTAAAACAATACAAATTACAAGCTTTTCTGTTCTTATATGCTCATGTTAGATAAACTTGTCTTATCTGATGGATTGATGAATCATTCTTAGTTGATTGTAATCTTACATAAACACAGTTATAAACATTATATTTTATTATGTAGCCTATTTAAATAGTACTTTTAAAGTCGCTTTTGGCAATAATCTCAACATAAACTCATTTGATCTTTTTTTCTTATTATAGTGTTTGCAGAGGGTGTGGAGCTGTTAATTTTACAGCCTAAATTTAGAATAGATTCTAGGCTAAAAGATTTTGATTTAGATCTTTGATTGTATTGAACATTAAAACATTAATTTGACTTATTAGTCAAAACTGATTTCTCATAAAGCAAAACAGGATTATAGCTTCAACACTTAAAGGAGAAAGTACATTTCTGTACCTTTAGAAACACAATGCAACACAATACATGTGTAAACATTTAGGGTTTACCACATTTGAAGCAAAAGAAGGTTCTGATGAACAAAAGTAATTAATCTGCCTTGTTATTTTATTGTTGGGGTTTATTACCTAGTAGAAAACCATGGCCTGTATTTTATCATAATACTGTACTATGCACTCTACCTCTTCCTCTATTCTGCTTTTGAGGTTTTTTTTAAATTACATTAGGCATGCAATTGACCTTCTACAAATTCTACCTAAATTGTGATGACTTAATGAAATGTAGACACAGTGGTAAAAAAAAAACATTTTTAAGCAGAAGTTCATATCTGTTTGTTAACAACTAAATTAGAAATTGACACAATTTGTATTTAATAATAATTGTGTCAATGATCTGCCACTCCCTTTAGGATAAAAGACTTAATCAGGCTGGACCACCCTGTATGTTATTTTTGTCCCATAGAGGGTTACTCCTACATATGTACACTTCTAATTCTCAGTCCTATAGAGATGTGGCAGGCAAATTGAAGGGTCTGAGGTTTAGGAAATAACCTCCTGTAGCCACTATTTCTAGTCTACTGCCACACCCTTAAAAAAGCCAGGATGTAATTGCTATTCTAAAGGGTTGAACTTACCGTTTGAAGAGCAGGACTAGTGAATCTATATAGAGGAGGTCTTGAATAGCAATGTGGTAAATAAAAAGACGATGAGAAATTTGTTATTGGACATTTTGGAGGTGAACATGGACACTAATGTTAAGGCTGGAAAAACGAGTCGCACTTTTGACTTTTGACAACACTTTATTAAAATCATGATTGTTATAACTTTTTTAAACAAGAACTGTGCTGTTCAAACCAGTGGGTAGCAAACGTCACTGATGGCCTTCATATACAATGTTCCATCACTGCCATCACCATTACTGTTCCATCACTGCTCATAGATATATTAACAAAGATAATAATGTCAATGTTTTCAGGCCTAACTCTCTCTCTCCCTCTCTCTCTCTCTCTCTCTCTTACACACACACATACATACACACACACACACACACACACACACACACACACACACACACACAAACACTAGTAAGATGATTTGTATAATTTAATATGTATATATAACATATAAGTGATATAAATTGATAGTAAGTGAGATGTAAGTAACAGGACATTCCACAGTCTGGAGGAGACTTCCAACAAACAGGAATTATGCTGGTCTCCATTTCCTCAGACCCAAAAGACCCACAGGTGGAATGTGAAAGCAGTTCCTGTGTAATACAGGAGTAAACTGATAAACAACAAAATAAAACCTCTTTAGAATTATATTTGTAAGAATTTATTCTATTCTATTTTACATCATATTAAACACAGCATTCACAACATTCAAACCTGGATCCCCAAAGCTGAGAAGCAGACATGCTAACCACTGTGCCACTGTGCATTAATATATTGTTATAATTATTATATATTTAATGCTTATTCAAATGTAGATATCAATACTCTTTGAAGTCTTTAATATTTGAATGCAAATGTAAATAACTAAAATGTGTATCTATGTTTTTTAATAATCATGTTGTAATTTTCTTTCATAGGGAAAGAGTAAAAAATATGTAAAAAATATGCCAAACCATTTTGAATGACATGTTGATAGAGTAAAAAAATTAATACACCACAATATTTACCTTCGGTTTCAGGTTTTGAGCAGAGAAGTGCTGCTTTGACTATCAAAACTGAACATTGAGGGCACAGATTTGCCCTTTTTAGCGAATAAGCATTTTTCTATCTGGACTGGATGATATCTGTTTACAAATAGTTATTGTTATTTTATGGTGACAAAGATGCAGTGATACCCATGAACAGTCTTCATGTATTATTTTTTTACGAGTTGGGACTGGTTTAATTTTTTATTATTAATAGGGTATTAATAATCAGCATTACATTAAGTAATTATATTTTAATGTGTCCGTGTGCGTTACCTATATGGTTGAAGGTATGTACAACTCTCCTGGTGTTAAACCTATAATGCCAATGCTACAATTGGCAAAAATACTTTAGGTGTAACTTATTAGCAATGATTTGGACTTTTTCTTGTTCTGATAAGACTGTGCCCCTGAGAAGATCCATAAGCTCACGGGTTCAAAAGTCAAAAACTCTCCTTTGTGATGAACTGGAACATCGACTGAGAACAGGCTTGAGTTGACATAACATTAAGTGCTCTTTGAAATCTAAAATCTAAAAATGTAATTAATTCATTCATTCATTATCTTCTGCTTTTATCCTATATTGGGGTCGCGGGGGGGGGGGGGGGTGTTCGGGCGCCGGGCAGATACACCCAGGACAGGGTGCCAATCCATCGCTGGGCACACACTCACTCACACACACACACACACACACACACACACACTATATGGGGCAATTTGGAGAACTCCATTGACTCCATGTTTTTGGACTGTGGGAGGAAACTGGAGAACCCGGAGGAAACCCACACGGACACGGGGAGTACATGGACACTCCACCCAGATGGGGATTCGAACCGGGACTCCCTAGTGCTAAAAACTAAATCAATGTGCACGCGCCTTTAATGCTTGCTTGTGCGCGTGTGCGCGCGTCTGGTTTTGCGTGCTCGCGCCGTTAGAGTGTGTGTGTGTGTGTGTGTGTGTGTGTGTGTGTGTGTGTGTGTGAGAGAGAGAGAGAGAGAGAGAGAGAGAGAGAGAGAGAGAGAGAGAGCTGAAACGGAGGAGAGCTTGGGCGTGGGCCGGAGAGAGTCCGTATTAAACGTTTTTTAGTTGAATGAATGAAATAACAGAGAAGATGTCCGCGGACCGAGCCGCGTTCGGAGATGAGACGCTTATTGAGATGATAGAACCCGCGCCTCAGAGCGGAGGTAAGCCTTTACACTTTAAACACCACCTCGATTTAATGACGGAGATTTACAGAGCAGAGATTAAGTTACACAGCTAACAAGTGAACCTAAAGTTCAGGTTATGGTTTTAAACCTCAGTTCTGTTGAACACAGTCTTCATCTGAAGTTAAAAGCTTAAAACCTGGACTTTGTTTCTGTCGAAGTTGAAGTCTGCGCCATTAGTCTGAGCCGCTGCCCGAAGCAGCCTCCGCTTAGCTCTGCGCTACAGACTCGAGAGGACGACTGAGTACTTTATACTTCATTATTCAGAAAGAACGACACTGGAAAACACGATCACTGTGCCATTGCTCAAAAAGCCTTAAAAACAGACCAAAAAGAGATATAAATAAATCATGTCGTACCCTGTAAGTAACATTAAAGTTATAGTATCCAGCTCACGTGTTGGACTGAACTGTCATCAGTTACATTGTAATACAAAAACTTATTAGTCTTTATAATGTAATAAACATCATCATCATCATCATCATCACCACAGTTCCTATAATTAATTTGATCCTTGTAAAACACATAAAATACAGTTTATTTAATATTTCATAAAGTACCCAATTATCCAGTTAATTTACTGTAAAATTCTAATAATACACTAATAATATAGTATTACTCTGCTTTAAGTATGTCACGAAAATGACAATACCATTCCTGTTTATTCATTCATTCATTATCTTCCACTTTATCCTATATTAGGGTCGGGGGGGGCACCAATCTATCGCTGGGCACACACTCACACACACAGACACACTCTATATGGGGCAATTTGGAGAACTCACTTGACTTGATCCATGTTTTTGGACTGTGGGAGGAAACCGGAGAACCCGGAGGAAACCCACGCGGACACGGGGAGAACATGGAAACTCCACCCAGATTGGGATTTGAACCGGGAATCCCTAGTGCTGAGAGGAGAACATGCTAAACCACTAAGCCACCGTGCCACCCCATATCAAGATATAAATATTGTTTAACTGCTTTCAGTTTTTGCACAAAACATTGCACTATTGTATAAAATACAGTACAAACAAATAAACTAAGTAAATAAAGTAAAGTTGAACTTAACGTTGATGTTTATTCTTTAAGGTAAAAGCTGTTTTGAAAGCATACATCATTGGTTCAAAGTGACAAGAGATCATTTCCATATGCCAATAATCCTGAGTCCAAATACTCAGGGTTTAACTAGTTTGGTTGTTTTGGTATTTCACTGATTGATAATCAAATTGTGGTTCAGGGTTTAATTCGGGCATTTCTTTAGTACTTGATCATTTTCCAGCTGGTCTATGTTTATATACATGTGCACTTCTCTGTTTTCATTATTGTTTTGTCTAACTAATGGATTTTTATGTAAGATAACACTTTTTTTAATTACCCATCAAATGGCTCGCAGTCTCTTGTGCGATGTTTACTGTCACAAGAGATCTGTGTTGAATTGTCTATAATTGTTCTTTACTAATTATATTAATGGTTTGCTAATTTGTTAAAGTCTTATTGTGGTTTGTCTGCTGGGAAGTTCACATTTTCAGTGTTCAATAGATATTCAGCTTTTTTTCCTAATAATTTATGCTTGTTCAGTTTAGGCATAGGTATCATTGTTATTTGGCAAACCACAATTTAATGACTACAATTAAATGTTGTGCATCTGTATGGTAAGTGGAACTGAAAATGGGCAGTAAGAACGGAAATAATGAGGTGTATGTTATAAAGTGACTGGTGAGTGTCTAAAGTATAAATCTTTTTTATTTAAACTTGGCTTAATGTGGTTCTAAAGCTAGATAACATCCATGATAATATTAAACGTGTGCCCTCTGAATAACCCCTTATTTATTGACTCATGTGCTTTCCCTTTAAACAAAACATGGCCTGCCTCAGACCTGAAATCATTTTTAGAATCCCCCTCCCTTTCGCTCACTCTCCCTAGACTCGCTATGTTCATGCTTTGGAAATACACGGTCAGTCTGAACTGTTGCCATTTTCCTCAGTTAGCTGTGTGGGAAAGCCCTTTTAAACAAACACTCGAAGCTCAAAGCTAACAAAAAGGAGTGCTTCAAGAATCATCCAAATGTTTAAAGGAGGATGTGCTGAGATGTGTGTTGTTTGTGTTTGTGTTTGTGAGTGTGTGTGTGTGTGTGTGTGTGTGTGTCACAGGCCATATGCATCTAAATAAATTAATCTTAGTTAATAAAACTAGAATTTTGTAGATTGTGATCATCCCACTGATGTTCTGATGTCCTGGTTGTTCTTTATCTGGTTAATCTTTATTGATTTACAATCACGTCTTCGTATTCAAGGAACATGACAACCTTTGTTGTTAAAACAATGTGTGCAAAACAAGCAAGTCATTGTTTGGAAAGACTTAAAAACTCATAGCTACGGAGAGACCGCTTGAGAGGTTGTGCCCTGTTCAACCAGTTATTATTAAAGTCCACCGGTTGGTATATAATCAAAACTTTGAGCTATATGGCAGAAGGTATGTGATGATTCCTTTTTATTTTTTGTGTTTGTAGTGTGTTTGCAGATTTTGAATGTAATTTTACTTTGCTCCAATGTAATTTCTGAATTAATATACTTAAATTATCATCCAATCATTATCTTCCACTTATTTCTATACTAGGTTCGTGGGGGGGGTGGGTGCATTCCCCATCTAGGGAAGAATGCTTCAGGCTCTGGGCAGATCGCTGGGCACACACACACACACACACACACACACACACACACACACACACACACACACTATATACAGTATATATATAAGACTAGAACTGAGAAGCGAAAAACTAATCAGCTGTAAAGGGGGATCGAATTAGAATAAAATGTCACGTAATTGCAAAATGGGGCCAGTTTGTATTAAAATTCATGGTCTTGGAATGAACAGTAATTGTAAAGCTACTGCCTACTACATACTTTTTCATCTGATAACATTAAAAGATAAATTCGCAATATTTTCCACGATGGGTTTTCACTTTTCTTCGTCTGAGCGATGGCACAACTTCCATACAAATTCCAGACTTTCAATGTCATACATCATTTACACAGATTTTAACTAGTGAAATTTGCTTCAGTGCTACAGAAAAACATAATAAATATTGAATAATGAATTTGAATAATTGCTATAAGTTGCTATAATATCTATAAGAATTGTGATCATTCAGTAAAAAGGTTGTTGTATGAGTATATGGTCCAGACTATCAGGTGAATATGACGATGAACTTCTAACTGAATTTATGATCCCAGTTAGATAAGATTAGAACTGCTAGCTTTAAAATTATTCTAATGAATCTCACAGCACTTTACCCCCATCATTACCCCATCATTCTGTAACCACATGTAAGAACTTTGATCCCAGTTATCACACATGATGCCACTTCTTCTTTTAGGTTAAAGCTGCAGAAGCTAGCAGATCCCTTGTTAGTGTATACAGTGTGGTTGCTTTGGCAACAGTAGAAAGGTGATTTGAGTATTGAATTGACGCAACCATACAGCATGTGTAGTTTCCTGACTCACAAACAGCATGCACCTCATTTCCCTTGTCGTTTCAACTGCTTTCAGTGTGTGCTGTGAGTTGCACGCGTTCAGACAGAAGCAGAAACTGTGGTTTCATTCTTAGCTGCATTATTCTTTATCTTATTCTATCATCATTCACATTCTTCTTATAATGCACTACATTTTATGACATGATAATAAAGGTTATATAATAACTAATATGTTAAGATTTATTTAGAAATAAAGATATTACTTTATGATTTAATTGGCTTTAAAAGATAAAAGGTAAATGTGATCATACCCAGGTCATACAGTACACCTGGAGTAATGACGGTTGTCCTTGGATTTGAATCCACGACTTTTATATTGGTAGCTCAACAACCTAACCACTAAGCTACCACACTCTTACAACTAAACTACCACACCCATGTTGGTTGTTGTAATGACCCTGATATCACAAAAAAACATAAAAAATTGTACTTAAAAAAACAATTATTTAAATATGAAATACACTACAAAGTTTACCTTATTAATCAAAGTAACAAAACATATTTTGTTTTAAAGGCCAGAACCCTAATGTCACAACCAGACATCATCCACTTTCCATCTAATTTTCTATCCTGTATGCATCTTGTGTTACTTACTTTTTGAAGGGGTTGATGGTGATGACAGAAACTTGTGATTACAAAACGCTGAGCTATTAGTGATGACAGAAAAGGCTAAACTTGATGATAAGTAATAATAAGCTGTTAGTGATGGTTTTGATGTAGCAACAGATGGAAACTTGTTAATACTTAGAAATTACAGCATTGAAGAGATGTCTGTGTTCTTCACCTATTTTTGCCGAATTTTATTCTCTTGGCTCTTAAATACATTAATCAACACCGGTGGACTGCTATTTTTATGATCAGTTCATTGGTTTTGATGCAAAAGTTTTATCTTGTGTTGTAATGCATGTTGTGTGAAACGGTGAATCAGACAAAGCAGTGCTGCTGGAGTTCACTTGCTGTGCGTGTCAATAAACACATCTACTTTATTTATACATCTTGTGAATGTAATACCTGACAAAACAGCTTATTTTTTATTGCTTATAGTTTAGTTTGTGTTAGTTTTCCTCTTATCCTTTTCGGTTGATGGATTATTCTAATTACAGCAGTAACATATAGGAGCAATGCAGTTTTTATTCCACAAATTCCAGCACCAACACACACTACCATACAAACATCCCATCAGTCTTACATTATATTTAATAGAGAAACACACACCAACACACCACCAGCATGTCAGTTCCACTGCAGTGCAAAGGATCATCCATAACCTAAATAATAGAAGTCATGGCCATTTTTGGAGGTCCTGACTATTAGAAAACAGTGACTAACGATATACATGCAATGTATAAAAAAACATGGAGCTGCTAAAATGGATCAGGACTGTAGAAACAAGATGTAGATGTATAAATAAATAATAAAGTGGCCTGTGTGTGTGTGTGCTATAGTCTGTAGCATGTCAGTGCCCTGTGTGTGATAAGCTTAACAAGAAATGATAAAACCTAAAACTGTCTAGACTTGAATGATATTTATCTGCAGTATTGCAGATGTTTCTTTTAAATGCCTGCCATGAATTTCTTCTTATAATATAACTGCGCTGTGGGTGACGATCAGACATTGTGAAGCAGTATCATTTTCTTGTATCAAAACAACGCTGCTGTAGCTCTTCAGGTGATAGTGTATGTTTGTTTTTACAGGAACCACTGTGTGGGTGTGTATGGGGGGGGGGGGGGGGGGGGGGGGTCATGTAAAAGCAGTTGCTGTTCTGCATGCGTTTGCCTCATTTATGAACCCAAATATACTATTGTTCCATCTCTTGTTTGCTTTTGCAGCTGCTGTTTGTGTGAGTTTGAATTACCTGCAGCATTTAAGATGTATTTACAGTAAAGAAGTGATCACGCATAGGAACCTGTCGGCAGAGTTTAAAGGCACATCATCGTTTTATCAATAGTTTGATGCCTTATATTTTAATGTTACATGAAACAGAAAATGATGAGGCTTGTGACTGTTCTGAGTAATGTCTGTATTTAATATATGTTTTATTAATCTCTTTCAGAAGACAACAATGGTTACAATCATACTTTGGAGAGCAGGTCACTGCAACGTGGCAATTCAGAGGTAATGTGTCAAATTTTACTATTAACTCTGACAATATAAGTTGAAAGTATATGCAAAGCCCTGAAATTAACCCTTCTCTTAGAAACTGGGATTAATTGCAATGCTAATTTGAAGTCTGTCCTAATATCTGATTTAGTTTAACTAAATTGACACAAATTCGCACAAACACATTTAAATCTCTCTCAGCAAGGATCAGGCTTTTTTTTGCAAAATGCTACTTCACATTGATGCCAGATATTACATTAAGTCTTCACACAATTTAAAACATGTAGTGTATGATTCCATATTGTTCCTTTTATTTGAATTGAAGTGACTATCCACAGGAAAACATTTGAAGTTTCTGTTCCCTAAAATACCGTGATGCAAAAATACTCAGCATCCGCACCCTTTTTTTTAAAAATAACAATGATAGACACAAATTTAAGTTCAACACACTTGCAACACACCTCAACACACTTTTGTATCTTTGTATTTGACTAAAATAAATATGTAAAAATAACTGCACACAAATTGTAATTATTAACTGATGCCCAGAAAACACAACAAGCTGTACTATAAATAGAAATAATAGATATTACAGGGGTGGAAAAAGCTCCTCTCTGAAATATTCTTGTGGGATTTGAATTTCACACCATCTGTTACTCCTCCCTGATATGTGTAGGGCATTTCTTTGTGACCTCTTGTGACCTTTAAAAAGAACCTCATACTCAGAGTGATGCCACTTGAAAAAGAATGCACATGGTTTAATTATAAATTAAAAAAATATTTTTGGAAAACAAAAAAATATATGTTCAAACTACAAACATGGATAAACTGTAAAAACACTTTTGCAGACAAATTTTTTATCCAAAGTGACTTACAAGTATCCCAAGTCATCATTAACCATGTAAATATATTCATTTTGCAGCAATCATAAATAAAATATCATCCTACAAAACCCTAATATAAACTGCATAAAGGATCTGTAAGTATGTTATGTGCAATTGTCAAACAACTATGATGTGAGAGGACAACACACTAAAGGACTCTGAACCCAAACGTGTGAGACAGAACACCACAATACACAAATTAATTTAACCTAGCCATCAGTGTGTCCCTGCTGACCGGGGTTAGCCTACATTCTTACTAGCCAATTCTGCAGGAAGCAATGTCCATAATGGAAAACATTGTGTAAATGCCAGGAGGACAGGAGCATGGGATCTTACAATGCACTTTTTTGCCATCTACTGACAAGCAAGCCTACTGTCTTCATTGCACATCTTTCCTGGATGATGTGGGCAACTAGCCATGGTCTGATGCATGTGCTTAAAGCAGCCCACAACAGATTCGATCTAAAGCCAAGCACTACGTCATGAGTAAGCAAAAGCCCCAGAACTGCTGACATTAACCGATGTAAATGTGTTGTGACCTAGTGGCTAGCACTGTGCGCCATGCACTTAAATACGCTAGGTGCTGGATCAATAATCGACAGCACCTGTGGACACACCTTATGTCTAATTTCCTCATGGTTAGGCCACAACCACAGGATGGAGCGATACAAATGGACTTAACTTTTATATATATATATATATATATATATATATATATATATATATATATATATATATATATATATATATATATATATTAAGAAAAGTGGGCATGGGGAACCCGTCCGCGGCCCTGGTAGAGGATAGAGCGGGAGATAATGAATGAATGAATATTAAGAAAAGACAGTTAAGCTTTAATTATAACTAATGTGCCTCCTATCACTACACAAGATGTAAAAATTATTGAAAAATGGTCTATCTGGGCTTAATGGTTTAAGCATCATTAAGTCTGGATTTTTTTGTCGGCCAACTGATTAACAAGTAACTCATTAATCATACAGCTGTAATATAAGTATTATTCATAATTGTTTTAAAAGTAAGATAAATATATATTGTGAAATCTGTCATGTGTAGGATGTCTGAGAGCCAGTATACATCATGTGTTGCTTTACCACCGTCACTGTCATGCAAATGAAGCTTTCTCCTAAACTCACCTCTGATTTCCATAGGGAAATTGTTGTGGCCTTTAGTTTCATTTTCAAAAACATAGTGATCCAGTCTATGCTGAAACAATTGTACACAAAAGTGGCTGTGTTACTGCAATTAATATGACAATTATGATAGTGTGGATCATCACTACAGGGCAGATCTTTACAACCTCTTTTGCTTTTTGTAATGGATCACGGTGGTTACACTTTTAGCTGGATTTATATGCCACAGCTTCACATAATTACCAGTCTTTCATTAATGCTGATAAATAAATATCTTGACCCTGGATGCACAAGCAAACACCCCCCCCCACACACACACACACACTCCCTGCATAGAAAAGAGATAATTACATACATTATTGTATGGCAGGTGTTTTTATTTACCTGCTCTGCCTCTCGTCCCTGCCTCCCGTTCACATACACTGTCCAATCATGTTCTCGCACCACACATTTATACAACCATTCAGCAGGGTCATTTGTTTAGGTCATAAAATACAATCGATTATTTAATAAAGATTTGAATGAATTTGTTTATTTAATTCTCATTATATTAGATGAAATATTACTTATATAAAAGAGAGCATATTCTACCATTTTATGCTCTACTTTCTGTGACTGAACCTCTTCATCCTGCTGCTCACTTCCACAATTCCTCAGCCCAAAATCTCAATGTAATGGAGTGTAACAGAAGCTGCCACAGTTGATGCCATGCAGAAAGTAAATAGCCATGTGAATAATGTGGGACAAGTGTGTTAAACACAGGTGCATTGATGTATAATTTGATGTTAAGTAGATGCATTGACACAGAACAGACCTATCTATATAACACATATGTATATTAAGGTTGGTTTGTACTACTTTATCCTTCTGACCTCATTTATAATCTTTTAGTGCTCTGTTTAAGTATTTCATGCTTTCTCACACTTTCTTTCTGCTAATTCCTACGTTCTGCTTGTCCCTTATTCTTACTGTGCTTTTCATTCCTGTAGTCTGTAGCAAGTCTTTGTTCCGAGCTCGCTGACTCAATATCCAAGGGTTCCTCTCGTTCCTCAGTGTGTGTATGTAAACAGTGTGAGGAACAACAAACTGAGCCTGTTCAGCATCCTGCCAGTCCTGCTGGGGTAAGCAGAGTGGGTGTGCACATGCAGTTTTCTGCCCATGGTATTTTTCCAGATATTAAGGAGATAGTAGATTGCTGAATGTTATTGTCACTAAGCAGTAGCTTTCTGTATTCAGTTAAGGCTGTGTTCACTCTAATGTACTGAGGTCTGATCACGATGAAAAACGATGGTCTTGTGCTTGCTGATGTGATGTAGCAGGTGTTACTGATCAGCCTTTAAGCAAATTAATGTAAAATTCTTATCTTTTACTTATAATTGCATTAATCAGAAAAAGAAAAAACATAGCGGAACTGGATTAGATTAATTAATGATTACAAAAACATTTTAGATGCTTTAACCTTAAAAGTTTATCATAGTTTGTAAACTCTTGAACATTTTAAGCTGTAGTTAAGTGTGTTAATGTGATATCAGTTTGTGGTTGCAGTGCCACTCAAATCAACTGTCATGCTCTGTGTTTTTAAAACCTTTATGAATGGTAGTGTAGTGTAAAAGTGTAGAATAGACTTAAATGTTAAATGGTAATGTACAGAATTAACGTTTTAATCCCAACCAAATACATACAAAGATTATTCTTTAATGTACATGATTATCTGGACTTTTTGTGCTTTTTGTCTATGAGGCCTCAGTAAATTCCTGTTTCCCCTATGTCATGTTCAAGTGTTTTGCACATACATGGGCGACAACCTTCAGTATCTGCTTTTGATGTATGACTGCACAAATAATGCTGACACAAACTAAATACCACCCCCAGTGGGTTTTATTGTGAAAGTAATGTGCAGCTACATCGGTGACTCTCTGACACGGATCTGTGATCACAGGAAATGACAACTGGCTTGTGTGAAGTGTCTATATATACTCATTGGCTGGCCCACATGCAGTGCAACCCTCTTCAGGCAACGGAGTAGAATAGCATGACAAATACTGAGTTCAATTTTGTGATTGATGTGAACACCGACTAAGAATTAAATCATTAATCATTAGGTGTGTGTGAAACGTTCTCTCACAATCACCTGGTGATAAACAAAGGTTTTGAAATTGTGTTGTAGTGTAGTTATATGTGTACAAGCACATTGGAGTTTTGTTATTTATATTGTGCACTTTTTTACACTTTGGTTCCCCCACAGATCTGGAGAAGGCGAGCTTTGTTTCTAAAGTATCGTTCTAGGGTACGCCACGGTAAAGTGGGGTGAATTGAGTTTGGCCTGTGTGTGTCAAAAATGGAGTGTGTAGTTTTTGCCTTGTTTGCCTGTTGCATGAAGTGGAGATTTATTTTTTGTTGGTTTGTGCGATTTTACTAATTTAGTAAGAAATTGCTATGCTTTGTATAGATATATTAGTAATCTGGGCTGTTTTATTTGGGACATTTACATCAGTGTTCTTTTGTTTTGGTGGCATGTACTTGATTATATCATTACTAGTGATCGACCGATATGGGTTTTTTAATGGCCGATGCCGATGCAGATATGTAGACGACAGAAGTGCCCGATGGCCGATATATAAAGCCGATATTACCAGTTTTTATTGCAACTAATAAAGTACAATAATAATAATAATATTAATAATAATAATAATAATAATAAACAATACACAAAAGCAATCAGTTTATAACTGTCTACTCCACTTTTTGTAATACAGAGAGCAAACATACAAAAAACATACAACTTTGAATTACACATTATTAATTAAAGTTTCAGTGTGTACCTAAACATAAGCAGACTGTATTCAGTCATTGAGCCAGAATGAAGGAGCTGCCCACAGCGTTGCCTGTGGGCGTTGTTTAAATATCGGCCTTGTGCGCTCATATATCGGCCGATGCCGATTATCTAAAAATGCCAAAAATCGGCCCGATTAATCGGCCAGCCGATCAATCGGTCGATCACTAATTATTACTATTGTCCTTGACTGCATAAAAAAAAAACCACTGCAACACTTTTGCTTAATTTCATTAGTAATTAAAGTAAATGTGAATATTATCAAGTAAATGACATATACATTTTTAGTATGATTATTTATTACTGATAATGTGTGGGTATAGTTTAAATAAAATGTAAATAAAATACTAGATTGCATTAGGTTTTGTAGTTTACGGATAACATCTGTATGATTGCTTAAATACTTCTCTTAACAAATCTAAGCTGTACGTAGGAACACAGTTGTGCAATATACACCCACACTTAGGATTTTGAAATATGAACTAGCCGTAACCATATAAATTAAACTTTACATCCATGTTATGTTGTAAATTACTGATAGATGGATTAGCTGCTGATAGGGAAAAAGGATAATACTGAATTTCCCTCTAATTGTATTGTTTGTAAATTAAGGTTAAGGAAAGACCTACCTCCCTTTTCATAAAAACCCTTTTCATACAACTTTCAGAATCTTTGTAAACTGGCCTGTAGAGTTTCAAAGGGTCAGACATGACTGAATGGATATGGCTGTATTTTCCTTGTTATTGATATAGTTGTCTAACAGTTAAGATATTCTTCTCTGATCATTTTTCATAATGCACATTGGAACAGCATTGTTTTGTATTTGTGAACAAAATAACCATTTAAGTTAAATAAAAGTTCTCCTGTCATAATGTACCTTATTGTAAAAGCTTAAATAGATCTTTTTGAAATGCATTGTTAAGTGAAAAGTCTAAATCCGTGTATGTTTATAAAAAGAAGACGTCATTGGTTTTAAAAGGACAATAAAACTGGAAGAAAGATAAAACCAAATGTAAAATATTGTAGTTCAAAATGTGCCTTAAAGGAAACATGGTAAATTTGCACAATGTCACGTCCCATTTTAATAAACTCTAATTAACTTTCCAGTACACTGCATTAGACTTTTAAGTTGTTTCATTGGAAGACATTTCAGGCCTGTGTCCTACTCTGAAGCGATGGGATCCTCCCCTGAGATAATATGCTTGCTGTGAGCAGAAAACTGCAGTCTTTCATTGTACTGTATTTACTATATGTTTTCTATTTGAAGTGGTTTTTCTGTGGCAGTGTAGGGCGGGACATGAACTGTGCATTGCAGCTTCATGACATACAGATATATGGCTTTCTGTTTGATTTGAAAGCAGCATGTGGAAGGCATTTTGTAGTGATATTTTAGACTGCACTGACATGGCTCAACTATGGTCTGTGATCAACATGTGTGTTTCTCTAAATATATACCATTTCCCTAGTTATTTTCAAGAGGTAGAATTAAGGTTTGTTGTTATTAAACCATGGTCTGATGAGGAGTTAACAGCAGCGACATGTAAACTTGCAGTGTGTAATTAGGTGAAAAGAAACCAGTGGGGAAATGCACCCCCTGGCTCATGTTGGCACTCACTGAAGCTAATTAAAGCATGCGCTGTGAATGAGCTGTGTATGAATACTGCCCAATAATTACTAAAAACTGATGAATAGTGTCAGAGTTCAGCCAAAATAAAAATACATAAATTTAATTTGCAAGTGTATTCAACTGTAATGTTACATTAATGAATATTGATTACAGGTTCTAAAAAAGAATTCATAATCTGCATTAAATCTTAAGATTAAACAGGACATTAATATTTTTGCAGTTGTGTGCAGTGAAATGTATGCCATTTGAAACATAACCATACTCGAAAGGTTGGTGTGGAGGGTGGAGTGATGTTTGCATGTGTGTTTTATTTTTTATTTATGTGGTTATGTAACATGGTTAATGGTAGGATCACATAAGTTTGAAGGCATCACTAAACCACATTGTCCTTAATGCAAAACATGTATCCAAATACTGTACAAATAAATTATTAGTACAGTAGCAATATGGCATGCTTATTAATTAATTAATATTTAAATTAAGATAATTAGATTTATTATTTAAATCTTAAGGGTATTTTACATGATCTCACGTTACACATAGACCACTGTTGAGCAAACAGCAAAAAGATGAATAGTTTTTTTTGGAGATTGTTAAAAAGGTGGGATTTGAAAACCTTAATTAAAGACTGTATTTATAATCTGAAGAACATTTGTAAAATTATTTTTGTAGTGTCATTAACCTTGGATATTTATATGTTCTGAAATCGCTTTATATAGGGTCTTTTTAATCAACATGAAAAGATAAAGGGAATGCCAAAGAAGACATCAGGAAAAGCATATGTCAAAAATAACAAATCTGAGAATGCAGACAAATCAGGAAAAGTTCCAATACGAATGTTTCCTGAGAAGAATATGTTGAAGGAAACTGGGAATGTATACACTGATGGAGACCTTTCGGAAAAGGATTCTATGAAGACCTAGTCAGAAAATGTAAATGGTTGCCCAAACAATATTTGGAACATCATAAAAATGATGAACCTGCATTTTAAACTGAAACAAAAATCATTTTGAAAGTCATACCTTTAATAACTGTTTAAGCTATACTTTCAAAATAAAAATGCATTAGTGTGGATGTAGCCCAAACAGTCTGCCGTATCTCTCTGATTAAGCAGCTTTAATAGGATCTCTGCAACGCTCATTTCTCCCTCCCGGCTGAAATCAGATCATCTGGGTTGTGGCTGATGGGTTGTGCTCTACCATCTTGCTGATGTCATCACAGACAGCACCCCCTCCCTCCCTCCCCTATTCGGATGACGGGGCAAGCATGAGCATGCACTAGAAATGCATATCCATTTGTAGGGGATGCAGCAGGCATGTGTGTGACTCTGGTCTGTTTGGGTGCTTGGTCTATGAAGGAGGCAGATCCTTTATTGAAGGATAAGACAGTAACTCAGAGAAGACTTGATGGTTTTTAGATAATGTGCTGGATTGTGGATGAGACCATGGAGGTAAAGTGCCCTTTAATATTTTCCTCCTCCCTCTCCCACCCGTCTTCTGTGTATCTTAAAAATGAGATCATTGCTGGAACTGATTTGGCAGCTGATTGCTTTAGGGCAATGAAGCACTTGCAGATAGTGAGTAAAACACTAAAGGAAATGAGTATGTCTGTGTTGTGTAACTGATTCCTTGGAAAGGAATGTGGGACTTCCTGCTGAATATATCTAGTAAAGAGAAATCCGCTGTTCCCATTGTATATTTTACAAACTTCAAAAAATAGACATTTAAAAGCACAAGTTGGAGCTTTTTGCAATAGGCAGATTTTTCTTGTCTTTTTTTTATGGGTACTTTTAAAAACCAAGAACTGTGAGACATTCAGACTCTGCATTTTTAGCTCTGGCTGTTTGTATGGAACAATTATCTGGTATTTATAGTCCTTGAGAAACAGCTGCACCACCATTTACCAGATCCCTCCCTTCTGTAACCCTTGGAATAAACAGACTGCTTTGCAATTTCAGCTCTTTTCATATTAAGAGTCTTTCAATAGACATGAAGAATTTTATAAGTAGTTTTTAAACAGACAGACACCTTGCTAAATTTTCTTATAATCAAAGTAGTGGGTTGAGTGGTGTCACACTGGATGCAAATTTCAAAGATATTGAAATATTTTATTTCATAAATTTAGAATCATAGTTCAACACAACACACTTAAACAATATTTAAAAATTGCACATTATTTCTGTTCTACTTAAAGTAATATTAATGACACATAGCCCCTTATGAAAATGATAAAAATTCCATTGCTTCGAAAGCATGTGGATTTCAGGTTAGTTAAGAGTTAAGAGACTTGAAATAAACATTTAGCTTCATTCATTAACACCAAACTCAAATGCATTCTAACTCATGGCATGTGTGTGACTCAGCAGCTTGAGAACGCTGAAAAATGAGTACACAAATGCTTCACAGGTGAGAGTGCTTACCATTCGGGTTCACCAGCTCCACCTCTCATTTCCAATTAGCATCTGATAACACTGCTGCTACCGCATTCATCCTTATTGCAACTTACCATGTTTCTGTTCTAGCATGTTTATGGTATAGATACACAACGCAGGTCCCTGAAGGAGTTATTTCACAAGTTTGATGTGATAAAATTAGTGACTTTCACAAAGCTCTCATCCTAATCAAATTGCTTCTTTTGGAATTAATTGGAATGTGGACTGTGAGTCTTCTCTTTTAATATAAATGTTGGATTTCACTGATTGTCCTTTAACTTTATGATCATAAATGTTCTTGTAATAGGATACATATGTTTACCATGCATTAAAATTATATTATGTAAATGATCTTCTCTATATTTACATATGATCGCTGCCTGCTTGGTTGACAACTGCTTAAATGCTTTTAAGACCATTTTAGACCACTGTGCTGCTTATCTCTTTCAATCTCGCGCACACAAAATGCTTTATTTTTTAACTGATATGTACTACTAATGGCCTGTGGAGTTTATCCAAATGGGAAAACAAGAAACAAACATAAGGGTACGAGCCAGGACATGTTTCTTGAGTAACATTTTTGGCCTTGTATGTCTGCATCGTTTTAGAGATCACATTTCACTCTGTATTTATGGAAAATTAGGCTCGTCAACAGAACATTCTTTAGTTCATAAATGTAGGGCTGGTGCTAATTGGATGTATAGTAAAGATTCCTTAATGCTTTCAGTTCTGCATCAGGAATTTGTTCAGGCCATGAAGTTCCTTAAAACAAAAATACTTGTCTTCATGCTAATGATACAGTAGTGGAACAGCATTTGGCATTTTGACATAAACTGTGCATATTATGCTATAATGTGTATAGCAGCAGCAGTAAGCTAATAAACAATGTTCTTCAAGAAGCTATTTGTTGTTTGCATTGCTTAGCACTGGATTGTTATTCACTAAAAGACAATTGACATTCTTTTATTAGACAGAATTTGACAAAATAATGATGTTAATGTTAATGAATCAAGTGTAAAATATTAATCACAATTCAAACTGATATTTTAAATATATTATTGATTGAACAATAGTAGCCATAGAGTTTTTTTATTTCTTATTTTTAAATTTAATTTTTAAAGTATATGTATACTAATCTTTGTGTGTGTGTGTGTATGTGCTTGCAGGTGGATAAGCAAAATCAGAGCAAGGACTCTGTGTACTTCAGGGATGGAGTTCGACAGATAGATTTCGTTTTGTCCTATGTTGAAGATAAAGATGATAGGAAACTGGTGAGTTTTGGTTACTTTTATTTACAAAAGAGTATTATCAGTCTACATACATACAATTTTATGTTTTTTCAGGTGTTCCCAAAAGGGGGTCGCCACAATGGATTTTTACAGATTTTTGATCCTCACTTTTGGTCGAGTTGTATAACCATGAACTTGAATATAATGATAAAATAAAATCTTATTGTCTAAATACCCATCACTGTAAAAAGATGTAAACAGTCAAATGTTTCTGGTTAATGTTATAGTGGGTTATATTATTAAGTTCCAGGTAGGGCTTTGGGATTTTTGATTTCCACTTATAGTCCAAAATAAGATTGTAGATCAATAACTAAAAATGTTGAATTGCTTCTAGTAATTTATTTATGCATGAATATGTTTTGTGTCTGATAGGCTCACATTCTGTCATGGGTGAAAATAAATTAATGAGACTGAAAAATAAGACATTGATATGAACTGCTAAAAAAGGCCATGTTATGATAACGCTAACAGACATTTTTTTTCCACATTAAAGATTATATGGAGTGTAGGTGTTTCATATCAGCTATTGTGTTGGCTAATATTTTTCACAGTGATCAGAAGTAATTCAGGATCTCATTCTACCCACAGTGTGACTATGTTGAAACATCAGAAGGCTAGAACCTGTCTGTTAACAAGCTCTGGCACTTGGGTGAAATTATGTTCACAAGTTTGTGTCACATAGAAACATGACAATGTCCGTGAACACATTAGGAAATTATACAGTCAAAACAAATAATAAAGAACCCGAGACATATTTAACTAATAATGAATAATATTTAACATCTTGGTTTCAAAACAGGTATAAATGTCCTGTTAATCCATAGATTTAAATATCGGCTTTATTTCAATCTCTCTACAGACAACATGGTTTAAATTATAAGTCCTTTTCTTATGTTGCTTCATATAGTTGCACTGTAGTAATGGTAAAACCTGCTTCTACTTCTAATGTGAAGTCACTTGAGACTAAATTTGTTTGTTGTGTCTTCATTATAAATGATAACAGGAGAGAAGGAAGCAGTACGAGGCTAACCTGGTAAAGGCGGGGCTACAGTTGGAGCTTGAAGACAAATCTGTGAGTCACATTCTCTTACATGGTGCATTACATCTATATAAAAAATCATTTGCTAAATAATTTCAAAATTTGCACAAAATTTGGCAAAATAAAAACAATATTTATTTTATTCCCATTTGAAAGAAAATAAGTACTTAGCCGTAAATGCTTTTACAATTGTATGATTTTAACTTTGTTGGAAAAGTTGTGAACGGTTACATCCAAAAAAAAATGTTGTAGGTGTAATGTATAGGTGTCCCAGTACTTGTACATGTAGTGTAACTGTGTGTAGGACGTTTAGATTGTTTTATCACAGAATCCTAATTTTGAAACACACACAAACATACACACTGGTTATGTATGTGGGTTTCATTTGAAAAATGTTGACATTAACTGTTTTTCAGTGTCTCTTTCATTATTTGGTTTTCCATTTAAAAAGCTTACTTTCTAACCATTCCTCCTGGCTCATGGGTCTCAGAGCTCTGTGGATTCGATAGAGAAATTAGCTTTAAAAACATTATGTTGATGCTTTTCAATATTCAGTCATCTGTGATTCCTGACTTTCAACACTCTTTCTCTTTCACATTTTCCAAATCGTATTTTCAGGAGTCCGAGGATGGGAAGACATATTTTTTAAAGATTCATGCTCCATGGGATGTGCTGGCTGCTTATGCTGATGTTTTAAAGATAAAAGTGCCTTTTAAAGTCAATGATATTCCTGAGAACCGAGAGATACCAGCCGCATGGCTCTTCACGCCGTTGCGTCTGCCTGATGAAGTCATGAACCCTGAACCAGACTACTTTACTGCTCCATTTAACAACAACAAAATGGACTTCTTCCTTATTGAAAACAAAGAGTCCTTCTTTCCCAACTCTACACGCAACAGAATTGTAAGAAGTTCATTACACTAAGCATAGAAGTCATATATACATGTGATCATATTTGATGCCTCTGTACAAACTTGATGGATGGGATCAGATTACAGGGTCAGCACCTTTGAAGCATTGATGATTAAGGGCCTTGGGGTTTGAACACACAGATTTTAGTTTAATAACTGAACATCTTGGAAAAATCAGTGTATTGATTGTAGTGGGAGCCATTAGTTGTTGCTATTCAGTATAAATTTAGAATGTGACTGATAAGTGATTTACTGATTTTTGGGTTATTTATCACCAGGTGTATTATATCCTGTCTCGCTGCCATTACCATAAAGATGACAAACTGAACAAAGACAAGCGTGGGATTAAACGTCTTCTAAATAACGGAACCTACACTTCAGCATTCCCTCTGCATGATGCAAGTTTTATTCTTCTTTTAATTATTGTCTGTGCCTTGTAAATGGGAAAAGCGTGGTTATTGTGTTTGAAATTTGTGTTATGCTTTGCAGTGCAGGTACTGGATAAAATCACGAGACCCGAACTGTGAAAGCGAGAGGTTTACTCTATACCAACACTGGGCTCGGTTTATCCAGTTCTACAAGGAGCAGCCGCTCAATGCCGTCCGGTACGAGAAGTTTTATTTTTTTTAGTTTTAAAAAAGTTTATTCACTTGCGAACCGTGATGACGGTAAATGTTTTTCTGCCCTGTAGGAGATACTATGGAGAGAAGATTGGGATCTACTTTGCCTGGCTGGGATTTTACACAGAAATGCTGTTCTATGCTGCTCTAGTGGGACTTATCTGCTTCATCTATGGACTCGCAACTTATGATACTGAAGTCTGGAGGTAAAAATCATTTTGTCGTATGCTTATTACAAATTTAGGCCCGTTGGAAAACAGATCTGAGTGGTGAGACAAGTGCAATGAGACAGCGATAGATTGTGCTTTTTAGAAATTTTTATACCATTTTTTGCACTCTATAACCGTTTTGAGGAGTTGCGTAACTACAAAGTAAAAAAATCTCTCCAGCCACACCCTATTTTTTTATATTCATTCATCCATTCATTCATTATCTCCCGCTTTATCCTCTATTAGGGTCGCGGGGGGGGGTTCCCCATGCCCATCCAGGGGAGGATGTCTCGGGCGCTGGGCAGATAGACCCAGGACAGGGTGCCAATCCATCACTGAGCACACACTCTCTCACACACACACACACTCTATATGGGGTAATTTAGAGAATACAATTGACTTGGTCCATGTTTTTGGACTGTGGGAGGAAATCGGAGAACCCGGAGGAAGCCCACGCGGACACGGGGAGAACGTGGAAACTCCACCCAGATGGGGATTCGAACCGGGAATCCCTAGCGCTGAGAGGAGAACATGCTAAACCACTAAACCACCGTGCCGCCCTATTTTTTTATTTTAATAATTTCATTCAGCTTAATTTTATCTAATTTTTTTTCAATTATAAATTCACAAATAAATCTGTTTATTTATTTTCAGTTAAAGTAAAACTTCATTCATCTGTTTTTTTTTTTCTTTTAAATGTAGTAAAAAGTTTTTTAAATCTTATTTTATCTTTAGTGGTGTTTAATCTAAAACTAAAAAGACAGTTTGTTATGTAAGAAAATTAATGTTCTGATGTCATTTACAGTAAAGAAATCTGTAATGCTACGATTGGTGGAAACATTGTCATGTGCCCCCTCTGTGATAAGAAATGTGGGTTTTGGAAACTCAACACTACATGTAACTCCACCTGGGTGAGTTCTGCTCAACCCTATACAGCCCCATCCCCTATTCACCGAATGTACTTTAATTTTCTTATAAGCATTTTGTATTCCAACAGCAATCACATCTCTTTGACAACACGGCAACAGTGTTTTTCGCTATATTCATGGGAATATGGGGTGAGTCCTCACCACTTCTGGTTTTCTTGCTTTTACATTGTGTTTAGGCGCCCCCTGGTGTTAGCAGACAGTAATTGTCAAAAATTCAAAAAGATTAAAGTTCAATGCTTTTTTAGTGACACTGTTTTTGGAGTTTTGGAAGCGGAGGCAAGCCAGGTTGGAATATGAATGGGACCTGGTGGATTTAGAGGAGGAGCAGCAGCGGCTTCAACTCAGGCCAGAGTATGAAACCAAATGTACCAGCCGACGACTCAACCAAGTGACACAGGTCATTGTTTTTTGTCATTTTGTGTTACATGATGATGATGGTCAAATAAAGTTCTTAAAGTGAATTCAAACCACCACACACACCTCTGCCTAGAGGTGGCCATCTAAGTGCTTTGCACTGAGGTTATAGAGGAAAATGTTGACTCTGTCACATTAATATTTTTAGAACACAATGCATTTTGTTCTGTATACATTTTTCTTTTGTACATCACTTCATCTGAAGTTATTAGGATTTCTTTGTTAAATTATGGGACAGGATGGTGTAACCACCTTGTGGATTTCCTATGAGGTGTAGTTTGGGGATCATAGCGATGTAAACACATGATGTCTCACTCTTCTCTTTAGGAGTTGGAGTGGATTCTAGACCAGACATTTGTTGATTCATTAAGCAGGCTTATGTTTTGGTCCACACTGGTCCTGTGGGTAAGACAAACCCAGGATCACAGGCGTTTGCTTTTAAGTGCATGTGTGTGAATTTGCATTTGAGCACATATACACTATTTTCTCAAGTTTATGGACACTTTTCTGGAGTATTTTGAAAAAATCCCTTTCTTTTAAAAGATAGAGATGTTTTCACAACACCAGATATAAGGTTTGCACGTCTTGAGTTGTTAAACGATGGCCCACATGGTGACAGTAAGGCAGGGCTGCAGTTCAACCTTCTTGTCAGAAGGTTAAAACTATATATTCTTGATTTTATACACTAAGACTAAAAGAAACCCACAAGTTTAATAATTAAGGCAAGTGTCCCTATATTTGTGTTCATATAGTGTGTGTAGTTTAATTTCCCATACTCCATTTGAACATAGAATTTCAGGTAAGAAGAGCTCTAAACCAAGTCGAATAAAACACTAACATGTCTGGTTCTGGATGTGTACTGATTATTCTGCTTGTTGCTAACTGATTTGCACTTGTTTGCTGTGTAGGAGTTTGAACCTTTCTTACCTGCAACCAGCAAGTGTGCACGTGCTGTAATTTCTGGGGCTACTGTCTTGTTTTGGGTAAGTATTAATGTGTGTGTGTTTAATGTAAATATATATGACATCCAATGTTGTGTGGAATTTATATTTGCATGCTTGATTAATGTTGCCATGATGACTGTATGTTATAATGCTGTTTTATTAAAAGCACTTGTTTGTAATGCAGTAATTATTTTAGAATTCATGAAAATTATAGAACATTTTTATGTTGCAGTAAGTGAAACTGATTAACTTTTGTAATTTGCTTTCGTTGGTAGATCTCTTTGATCATAGCGTGCATTATTGGAGTGATCGCATATCGTCTGGCTGTATTTGCTGCTTTGGCGAGTGCTATGAAGGACAGTCCTACGAACAAGCTGGAGTTTGTGGGGCCGCTCATCACCCCTCAACTGGCCACCTCTGTCACAGCCTCCTGTATAAACTTTGTCATTATCATGATACTGAACTTCCTGTATGAGCGAGTGGCTATCTGGATTACAGACATGGGTAAGTTTAATTGGTTATGAATCCTGTCATCTCATTTAAACAAGTGGGAGTCAACTTTTACACTTCAAGATGATTTGTCATTTTTTTTTAAAAAAAGAAACCTTTTCTAAATACTTGATTTTTTTTACTTCGCTTTCCTTCATGAATTGTTTAATGTGATCAATTTTTTTTCCTCTTGGTTTTAATTCACAGAAATTCCTAAAACACACGTGGAGTATGAGAACAAACTGACAGTCAAGATGTTCCTTTTCCAGTTTGTTAACTACTATTCCTCCTGTTTCTACGTGGCGTTCTTTAAAGGAAAGTTTGTGGGATATCCGGCCGAATACGGCTACATGTTTACAGAAGCCAGTGGACTGAGGAATGAAGAGGTATTTTACAGCTGCAGCAAATTTCCAAACATTTGCATTTTTGCTGATGAATTCAGCATTTTCAAAAATCATAAAGTCAACAGCCTTGTTCAAACATTGGGTTTCTTGAAGCTGGAAATGCAGTATAAGATTTTTTTTCAAAATATTGTGTAAATGAAGCACACAATGTATTCTGCATTTAAATATGTTATCTCAAACATTTTATCATAGAAAGCTTTACTAATGCATGGAATCATGGTTTCACATTTGAATAGTGTTTAGTGCTTTATTTGTAGTTACAATGACAGGTGTGTCAGTTACACTTGCTATATTTACCATTTGCCACAAATAACCTTTCTTTCTATTCCAGTCTGTTACTGTTTTTATACTATTTACAAACTATACTGTACAACAAAGCTGATGAATCACTGTCTGACCAAAAGTATGCATACTTGCAGTGCTATATGATTTATGGAATATTTGTGTCCACATAATGAAATGTAGTGAATGGTTAATATTACCTATATTTTAAGCTTTATATTGTTTACATTTTTATTGTAGTGTGACCCAGGTGGTTGTTTGATTGAGCTGACCACACAGTTGGTAATAGTAATGGCTGGCAAGCAGGTATGGGGAAACATCCAAGAGGCTTTGGTTCCGTAAGTATTTGTTGATTCCATTAACTAAAATTAAAAACTGATTTATCCAACAGTCAACTTTACATACATGGGGTATTGATTAATTTAATCATTTCCTTCCTCTTACTTCTACTGTAAACTTCACAATTTGCATTTCATCCCATTTTATCATTCTAGTAAATGAATACATGCATATCAATGCCTAATAAAATCTTAGTCCTGATTGCTAGTTCAGCTTAGTGTAAGATTTTACACAGAATTTTCAACAGTTAAATTATATTTACTTTTAGTCATTTTGCCATTGCAAGATATTTATGTTAAAGAATAACACAACACAACTTGTATAACAGGACATGTATGTGACTGGGCACATCTCTGAATTTCAAATATGTAATAATATATAATATATATATATAATGTTACTTGCAGAAGTTTGTTTATTAAATTGTCTCATATGTGCTTGTGTAAATGTAGCTGGCTTCAAAACTGGTGGAGCAGCAGAAATGCTCGCAAACATCCAGAGTCTCTATACAGTCGCTGGGAGCAGGACTATGACCTGCAGAACTTCAGCCAGTTTGGCCTATTTTATGAATATCTGGAAATGGGTGCGTTTATAAACATTATCAGTGTTAATCTTTCCCGTTTCTGGTGGTCAAAAAATCTGCAGTATATTATTGAACAGATAGAGGGCACTGTTGCATTACACTAGCTTTTTTCATTTTACTCTTTTATCTCTTTTAAAGTGATCCAGTTTGGTTTCATCACTCTTTTCGTGGCCTCCTTTCCACTTGCTCCACTGTTGGCTCTGATGAACAACATTCTTGAGGTGCGTGTGGATGCATGGAAGCTAACCACTCAGTTCCGCAGACCTGTTGCATCTAAAGCTCATAGCATCGGCGCCTGGGAGGAGATTCTGAATATGATTGCCATCCTTTCAGTGGTAACCAATGTAAGTCAGCTGAGCCACTGTTATTCTTCTTTTTTTTTTTTTTAAAGCTTACAAGCTGGGCAATGGATTGTTGTCGATCAGTAAAATGAACAGCTATAATTATGTAATATTTATTTGATGGTTTAATAGCAGCTTGTAAAATAAATAAAGAAAGAAATAATGTAGACCAGGGACATCCAGATTTTTTTTTTTAAATGTATAAGAATATCTTATGTCATCTAAATTTGATGCTTCAACAGTAAGTAATGTACTGCTGCCCCATACTGGTAAAGGGAAGAATTGCATCAAACTGCCTGCGGTCCAAACATTTGCCATGACATCACATAAGGTCAATAGAGAAAGTTTATATAGAATGAATTACATGGTCAACTCAAAATGTATTCAATCCATCTAACTTATCAGGACGTAAATAAAGTGTAATGCTTTCATTATCTTAAAAAATGATTTCACAATTCTTTAACTAAAGACACATGAAAGTTAAAGGAAGTTAATAAAAATTGTTTTTGTTTCCCCATCAGGCCTTTATTGTGGCTTTTACCTCTGATATGATTCCCCGACTGGTGTATTTCTATGCATATTACCCAGGCAACGACCTCTCCATGGACGGCTATATCAACAACAGTCTGTCTGTATTCAATATCTCACAGATTCCTCTGAAAAACTCACCTGAAGCAGGTGTAAATCCTGCATGGTTTAATGACACTGTGATAACCACATGCAGGTTGGTGTTTCTTTTTTTGTCTACAATGAAAGAAATCTATTGCACCCATACATATTCAAGACCTAAAAACAAATATACAATCATATCAAATTTATAATTATGTAATGGGTTGTAATAATTAACAGCTCACCAATTTAATGGCTTATTTGTTTAATATTCCCAATTGCTGCACATTTTAAAGTACAGGAATGTGTTAAATGGTTCTCTATACTTTAACATTAACAACACACTGCACAGTAAATAAATACACTAGCCTTATAATTAGTATGTGTTAAGTTTGTACAATGTATAGTGCACTGTGTTCTTTATGTGTTTGTCTGATGGATATGTAATGCTACAAAGCCTGTGTAATCATTCTAACACTATAAATACTAAGTTGTTTTTTTTAAAAGGGTTGGCATGTTGGACGTTCTAAGATGTATTTCTGCACATCACAATTATATTATCCTTTAATGGCCATTCTTGGTTGACTTCTTTTTTTTTTTTTTTGACTAGTTCTTTCCTTTTACTGAATTGAATTTAGGTACAGAGATTACCGATACCCCCCTGGCCATCCGAATGAGTATAAGCACAATATGCAGTTCTGGCATATCCTAGCAGCAAAAATGGCTTTTATCATCATCATGGAGGTTTGTATTTGTATTTGTACCTGCGTTCAGTCATCAGTTTATAGACTGTTACCAATTGGCAAAGTTTCTGTATCTTTTTCAGCATGTGGTCTACATGGTGAAATTCTTTGTGGCGTGGTTGATTCCTGATGTGCCTTCGGACGTGAAGGCTCGTCTGAAACGTGAGCGGTACCTGGTTCAGGAGTACTTGCATAACTACGAGGTGGAGAAACTAAAATTGCAGCTGCAACAGAATGATGGCTCATGCACCTGCCCTGAAATACCAAAAACAATAAAGCATGAGCTGTTATCAGAGTGCCTGACTTAGCAAAAATGCTCTTGGTGCCAGATTTCTAAAAAAAATACACTTGTAATGAGATGGGAGCTGTTTATCACTCAACTACCAAAGCTTTGGCCACACATTGTTGTTCTTCTGCATCCACGCATTCATTTCACAATTTCTTTATTAAGACCTTTATAAAATCATAATTCAGTTACCAGGTAAGCACCAGTTTGCAGAAACCCAAAGATTCCCTGTGATGTTGGAACCAATCAAAGCTTTGTTTTCTTGTCATTATCTCTGAGAAAATGGTTTTAGTTTTTACATAGTCTTTGTTTTTTTGTTTTTTTATTGACCGCTATCCTAGTATGTAATTTTATTTAAGAGGTTTTGTAGATTTGTACAGACTTCCATTTGTCTAACATTTCTCATTTGCCCCAGATACCAAGCCAAGTACTTTTGTCATAACGTGTTTGGTTGTAATGAGCTGAGCATGTTAAAGTAGATAGTAGAGATGCACAGAACTATAATTTATAAAAAAAAAAATTTTGAATGACTCTTTTAAAAGTGTTTATTGGCTCTTGTGCAAAAGGTTTTTTTTTTTTTTTTTTTTTTTTTTTGATACAGAGGACAATGTGCTATTTCCCCCCCAAATCTTTATAAACATTTTTGATGTAGTTTATCATATTGGCATTAAAGGAAACAATCTTTATTTGTGCCATTACACATATAAAGGCCACATTAATTAAATAAAAATAAACTGCATTAACACATGCAGAAGATTGTTTCCTGTAGAGAATTAGTAAACTTAGTTTCTTAATGAAACTCAAACAACTCAATCTAATCCACCTGACAGCCATCATTGTGCCACTGTCAAACCTTAACATTACTTGAAACTGCATTGCAGCCAGATAATTAAAAGTGCATATTCAATCGTTTCTAATGAATTCTCGGTGAGTGTATATACAGGTCACAGCAAAGTGAAGCTCACAACGTTTGCTTTCAATCATGCAGTTTTAATCAATGTGCCACGTCTATTAGAATCCATTTCTACTCGATCACTCTGTATATACAATCATGAGCACATGACCTGCAAAAATGTCACTTATGTTATTACCTTCTCCCATTGACTGTGTGCTAAGTATTATACATTTAACCTTTAAAAACATTGCAAAGTTTAGTTTTATGGCACTTGCGAGTAAATAGGATATCATTTTTTTTTTTTTTTTTTTTATTGTTTAAAACAAGGTTAGGAAAGATTACTAGTCCTTTCCTTTGTGCCTTTTGAACTGTTCCAATTGTCAACAAATCTTCGTTTATATGCAATAATCAAAAAACAGCCCTAAATGTTTTTGTGTTTAGACATTATCTTCTTTCACTGTGCAACATCTGAACCTTAAAATAGATGTCAGTGTTTTAGACTTTACATAGTGAACCTCTGAAAACATGTTTACTGTAACATATGACACTGTCCTTTGATTTTCATGTAATTGCATGACATGCTCCATCCCAAGAATGAATTCTTACAAATTAGTTTTTGTTTATTGATTGGTATACTTTATTAATCCCACAATTCAAAATGTTTAGATAGATTAGTTTTGAAGATTTCATATGAAATGTTTTGCACAATTAAACATTTTATATGCAAACCTCAATAGTGATTGTGGGCAAAAGTATGGCCAAACCTTTAAGGAGACTTCTTTTAGGGTTTGGACTAAACTTAGGGTTAAGGCTGCATAGATTTTAATAAGAGATGATGCAGCAGCTTGACTATTTTTCATTAAAACAGACAATGTTGTGTTTGGTGTCCAGGTACAAACAGGTAGTGTTTTTAAATCAGGTAGTCCTGGTCTTAACCTTGTGGAATATCTATAGATCATTTAATTAAAAAAAAATTATTTATATTAAAACACTCTACAACACAGTTATTTAGTAACAGTAAGTGCTTTTTTTTATTGTATAGTTTTTATATATAAGAACAAGTGCAGACCAAAATGCAATTAAGGGCAATGTCATGTAAAAAGTTAAACCTGTCATAGCGCCCAAGTGTAGAACCCAGAGTGCAATTTCATGAAGTACAAACCAGTCAAGCCAAGGTTTTTTTTTGCCTTTATTCCAGTAAAGGAAAGTCCAGCTGTAGTCATTGAGACTCTGCAGGCGTCCCTTTTATTTTTACCCTTCTTTTCATTTTCTGTTTATTTTTCTGGGTGGGGGGGGGGGGGGGTTGGAGGTGTCTAAATTTTGCACAAAGCACTTAATGAAGGAAAGGGTTCGTTCTATTGTTAAAGCTGGTGTGTTTAATGTATTTACACTACACTGTCAGTGTTTTGATTTAATGTCTGAAGTCAAGGTGATCGTTTGGAAGCGTTTAGTTTATGTGAAATATAAATGCTTTGCCAACAACAAGCTTTTTTAAAGCATTGTAGTGAAGTATGATCTTAATGTGATTATCCTTTAACGTATATACCAATTTTGGAGACGTTCATCATACTGCGATTTAGAAATTAAGTTTTGATCATTCTCCAACCTAATGCTGATACACCACTGTGCTTTATTTGCAGAAATATGAAGGTTAAAATTAATCCTCAGGTTTTCTAGCTTGTCATGTTTTAATTTCCGATGATGTAGTTGTCCGTATTGTATCACAATTTTGCTTTTGTATCAAGAAAGAATAATGTCTATTCATTTAAAAATTGCTGTAGAATAAAAGGCTATGACATTTGTTTCGGAGCACTGTGAGCCATACAGGCAGTTTACTGAAAATATTTACCTGTAAGTTTAGTTTAGATTCTGACTTCATATCTAAATGCAATCCAAAGCTTTGGGTTTAAACCATTTCTGTATTTATTATGTATGTGCCTTCTTATGACTTGCTGCTTTGTGTAAGAATTCTTGTTCATGAAATTATTAGAATTCTATTCCTCAATCATTACACCTATGGATCTACATACCTAAATAAATATAATTTTAAATACATTATAATATGTTTTAACGTCTTTTTATTTTGACATGTAAATATACTACATAGTTACTAAGCCCATTGTAGTAAGAAAACCTGGCTTTGTGTTAAGTTTGTGATGTCTGGCAGTGCTATTTCAAGCTTTTATATGACCCTTAATTCAGTGCTCAATCTTTCAACAGAACTATTGTACAGTTTAACACCATTATTATTGATTGTATTGTATTCAAGTTATATTTTTAGTGCTTAAATCACACTGTCAGCATAAAAATTGCAATGCGTGAATGAACTAACTAACAAAGAACAGGACTCCAGTTTCTATGCAGTGGACATAGATTAATTCAGTATTAAAGGGTTGCTAGCATAATATAGCATCATTGTACAACTATCACTTACATTATCTAAATTATGTAAATGTAACAAATTTCAAATGCATTTGTTACTGAGTTTTCTTAAATAAGTGAATTCTGTTGCAGTAAAATGTACTATACACCAATGTCTTGCTCAAGCCCTAAAAAATGCACTTTATTTAAACTATACTGCGTAATGTAAATTTTTTTGCTTATTTTATTATATTGATGATTATGTGGATTATGATGTCTTGGTGGCAATTTGTAAAAGCTTTCTAAAACAGCAGCATTCTCAAAAGCAGATGGTGTTGCTTGGTTAATATTTGTTTAGGGTTTATTTACTTGCTACCAAAGAACGTGTGAGTGGGAGGAAGGATGGAAACTCTTTCCCTCATCCTTTTATGTCAGCCAGGCTGTGTCACAGCAGACGGCTATGCGTTCAGACATGGACATTAATCATACAGTGGTGAGTATTATATATTTTTACAAATAAACATTTTATCATGAAAAAAAATAAGTCTAAATAAAACAGTTGTTTTTAAAGCATTTTTTACCACCACTTTTGGCTGACGTAACATAATTATAACAGCTTTTTATAACTGTAATGCTCTTAATGTTTTTAATTAAACCTGTTCAACCTCTTTAAAAAAGAAACTTGAATACGTTCTGCTCTGCATATAATCTAGCAAATGATGATGATGCACCTGATACAGCAGTGCTATAGAAAAGCTTTACATAGTATTTAATGACCAAAAGTTTATGAGCAACCTATTAATCATTCAAGTTTCTTAGGAAGCGGAAATATTTTGGACACATTATATGCTTTGAACCTTATGTTTGTGGAAGGTTGCATGTTTATTCAGTTTCAAAGCTTAAATCATTAACACAAAGTATTAAGAACGATTATATTGTACATTGTGAGCCTAGACTTCTCCCTCAACACCAGACTGAAAGATTAAATGGCCACAAAAATTTCAGGAACATGTTAAGGTTTTGGTTATGTTCTGTCTGATGTAGACAGCAGCAGGGACTTGTACAACCAGCATGAATTTAAAGTCGTGAAACTGAACGTCCATCAAGCTCATGTATGTGTGATGATCAAGT
This sequence comes from Corydoras sp. C115, assembly GCA_019802505.1. NCBI lineage: Eukaryota > Metazoa > Chordata > Actinopteri > Siluriformes > Callichthyidae > Corydoras > Corydoras sp. C115. The sequence goes on along the minus strand of JAFMOC010000107.1, from coordinate 267,285 downwards.
GTGCCTACATTTGGTCATATACTGTAATGCAATGTGTCTTAATGAGTTGTGGTGTTAATGACTTTTTAATCTTCTCATGATGCAGGCATTTTATGAAGCCCTCTCCTGCAACATGATGTTTCCTGGTCAGGGCGCTATGCGAATCTTCCAGCTCTATCTGATGCCGTGGATCTTCCTGGTCGTGCTGGTGCTTGGTGTGCCCCTTAACATTTTCTCCTTGTGGGTCTGCTCTCGTCGGCTGGCTCAAAGAAACCGCAGCAGTCTCTTTCTTCATAACCTGGCCCTGGCGGATATCTCCTGGCTGTTGGCCTTGCCGTTCATCGTGCAGTTTCACCTTTCTGGAATGGACTGGTCACTGGGGCAGTTCTTTTGCAAGCTCATCCGTATGCTGTACCATAACTATTTCTATCTCAGCATCTTTTTTGTGACTTGCGTGAGCATTGACAGATACCTAGCCATCGTGCACCCTCTTCATTCTCCACTCCTGCTGACTCACCGACGTGCTGTTGCATTATGTATTGGTGTTTGGATAGCAGCCATTATAATGAGCATCCCCATGGCTCTTATGACCTACACCACACATTGTCAGAGCAACAACAAGACGGTGTGCACCATGTACATCTTTACAAGCACCATCCAATCTCAGAGCCTGCTCTACTCCCTGTGCTGCACCTGCATTGGCTTCATTTTTCCCTTAATAGTTTTGAGCTACTGTTACATGCGTATTGTATGCCAGCTGCGCACCTGTACTGACCCGCGCCTCAGAGGCTTGGCCTGTGAGCTTAGTGCCGCCATGCTCTTGTTTGGCTTTTTCTACTTGCCGTATCACGTGAGCAGGAACATGGCTATCGTAATGCCACCGCTGGCACCAGATGATCCATCGGCGTGGGAGGTTGCCAATTTAGTGTTTTGTTTAGAGATGTGTGTGTGTAGTCTGACTTCCTGCACCAACCCTTTGTTTAGTTGCTTCATTGGGAGGAGCCTGCGCAAGGAGTTATGGGTGGCTTTCACAAAGCTGTGGAAGAAGCAAAAAGTGCACCCTGAAACTGGCAGTAAGGGAGGAGGACCGTAAAACTGGCACAGTGGAGAACTCGGCCACAGCTTCTATTTAATATGTGGCTTCTAATCACGTGGGTCCCAAATACCCTAATGGCACTAAATCTGACTGCTACAGCGCCAGCTTGTGGTGAAAGTCGAAGTTCTGGCTTTGTCTGATTTTTTTCTTTTCTTTTCTTTTACATCCATAACTTTATAATTGCTTTCTGTTCTTTATTTCTCTTTTCATTTTTACTGTTACCTGTACATATGTAGCTAGATTTATTTAATTAATCTGTTTTCCAGTTTTCTCAAAACTCTTTCTTGTCTTATTTTACTCCTATTTTTCTGTCCTTTCATTTATTTACTTTTTCTATGTCTTTTTTTTTTATATCTTCTTATGTTCTGTTATGCCTTGTTTTTACTGTCTTTGTCTTTTTTGCTATTTTTTTTCTTTCGATGATTATTTTATATCATTTTCAGTACTTATTGTCCTTGCTTGTCTCACACTTTTAATTCTATCCAACTTTTCCAGCCCGCACACATTACTTTTTAACTAAATCTATTGCATGTCTCTTTCAACTGGTTTTATTTATTAGTTATCTAAATTTCTTTTACCATTCTTATTTAACAAAGAAATTTGTCCCAAACCTTCATGCATTTTGTATCTTTTTATTTTAGTTTTTTGTCATTTTCCTAACTCATTTACTTTTGTTCTTTTTTATATTCTAATTCATTTATTATTTTATTATATATATATATATATATATATATATATATATATATATATATATATATATATATATATATATATATATATGTATGTATATGGTCTGTGACATGTTTACATTCCAGTTTTCATTTCTTCTTTCATTCTGTTCTCCTTTATTTCTATTCCCTCCTCCATTTGTTTGCTTTCCATCTATTTCTTTTCTTTCCTATTATTGTCTATAATAATTTTTTTTAATGATCCTTTATATTTTTGTACATTTTTATACACACATTAAATTTGTTTTTATTGGTTGTTATTAATATTGTAGTAGTTTGATTGATTATATGTATATTGTATTCTTGTTTCTAGTGATTCTTTTCCATCGTATTTTTCTTTATTCTTTATAGTTTTACGATATAAAAACAATCTATCCTGTTGAGTCTGCAGCAGTCAGACTGTCGGCCTGCATCTCTCTGATGAAACTTACTGTCAGTGAAATCGCGTTGCCATGGAGACGTTGCCATGGAGCCACCTTCCAGACTTCTGACGTGTCCCGACCCGCGGGAGTTTACTTAAAAACGAACCAATCTGTTGTTTAAAAACGAACATGAAATGAAACCTCATTAGCGATGCTGTTTTATGCTTATCTTAATAAAATTAAAGCATGTTCTTATTACAGCTGTAAAGCTAACAAGGTGGGAGTGAAGAGTCGCGGGGGCGCGCAGGCAGAGGGAGCAGGCGCGCGCCCGGGTGGCACAGGTTTGCCGGGAGCTTCAGCTTCATCTCAGCTTCATCTCAGCTTCATCTCACAGCCTGAAGCTGCCGGCTACACGCTTCCCTCTGGAACATGTCGGATTGCTGAAAATAGTGCTATAAAGTGATGTCTGAAGGTTCGCCTTGGAGAAGTCATGGAACAAAAGGAACTCACTAATGCCGAACTTGAAGGTTTTATGACTGAGACTGAGACTGAGACTGAGCGCACGCAGGTGTAGGCGTTTTACACCGATCCCCCAAACACCGCTCCATCCTCCAGCACCGCTCCATCCTCCAGCACCGCTCCATCCTCCAGCACCGCTCCATCCTCCAGCACCGCTCCATCCTCCAGCACCGCTCCATCCTCCAGCACAGATCCATCCTCAAACACCGCTCCATCCTCCAGCACCGCTCCATCCTCCAGCACCGCTCCATCCTCCAGCACCGCTCCATCCTCCAGCACAGATCCATCCTCACGCACGGATTTAACGAACGAACAGGAGCGACACCGCATCTGCTACAGCAGCTCCACCCGTCCCGTCGAACATCACAGCAATATGGAATTCAGTTGTTGAGTCTAATAACGTGTTTTGGAAATGGAGACAGTAAAAGAGCGAGTTTTAAACCCCGGTAAGGCGGGACTGAAGAATTTGGCGGGGAAGACGCTTGCTCAAGTGCAGAGGTACAAGTGCATTGTTCAATATGCTACTCTATTTTATACATACATACATTATATATATATATATATATATATATATATATATATATATATATATATATATATATATATATATATATATAAGCGCTATTTGTGATTGTAAACGAAATAACACAAAATCAGGTGAAATATAAAAATCATAAGCATCCTTTTAAATAGTTTCGTTAACCTGAGTTTGCACTTAGTCTAGATTAAATTAAATCTCTAGAGAATGTGTCGTGTCTGGCCTGAATTATGTTTAATTAATGCACAATACAGCTTATGATTTGGCCGCAATAAGAGTTTGTTATAAAAAATATTTGCCTTTGGAAATCTGTTCCTGTAAGCTGTTTTTGGCTCATTGGCTTTTTGGAAGTACAAAAATTGTTCAAACGAAATGTCTGTTCTGAATTCCGTACAAAAGTGTCAAAAAAAGAAAGAAAGAAAAGAAAAGAAATACTCCCGCATTCTTCCATATTTTCTCTTGAAACCACGTCCCTGCAGTAGATTGGCTCTTTGTTCCTTATTACTAAAAGCTGATGGATTTTTCGTTTCATCACCTTTTTAACATTTCGATTCCCCCAAAATAAAACTCGATGCCATTTATTTAGGGAACTTATATTTATTAAGGCCCAATCAAAAATGGGGAAATCCCAAAGGCGTGGTTCTATTAATTATAAAGGCAGAATTAAATCGTTTATTCAAAGAATAATTTGTTGAATGCATGTTTAGCATTTTCTATTTTATTTTGTTGGGTTTTTTTTCACGAAATGATGCTGCAATGCGACGCAAACATTTACAGCATCACGACCTTCTCCTCCTTCTAAAATCTCAATCACATGAACATTTTCTTCTCCATTTTTAATGACTGGCGTCACATTTATTTTCATTCTGGTGAAGTTAATTTTTTTGGAGTCGGATTTTGTTGTAAAAGCGAGTTTCCCCCGCGCACGAGCTCTCCGTGCCTTTTTAAAGTCTGCACGTGTTTTTTTATTTTTCAGGGTTTTAGAGAAGAAGCCGAAAGCGGGGGATGTGATCGAACTGACGGAAGATGGCCGCCCCAAAGAGCGGAGCGAGAAGAAGCCCCCTCTGTGTGACTGCTCGTGTTTCGGGTTGCCCCGCCGCTACATCATCGCCATCATGAGCGGCCTCGGGTTCTGTATCTCCTTTGGGATCCGCTGCAATCTGGGGGTCGCGATCGTAGACATGGTCAATAACAGCACCATCCACCGCGGCGGCAAGATCATCATCAAAGAGGTGTGCCTCACGGACACGCCCACTCCAAATACCACGCCCCCTTTACTACTATTAAGGCCTAGTGCACGCGCAGCCGGCTATCTGGAAAAACGAATCCGTTTGAATGCGTTTGGGCCTTTTATCCTCATGAAAACCTTTTTAAAATCACCGAAACGATTATGTTTTAAACTCCGGACAAAGTGGACATTTAGTGAAACTCAGTTTTGTGTCTGCGTGTGTACTGTTGTGTGTGTTATGTTGTGTTATTTTATGTTATGTTCCAATAAACGGTCAGAAGTCGGCGGTTTCGTTCCAAAAATATTGAATGCGTTTTAATGAATAGACTTTAAAATATCAAACAATGGCCGAGAGCTCTGACCCAAGTTCTCTACTTCGTCCATTTAAGTCCTTCAGGAGGGCGTGACCTGCTCCTTCTGTGTGTGCGCCCCCTTCAGGCAACAGTCTGTTTTCTCATGTTTACATTGACCAAAACATCTCTATCTTCTACCCCAGCTGGTCCTGCTTTCTGCCCCCTCAGGGGTATGAGTTTATGACGGGTTCTTATTGACTGTCCCATCATTCAAACCTCTCCGCTGACCCTGCAACCGGACATTCAGACTCTTTCCCGTGCTCGTCCATCACACGGTCATGTTCTCTGTTCCCTGAACGATTCAACTCATCATGACTTTTACTAAATTACTTAAAATTATTATAAAAACCTAACAGTTCTTGTAAAGGCGTTTTAGGGACCCGAACGTCACCGTCTGCGAAAAAGAATGTGTCGTTATTTGCGTGTGAAGTAAATGAATAACAGCGTCGCAGTTTCTGATGTTAATTCGATTTCTGCTCGTTTCTGTTTACAAACCAAACTGTTAGAATGCACTGAAGGGAACAGGAGAAGGAGAACTTGGAGGTTGGGTGTTTTTTGCCAACTCTTCCACCAAATTCTCAGATATAATCATCGGTTTTGATCAAACCTGGATGAATCATCTTTATTTTGAGGGATTTCTGATTTGCTGACAGATTTTAGTTTCGTGTTACACTGACCTCTGCGTTTGGTGTGTTTAAGACACCACTTAATGGCATACGGGTTCGTGTGGATAATTATTTATTCATTAAAATTAATATTTTTTTATTTTTTTTATAAATGTCCAGCAACGTGTCGACTTGGCCTAAGTCATTCAGCTCTTCCTTTCATCCTGAGGGCAGTGACGCCATAATTCGCCAAACGGAGAAAACAGCTGGCACAAGAAAATAAATACCTTGAAACGTTTTGACCAAAATATTTTTTTGTTAAAATGCCTCCTTGGTTAAAGAATTCAACTCCAAACCAAAGCCAAAGCTTAAGAAAAATTAAGTACCCAAACGTCTGAACATGTAGAGAAGACTATTTGGTGTGATGTTTGTTAAAAATATCATTTAAAAATCATCTTGGTGCTAAGATGGGCTAGTTTTTCATGCAGTCTTAATATGAATCTTTCAGCCTTTTTAAAAAAAATTCTAGTTAAAATATCCTATTGATGATCCAAATACGTGACATCTTATTTTCAAACCTATTGCATCTCTTACCTTTTTTTCATGTTTGCTTCTTTAGAAAGCAAAGTTTAACTGGGATCCTGAGACAGTCGGGATGATACATGGCTCTTTCTTCTGGGGTTACATCGTGACTCAGATTCCAGGAGGATACATCTCTTCCAGACTGGCTGCCAACAGGTATCAACTAATTTCATTGATTTAATCATGAGGAGAACTAAAACTGTAGGCTGCAGCACGACTTATTTAAAATACGTTTAAATATACTGACTTCTGTAAATGAAGGAAGAAAATCTCGAATTTTTAAATAGCTTAAAATCATAAATATAAATATATTAAATTAGAATTAAATAAAATGCAGAATATAAAAACACTGAGACGAAACCCATAACTATACACATCGTAATAATATTGTGTTGGGTTAATATTGTTTTTGGCTTAAGTCAGTTAGCGGTGTTGTGTGTGTGTGGGGGGGGGGGTAGTTGGTGGAGGTGTCTGTGTAGGGGGGAGGGTAGTTGGTGGAGGTGGAGGTGGGAGGTACGGGGGGGGGGCGCACGTGCCTGTGCCGTGGCTTTAATTAGGTCTCGTGGGAAAGGCACGTGTTTGTAATCCAGCCACATGGCAACCAAACCCAGCAGTAACGCATTGTGAGCCTTGCAGACACGTTCAGTGACCAGGCAAAAAACCCAGACATCACTTTGATAAAATGCATGATTACAATACTATAGCTGGGCTCATAAAGGCATGTCCTATGTCCAATTAAAATGTCCTAACAACTGCCCTAGGTTTGCTTAATGATTATTTCTCCAAAAATAGTCACAAAAGAAATACTTGGTGTCCCTCAAAATAATAGAAATCATGTTTTTCTTTATTTTATAACATTTTTGGAACAGTATTTCATATAAAACAAGCTTTGAATAATTCGTTTTATTTGTTGATAAAATAATAATTTATGGTCGAAATTTGCCTTTAAACATTGTCAGTTCTCTAAAAATCAGTCAGTTGGAAGTAAAAATCACAGTTTATTTGTAGACTTTACCTGTTTATGTCTGTCTGTCAATCAGTGTGTTATCTATGTTAATATCCAAGCCCTGTGGATCATGAAAACTGTTGAAGGATAATGTTTTCTTACTGACTTTTTTGCCATTGGCTGTTTGGACATTTACATTTAGTCATTTTGCAGATTAATGCTTATAACAAAGGCTTATATGTAACTTATATAAAACACATTTATTTAGTAGAAAAACAAACTGTGGGATCCTCTAGCTGCTTTACAGGATCATTTCGTTCTTGTTTGGATCAATATTTGTGAATTAAATTGTCCTAATCTTTTAAAGCCTGATGAAATGTGATCATGATCCTGATTTGATTTTCTTGTCCTTCATTTGCTTCAATTCGCAGGGTGTTTGGAGCAGCTATTGTGCTGACATCAACGCTCAACATGTTCATTCCCTCTGCAGCCCGCACACACTACGGCTGTGTCATATTCGTTAGGATCTTACAGGGTCTGGTGGAGGTAGGCAGTGCACTGTGGAGGATTGGTTATTGCACATTACCTCTCACGATACCAGATGGATGACTATAGATAGCACCGAAATAAAGCTGTCGAGCCTCTGAAGGTGCAGTGTAGCTGCTTTGTTCTGACTGCACATTTGTAAATCTGTGGTCTCAAGCTCTACATGTAAAATTAAAGCAAACAGAGAAGGCACAAGCACATGCCCAAGCCCTGAGAGGGACTGATATATGACAGATTGCAAGACACCAAACAAAAGGGAGAGTGAGAGAAAAAGAGATAGCGAGAGAGAGATAGAAAGAGTACGAGAGACGGGGGGAAAGAGACCCAACAGCTGTCAGCCTTTCAGCAACCACAAGAAGGTCATATACCTGTACAGCCTTTGTCCTGTTCAGCCTAAAGGAAAACAGGATGGAGAGTCTGCTTTAATGGCTAAAAGCACAGTGGAGGTTTTAGTGTAACCACTGCAGTTCATGTTCAGTGTGTATCAAACGATTAGAGCAAATTAAACAAAGGTCTTACAGATCTGCTGTCCTTGCTAGCCCGAGCAATTTATGTCCATCAGTGACTGATTGCCTGTAAATTAGTCGCTAATGGAGATTTAATGAAAGTGTAAGTGTTTTATTGTAAAGCAGGCAGTTTAACTGAATTTGCATCTTCAGTCGATAAAGCATGCGTATTAAAAGTTGGGTGCTTTTCATTACTTTAGGACTTCCAAAAAAAATATTTGTAGTTGTTACTGTGGGTGAAATGGTAGTGTAATTAACTGTGAACTCTACTCTAAAAAAATACAGGGAGTAACATATCCTGCATGCCATGGCATCTGGAGCAAATGGGCGCCGCCTCTAGAAAGAAGCCGCTTGGCAACTACCTCTTTTTGTGGTAAATATATATATATGTTTTTTTTTTGTCAGTGTGTCAAACATGAGCCATTCCGCTCATTAGTTTCTCTATAACTGACTCTCAGGTTCCTACGCTGGAGCTGTGGTAGCAATGCCTTTAGCTGGGATTCTTGTGCAGTATTCAGGCTGGTCCTCCGTCTTCTACATATACGGTAAGTTAATAAATCATCCATCCATCCATTATCTTCCGCTTTATCCTATATCAGGGTCGTGGGGGGGTTCCCCATGCCCATCCAGGGGACAACGCTTTGGGCGCTGGGCAGATACACCCAGAACAGGGCGCCAATCTATTGCTGGGCGTTAATAAATCATTAAAAATAGAATTAAGTCTTGCTGCAGCACATAGAAGTAATATAAATGGTATGAAAATATAAGAACACATATCATTTTCCAATATCATTCTACATTTGGAGGAATCTTAGTTCCATTATTTGGGTAATAAATGTTGTGGTGGTTTCAGGAAGATATATAATTGGATTTATTTGACTTCAATCACAAGAATACTAGTTTGGCAAGAATGCCTTGTCATAAGCTTTGAGGCGTTGCTGTCATTGAGTACCCAAAGGTGCTGATTGGGTCTAGAATTGAATAAGACATAGTTAACATGTTTATTTTTTCCAAACTGTGATTAAGATAAAGTTAAAGATAAATTCCTATACAAATGTATGCTGTGACTAAAATACCAATGTTTTCGAGATTACAGATGGCAATGCATAATTTATCACTTAAGTGTGCTTCAGAGTCTAATAGAGATACTTTGAAAGAAAACAAGCCTTTGGAATGATATATGATGGATATGGGCTTTGGCTGCTTAATCTGTAAATCACTTGAGTAATACTATATGTGCTGCCTGTCTGGTAACAACATATTTGGTATCTGTATGCTGTGGCAAAAATCTGACTTTGTTACATTTGTCATTGTAATCATTTTATATGCTGCAGTAGCTAAAACTTATAAACAAAAGGGTGCAGACATATTTTTAGGTAATAGTTTCCTCTATTATCCTCTATAGGAAGTTTTGGTATTATCTGGTACATGTTTTGGATCCTTGTATCATATGAGAGTCCAGCAGAGCACCCCACTATTACAGATGAAGAAAGGCTTTACATAGAGGAGAGTATTGGGGAAGGAGCTCAACTGCTAGCGGTAACTGAGGTGAGTTCATAAAAAAGCAGTTGTCTCTTATAGCAGTGCAGATCAGCACTGGAACCTGGTGACATGCACAAATCAGATCATGTTAAGGTAATATGGATCCTGTTACTACAATATAATCTGTCTGTCATTTCAGAATGTATTCATTGTAAAGAATGGTAATAATAACTTAATCCTTAGGACACTATGATGTTAGTTAAAATCTAGCTTTGTTGCTAGGATTAAGCAAAGTTGAAGGACTAAGCGATTGGTTGTTACCTATTTTAAGTTGCCGAACCCACTTGGTTCCACATAGTTGGCTCATTGAATGCATTTCACTTATATTAGCTCATAAAAATCTAAAACTTTTGACTGTATTGTTGCAGAAATTTAAAACACCCTGGAGAAAGTTCTTTACCTCTATGCCCGTCTATGCAATCATCGTGGCCAACTTTTGCAGGAGCTGGACCTTCTACCTCCTGCTCATTAGCCAGCCTGCTTACTTTGAAGAAGTGTTTGGGTTTGAGATCAGTAAAGTGAGATACATTTCTTTCTTCATGAGAAAAGCACCTTTCAACAGCATCAGTTTTAAATACATTTATAATGAATTTTAGAATGCTTTATCAAATAGGACAATTATGTATGTGTTTAATGAGGTTGAAAACAGGACTTTGAGCCTAAATTAGCATTGTATTTGTATTTTATTGTCTTTATTTGCACACTTACAGGACACAGTCATGCCACAACAGAAAAAAAGTATTTTTTTAATTACTAAAATTACAAGAATACTGATTTAGCATTTGCCATTGAATTAAAACAACCATACACTAAAAGTAATAATACATTTATAGCATTGCAACTTCAGTTTTACAAAAGACAGGATTTTTTTTTGTTAAGCTGAAATTAATGTCAAGTCTCTACTAATTAAATATATGTGCTTGTTATTTGTTGTTCCTAAAATGAGTATTTTTGTGTTTGTCAGGTTGGGATGGTGTCTGCCCTGCCTCATCTTGTGATGACCATCATTGTCCCTATAGGAGGCCAACTGGCAGACTATTTGCGCTGCAGAAACATCCTCTCTACCACCACTGTCAGGAAAATAATGAACTGTGGAGGTAAAAACAAGACTGTGTATACCCAAATATGTGTGTACATGTTATCTGGCCATAATGATCAGTACCCTCAGAACTGCTTGACATTGTGTCCAAATAACCTCTTTTTAAAGACATATTATTTTTAGAACCCTAAAAGAGGATTGTACACACACAGTGCTATTGAGCAGTTTGGATGCCTCTGCTTGAATGATGTGACGTGATTTATGATTCTGATAATAATATATGTGTAATACTTAAAATGACTTGAAGAATACAGATAACAGACCCACGTTTTGGCCAAAGTGTAGCTTTGATTTGTGTTATTATAGGATTTGGAATGGAGGCCACTCTTCTGTTAGTAGTTGGCTACTCTCACAGTAAAGGTGTAGCCATCTCGTTTTTGGTGCTTGCAGTGGGATTCAGTGGTTTCGCAATATCGGGTAAGAGATCTGAACAGTTAAACTTTGTCAAATATTTGAATATTCAACATATTTTATTCTAATTCATTTACTAAAATGTGTCTTGCCTTTTTTTTTACAAGGTTTTAATGTGAATCACTTGGACATTGCACCTAGATATGCCAGCATCCTGATGGGCATTTCCAATGGAGTGGGCACTCTGTCTGGCATGGTCTGCCCTCTCATAGTCGGTGCCATGACTAAAAACAAGGTAAAAAGTTTGGTTGATGTATAAGACAGCAAAGTAGTCATTCAAATTAGACTTCTAATTTACACAAATGATCACTTGAATTAGTTAAAGCAGTACAATGGTTTTACAGTTAAAATAATAAAATATGTGTAAAAAAATTTAATGGCATAGTGGCACAGTGACGGAGTAGGTAACACTGTTGCATGTTTGCAAGAATCACGTGTTTGTTTGCTTAGTGGACAATCAGGGGTTTCTTCTTTGAGGAGTTTGCATGTTCTTTCTACATACATGAATGTCATTTGCTCATTTGTTCTCTCATAATTCCAGATCAGGTGAATTGGTAATGCTAAACCATCCCTAGGTTTAAGGCAGTGGGAGAATGTGTTTGTCGGTAATGGTTGAAAAAATGTTGTCAATGATTCTTTGTCTATCTGTATGGAATTTGAATGTTCTTCCCATGTGTGTGGGCGTCTTCTTGAAGTTTTGCTTGTCTTTTAAATTCACAATTCAAAAAATAGATAATGTATGTAGGGTGAACTGAATATATATCAGCATCCAGAAAATATACATATCCACCTGTCTTTTTTGCTATAGACACGAGAGGAATGGCAAAACGTATTCCTGATTGCATCCATGGTACATTACGGTGGTGTGGTATTCTATGGAATCTTTGCTTCTGGTGAGAAGCAGCCATGGGCAGACCCAGAGGAGACTAGTGAAGAAAAATGTGGCTTTATTGACGAGGATGAGCTTGCTGAAGAAACCGGTGACATCACTCTTAGCCATACAGCTCTGGGTACCCAAGGGGCCTTTGGGGTTCCTCAAAAATCTTATGGAGCTACGACACAAATGAATGGTGGATGGGCAGAGGGATGGGAGAAAAAAGAGGAGTATGTCCAAGAAGGAGCAACACATCCTCCGTACAAAGCTAGATTCTCATAAAACATCGTCTGTGAGTGTTGGATCAGTTCAAACCAGTATTAAATCTTCAAATAATCAAAAGCTTGAGGTAAATGATCTAAAAAAATCCAAACAAACAAAAAAACTTAGGTAGGTAACAGAGTCATATAGCAAATAATATATAGCAAAGTATTTATGAATAACTAAAGTTTTAAGGTCATTTAAAATATTTAATTGTATTCAGATGAAATCCTAATTTATTCAATAACCGATTAATGAAGACAAAGAAATGAATATCTGTAATGTCGAATGGCACTTGACTTGGGTGTGAACCTTTCTATAAATACATAGCTGTGATGCACAATTCATATCTTATATTTTACCAGACGGGTCACTGGCCAAAACGAGGCACATGCAGATTTCATTTTTATTCCTGTTCAAGATCTTTTCTTTTAAACAAAGTCTTGTCCTCAGTTTGTGATATTATTTATTTATCTTGTTCCACTATCAGTGTGCAGTAGTGCAAAAATGTGAGACATTTTCTGGCAGGTGACATTTGATTGTTCCAAATGTGATGACAAATCTTCCTGTCGCTCTGTGATTTTCTTCTACTTGCCTGTTTTTCCACAATATTTCATAATCCCTGGGCAACAGGTGATAATCTTTATTCGATATTACAGTTGATCAGGTGCTTAACTGACCATTACCCAGTGCAATGCTGCAGTTAGTGGATGCAACTATTTTTCTTTTTCTAGGATAATGAGTTTAAGAGGTTTCATATTTATACAGAATATTATCGTACATTTAAACTTATGTTTTTATCCAAATAAGAAATAACTAAATGTGAAAAGGTTTAAACTATGACATTAATAAGGTATTATATAGACATATACAGGTTTATTCAGATAAGGTATTTATGTAGAAAATCCCACAACACTGGTACATCTGAAATAGTACAAGACCTCAGTAATTGTTTACATGCTGGTGTGTATTTAAATCTTTAAAATTTTAGTTTTTAGAGTTACAAAGCACTTATTATATTGCCTAGACACAATATGCAAAAAAAGTACAGAGATTTAAAGTTTGAAGTTTTAAATTTATTTGCATATAGTTAAATGAAAAGGTAACATTGTACATTAAATGTACATTAATATAGTAAATAAATTATATGTTAAAGGACAAGATGGATATCTGATGAAATAACATGCATTGTTAATGCGTATCAGCACAAAACATGAAATAAAATACAATGTAGTCCAACAAAAAATTCCAAACCTATTTAAATATATACATAGAAAATATACATTACACAAAGGCACGCTTATTATACCAAGTAGATAAAGAGAGATAGAAAATTACATATATTATATAAAATTGTTTTTTCTTTTAAATGAGTATATGGTTTAAAAGCACAAAATTGAAAAGCCTATATAAAGTTAACCTAATAAAATATATGATCCAATAATAAAATGTTAGAATCCAGCACTTTATTTAAAAGGCTTGGATTGACTGAGGGTTTTTATTTGAACTGCAATCTCACCTTCTTTGTGACACAAAGCTAGTGCTTTAAATGTATTCTATAAAGATTGCTTTAACAGTAGTGTCTTAATTCAATCTTTGCTGAGACAACACAACCTATTCTACTGATCAACATTGTCCTAAATGCCAATTCTTCAAACATGCACTGAAAAGTATTTGAGAACATGCTTTCATTGTTTCTATAGATGTTCTTTTTCTGTGAGACTGTGGTGAAGTGTGGTTGGTGATGCTAAATGTTACCCAAAGGCCATATTTTCCATGGACTGTATCACGAAGCAGCTTATTAATGAAGTGTAATAATATGTCAAAGAGAGCATGCTTTATATGTTGTCTTATACTTGAACATGTGTGCAAACTGCCCTTAAATCTTCATCAGAATGATTTTGTACCATTTCAGGCTGGTGTAATATGTTTGATAGATGTTTTATTTGAAAAACAATAAGCTCTTAGTACAATATATTTTAGTTGATATGCTTCCCAGCACAATTTACAGATTATGTTTCAGAAGCTAATTTGATTTGAGTGAAAACTGGAAAAGATGCACTGCAATAACTTTATTAGTAATAGTAATCGTCTTAGTACATTCTGTGTAGGGTGAAACTCATGTCTTAACTAGTCATTAGAGTGATGTGAGTGAGTTAGAAGTCATGTAAAACTGTAAGGAAATAGCTTAATGCTTCTTGATGGTTAAATAAAATTCCACGTTTTGTGGGAATCAGTGGCATTTATTTTTTGGAACAAAAGCCATGATTTCATTCATCTCTTGATGATTTGGTCTATTTGTAAATCATTATACGATAATCAGTTGAAGTCCTCCTTAAACACATGGCTTTTGCGAAAACAATACAATGCGAATAAGCAAAAACCAAACGTGTGTAAAATATTTCCATAGGTCAGTTCACAACGTATAATCAGATACCTAAATAGAAAATAGTCTTGTTTGCTTACATGACAATGTGATTATGTTCGATTACGAATCAGGAACTTTGATGGTGAAGTGTTATTGTGTTTTGTTTAAATGTTCTCTATTGTTTTATATAAAGACAAGCCAAAATAACAGAAACAAGCATTCCCTTCCTTTCAAGGACCAAATCAATCCCTATTTTTCAGCTATGTATTGTTTTTGCATGTTTTCACCATTAAAATATTTACAGTTTTGATTTGACAATCTTCTGACGTTTCTGATTTTCAGTCTTTAAAATGTACGCACAATGGACTGTTTTCTGTAACCCAGTAGCACACTGTTTTATCTTCTCACCTCTGTTTTTAAAAGGCATTAATAGACAAGACAAAGTCAATAATTCTACCATAATCACCACACTGGGAGAATTGACCCCTGTTTCCTACAGAAAAAGACAAATTACCACTAGCAAATTAAATTTAAACATTCGACTGATCGATATTGTTTAACCACTTTGAAAGCAAGTGTAAGTGGCCATGAAAAAAACACAGTGGCTTATTTAAATAGCTACAGCAAACTAGTGAAGCTTAGTCCTTTGGTTGCAGTAAATTGTAATGTTAGTATACAATAGTATTATCAATCAAACATCCTTTCCCAACTAAATTTAGATTTGGAATAGATAGTAATGTTGCCCATAAGCCAGAACACACACATTTATGATGAACTAAATTGGCTAAATTCTATCAAATTCATCTAAAATGCAGTAGAAAGCTTTCTTAGGAGAAAAGATGTGCAATAGCAACAACTTATGTTTATGTACATGTTTTTAATCATAGACATGTCTAAGTAATACTGTATATAATTAGTTGTTTACATCCCATACATGACTGGCCACAGAAATTCTAAAACCCATTTTTTTTTACATTTAAACCTTTTGACTTTAGGTTTTAGTCAAAAATAAAGTTTGATTCATCCTATATCAGCCACAGAGTAAGCAACTGTACATTCAGAATGAGCTGACCCATACTAATGACTGAGGCAGGCTTGACATCACCCACAGTCCTGTAGTCAGCCAGCCTGAACATGTATTCCCACAGCTAACCAACCACACTGGTCACGCCAATTATCCCTCTGACATATTCACCCGGCTGATCCACCACTGACTGATGTCCTCCATAATGAGGTGGTTCATGAAGTATGTTTTACAGCAGGGCAGCGCACAGTCACAACGTCACATTAACGATGCCTCGTGGCAATAAACAAAGAGTGGTGTTGTTTGATATGTATGTGTTCTCGTGATGGAGCAGGATTTGGGAGCAGGTGTTCGAAGGGATCCAGAGATCTATAGGGAATTTAAACCTATAATCAAAAACCAGAATGACTATTTAATGATGAGGGATCAGCAGGGTTCAGCTCTGATTTAATGTAATTATACCCTGAACAAACCCAGCTCTGCAATAAATCCACCACCAACCATTTATTCAGTCATTAATATTAAAATAAGCAAAGGCCTGGGAGTAGTGAAGGAAAATAAGAAAAGAAATTAAAGCCCTTGAATGCATTCAGAGTAGTCAATTAAACAAATAGTACATTCAAAAACATAGTGCATGGACAAAAATATGAAACCAGACCAGTACACTCGCGAGCTTGATATACATCCTACATACATCCCATCGCATCCTGGGATGCCAGGTGTAGGCATAATGTGTGAGTATGAGTCCCATCCATATGGTTTACCTTTCATACGTTATTTGCAATTGATTTGTACAATATTATAATAATACTATAATATATTGTTATTTTTTCAGAAAAGTAAGCTGTCTTGGCACTTTGTATTTTAATATCACGACACGAGAAGCCATGCTTTTTGAAAGTTATGAATATTTTGTCACTTATTAACACATCTCACGAGGTGGCAACTGCTCCGCCCTTCCCCATCTAATTTACACCATCCCAAAATGGTCCTTTTCCTGCTAGAATGGCAGCTGCTGGGATCTGCATTTTCATAAGAAACATTTTCTACTTTTGTAGAGTTAAAACTAGAATATACATACAACAGTAAATGGAACTAAATGTATATCAAGATGAGTACTGACAATATTAACCAATAAATCAATAGAATCTGTAAAAAGAAATCCTCTGATCAATATCATGGTTAAGAGTACAAGGATTCTGATTGATGTAGTCATGGTCTCCCTGTGCCTAGTTGGTTAAAGAAGCTCTGATTTTTTTTTCTGAACTGTCATAAAATAATTTAATAGGTAAAAAAAAATTGTAATTGTCTGTATATAATTTTCCCTGCTTTTTCTGTATAAGTAATGAGCTTGGATTATATTACTTAATTTGTAATACACAATCAAACCACACCCCAAAATGCTGATGGTAGTTTATATGATTAAACTTCAGGTTGCCCCCGAATGTTTTGGGCACCAGAAAACCCCCTATCCAACCACCACACCTCTCTTGGATCTTATTTGACTGATTGGCTGTCGTGTGCTGCGTGGTTACATGTGGATCTGCAGCCTCTTTGAGAATGATCAAGAAAAGTGTGAGATCATGACACATGTTAAAGGAGCCTGTATGTCTCTAGGGATCAGAACTCCTATTCAGCCTTGACCTGCACCAGATGGGATCTGCTGTGTGTTTGCTGGTGGGTGTGTTGAAGGGAATGAGCAAGGAAGGGAATTACATTTAATGAATGCCCCACCTCAGACTCTCCTCCCTGATTAAAAATATGAGACTGCCAAGGGAAATAAAAGGTGGAGCGAGAATTTAGCAGTATTCCAGGACATGCATAGAAAATATTGCAAATATTTACAACATCAGGTCATGGTTACATGAATTGTTAGTCTTCCTAGAATGCTTTTCCAAAAAGCTTTTTATTCTTTATTAAATGTGGACTTACCTTATTATTCATTTTTCATATAGAAGCACTCAAATAAAGCAGAGCAAACATGGAAAGGACAATGTGCTGTGCTTCACACTGAAACACTTTAATGCACACATGCATTTCAGCAACACAGGGTGTGGGGCATACATGGGCAAGCAGGAGACAAAGAAAAAGGAGGGGCCTGTTTGTCGAACAACCAATTCAAATGGGTCAGAGGAAAAGGCTTTTTGTAATATAAAGGAAACCTTTTTAAAAATCATTAGATTGTTTGGTGATTAACAAACTTTATCTTATACATTATGTTTTATTGCAGTTTATAGAATGGCTTACTAATGAGCATGATTAGTTATTAATAAGAAAAAAGACTTTTACATCAGAAGTGGAGGCTGTTACAGCCAATATTAAATATGTTGCTTCATGTTAATATTCATGGATTTAGAGTGCTTATGTATATGAGTATAAGTGTATTTTTGTGGATATTTACTTTATAGATTGCTCTTTGATTCATTAACCTTTATCTGCAACATCATCTGCTTTTCTGATCTCATGTAGCACTGTGCTTGCAAAAACCTGACTGAGTGAGTTCAGGTGTCCCTCAGCAAATTTGCGTAAGATGTTTATTCCTCCAAGCTGCACCAGTGTTCAAGTAACAGAGCAATAAAAACTCACAATAAAAAAGGTAAAAATAGCTCCTGAAATTCCATGAGGAAAACTATATTTAGAAGTCAGTGTGCACCGTGGGCCAGTCCTGAGTACACAGATACACAGACTACACTGGATCATTGTCTTTCCTCAGCAATTCTGTGTATTTAAGAAAAACAAATACATTGTATAGTGAACTAAAGTTTTAGTAAAGTGTATGTAAACATATCCAAAAATACATTTTTTGAATGATCTTTAAAAAAACAAAAATCTAACATGGTAACATGGAAAACAAATGACCTCCTCATTAAATTAACGTTAACATCCCTACATCATATCCTACCTTACTTTCTTTGCTTCATCTATAAATATCATTAAGAGATAATCCAGTTAATGGTGAAATATTATCCTGCCTAACTCATTTTTCATCTTTCTCCTCTCACCCCGTTTGCCTGACACCACTCCCTTCAGGGATGTGTGAAACAAAGCTGTTGATTGGTGAGCTGGATTTATTGAACACAAACTATGACTGCTAATTACACTAAGGACACTATAAATCAGATTTATATTATAATAAACCTGTAGCATTAATTTCTATGTATTATTATATGAATCTAATTGATCTAATCATAATTATTAAAAAATATTGTGAGATATCTTGTGAACTGATGTGGCACAGAGGTTAGCAGTCTTGTCTTGCAGAAAGAAGGTTTTGTATATCATTTCAGGGTATAGCAAACAAGGGTCAGTTTTAGTTGATTTTGTATTTTATCCTGTTGTCCAAACCAAAGGGTTTTATATGACAGTTCAAACACATGCTAGCAGGATGGACTACAGTCATTTTTAAAAGCAAAAAAAAAAAACCTAGGTGCTAACTTTAACCCCTGTGTAATGAGTCAAATTTTCTTTTAAGACCACTGGACGTGATGACCAAAAGCCCCTCTGTGTTAAATGAGGAGCAGATGACTGCTGCATGTGGGCTGTCTGTTTGCTTCAGGCTCAATTAGGCAATTCTCTCATGGATAGATTGATGGATCCCCTCTCTGAATTTTGTGAAACTTACTGACCCAATAAGCATTGCTGTGGGTCGTCCAGTGTGGGCTTAACGAGCCATGTCCCTATTGGTGTTTCCCCTCCTTTCTTATTGAGACACTGCTGAGTGCTGAGATCTGTGAGTGGCCTTGAATGATAATGAGGTGGTGGTGGGCTTGGATTTTATTATTGAAAAACACCGTTATTCATGAATGTCACTGTTTTCTCTTCAAGGTTATAACTACATCAGATTCTTAATAATTTAAAAGATGGGCCACAGAAATGAATATGCCATCATATTAAAATCTGACATGTAACAGTTTAGTATGATCATTATAATACACAGTATATACCTGTAAAACCATATAACAAGTCAGTAAATACCTTTAAAGCAATATGTAAAAACCCCACAAACATAAATTCATACAAGAAAAAGATTTTTTCTGAAAAAAGATTTTAAGAAACTAGAGTTTTGGGACTGAATTTTGTGTAAATTCCATTGTTTATATAGTGATACCCCCAAAGCATCACTTATTTTACATATATTTATGGCATGTTCTAAGGTCTCACCACTATATTGAACCACACCAAAATCACATCAGGTGATCCTTTTTTTTGGACATAACTTCACCAAATAAGTTCACAAAATGCATTGAGAATTCTAAGAATAAAAAAGCTTTAGTAGTTCACGCCTGCTAAATTGTTTGCACTACTGCTGCAGTCTTCCTACACATTGGTGCTGAGGGCACCCGTTTCCATGGTTTCCAAGGCGAGAAAGATGAGGAAAAAGTGAGACAGAAAAGCTTTTCTTGACTGTAGGAGAGTCTGAGATACAGCAGGCAGTCGCAGAACATATTAAATTATTTTAAAAAAGGACAACAAAATCGTTCTAAGCTCCAATCTCTGTCTTGTCAAGCAGAATTACTAATATAATTCAAGATTAATATTCACTAATAAAGCTGAATTATTTTAATCTTTTTCAGAAGCCGATTCAGTCTGACAGTGACGTTTACTGAACCATGGAGATTAAAAATCCAATTACAATGTGATTGATGAACTCAGTAGAGTTTTAATATTTCATTTCATTGGATGGCTCATTAACTGCTGAGCTAATGTATTTATCCTAACAAACATCTGATCTGATATCGAGTTCTGACAACCTTAGCACAGAATGACTCACAACACAATTTCTCTACTGCCTGAATCTGAAAAAGAAAAAACATCTAGCTGAGAGAGAATGAGGTAGGAGATCCTCATGGGACCGATCTGGGAGCTGTGCAGATTCACTATTCGGCCCTTACTTACTATTAAAGAGGGGCTCAGATGCCTAATACCAACTGTTGCCAAGGCGACGAATGATGCCACCATCTGTCATGCCATCTCTATTCAAGTTTGCCTTTTACTCCACAGCTTTGTTCTCTTATAATAGATGGATGTACAAACTCTTCATTTAAAAATAGGAGGGCTGCACAGATCTCATTGTTTCATGCATTAAACATTAAGGTCTCTGATACTGACATTCTTACAGTATGTGTGGAATCAGCTTCAGTTGCTAAGTGACATTCATAAAGTAGACTCTCTACATTGCTACTTTAATACAATCCACTGTATGACCTATATGTGGACACCACAATCAACATAATATAATCGTGCAGTTGTTAAAGCATCAAAATGAAAGCAAGAATGTCCTGAGTTCCTTTCTTATTTGGGGAAAACAAATCCCGGTCCTGTTTGGGTTTCCTTCCACATTCCAAACTCATGTCAATAGTAAATTGAAGATACTTAACTGCCCTGATGACAGTATTACTTATAATATATCGTCTCAGCATGTAGCCATTGATGCCGTCCAGATATTAAATTAAACAAAAGAAACATACACAACCAGTTATGTGTTATAATTGGCCTTTATCTATAATTGATAAAATCTATATAAAATAAAAAAAATCTACATTTTAAAAGTTTTAAAATTGACTTATTTTTTTTTATTTATTTGATTTGTTGTTTGTAGCTTGTCTTATTAAATGTGGAAGCATTTTCAATCTTACACAAAGTAAAAAAAGACTGCGTGCTGGTGACAGCTCTGCAGTCCATCTGTTAGTGAGAATGGCCTGGCTTTGTCTCTAAAAGAGCCTTGTCTCCCCCTGTCTGTTAGAGACCTCAGTTGACTGGAATACCGTTTCCCCCATAATTTAGTAAATTTATACACACACACACACACACATATATATATATATATATATATATATATATATATATATATATATATATATATATATATATATATATATATATATATATATATATAAATTCATTCATTTTTCTCCCGCTTTATCCTCTATTAGGGTCGCGGTGGGGTTCCCCATGCCCATCCAGGGGAGAACGTCTTGGGCGCTGGGCAGATAGACCCAGGACAGGGCGCCAATCCATCGCTGGTATGTATGTATGTATATATATATTATTTAGCAGTGTTATTCAGCCTAATATTTATTTGGTCTTAGAATTTAGAATAAATTAATAAATAGAAAATCTACTATATTAATCGACTATATTATTAAATACAATATGCTGAACAGATGTCCGTGTATAATTATGCAGTGTAGATATTAAATTGTGCAAAACATTATTTGCAACAAAAAAAAATCTCTGTATATTATATTTTGAGTTTTTAATAAAGTTCATGATAAATTAAGAATAAAATATCAATTAAAGCAGACATAACAAGCACAGACATACGGCACAAATCCAAAGGCAATTTTTTTTTATCCACAGTGATGTGGTCAAAATCTTTTACAATGGAACACAGGTACAAAGAAACTACTACTATTGAATTATAGTCAACTATTAAATGGTTATTTGAAACCCAAGTTTCACTGTGGTATACAGATTACACATATATTTTGCATTATTGCTTCCTTTTTATTCATTAGCCTTTAATTATCCAGCTTTCACTTCAGCTGCAGAAGAAGATCAGTCCACACACTCAGTCCTTGCACTTCATAGTCCCCATCAGCCTGTTTAAGCTTCAGCATCTCATTCTCTGTGTGCTCTTTTAATACTGAGCCTGACCTCCAGAAGTCCTGGATTCGTTCTCTTAACGTGTGATAAGACATCGAACTGCTGTCATGCTGAACCCATAAACCTTTGCTTACATCATATTCCAACGAAGATGCCAAGCTTTTCAAAACATCCCAATATGCAACCCTGAACCTCTGATGTAGTTGAGAAAGTTTAATGCACATCGCGGCAGGTAAAGACAAACACATATTGTGGAAGAAGTCTTGTCTCATATGCAGCCAATCCAACACTAAATCAGCTTGTGTTTGGAACTGGGGGTCTGCACCCAGCAGAGCTGATGCTATAAGGTCCGGACCAGCCCTGTCCTGAAGAACAGAGTCCAGGAGCATCCTGACATAAGCGTGCTGTTCTGGATGGGAGCAGATGTCATGGATGCGCTGTAGGAGCATCATTCCACTGACCTGCGTTTCAAGAGAACAGAGCTGCTTTTCATTTAGAGTCACATCCTTTAACAGAACGCAGGCTGATTTACAGGCGATCAGTGCTGCAAAGCCGGGGGCAGGGGGGGCAGCCGCGGCGTTAAACCTGTCCAGCAGGGCTCTGATGAGCGGCGGCGGGGCTGAGGGGTTCTTCAGGAGGTGAAGCAGCAGTCTGAGCTGGAACTGGGTCAGCTCATCCAAACTCAGGCACACCCAGCCGGGGAACGTGTGCTCCAGCAGCCGGTTGCTTTCACGCAGGCGGTTCTCCAGCGCCGCTCGCACGGGAGGCTGGGTGAGGAAGCGGGAGAGCAGCTGCTCACAGTACGAGGCCCACTCGAACGCTTTAGCCGCAGCCGCACGGTCCCACTGCCGGACATGATCCGACAGCGCCACCGCGAGGAGCTGCACCGAGCAGCGCAAAGTTCTCCAGAACAGCCTCCATACAGCCCGCTCAGCTCCGCCACAAACCCACAAACAACCCCCCAAAACAACCCCCAAACAACCCTAAAACAACCACAAAATAACCCCAAAACAACCCCAAAAACAACCACAAAATAACCCAAAAACAACCCCAAAAACAACCACAAAATAACCCAAAAACAACCACAAAATAACCCCCAAAACAACCCTAAAACAACCCCCAAAACAACCCCCAAACAACCCCCAAACAACCCTAAAATAACCCCAAATAACCCAAAAACAACCCTAAAACAACCCCCAAACAGCCCTAACAGCCCGGTTACCGCGCCCGGCCGCCCGCGCGCCCCGCCGCCGCCATGCCGTCTGAAGCGCTGAGCCCCCCGCAGAGTGAGAGGACGGACCCGCCGCCACGCGACGCATGGCCCGCGAGGATCTCCGGGCGATTTTTCATAATAAGAGCACAAGATGATTCACATGTATCTCGATTTTGGCAGGTGTTTATGTTTCGTGGCCTCACAACTTATACTAAAACTGCCTGTTCATATATTTATTATATTTTCCATCCATCCATTATCTTCCACTTTATCATCTACTAGGGCGTTTCGGGCGCTGGGCAGATAGACCCAGGACAGGACGCCGATCTATCGCTGGGCACACTCTCACTCACGCAGACACACTCTATATGGGGCAATTTGGAGAATTCAGTTGACCTTAATCCATGTTTTTGGACAGTGGGAGGAAAGCGGAGAACCCGGAGGAAACCCACACGGACACGGGGAGAACATGGAAACTCCACCCAGATGGGGATTCGAACCGGGAATCACTAGAGCTGAGAGGAGAACATGCTAAACCACTAAGCCACCGTGCCGCTTTATGATATTTTATATAATATAATTATATTTTTGTGTTCTGTTTCTGAGCATAAGGACTAATTTCATGACTGAATGTGATTTTGGGAAACTGGCTGATTCTGTAAAAGCTGCTTGTATTTTTTTCAGATGTTGGACATTTTGATTTGTGTGATTTAAACTGAACATCGTCATGTTAGCTCATTAACTCTTTAAATGTCTACAACCAGGACATCTCTGAGCACACACACACACACACACACACACACACACACACACACACACACACACACACACACACACACACACACACACACACACACACACACACACCAATATAGCAGTCATTTATAAAGGGCAGTTTAAAGCATTTATAAAATAAATAAATTATTACAAATAATTTAAAATGAATGGGTGGCACGGTGGCTTAGTAGTTTAGCATGTTCTCCTCTCAGCGCTAGGGTTCGATTCCCGGTTCGAATCCCCATCTGGGTGGAGTTTCCATGTTCTCCCCGTGTCTGCGTGGGTTTCCTCCGGTTCTCTGGTTTCCTCCCACTGTCCAAAAACATGGATCAAGTCAATTGAATTCTCCAAATTGCCCCATATAGAGTGTGTGTGTGTGAGTGAGTGTGTACCCAGCGATGGATTGCCCCCCTGTCCTGGGTCTATCTGCCCATCTGGATGGGCATGGGGAAGCGTTTGACTCTCTTCTGAACCGATTCCTTCGCAGAGTCGTTTGCGGGCTCGGTTCTTTGCGGCGGTACAGTGGTGGCGGTGGAGCTCCGGACTGAAGCAGCGGCTCTGAGAGCGAGCGAGCGCGGCATGAGGAGCGCGGCAGCCGGGGCAGGAGCAGCGACCTCAGCCCTGTCCTAACACCCTGTCAGCGGGGCAGGAGCAGCGACCTCAGCCCTGTCCTAACACCCTGTCAGCGGGGCAGGAGCAGCGACCTCAGCCCTGTCCTAACACCCTGTCAGCGGGGCAGGAGCAGCGACCTCAGCCCTGTCCTAACACCCTGTCAGCGGGGCAGGAGCAGCGACCTCAGCCCTGTCCTAACACCCTGCTTCACAAGGTAATTAATACAGATGCATAATTACAGCAAACAGCGCTTTGGACTGCGTGGTGACTGCAAAGCGCTTACAGATTTGCACTAATATTACAAAAAATTGTATTATCATTTCATTTATTCGGAAATAAATTTGATTAAAATAAAAGCAAACGCGTTAAACTGTCATGCGTTCATCAGCTTTCAGTTTATCAGTTAGTACTAAAAATAAATATATATATATATAATATCAATATATTGGTTTGCGTCTTGTAGATAATAAGAAATCTTTAAATTTCTTCCTCTGTTCATTTTTTCAGAGCACTATGGTTTATAAATGATGTTTTTCTGAAATATTGTGCTTGGAAAGTGCTTGGATATTTTACGAGTGTGTTTAATGTACTTTGTGTCACCCTGTGGTTTCTTTGTAAAAGTGACAAAAATGCATGCAGCTATAAAGAGCCTTTGAGACCAACTGTTTTTAAATATTAAGTGTCTTGTTAAAAGTGAGGTGCAGTGTCAGGAACAATTCAAGTAACAGGAGAACTTATTTTCAAGTGTCATTTAAAGTGTCAGACACTGTCTAGCCTACACACAGTGCAGTTATGTGGACTTTCAGTGATTTAACTGTTTTTATAACTATTAGATTTTAGAAAAAGTCACTCAGCAGGCCTGTTTTCAGGTGAATCTGGCACTTCAACACACACACATGATAATGTGCTGTCATCTCCTGAAAGCTTATCTATGCAAATTATGAGCTCATTTGTGCAATAGGCAGGAGGCATGTAATGCATTATACAGCAGTGTGAAATGTGTATTAGATCCTATACCTCTGTGTGTAGGCTGCCAGGCACTTAAGTAACTTATTTAAAGGCAATAAAAACATAGACTGAGTGTTTCTTTAAAGCTGCAGTAGGCTGGATACATTAAAAAAATAATTTAAAGCAAAATAATATCAAATGTTCCTGCCAGATGGCTCCTAATTTTTCATTCATCCATTCATTCATCCATTCATTCATTCATTATCTTCCACTTTATCCTTTACTAGGGTCGTGGGGGGGGGGGGGTTCCCCATGCCCATCCAGTGGAGAACGTTTCATGTGCTGGGCAGATACACCCATGACAGGGCGTCAGTCCATCGCTGGGCACACACTCACTCACACAAACACACACACAAACAAACATTCTCTAAATGGGGCAATTTAGAGCATTCAATTTACCTTGAATCCATGTTTTTGGACTGTCAGAGGAAACCGGAGAACCTGGAAGAAAGCCACACAGACACAGGGTGTTCAAAATAGACTTTTATTGTGGTAACATATATACAAAATATAGAACCTATTCCATCACAGATGCTGTTTCACATGATACATTTTAAAGTTGAATTTAGAAGAAACAGCAGCAGACCGTGTTAAGTGTCAAAGCACACCTCTACTCCATATGTGGCTGAAACAGTAGAATGATGAACAGTACCTGATGGTTATGTATTTAGTTGGTAAAATGCCCTTATACATTTTTAACTATATAACATGAAATCAATCTAAAATAAAATGATCTGCATTTTTCTTTTTACAGTCTTCTATTTTCTCACTGGAAATCATTAAGAACGCACAAGTATGTGCAGCTCTTTAAGTCCAAAGCAGCAACCAGTGGGCCCTGGTCTCACCGACCTGCAGCTGTACAGTCAGTGGCTGGCCAGTCGACATGAGGCCAGTCTGCTACCTATGAAGGAGGACCTGGCTCTCTGGCTCACTAGCATGTTGGGTAAGCAGCAGCATCTGTAAACATAAAATATATTTTTTATACATTTGCAACAATCAAATTTAGAATGTCCAGCGTGGGATTTCTGATATGACACCTTGCTTTGTGTGCAATTAGCTTTTCTAGAGTTGCTTGTTTTCCTGGGAAAAAATAAGACATTAAAGGGGAAAAAAGACATTTGCCATTGGTACATTTTATTAAACTTTGTATGAGCATGCCACGAGAAATACATGTACATCTAATCTAATCCAGTTTCACCAGTTCACCTACTAGCATGCACTTTCAATTGTATTGAACTGTATGTATATGAAAATGTCATACCAGTCATCAGAATAAAGACAAATATATGGTATGTATAGTTATTGGTGCAATTTTATAACTGTTGATCTTGTGGGACTTATTACACAAAGCTGTCTGCAAGCAAATCCATTGTACATTGTAGGGTAACTCAACAAATGTTTGTTCTAGTAATAATGTGCATGTGCATCTCTGTCCAGACTTTTTTAAACTGCCCTCAATACCAGCTTTGACTGAGAAGCTTTACTCAGATTACGAGAGGGATAGAGGAGCATCATGCACATGCGTTATAGTTATAGTGCGTGTGGAGTGAGATGTCTATGGAATGTCTGGCAGCATGCAGGTTCAGTACAGCCAGTAGAGGCTGGCTAAAGCATTCAGTAGTGGCTGAGTGTACCACACAAGCAATACAGTGTACCACAATCATGGCCTGGACTTATTTTGAACCTGTAACTCATTGGTGTGAATTTGCCTTTAATGCACACCGTCCACTGATGCTAGTAAGAACAAAAACCAATTATATATTTATATTTTTATAAATATAATAATTATATATATATATATATATATATATATATATATATATATATATATATATATATATATATATATATATATATATATATAATTATTATTATTATTATTATTATTATTATTATTATTATTATTTATAAATTTATGTGTGCACGCGCGTGTGTGTGCATATATTAGTTTGATTAGTTTTTTTGATTAGATTTAAGAATCAGAAAGTAGAGGGGATTTCATAACCTCTCAGTTCTGCTGGCCTCCATTGCCACATTTGGAACTCATTAAAACATTGAACCCCCTTCTACCACTAATGCGCCCCTCTGTTTTCATGACAAAAATGAGATGAAAAAATATTCTCTTTCCACAGTCTTCCTGCACCCCCCACCATCATTTCAGAGTGATCTAACTGAGAAAGAATGGTTGGCTGGAGGCCAGTCAAAACCAGCAGCCACATGTTGATGAGAATAATATCTATGTGTGTGTGTGTGTGTGTGTGTGTGTGTGTGTGTGTGTGTATACTTCTGTGTGTGCACTTCTGTATGTGTGTATGTGTGTCACAGCAACTTAAAACAACCATGTGTTAATTGGTTTAGTCTTTAAAACGCATATGACTTGTACAGACTGAGATACCTCAAAAAACAGCTTATAAAACATAAGTTATAAATGTGTGGTTTTAATGAAGGTTTTGTGCATGATGTACAGGGTTGACATAATTCTATTTTTACACTTTAAGTTTTTGTTTACCCAGAACAATGGTCATACAGAAATTATACTGAAATAAAAGTGTTATGCGGACTGATGTGTGTTCAGGAAATTAGAAACAAAAATAACAATGCTCTAATTTCCTACTAAATCACTATCATTGAAAAAAATTCCCCAATGTCTCTGTTTTGTTATAGTTGGATTATACTTTTTTCCCAGAATAGAGGAGCTGCAAAACAAAAACTAATTTAAGACTAAGAATATTACTCTTAATTCTTATTTATTATTTTGATTGTTTTCATATTTTAGCATTCTGCTTCACTCTTTATGTGCTTGTTTGTCTCAGGTGTGGAAATCACAGCAGACAGTTTCATGGACCGTTTAGATAATGGCTTTCTGTTGTGTAAGCTGGCGGAGACATTGCAGGAGAAATTTAGACAGAATAGTGGAGATGTGTCTCCACCTGGCAAGGTAGTATTCCAACTTAACTTACCTTTTGTTATTAGTATGGTTTATTTGATTTATGATTTATATTTAATTCTTCTAATTAAGAAATCATATTTAGTTTTAAATGTTCACATTTGTTGCCACCTTATTCCAAATGTAACGTTCAGGAAAAATTTAACCAAATCCTTTTATGTGTAAAGTGCTTTTCACAACTAATGTTTTCTTATAGCTTATTAACTGCATGTATTTGGATTGTAAGGACAAAGAAATCCACACAAATATGAGAAGAACATGCAAACACAGAAAAGGCCCTGGCTGCCATCCAGGGAAACAAACCCAGGACATTCAAGCTGTAAAGCTATAGCACTAACTGTGCTGCACCGCTGTGCTGTCATTAAACTTAAAGGTCTTTACATTATGCTTAAATTAGAATGGATATTCACCACATATTTGCTACAACTAAATATATTTTGAATAAAAAATATTTTTTTGTACTTTATTACTCAATGCATTTACATTTTTATTGGGTAATATGAAACAATAAGGCACACAAATAATTTTACATTATTACACAAATTATTTTAGTATTCTGTATCGTTCAGGCTTCTTTTTAGTCCTTTTAATTGCATCTGTTGGGTAATTAAATGATAAATAGCAATTCAACCAGAATTCAGTCTCATGTTATTTACAGTTTATCATGAGGACTGAGTTTTGGGAACTTTGCAGATTTTTAGCTCAGCTGGACTGGCTTGGTTCTAGTGCATCAGTTTCAAGTTTCTGACAGAAGATACAAGTGAGAAGAACTTAGATATCATTGGCTATCACTCTCTAACACAAAGACTTTTGTCTGGAGCTGTGGCGGTTTGCCATGTCCTTTTCAAACCTTGACACTGTAGGACGATGTAATTGGAAAATGCTGAGTTGAACTGATTTACACAGAACCGACTAACGATATCAAGGAGTCGTTAACTTTTCCCTGAAATTCCCCCAGATGGGAAAAGCATTAAGGGCGGTAGATATTTGGTGGTAAATTAAGAAAATATTTCTGCTTTTGTTGGCCGAAACCCATTTTCTCCTGGGTCTCAACAAAGGGCCTCTTTTGCTAGTTTTGATTCCCTACAGTTTAGCTAATATACCCCTTATATAGGAAGAATACAGCTACCACATATGTACTGTATTTTCATTTCAGGTAAAGTAAAGATTATGCAGTGATCAGAAAGACATATTGTAAAAATAAATAAATAAATAAGCATCAATACTGTAATTACATAGACTTCTGATTTGTCTGATACTGTTCAAAATATCAATAATAATTTGTATTATGTGTATATGGCTTTAATGGATCCTATTTTTTTATTCCTGAATATGTTACAGTTTTTTTATTGGCAATTAACTTTCTTAATTTAGCATCTGGGAATTTTAAATACTAATATTACGTGTGTACTTCTTGATGAAGCAGCCGTTGAGGAAGTTTAAGACATTTGTATCTCAATACATTATATAGCCAAAGAGTATTAATTTTAATAAAGAGGCAAGTTAATGCATTACCAAATTAATGGTTTGATCAACAATAGAAGGTTTTCCTTGGTTTGGAATGACTGTGTGCAATTCAAGGTCATGGTATGAGGTTTATTTGTAGTTTTCCAATGACCTGCCCTGACCTCCATTACACTGAACACCTATGGTATAAATTAGAACCTCAGTATTACTTTAGAGGTTATTATAGCTGCAAAAGGGGGATGCAGATAGTTTTTTATGGTAAATGCATGAAGTAGTCATGTCCAATAAGTTATTTGTAATAAGAGCAAAAGAATAAAAGACAGAGAAAGAGAGACACAGAGAGCATTGCACTTGCATCTGGAAAAATCTGAAGTCATGGCTCCTGAGAGACTGAATGTGCAAGAAATGGGGGATGAAATACTGGAACCTATTGATCATAAATACCATAAGAGAGTGAGAGACCACATTTATAAGCTGGGGGAAGAGAGTGGGTATTGTGTGCATGTAATACGAATGTGTGTTATACAAGGAGGGGAGGGAAAAAAACTTTTATGATTACATTATTTCTACAGCTCAGTGGGAATCTCAAATGATCTGGCTCTATGCATATCTGGATATTTGTAACACTGCACCAAGGATGGACATGGACACTAGATTTAAAAATACATATTGCTGATGTTATTTGGAGAAAGTTATGTGATTTGTTAGTTATGTGATTTGTTGTTGATTTTAATAAAGCAATATATCCTTCACCGGAAACATATTTAAAGTATGTTGAACATAAAATCAGAACCTTTATATCAAAGAAAGCCCAAAGATTTATTTATTACAAATATGTTGAATGTAGTAAAAAAATAATGAGTCTTTAGATGTTTGTTTCTTTGGATAGTTGTGCAGTGGAGCAATGCACACAGTTGTTTAGATACAGATGATGTTCACACCAATTAACTTATTGGCATCAATCTAATTTATTTTGTCACATTTCAAGTGAATGCTAATGGAATTACTGTTAATGAGAAGGGCCAATAAAATGGTCAGGCTACCCGAAAGGCTACTTTGATATTAAAACAAATGACAAACGGTATGGATATTGATAAACTGCTAATAAAGAGTATATACATTTATATTTATTGATGATAAATAAAAATATAAAAAATAAAAAAAATAAAAATCTAAAATACTCATTTTGTGGTGTAATGTACTAAAATGATATACACTGTAAATGGTCAGACTCTAACTGAAGTTAGAATTATAGGTTAAAACTAATGTGAAGATGTTAGGCACGATGTGTTAGGTACAGAGCTTCTGAAAGTCTGCTGAGGAGCATAAAAACCTTCTAAAAACACTAGAAAGCGAGAATCTGATCTGTAGACTACATTCTTCCAGCATGACTTCACTGCCTTTCAGGTTTAGATGCACGTATCCTGTACTGAAGCATAACTCACATTGTGGTTGATTTCTGGCAGGCCTCCTTCTTGTCAACATCTTCTCTTTCTGTCATGTCTAATACTGATCATTGAGAGGATGGTAATCTGAAGCCTAGATTGTGTAACTGAAGTTGGTGGTGAATTGAATCTGATGTAATTTTAAACCTACAATATAGGGCTTGAGTTGTAGGTCTAGAAACAAATAGAAAATATCAACTAATATTGTAAAGGCAAAGACCACATACCCAGTACACATACGAAGAGAAAGTAGGTCCATAAATGAATGTAGCAAACTCGACGATGACGATAATAATGATGATGGTGATGATGATGATGGAAACAGGTGCATGGTGTACATTAAAACTCTCTACTGTGTGTCTTTTCTTCTAGGATTATAATTATAATTGTAGATGGAGCTAACAGGGCAATTTATTATATATTTATGTTATTACATCCCAAAGCAGTGTTTTTATTTTCAAGCACTTTCTCAAACTGACCTGCTGATTAATTATAGTTTTACTGACGCTAATTTATTGTTTTTAAGACAATACCCCATCGAAGAATCCCATGTAGGGCAAGTGCCCCATCTGGTTCATTTTTCGCTCGTGATAACACAGCTAACTTCCTTTCATGGTGTCGAGAGGTGGGCGTTGGGGAAACCTGCTTGTTCGAGTCTGACGGACTAGGTAAGTAACTGCGCATTGCAATTCACTATTCTGCATATGTAGTCCAATCCTTTGTGTATACAGCCAACTACAGATGTTCAGTTAACTCGGTTATTTTCATCTTTTAATCGTTTTAAACCAGTCTATCATCTCTTATATATTAATGCTACATTTTTAGGTACAGTGTACACTCTATATACACTCTAAATATTACATTTCTATTACTACAAAGTGTGCTAATACAACACATTTATAGTTGATAGTTGTTTTGCACTATCATGGACATACAGCATGTCTAAATGTACCTCCCTCAGGGTTCTTCAAGAAGCTCACTATGGCTCGCAATGGATATGAGCAAAAATCTCCTCTCCTCCACTCTTTTCTTCTGCCTGTCTGGTACTATGAATGGATCTAATTGTTCTACGTTCCATTCCATGTGCTTTTCTCATACTCTTTTTTTTCTTTGCTTGCTCTCTACATTCCTCTTCCTATTTCTTTTTGTTTGTCTATCAACTGTCCAAAAATGTTTAGATGGTTTATTTCCTAGGCCTCACTTTCTTTGCCTTACCCCCTCATTCAATCGTTAATTGAATTTAGATTCCCCATTTATTATCTAGAAGTTAAAAATGCTTTATAAGAAAGAAAGTTGAATGAGGGGGTAAGGCGATGAAAGTAGCACTGACACTGAAACGATTACTATTTTATTTTTACTTTTTCACACTAAATGCACACTAAAGTAAAACAGTGAATGCTTTGTCTCAGAAACATTTTCTCTCTTTTAGAATGTGATGAAAATAAAGCTTGAGAATGATGTTTTGCACCAGTACCCACGATCCTTATTATGATAAGCAGCTTACAAAATGAATAACTGAATGAATATATGCAACTTAACGTTTTCTGCCTGTTTTTCCTTTGCTTTTTGTTCCTTGCTGCTAAAGTAGCTAAGTGCATGGATGGATGGGACATCCAGGTGGGATGCAGTAAGGTGTGAAGATGATAAAGCTTTTTGTGTTTACTGCATGTTACGCCATGTCACCTGACAATACTCACTCACACAAACAAATCATTACTAATGAATTCCATCTAACCATGAACAGATGTGAACCAAGTCAACAGGTGTGTCTGTGGGGTAATAAAATACCCAGTTGCATTTCAACTACTTTAAGGCACTAAATACCAGACTTGATTTACTGAAAACGTGTGCTGAAGTATTTCAACAGGGCAGTTTTTTTAATGGGTTAAAAAATCAAATATTCTCAAAATTTCAAACTCTACTACAGAATCAGTGACTTACAAATAAAAGGTTTAATGTGCAGGTCAGTATTTTAATTTATCCCAGGTCTTGTGCAATCCTCACAAGTATGCACAAAAGCTTAAAACTGTCTTTAATCACTCACTTAAAAAAACAGGTTAATGCACAGGAATGGAAATTTATTAGTTTGTTGTCACAAAGATTATTGTAAATAATTATGTGGAAATATCGGTGTAATTAGTTTCCATCTCTAGGAGCAAATAATTTGCTAGGGCAGCCAGTATTTTCCCATATAATAACAAAATAGACATGAGTTTGAAGAACACTTGTTACATGTGTTTAAAAATGTCTGCACTAAGAAAACAATTTATTGTGATTACTGGATATTAAGCTATCCATATGAAGAACAATGTCACATTGGCACATTAGTGCTACGGCCTGACAGCAAGGCGGTCTGGGTCCGGTGCCCAGTTGGAGCGAACAAAAGGTGCTTTCTGTGTGGACTCTGCATGTCCTTACTGTCCCTGAGTGGGTTTTCTCCTGGTGCTCAGTTGTTCTCTGGGTTCTCAGGTTTCCTCCCACATTCCAAAGCTAGGCTGGTAGGTAAATTTGAGATCGTAGTTGTCAATATCATTGTATTGTTTGTAAAATTTTGTTAAGGAAAGTCTTGGAGACCAATCTCATAAAAAGCTGAGACTTTAGGGATCAGTATAATTTTAAACTGGGTAATAGCATATCAAAGGTTTGGATTCTCATAATTATGATTTCATTTGGCATTTTCTGCAGAATGTAATCTATTGCGCTGTGCACCATCATTTTGTTCATGTTCATTCCCAGTTTCCATTGTATTTTCCATTGATACATTTTGTGTAATATATTAATTAATGTTTGGAAATTTGTGTCTGTTGGGTTTGTACTGTGTGGTCTGCAGTTTTGCACAAACAGCCACGTGAAGTCTGCCTCTGCCTTCTAGATCTAGGAAGGATAGCAGCCAGGTAAGAAAACACTATTTTCTTTATTATTAATTTATTTGGATTAAATGTATTATATTATTAATCTATTTGGATTAATGGATTGTTCTATGCCAGGTATAAAGTTGAACCACCTGGGCTGATTAAACTGGAAAAGGAGATTGAGCAAGAGGAAAAAGCCCCTGAGCCCCCTCCATCCCCTGTTTCTCCCACACAGGGCTCACCTTTAACCAAATGCTCCTCCTGCAAGAAAAGTACTGGAGAGTTATTGGATGACGCTGTAAGGATGATGCTGTAGCTTTATTATTTCTGTCTAATTTTTGTATAGTTGTTGAGACATGTCTAAAATGTCTTAATTACTATGATTATATTTTTTATTTTATTTTTTTAGATAAAACACATTTCTGATGATCCTCCTTGTAAGTGCCCTAACAAATTCTGCGTGGAGCGCCAGTCACAAGGACGCTATCGTGTTGGGGAGAAGATACTCTTTATTCGGGTGGGTATTCCACTGTTGATCAGCATATTTCAAGCATGTACAAAGGGTCAACTTAATTCAACTAGTCATTCTAGAATGATTTGTTATTATTAAGTAGAGCTATATACACAAAACGTTCCTGTATGGTTTTCTGTACATTTTATGTTGCAGGAAGAAAATGTAGTCTAAATTAAATATACTATCACAAAAAGCCTTAATTTAACAATACACATTTTAATTACTATTAAAGTTCATCTTCCTGTAGCTTATCTTGTGTACATTAAAAATATTTACTTATTTATTCCCAATAATCCTGAAGCAGCACAGATCATAATGTTTTGTTAAATAAAACAGTGACTATAGTGCCAGGTGTTAGTGTAATAATGTTATAATTTTGTTTGAAAATTATTGACACAGGAGATAATAAGCAGCCTACTTAGCACACATGGCCACCTAACTAATTAAGATGAGTTAGGTAGAGTCTGCTAGTACCCATGGGAACTCTGTTTCTTAGCAACTAAAACCCAACCCTCATTTTAGTCGTGAGGTTGAGCAAGAGCTGTATATGTTTCTTCTGTTATTTTAGTGGAACACTAATAGACTTAATGCACACAGTGCAGAGACTGAAGATAAAACTGTGAATATTGGCCAGATCTCACAGAAGCTGAACTAGGTCTATATTTTTTTATGAATTGCACAGAAATATTATTATCTGTCAGCACTCACATTTACGCCATATTAAAGCTTTGTTATGTTTGAATTTAAGACAAAATATATGAAACAGTGCATCCATATGTGTAGTGCATTTAGAGGATGTGTGTTTAGAGAGCCATTCTCTTTCATAAGCATATCTTGCTCAACTTAAAATATTTTAAATACTACAATTATGTATTTTAATTATTGCTAAAGCACAGGGCTCATTTTGGTAAAACACTGCACACAGCCACACACAACAGTAACACATCACAGATATTTTTTTGCAAAATATAACGGTACTAAAATCTATTCAAATATTTAAATATATATAATAAAAAAACGCTAAAGTAATTTAGCTTTTCAGAGAAAAAAGTAATAAAAAAAGACAATATTTGTAATCTTGTCTATATTTATGTTACAAAATCTTTTCTTTTTGCTGCCCCTGTCTGCTGTTTATGCACCAAGGCCAAGTCATTCAGTAGAAGAGAAAAGCTGCATCTCTCTGAATCATTCCAATATTAAGTGGTATTCTGCTATTCATTCCTGGTGAAGGACAGGGTGGAATTGTATGGGAAATTACAAAGGACTGTAATCTGTCCAGAGCTTTTAATTGTATTTTAGCAGACAGAAAATAAAACTATATGCATTTTAAAAGTTCAAGTGATTACTTCTAAAAAATAATGAAACAATAAAAAACCGTGAAATAGAGCAGTTGGTATAAAAAGGTTTTTTACAAACAAAATACAATTATGACAATTTTAGTTACTATTAACAGAAATATTCTTATATAGAGAAAATTAGAAAGAGACATTTTGAACATTTCAGATGTGGGGGAACCAACAGCGATAACTTAACAATCAGACTGGAAACTTTTTGGAGCATTTGAAAACAAAAAGACTTAAATAAATAAGTAATACATTTTTCTATATCTTGAGTTTCACAAATTGAATTAAAAGAAGGAATTTGTTCAATTGCACTGAAACTTTGTCACATAGCTTCAGAGCATCAGCTCAGTATTTGAATGATTATGAGATACAGCTTTTCTCTACCGCTGAATAATTTGGCCTTGGTGTATAAACAGCAAAAAATGACTTCTAAAATTAAAATTAATTATTTTTTTAGATTTTAGTTTTATTTACACCTTTACTGATTACTTCACACACTTAAAAAAGGGCTTGCATCAGCTAGATGCAACAACTGATCAGACTGATGATGAGTGAGGTGACCTTCACAGAAGACCTCATTCAGTACACTGACAGTGTGTGTGTGTGTGTGTGTGTGTGTGTGTGTGTGTGTGTGCATGCATAATCAACACTCAATATATAAATTCTGTTAGTCAATAACATGAGGGAGTCGGCCTCTTTGTGTGTGTGTGTGTGTGTGTGTGTGTGTGTGTGTGTGTGTGTGTGTGTGTGTGTGTGTGAGTGTATTTGCACAAATGACCACTTCACCACTGAGGCCTTCTCTTATATTGTGTGTTTTGTGATTGAGACCTTGTCCTCCACACAAAGCCTATTAAGTGGATGACTGTGGAGCCTCGGGGGCGTCTCTCACTGGAACCTCTCTCACTCATCCTGTTAAGCACC
The DNA here is from genome assembly GCA_019802505.1 of Corydoras sp. C115. Lineage (NCBI taxonomy): Eukaryota > Metazoa > Chordata > Actinopteri > Siluriformes > Callichthyidae > Corydoras > Corydoras sp. C115. The sequence continues at coordinate 230,013 of JAFMOC010000107.1, read as the reverse complement.
TTATGAATGTTTCATGTTATTATATTACCCTGGGGCAGTATAAAAAAAAAAAAAACACTTTACGTGAAGAAAAATAAGGTCCATTTTCCATTATGCTATTAAATAGCTCTCGATGTTAGTTATTTTTCCATCTAGCCCCTGGGTTTTAATTTTGGATAGTTGATGGTATATTTGTGCTTTGGTCAGTCAGCTCTTTATTTCAAAGTGGCAGCTGCACTGTAACGGTAAAATGACAACTTGTCGTTTCTGCCTCTTATTAATGTTTAAGCAGTTCGATCATCTGCTTGTTTGATCTTTGTGCCAGTGAAGGTTATTGATGGGGTTTCAAAAGAGACAAAAACTAAATTAGTCTTATATTAAAAAGTGCCATTATTAACTTGCTGTACTATACACTCTTGATGCCACTATCCCTACTTTCACTCCCCCATCTGGTTTATTGGATTTTGGGTTATATTGCCATGGCAGCCTGCTTTAAGAATGTGCCGTGGGGAAGTACTAGGTGACAAGAAATCCAAAATTGGAGTGTGAAGAAGTGAATGAAGGTGTTATATTGAATGACTGACAGTGTCTGGGCAAATAGAGGTGCAGGAAGGTGTAAATCACTTGCTCCTGGTTTACCAGGTTCAGAATATAATGCTTCAGAGGTTAAATAAGACCCAGTACCCACTAAGTGACAGTTTTAATCGCTTGAAAATGACTGAATATAACATCAATATTTCAAAAGCTGCCAATCAATTCCAATAGATTTTAAAGGTTGTTTTGTACAACTGTCTATGGAAGTCGATGTTGTTTTTAATTTGATTTTATTCAATTAATTTATTTATAAAAATATCATTTTTCCATGATTCTCTTTTGCTCTCTACAGATGCTGCACAATAAGCATGTGATGGTGCGAGTGGGTGGCGGTTGGGAGACCTTTGAGGGTTACCTGTTGAAACATGACCCGTGTCGTATGCTCCAGATTTCCAGAGTAGAAGGTAAAATGTCCCCTATCTCCATGAAGTCTCCTACAATCAAGGACTTAACTCCAGACAGTTATCTGGTGGTGGCATCAGCTCACTACAAAAGCAAGAAATAACACCAGTGGAAATAAACAATATGAAGATGAGGAAAGGGCTGGCTCTTCTCTCTGTATATTATTGACCATGTTTTTTTTTTTTTTAATAATTACTATTTACTTATTTTATGCATCCTAAGGTAGACTTACCACAGTTTAAAGGAAAATTTCTTTTTCATTCACATAAATCCTTTAATCTGCACAGAGACGGCAGATTTCCATTAAACTAACTTGAGAAACATTTATTAAATCTTTGAAGTTTATGTATTTGTATCAAACTTAAAAACATAATGTTTTGCTTGTGATCATTTTAACTTGAAGAGTTAAGTAAAATAGCACAGCACTGCTGAAATGCTAGCTGTTTAAAGAGGAAGTAACTGGAATAAAGAATACATTTTTAATATGCAACATGCAAGGCAATAGAAGAACACTGGGGTTAAACTCTTAAACCTAAATGTGAAGTGATGTGATCAGTGCTTTGTGTCCTTCAGAATATTTTTTATTTTGATTTATTTTTTGTATAATTGTATAGTTATTGAAACAGCTTTTTTCAACTTAAAATCTTCAATCCAAATCTTTGATGAATATAAAAAGCATCGGAGTGTACACACATTCATGAGCTTTTACAATGTTCTATTTTAAGATGATTCCCAATTGCAACTATAACATATAGTTATATATGTATATATGTAGAATATATAGGAATTCTGTCCACACATTCAGAAAAAACAACTATCAGGTCAGACTCTGAGTTAATGTGTGGAAGTGGTTTGAAAACTTTGTGCCAGTTCATTCAACAGATGTTTGATGGGGTTGAGGTCAGTGATCTGTGTGGGTCAGTTAAGTTTTTCTGTATAAAACTCATGCAACAGTACCTGAAAATGGACCTTGCTTTATGCAATGAGGCAGTAAAACTGGATCCAACCTTTTTCACAAAGTTGAAAGTGTACAGTTCTAAACGCATGATTATGAGATTGATCTGATAAACACCTACATTTAATTACAAAGAGGAGTGTTGCAATATTGTTGTCCATACTGTTCAGTGTCTTTCCATATAAACTTTGTGCTTCTCTGTACTTTACATAAAGGATCGCCCTGGATTTTTTTATTAAAATCTTTGCTTATAATTTCTTGAAAACCAGTGTAAAATTAATCACCTTTTCTATGCAAATATGTTTAGCTCTTTGTGGCAAATTGTTTTATTTTTCATACAGTCCCGTATAGACAGACGAAAAATAAATACTGTATATTCATGTGTCCAGTGTGAATTTATTCTTAAACGTGGTAAATAAAACGTATATGTAAGTTGCATTTAGTCATACCGTTTGGAAAGCTGTCCTGTTGCGACCTCTAGTGGTTGAATTATTGGCGACTCCATAGTAACCTCTTTCCTGGTTCATGAAAACATGATATGAAACCGACACGACAGTCCACTGACCCCCCACAGGACAGGACGCCAGTTCAAACAGTTACCAGGTAATAAAGACAAATAAGCATCAATATTCATTCAAAGATAACATTTATTCACCAGAATTTGTAAAAAGGCCAGTTAACATACTGAACGTGAACATGGCCTACTCTGTGTTTATTTGACTAGAGGTAATGATACATGATTATTTTGCCACCGTTACATTTTATTTGCGGGGGGCATTGTGAGAGCAGGGAGCAATTTTATGGGAGCCTTAAAAGAAGGTATTTATTAGAAAGAAAATGAGAATAAAGGTGCAAACAAAACGCCGAAGCACGTGTGTGAAGTATTATCAAGCAGGAGGTGGCAGAATTGAGGTGAAGGGAGTAGATGGAGAATACTGGTCCGTTTGGTAGCTTCCATCAGGAGCAATTAAAAGAAAAATACCATTTTATCTTTTTATTTTTAATGCATTTAAAGTTAAATCAGCATTAAGTTCTTTGCCTTGACAGTAGGTCCATTACACAGAGCCAGGAAGCTAAACTCTGGCCTGTCTTAAATCTGAATAAATCTTTTTCAGCACAAACATAAATCAAAACAGCAATCTAAAAATGCAAAGCATCTACTAAAGAACTTCTGTGAATAATAAATATAATCTTAATTCAAAAGCTTATTTCAGTTACTCTGTTCTTCTTCAAATCTGATAACAAGATAATTTATCATTCAGTATGTACTTACTAACTTATACTGCACAATAATCCTTCAACCAAAATCCAGCACATGTATCTCCTCGAACGTGAGCAGTGTGCATCGTCAAGCATAAACAAATACAAAATCTGATAAAAATGTTCAAATAAAAGCAAAGAGTCATTTATTAGCACTCGGTGTGTAAGCAGTGAGTTTTAGAGTCGCGTGTCTCAGTAGTGATGCTTAAATAAGTCTGTTAGAGCAACATTACAGCTTGAACTCCACTAGTTGGCACATCTTGGTATCACAAATCACAGGAACCTCTTTTAAAACAAAGTTTCAGTTTTGGGAACTCAAGTGGCCAAAACAGGAAGCTTGGCAAAACTGTCTAGCTGCTACAAACACAGTCTCAAAGCTTTTTATTCAAAAATGATTACAGAGTGAAAAAACCTTTGCATCCTGTTAACACTACTCCTGGAGGCTGAGCCGAGAGGCAGACACTTGCGAGCTGTCTTCTCTTCATGCTGTGTTATCCAACTTGCCACTGAGGTGAAGGGGAATAAACATGCATTATTAAGCAGAGTAAATGAGTCTGTTCATCTCTGATAAAACCTTTGCTCACTTTCGTTATGTGATTAGATATGATCATACAAACCCACGAGTTCTCAAACAAAGAGTTCTGTATGGAACACAGTGAGAAAAAGCAACCTCATGCTGTGAGGAGAGAACTACCTCCCTGTGCTACAACAACAAAATGATCTGAAATTGCATTGGGCAGATCGGATATAGGCACATCCAGCCTCTTTACACACATTCAGCTTTTTGCTTGCTCTCTCTTCCCTCCAAAATTGCCATCTCAAATTTCATATACAATTCGAAGCCATTCCACTGTTATCTATTTATATTCTATTTGGCTGGTCAGCTAAATCAATTTTAAACATCTAGTTAAAGTGTAAGGTGGCAGAATTCATATAATGTCTATTCAAATGTAACAGTATTATCTAGCAAATGGCTAGTACTTGTGTCAAAAACCACTTGTGTAGCACTTAACTCATTCACCCAACTATGTAGTAACCCATATGGACTGTAAATGTATGTGAGGTATCTATCTCATCTCAGAAAATGGTTAACAAAGTGAGTTCAAATCAACGTTTCATTACCAAAGGCACATATAATTCACATTGGTACCAAATAAAAAAAATCCTGGAGTTTTTTTTTTTTTACTGTTATCTGTTCTTATCTGTTCAGTAATTATGTCGATTAAAAATGATTTACCCTCAATCCACCACCTCCAGAGGTCGATGTGCTTATGGTCTGCTTTTCCATTTCCTCCTGTTTCTTTTTTTTTCTTTCCACCGCTTCTGGGTTTTTGACGCCTCTGTTTGAACTCTAGAACACAAGCAATTTACAAGTACAGAATTTCTATCATTACAATATATTCAAATAAGAAAGTGGATGATAATCAATTAAAGAGCTTAATGGATCCTCATTTTGAATAGACATATCTGTTACTATGCAGCAACATTTTATGCACAATATCACTCCATTTATTTTTATCTGATTGAATTAGATAAAGCATTTTACTTTCTTTAAATCTTATTTGTTATATATTGTGTGTTGGCAAATTTGTTGCAATGCTCAATCTATTATTAAAAATGAGTTCAAAATTAAAAAATGTGTCGATGATGCCACTCACTAACCTTTTTCATGTAATGCATTTGATCAACTCTGAGACAATGAACTATAAACAAAAGGTTTTTAGGGTGGTGCACTCAGAAGCATGCTGGAAACGTGAGGTGAGCGGGATGGGGCAGTTCTCATTTTGTGTGCAGGATAAACACTTTGGTGTCTAGTATAACTCAGTTGCTCCATGTTGGCTTTACACTGTATGGGTTTTCAGAGAAATCTTGAAAAAAAACTACAAGATTAATATTACCACCCAAAAGCTCAGAGGATTGTTGGATGGTTTTTCTTTGGGCTGCACTGACAATTCATTCCAGTGGTGTTTATTAAAAATAAAATACAATGACAAATTTATCCAATCAGAACATTATGGATTTTAGTACAGTGGCACAGAAAGAATATTCATTAAATCCTACTCCTGGAATCCACAATAAAGGGTGATGTTTATATTACCAACAATGATGAGACACGATGTACCAATGAACTGATTAATTCTTATTTTAAGCCAAATTCAACCACAAATCTTGTGCATTAGGTGTGGAACACAATCTGTTACAAGAGGAAATAATCAACATGTTTTCTAACATGGAAGGATTTGCATTATATTGCCAGGCAGGACCACCATCCTGAATCCTCACTCTCACAAGTTGAGAACATGATTATAATATTTTATTGTTATTGTTTTATTGTTATTACATGATAACTGTCTGAAACTTACACAGTCTAAAGCCAGGTTCATGGAATCACAGAAAAACACTTGCTCAGTAAGTGCCAATGACATAAAATCATCATGTGATGTTTAAAACAGCCTTTATTGGAAAAGCAATGCCAACCGTGTGCAGTACCAAGGTCTTGGTGAAAATATCAAAAGATGGTGCTCTACTTACCGGGCTGCTCTAGCAGCTCGACGAGTAGCAAGAGAAGAAGAAAATCTCTAAAGGGTCCACAATGTACATGAGGGGCAACCCAAATCAAAAAATTTCTAAAACCCTCTTATGTGCATGTGATGGATATGAATGAATAGTAAATATAAAATAAGGAAAGTCTAATCTTGAACAAATAAATTTACAATTTTTGCTCCAAATGTAATATGGTTGATGTTGAAACTTGAATGTGTGACATTGTCTAATTTGAAAAACTAAATGCTAACATGACAAATCTATCACTCGTTTGCTTACAACTAATTACAGTGACATTCACAGCAGAACAGTCTTTACCTCCTTTTGTCTTTTTTCTGCAGCTTCTGCCAACTGTCGCCTTTTAATGTCCTGCAAATACAAACAGTTAAAATAGAAATAGAAAAGCAGTAGAAATGAACATCATTTGTAAATGTGCAGCTTCTTAAAAATCTGCATTACAATCTTTGCACTTTGTAATTTCAAACAGCCATGTTGCAAAAAGAAAGCTTTAATTTGAAATGCAGACAGTTTAACCATAACTTATATTAAGATACTGTGCATTATTTCTTAAGGGTAATGAGTGTGCATGCATTAAAACAGAAGGACGCCATGCAGAGGGATTTACATCCAGAAAAAGGTCCAGAAATAGAAATAAAAGTTGGATGTAAAAGGTACTTACAGGATCTGGAGTAACAACAACATCATCTGCTGCTCCACCCAGACAGGGCAAACACATCCCCATACTGAGACCGCCACAGACAGTCCACACCAGTTAGAAGTGACACAAAAGAAGTGCTTACAGTCGGGTTTAGCGACTACAGCAAAGCAACTAATAAACTAATAAACTAATAAAGCGAAAATAAAGTATAAATGATAGAAAAGCCTGAGTCCACGATGTAAACAGCAGCTCTGCTAACTCGCTAACGTCGCTACCGAGCTGCACTGAACTAAACAGAAGTGGAATCAAACCTCTTTCTCATCTGAGTTGACATGTGAGGAGAGTTCAGACCCAACGCGAGGTGGAATAAATGTTTAATATCGATTTAATTTGAAACAGATGATCTGCAACATGCAGAAACTGACGGACTTCCACTGACAGTTCGTTTATGTGGGGGGCGGGGGGGGGGGGGGGGGGGGGAACACTCCACAGCGCTAACCACCGGTCGGGAATAACTAAGACTTTACTTTAGTTTAGTTTCTCTGATCAAAGTGTTTTTTTAAGCTTACATGTAAATATCATTCATTCATTCATTCATTATCTTCCTCTTTATCCTCTATTAGGGTCGCAGGGGGGGGGGGGGGGGGGGGGGGGGGGGGTTCCCCATGCCCATCCAGGGGAGAACGTTTTGGGCACCGGGCAGATTCACCCAGGACAGGGCGCCAATCCATCGCTGGACACACACTCACTCACACAGACACACTCGCTATGGGGCAATTTGGAGAATTCAATTGACTTGATCCATGTTTTTAGACTGTGGGAGGAAACCGGAGAACCCGGAGGAAACCCACGCGGACACGGGGAGAACATGGAAACTCCACCCAGATGGGGATTCGAACCGGGAATCCCTAGTGCTGAGAGGAGAACGTGCTAAACCACTAAGCCACTGAAAATGTAAATGTCATCATTGTGAAATTATATGAACATATACAGAGGTGTTTTAGCAAGAAGCTCCAGTTATTCAGACGGAATTATATAATTATATATGGATCCTTTTTTGTGTGTTAGACAATCTGCTCTTCTTCAATAAGTGCTTTAATCAGGGTATCTGCCCAAACTAAACCGTTCTTAATGTGTGAACCACTACACAACTGTACATTCATTCATTCATTTATTATTTTCCGCCCAATCCTCCACTAGTTTCTTCACGCCTATACAGGAGAGAACATTTCGGACAGATACACCCAGGATAGTACACCAATCTATTGCTAGGCAAGTTAGAGCATTCAATTTAACTTAAATCCACGTTTTTTGTCTGTGGAAGGAAACTGGAGAACCCGGAGGAAACCCACACGGTCACGGTCATAAATAATAAAATGTCCACTGACTGTATCATCAGTACAGTGCAGGAGATTTACAGGAGACAGGGTGATATAAAAGACTAAACCTTTCAACTTAAATATAATTTATTTTAAATTTAATATAAAAGACAACAAGCATGAAGAATTTTCTCATCAGTTCACTCCAAAAACGAATCATGAGGAATACTGTGAAAAAAAAAAAAAAAAAAAAAAAAGATTTAATAATATTTTAAAAACATTGTAATCATTGAAAATAATACATTTTATTTGTTTTTTATTTTGACAGTAACTTATCTTTATTACTCATCTCAGCTCAGTACTGATCTATGATAGGTTAATCTATCATTTATCTACTTTGATCCTATCATAACTTATTTTGTCAAAGAAACTGGGGTTTCTATCCTCCCACACTAACCTTGGCTCCTAATGTGTTTCGTTAAGCCACTCGTGTTCCAGCATCTGCTCAACTGTTGGTCGATGGTCAGGGTCTTTTTGCAGGCACCACTGAATCAGTTGCCGACAAGCTGATAAACATAAAATATTGTCAATATTATCTATTTGGTTGCTGCTTCATATTACAACTTTTACAATAACTAATAACTTTTATTTCACAAGTTTACAGCTAGCACAGGCAGACTGAAAATAGAGCTGTGTGTACAGTTCTTAATGTTGAGTTTTTATATTTTCTTACTTTCAGAGACAAAAGGTTCAAAGTCCAGCTCCCCATCCACAATCTGCTCATTTGTTGTGAATGGCACCTTTCCACAAACTATTTCATATAACAGGACACCTAGATTCCAGATGGTAGCAGGAATGCCCTTATATTTCCCTTCTTTGATCCACTCTGGAGGACGGTATTCCATGTCACCTGAGTAAAAATAAAGACAACCAACATCACATGAGTGAAATCTACAGAAATTACATTGAATCCAACTTACAGTAAATCAGTAATTTAATGAAATTACCTATAAATACCAAGTATGGCGTGTCATCTAAAAAATCTCCACCCCCAAAGTCGATCAGTTTTACTTGAAGTGTATCAGGGTTGATGAGTAGATTCTCTGGTTTGATGTCTCGATGAAGAACCCCACATTTATGGCAGTGCTGCACAGCCAACAGCACCTGCTTCATTATTATTTGAGAAATATTTTCTAACAGTGGCCCAAGACGGAAATCAAACAGGTTCATGCAGGGTTCAGGTCGCTCCAGGATGTAGATAAAGCCGTCGTCTGACTCAAACCACTCTAGAGGTTTCACTATATTCTCACATTGGGGTTCCTGTGCAATTATGTCCATCAGCACACCTTCCATTGGGATCTTTTGAGTTTCACCCGGCTAAAATAAAAGCAAACATGATACATGGAGTTTCCTCTTTCTCACTTATCGTACATTCTCCATAATAAGACATATGTTTACTTACAATGACTACATATGTCAGTAATACGTGCCTCGTAACAGCTTTAATGGCGACCTATTTAGGGGAAAGAAACACACAGCAAGATTAATAAAATATCTGAATCTTCTATGATCAAAATTCAGTATGTATATAAACATATCAGGTATTTAACCCTACACTATTAGTACTGATTACAGTTTACAACTAAGAGTCATTAGAAGTGTGCTCTATTTAATTTTATACTGGAAGTTATCACTGAAAATGTATAAATATCATTTGCATTATAAGAACTGTACTTGTGTCAGTGTTTACCTGTTTTTTATCAGCGTTCCTAATACCTGCATAAACTGAACTGAAGGTCCCATTTCCGAGTTGATTTTCCACAGTATACAGTGATTCAAAGCTCTCTGTTAAACCGACAAGATAAAAATCCATATAATATACATTATTAATAAACCTTACCTATAAATCAGAGATACATTGCTGTTAAAGATGTTAGAGGTGTATAAATTTATCTGAGTTTTAGCTTTTTTTAGCTGATCATTTAGTTTTACTCTATAAAATATTATTATTCTACATGTATTATGGTGATGTTAAATAAGTTAACTTGCCATCAGTAATGTAATGATCGTTCATTGCTATTCTGCTGTTAAAAGTTCAAACTTGTTGAGGATAAACAATCTTGGTGTGTTTTTCACCTGTCCAAAAAAAGTCCTGAATGATTCAAAGAATTCTGGTGCAAACATTCTATTTATGGAATGTTGGAAAGGCTGTGAAATCACAATGGAATGTTTCTATACTGGTTGCTATAGTTACATATATACAGGTGTTCAGGGTGTAAACATTGTAACATTAAGTAAACATTCAGTGTGTTTAATTAATTCCTTCCTTAATCAGTGTGTTTAATTAATTCCAGATAGCTGAAGTAATTGTAGAGCTCCTAAGTGCACCGGTATGGTAAGTGGAGCGGATGAATTGGACAATGGGAGTAATTACAAGAAGGTATAATTGATAAAGTGAATGTATATTACACATGAATACATGACAAGTTTCAACTTTTTTATTTTATTTATTTTTTTGAGGTTGCATTCTAACAGTAGTTGCTGGATGGAGGTACAGTGCCACTAGATGGCGACTTCATCTTTTTGTTATTGCAAACCAAAAACCAAGAGGAAGAGTGTAGCTACGCTAGATGTGATGTTGTGTTTTAATGAAGGTTTATAAATGATTGTTCGCAGGAGCTTCATCAAAATATCAAAATATCATCAAAATATCATCAAAATATCAACGTTAAGAACAAAAATCAAATATAATCCTATAATCATAAATCATTTACTGACAAAGGGTCGCGAGTGAAGCTCTGGTTGAATTCATCGCTTCAGTTCGGCTTTTTGTACAAAGGTCAGTATTCTGCATTTCTATTTTCTTAAATAACATTAAATAAATAATATGATGATAAAACCGAATCACACGTCTGTTTAAAATGTTATTAAAGTAAAGCAATTATCGATTTAATCATCATCATCATGTTCGCTAATCTCACCTCCAGCGTCATTAACTTATTCTATATTTAAATAACTTATAATATTCTTTATTAACATTACTGATAATCAGGAGTCATTAAAAATCATTAAAAACCATTAATCTGATGATGAATCTTTACATGTTGGTAAACATACATTATGAGATCATAGATTTGAATATTTCGGGATTACAGCTAAAGTACTAGATCAGTATTATTTTGTGTTCTGTGTTCTGTGTTCTGTAAGCACCAGATTAGAACTGAGCTGTAAAGTATTTTAAAAGGGAAGTGTAAAGAATAACATGTTTTGTTTACACAGGATGTTTTTACAGAGTGTCAAGTAGTCAAGTCAAGTTATTTATTTCTGTCGCGCTTTTTACATCAGTACATCGTCACAAAGCAGCTTTACAGAATGAAAAGCCTTTAAACCCCCAAAGAGCGAGCCGAAGCGACAGTGGCAAGAAAAAACTCCCTTTATGTTGTTATTTAAGGAAGAAACCTTGTGAGGACCGAGACTCAATGGGGGACTCGTCCTCCTTGAGCGGCCGGGCAGCAACAACAGTGTAGAACAGCCATGTCCAGATATTAAACAAATGGAAAAACTAACAACTAGAAAACTATATGTGAGTCCATTAGGGGGCGTCCTGCAGGACCGCCTTGTCAGGATCCATACAGTATTCGTAAGCAGAGCCAGAGCCAGAGAGTGACGTGTGCAGTGGAATTATGTGTAGAATTTTATTGTGGTTTTACTTTTACAATCACCGGACATGTTTAGAGTTTGTTAGAGTTACAGACATGAAGTTTTCACTGACAAAGAAGTGGATTTATGATTAATTGAGGTGATTAATTGAGGTAAGGTGTGCAGTGCTATAGAAACGTCTTTATTGTGTCACCTGCAGTTTGTAGTAACTGTAACCAACATCCTCCATGTGATACAGGGATGAGGATTGTAAATATAATGGCATATTTAATGGTGTGTATATATTTGTTTTGAGTTTTAATTTAAGTGCTACTGAAGGGGTAAATCTTTTTCTTTCTTTTATTTTCAAGTTTGAAAGTACAGAGCCTATGGATGTGATTTGGTGTTTGCGTTCTCTCCTGGACCTCCACGTTCAGCTGCAACGAGCTGTAGCGCTGCAGGGAGAGATCCAGGCCCAGTTCCTTGCTCAACTATTACATCCTGAAACAACAAACCCACAACAGCTGTCCCTGCCACAGCTGGACTTACGAGGGGATGATCTGGAGTTTACACTCTCTGTGTTTGAACAGGCTCTGGATGACAGCAAACTCCCAAAAGCACAGTGGGGATCGCGTGTGGCACAGCTCCTCTGCATGCAAAAATCCGACGGGGATGGATATGTCACATCCAGCCAGCTGAGTTTTGAATCTCTAAAAGCAGATGTCAAAAGAAAGGCTTGCACTTTGGAGTATCAGCAGTGGCGGAACTTTAATGAGCTTCAGTATAACCCCCATGAAGGGGTGCAGGAACTCAAACTATGTGTAGAGGAGGCGGCAAAGAAATGGCTCCAGCCAGACAGGTGTAGCCCTGAGGAGATGGTGAAAAAAGTGGCCCTACAAAAGTTCCTTTCAGTCCTCCACCAGGTGCCATTGAGAGGACAAGCAAACAGCAGCCGCGGAACCTTGAGGAGGCCGTGATCATGGCGGCATGCTTTCTGGAGGCCAGCAGGGATGAAAGGGAAGCTGAGTCAGACCGACAGAACTGTGACACACATACTGATCATGGATACTCAAGGTAAGATCATAATTCATACATAATTTATGAGGACTGCATATCTGATGAATAATTTATAATATAAAATTCAAAGTTGTTGAATTCATGATTTGAGTCAGAGATTAGGATCAGTCACAGAGGCCTTTATAAAGAACATTATGATGTAATAATACACTGTTCATTACTGTAACATACAATCCTGCAGGTTTGTGTCTCACTGTCGTCTATGCATGTTGAGGAGTTCAATGTAACAGCCTGATTTATATATATATATATATATATATATATATCCCGACCCACATATATAACTTGCCATAATAATTTGACTTGCACTCTTTCAGGGATTGCATCATCTCACCTGATCTGATGAAGCTGGAACCTGATGCAATCCACCAGACTGATGGACTTTGTTTGGAAGTTCCTGTTGTGAATGAACATTTTGGGCCAGATGAATACACTGAAGTCACGTTAAACCAGTCCATGGTGGACACAAAACCTGTCTTGAACGACGGAGAGGCATTACCTATTCAAAATGAAACTCCATTCTATGCATAGTGCTTGCTACAGTGCTGAAATCGCTACAACTTCAGTGATTCTTGCCAATAAAAATGGGGACATGAGCTCTCATCCAGATAAACCAGAAAATAAGTTTAAATGCATGTATGATTGTCCGGACTGTGGGAGCAAATTTAAGCGTTTCGACTACCTGAGAAAGCACATATGTACACCGGGACAAAGTCTGGCCTGTAAGCACTGTGATCTGCGCTTTCCTTCGATGACGCAGTTAACGAACCACCTGCGGGTTCACCGGAAAATGCTTCACTGTCCCGACTGTAATAAGGCCTTCCGTGACCGCTTCAACCTCCGCTGTCATCAGCGCACTCATACAGGTATGTTACTAAGAACACAATAAATACTTTGGTCAAAAAGTGAAGAAAATGCACTTCTAAGACTGTTTGCTTGTCACTGTTAAAGTACTGAGTACTGTGTGTGTTTGTGTGTGTATATATTTATATATTTAGACTCATTATGCATTTCATCGGCTTCAGCTACCATATAATTGAACTATGTAGTTCTACAAATACAGACTGCAGTACGTCTCTACAGTTGTGATCAAATTTATTCAACCCCCACTGAAATAAAGTGTTTTGACCAGTTTGACATTGATTTGGATCATTTCAGTCATCTTATTTACAATTATATCAAAGAGGCACTTATAAATTAGACAAATATAACATAATATTTATGATGGAATAACCACAAATGTCTTTACTGTGCTCACATCATTATCAGTTTTATTCAACCCCCTAGTGACATTATTTTTCAGTACTTAGTACAACATCCTTTTCCAGTTATGACAGCTTTCAAGCGTGAAGCATAGCTTGACACAAGTGGCTTGCAGCGACCTATGGGTATCTCAGCCCATTCTTCATGGGCAAAAGCCTCCAGTTCAGTCACATTCTTAGGCTTGCGCACTGCAACTGCCTTCTTTAGGTCCCACCAGAGGTTCTCAATTGGATTTAAGTCTGGTGATTGCGATGGCCACTCTAGAATGTTCCAGCCTTTCATGTTCAACCATGCTCTAGTGGACTTGGATGTGTGCTTCGGATCATTGTCCTGTTGGAAGGTCCAACGTCTCCCAAGCCGCAGGTTTGTGACTGACTCCATCACATTTTCCTCCAAGATCTCCTGGTACTGAAGGGAATTCATGGTACCCTGCACACGTTGAAGCTTTCCTGTACCATTAGAAGCAAAACAGCCCCAAAGCATAATTGACCCCCCGCCATGCTTCACAGTAGGCAAGGTGTTCTTTTGTTCATAAGCCTGGTTCTTCCTCCTCCAAACATAGCGCTGGTCCATTGTCCCAAACTGTTCTAATTTAGTTTCATCTGACCACAGTACACTGTCCCAAAACCTTTGTGGCTTATTCACATGACTTTTGGCATACTGCAGTCGACTTTTCTTGTTCTTTGGAGTCAGCAAGGGGGTGCGCCTGGGAGTTCTGGCATGGAGGTCTTCGTTATGCAGTGCGCGCCTTATTGTCTGAGCTGAAACTTCAGTGCCCACATCTGACAGGTCTTTTTTCAGTTCCTTAGCAGTCACGCGGGGATTTTTCTCCACATTACGCTTCAGGTAGCGCACAGCAGTCAGTCGGTCAGGATCTTCTTTCTGCCACGACCAGGTAACGTTTCCACTGTGCCCTTTAACTTGAACTTGCGAATGATACTTCCGATAGTGTCTCTTGGAATATTTAACAACTTCGCAATCTTTTTATATCCATTGCCATTCTTGTGAAGAGCAATAACCTCTTCTCTTGTCTTCTGGGACCATTCTCTTGCCTTCACCATGCTTGTAAACACACCAGTAGATGTCTAGAAGGAGCTGAGTATCACAGTCCTTTTAAATCTGCCTAATTGGTGCTTATCATGCTTGATTGCTGCTCGTTGACATCCAAAGGTGTTTTCAATACCTGATTGAAAACACTGGAATGAACCTCTGTTCTTATGAGTGGTAGTTGTAAAGGGGTTGAATAATTGTGTCAATGAAGAAATCACAAAAAGGCCATTTAATACTTTATGACAAAAACAATTGATGCTATCTTAGTTGCATTTAGTTCTTTAACAAGTCCTTGTAAGATTTCATTATGAACACAATTACAAATGTGCACTGAATTCCATAAAACCCTTCGCAGCATTGGGGGTTGAATAAATTTGATCACAACTGTATATCTGTCTGTCTGTCTGTCTATCTATCTATCCACAAAAAAACAAATGCTCTGTTCTTAATGATTAATACTTCCACATTTCGACACTGTACACTCTCGTAATCTAGTAGACATTTCTAACTTCATTGCTACGCTGTGTAGATGTAAATTTACAGACAATAACTTACTGTTTGTGTTAGTCATCATCCACTCCCTCATTAATGCTCCCAGGACACTGTCTTTAGGATGCTGATGATAGAACATTTTTGTTTGGTGAATTATTTTCAGTCTAGTGGAGTCACTGAGGTGTTCCGACGTTCCAGCAGCACTACTGCATCTGATTCACTCATACCAGTGCAATGCACACCAACACACCAAAAAATAAATAGCAAAATACAGGCAACAGGAACACAGGAATGGAACAAACACAACGGATTTGAAATGTAAAAATAAAAGTAAAATAAAGATTCAGAGAGAGAGAGAGGACAGAGAGAGGTGGCAAGTCCTGTGACATTTATAGCATTTTAAAAATTTTAAACAGCTTTTCTCCAACAAAATGAGAAACGATCAACGCCGTTGAGATTAAAAGGCAATTTTTATTTGTAGTTGCAGATACAAAATCCATGCTTATATGTTAAAGTGCTAAAGTGTTAAAGTTCTTTAATACAGTTTAATTAGGTACAGAAAAAAAAGATATATCGTGTGGATATGTTTTATTAATTTGTTCCCTAGTTCCGAAAATGTTTGATTGTCCGGACTGTGGGAGCAAATTTAAGCGTTTTGACAACCTGAGAAAGCACATATGTACTCCTGGACAAAGTCTGCCCTGCAAGCACTGTGATCTGCGCTTCCCCTCACTGACTCGGTTAACAAACCACCTGCGTGTCCATCGGAAAAAGCTCCACTGTCCCGACTGCAACAAGGCCTTCCGTGACCGCTTCAACCTCCGCTGCCACCAGCGCACACATATAGGTATGCTTCCAAAAACACAAATAGTTTAAATATAAAGCTTTAAGTAGTCCTAACGATAAATAATTAGGCATCAAATTAGCAGCAGTGAGAAAATGCGCTCCCGAGACCCGTCATTGCTTTTCACTTCTGGGTGCTGCAGTGAACTGCTGAGGGAAAACCTGAAAACAGATATAAATGTACATGTATGTATACAAAGACTCACCAAGCCACCAAGCCAAGCCATGTATTAGACACGTCCTCTTGTTTCGTTTCTACACTCATTGTCCATTTTATCAATTCCACATTCCATATTGATGCATAAGGTTCTACAGTTGCATTCTGTGGTCTGTCTGTTTCTCAGGATACTTTTCTTAGTGTTGTCTAACAGTCCATAATAGATCAAGGATTATGCGGGCAGTTGATTTCTCTCATTTCTCAGTAGTAGACACTGATTTAGATTTAAATTATATTCCATTTTTGCATTCTGTACTTGTACAGGTGGAACTTCCTTATAAAGCAATAACAGATTTATTTATGTAGGCAACAAAACTTTTAAAACTATTTTATAGCAATTTAGAAATAAGTATATATAAATAATCTGTACATACAACACAACAGCAAACAACACGGTGACACTTTTCATTTTCACTTTATTACAGTTTGGAGAGACTACAGTCTTTTTTTGTAGAACTAAAAAGTACATTAATAAAATTGACAATGAGTACAGAGGGTATAACAATTTACAAACAGCTTAATTATATAGTCATGTTATGGTACACTTCTACCCTAACATACGAAGGCTTAACACTTATTTTCAAATATTCATTCATTCATTCATTATCACCCTTATTCTCTATTAGGGTCGCGGTGGGGTTCCCCATGCCCATCCAGGAGAGAACGTCTCGGGCACTGGGCAGATACACCCAGGACAGGGCACCAATCCATCGCTGGGCACACACTCACTCACACACACACTCTATATGGGGCAATTTTGAGAATTCAATTGACTTGATCCATGTTTTTGGACTGTGGGAGGAAACCGGAGAACCCGGAGGAAACCCACACAGACACGGGGAGAACATGGAAACTCCACCCAGATGGGGATTCGAACCGGGAATCCCTAGTGCTGAGAGGAGAACATGCTAAACCACTAAGCCACCGTGCCGCCATTTCAAATATTGTAAATATTTAAACTTAGGCTTCAATCAGAAAAAATGTCATATTGTCTGTATTTTAAAATGCTTGATCTTAAACTGAATAAATCCCTTGAGTAAATTCTAATGTTTGATTAAAGACATTTTTTTATTTAGGAATCTTTAGGTTTAAGAATCTCCCCTTTTGTGAATGTGTTTGTTTTGGCTGTCTGAAATAAATACCGTGATGAATGCTGTCTTTGGCTCCATAGGAGAGCGTCCTCACATCTGCCCAGACTGCGGCTCAGCTTTTGCTCAGGAGCGAGGGCTACAGGAGCACCGCAACATCCACACAGGCGAGAGACCCTTCCAATGTCCAGTGTGCAGGAAAGGCTTCCGTCACAGTCGCACCCTTGCCAAACATGTAGTCATCCACTCTGAAGCAAGACCTTTCAAGTGCTCTGACTGTGGAAGAACATTTAAAATTAAAGACAACTTGAATCAACATCAAAAGAAAATGCACCATGGTAGTTGCTTATAATCCTACACTCTCTTTTTTCCACACACACACACACACACACACACACACACATTTTGGAGCCATGCAGATGATAAAATTGGTACCATGTACAGTACATATTACTAACTATATGTGAAATCTCTTTATTGACTAATGTACTAAGAAAAGTGAAAATGTCTGTTCCAGAATAAATTTGTTATCACTGTTAAAAGATTTAAAGAGAAAAATATTATATGTGATTTAATTAAAAAAATTATCTGAAGTTTAAATATTTGTCCTTTGATGGTTTTCAAGTTTGAGTCCATTAATTATTCTAATGCAGAGGATGTGCTTTAGCATTCTTATATTTACATGTCTGATGAGCTCAGTGGGTTTAGCTAAACTTGGACAACTAAAAATGTAATGGATAACAGGACAGGGGTATGTTTTAAACTTTGGAAAAGCAAAAGCACCTAAAATTATATATAGGACAAGATAATAAACAGTTTCCTTTATCAAAATATCATTTATGATTTAGAACTAAGAGACAGAACCTCATGCACAATGCTAAATCCTACATCAGCTAACAGATTTTTACATGAGGTGATGCATGAATTGAGTTAAATCTGATAATTATAATTTATTAGATCATTATTACGGCGGCATGGTGGCTTAGTGGTTAGCACGTTCGCCTCTCAGCGCTAGGGATTCCCGGTTCGAATCCCCATCTGGGTGGAGTTTCCATGTTCTCCCCGTGTCTGCGTGGGTTTCCTCCGGGTTCTCCGGTTTCCTCCCACAGTCCAAAAACATGGATCAAGTTAATTGAGTTCTCCAAATTGCCCCATATAGAGTGTGTCTGTGTGAGTGAGTGTGTGCCCAGCGATGGATTGGCGCCCTGTCCTGGGTCTATCTGCCCAGCGCCCGAGACGTTCTCCCCTGGATATGGGCATGGGGAACCCCCCCCCCCCCCCCGCGACCCTAATAGAGGATAAAGCGGGAGATAATGAATAGATCATTATTACATAAATTATTGTAATTTAACTTATAAATTAATATTTTGAATTTATTGTTGTTTTACATTGATGAGGAATCCTCATTGCCTTGGCCATAAAATCTTTAAACTTTGCCAAAATATCAAAGACAAACAGATTTGTATTTTCTAAGCAGCCAGCTCTTTAGTTTATGTTTTAATATCCAGTTATATTTGGAAAGAATCTCAACTCCAGGCATCTTTTCTGACATCAAGTTTCCTTTATTTTTTTTAAATATATATAAAAAACACTTTTTTTCAGGCTCAAGGCTAAACAATTACCAGATGTGTCTGCCTTTTGAGGTCATCAAAAGTGTATTATTAACATTCAAATTCATTAACTGTCATTTGTTAATTCTCTGATGAATAACAACATATCAACATATATATTTTTGTAGATTTGTACCTGAATACATGCTTATGACCAGTGTTATATAACAATGTTCTACATGCTTATGACCAGTGTTATATAACAATGTTCTACATGCTTATGACCAGTGTTATATAACAATGTTCTACATGCTTATGACCAGTGTTATATAACAATGTTCTACATGCTTATGACCAGTGTTATATAACAATGTTCTACATGCTTATGACCAGTGTTATATAACAATGTTCTACATGCTTATGACCAGTGTTATATAACAATGTTCTACATGCTTACAACGTCCACATGCACTCTTGTGATGCCATATTGTGATGCAGGTCTACAGCTTTTGTACCATTGGATGGCAGTATAAACACAGAAATGTAGATCACACTGCAGGATAAAGCACACGACCTACATGTCAAAACCAACTGCAAAGGCTAAATACTTTGTCAGGAATCACATTTAGAGACATTTCAAGTTATTAATGTACTGAGTTTTTTTTTTTTTTTTTGGCTGCATTTGATTCTGCAGTATGGAATTGACATGTGATTATGGAAGTTAACGTGAATGTAAAGGGTGCAGATGAGATAACATGGCATTGGGATGGTATGGAATTTAGCCAGAGATTAATACATTGATTGCTAATGTATACTGGGTTTACAATGAGATGTAAACCATGACTCTTATCCAGCTTTTGTATTATGCTTCGGCATTTTGTTCTCATCCTCACTCTCTTTTTTCAGCCTCCCACTCTACACCTATTTACTCCTACCCCTCTCTGTGACTGTGGTAAAGGTGGCCTTTTGGTGCAGTGTTGTCCACATGATTTAAACTAATAACACCTCTGTCTATAAAGTCTGTCTTGATAGTGTCATGATGTATATGTGTTCTGCCTTGTCTTCCTGCAGTCCCAGGCTTTTGACCTTGAACACACACACACACACACACACACACACACACACACACACACACACACATAACCTTAGACTTTGCTTTTTATCCATCACTTAACTCTGCTTGCCTCTTATACTAATCATCCCAACTTGCTTTGTTCATTATTTTGCACTTGGTAAGGCATGCACAATAGCACATAAAAGCAAGGACAGCATAAAGGGTAACTTTATGGTTGACTGTGTTCATAGGAGCACAAAATTAATGATGTGAATGAATATTAATCAGCACTAATGCAGAGAAGGGCACATGAAGTTTGTTAAAACAAAAACCCATAATATAAAGTCAGTTCAGTCAGCTGTGGAATGCTGTGAATATTGTTGAAGAACTCATCTAATCTGCATGAATGCATGTAAAAAGAAAACTATTGTTCCTTAATAAATCATCATCGTTAATCTTCAATCTAGATGTTTTGCAAGAAATTAGAAAAAAGAGTTTCTGTGTTCTCCTGGTTTTCTTTTAAAGTCTAAAATCTGATTACTATTAAACTCCTTTCTGTATTGTCAAAATAGATATAAAATATCAGATGAAGATCTATGAAAAATGACAAATACATAAATACAATTTGTTGGATCCATTAAACTATTAAATAGAACCCCAGAGCATTCAAATTGTGTTTTACATGAAACAATGGAATAAAAATGGTTTCTAATGCTACTTGTCACAAAGGTAGGGAAGAAAAACGAGTCAGGCTGCAGAAGTTCATCTGCTGCTTTTTTATACAGAATGCAATAAACATATGTGCACGTAAAATATTAATACAGTTACAGCAGATAGCAAAGAGAGAATGTTTGATTGCTGTATTGTGTATAAAAAAAAAAAAAAACACTTTTATAACGATAAATGACAAACTTTCTTTAAGACGTCTTAAGATACTTCACTCTCTTCTGAAGGAACAAGTGTCTATTTCAGATTTATTTAGTGGTAACAGTGACTTTTGGTCATTCTGATTAGGACGAATTTAATTAATTGGCTTGTAAAATAATAAGAAGCAAAATCCCATGACAGAATAATTAAATGACTCATATAATGTCTTGCTTTTTATCACTTGTTTATATTGCTATTTCTATGCATACATCATTTTTGTCAGGTATTCAATTCGATGCATAGGTTGGAATCTGGTTTATGCATCAGATTTTGTCAAATGTATCAATTCTGGTTGAACAATTTGCCTGTTTTTAGTTTGCTTATAAAATAAAAACGATTTTTAAATCTTAATTTTTGCCATTTACTTATATATTGATGCCACCTCTGCAAATAAAAATTATCCAAATTTTTTTTTTAACTGTAACATACATCTAATTCTCCTATTTCGTTTTTCTTTTTCTCTTACCTGTCTCATTTTGTCTTTCTACATTTCTCTTGTTGTTACTCTTGTTTTCCACTTTGCTGAAGAGCAGCTTATCCTCTCTGGGAATTGGAGGGTCAGCATGGAGCTGAAGAGCTATTGATTGTGTTGATGTGTTTTCTCTTATGCCCGTGTCAGATCCCCTCAGTGTTGAAGAACCTGAGTATGATCAGTGACATTTCGGTTAAAGCCAGCATCCTGTTCAGAGGGAAATGCTGCTGCTAGGTCAATGTAGAAATTTCTGCTGTAGACCCCCAAACCCCCCCCCCCCACCCACACACATTCACACACATACAAATACACAGAGAAGAGAGAAAGAGACAGAGGGACAAAAAAGAGAAAGAGAGAGAGAGAATAGCCATAAGTCAAACCCAGCCAACCATATCATTAAAAGAGGCCGCAGCATGTATGTGACGTGTGGGTCAATGACAAATCGGAAAATGAAGCCACATTATTAAAATGCAGAGGTACAGGCTGTTTTATTCTGTCATGGAGATCTTTTTGCTGATTTTATGCTCCGTTACATTATTCTTAACAACTAATCAGTTTGTATCTTGAAACTGTTAAACTGTTAAACCACTTTAAAAACAGTAAAGTATTTGAAGTATTTCCATCCACACACAAAATATATCAAATTGACAATACGTTTATATTTGTGTGTGTGTGTGTGTGTGTGTGTGTGTGTGTGTGTGTGTGTGTTAAAAAAATCCAGCAGCATTGCTGTGTCTGATCCACTCATGTCAGTGCAAAAAACCGCAGTAGTGTCCTGCTCCAGTGCGTTATATTCCTTGAGCCATGGGGAGCCATAGAGAGTACTTGAAGCTCAACATGAAGAAAGAGAAGGTAGTTGATTGTCAGATTGTTTGTTGGGTGTAAACAGTTCTGTGGTATATTTTCCTCGCTCACTCATTTCTCTGTAAGTTTTTACTCTTCTTTTATAAATTTGAAACTACAAAGCTAGAAAGTACGGGAGGGCGTGAAGTCTCGTGAATAAGTTATTAGAAGATGTTTGGTTACTGCTCTTTCCCTTTATTTACTATAATGCACAATCTTATTATTATGCTTTCATAAACGGCTATAAAAAGTATAATTAAAAGCAAGGTTTAAGCCATAAATGTGTTTATTTAAAACTAAATTTTAATAAACTGCTCTTACGCGACGTAATCTAGTCTGGTTTTTAAAGTGAACATTAATTGTTAAGCGTGGCATTCCGGCTCAATGTTTATTTTAATCTTTATTTCCATTATTGGTTTTAAAATAATGTTCTAAGACTTTCGTACGTTGCGCGCATTGATCCGAATGTGAAGCGGTCAGAGGTGTGCATTATTATTAATGATGTCACGGCTGGACAAACCGCTCAGCCAATCAGATTTAAGACCGAAGCTTCCCATGTTATGTTAAGTTCATAGATGTTTATGTTTATATTGTATTTATGTTGAGTTTATGCTTTTTTTCTGAGATTTCTTGTTTGGTACTCTGCTGGTTTTACTTCTATAACCCAGAATTACTGAATTAATGAATTACTGAATAACTCTACATGGATGGAGTTGTATAACATCTGAATTGCGACGTCGACTGGATCTGCTTTCTGGGATGTATTTTGTCCATCACAAATGTACAGTTGATTTCCATTTTTCTGAAGCCTTTATTTGTTATAAATTATATGGTAACATAAAATAGCATAGTGTTTTACTAACAATAATAAAATAACAAATCTTTTAGATTTAATTTCAATTGGAAATATATGAATAAAAACATATTCATGTTTCATTAATATGTGTAATAATAATAAAAAAAAACAGTTTACAGTTTTGCTAAACTGCTGTTATGTATATTTTATTTTATTGTTTTATTGATGTCTAACTATTTTACATTTATTAAAATAAATAGTAATGATATATTAAAATGTGTGTAACTTTATCACTATTAGTTTTTTTTCATTGGTTTTATAATCAATAGAACAAGAATTTGGCATGGGGTACCCAAGTTTCCAAAGTCTCAGACCTTAATTACTAAACAATGGCTGATGCATGATATAAGCACAGATGCTACTGAGGCCCGGTTTTATTTGGATGCCTCTTAGCATTGTTTTTATCCGAACAACATGGATTCACTTTTTAAAAGTTTAATCAATTTGTTTTTTTTGCTTGTTAAAACAGTGTGTGTTGATTTATAGCAGCTGTGGGTTAGACTTTTGGAGCTGCCAGTTGGCTAAGACTAAGAAGGCTTAGTAAAGCCAAATGAATAACTGCCAATCCACTCAATCTGACCTCAAAACACTAACTAGGATTTGTGAAGGACAGAAACCTGTCCAATAATTTGAGCGCTCCGTTGCACTGAACACAATATCATAATATGCTTATCTATTCCAGACCTCATAATATTTTAATGTCTGGAGTCTCTGTTTCACCCCTCAAGACATCTGTATGCCTTTAACAAAATCTGAAGACTTGTGATGAACAGCTATACATGTATTTAGTGTATTTAAGTATATTAGTTTGCTTATTATTTAATATACAATTTAGAATTTAATGTAGTGTTTGTATTAAGTGTGCTTAAGTGTGAATGTAGTGCTTATATTAAGTGATACTGATACTGAATTAAATATTATTTAGTGTTAAACTCAGGAGCACATGAATAACTGTACAAGTGCAATAACATTTGAAAATGCTTATGCTACAATGCAAACACATGAGTCGAAATATGTGCCTTAGAAATGTTTTCATTATTATTGTCTAATAAGCAATTACAAGCTATTCTTGAAACACTTAACGTTAAATGTTATGCAGTTTACAAGCTTGCAATCATTTTGGTGAAACTAACACACTGTATAAAATGATGTATAAAATGTGAATATCGTGGCTGCTGTTTCTAAAGTCTTCATATTTGTAAAGTTCCAAGAAGTAACTTTGCTTACATCTATGTCAAAAAATGCTTATCACCAGTTTTATTATTTAAAGTGTAAATAATAGTTTGTTTCGATGTGAGTTTCATAAGAGTTCTCCTTTTATGAATTGCATATAGTTAGAGTGCCCAGTGATTCGTGCCCTGCCCTGAGTGTTTCTGCTCAGAGCCCAAAATTTATGGGCTCCACTGTTTGGGCATGAACCCCCCCCCCTCCCCCCAGATGACATGAGATGAGAGGAGATAATAGCATATTAAAAGTGTTTTATTGACAGATATTTCAGCACAAAATTAGTAGCTGAATAAATTAAAATATAAAATGTGCATATCATTTTTGTATTGGCTTTCATACCTATTTCATTTTAAAAGTATACTGTATATCTGCTATTGCAACAGAGAAAACTCATTGACCTTTTATTTATTTATGTATTTATTGAAACATTTATAAATTCCAAATATTGGAACATATTATCTATTACAAAAGTAACAAACAAATATTATTAATATCCATAAAAAGTGTCCTTTGTGACACTGACCTCCTCCCCAACCTTTCTCAGGACGGGCTGACTGTTCGGAAGGGTTTGAAACAGCAGGCAGTTGGAAACATGACGTCCCTTTGCTGTAACTCCATAGAGACAGACGTTCATTACTGACAGCAAAGGAAAATCTGCTGACGCAAAACTGCATCTGCTGTCCTCTGCTGTGTTTTCCTCCAACACTTCAAATGCAGAGAGGCTGCCTGCTCCTCGGTACTGCACCACCAACCGCTGACGGAGGATTTGTGCAGCGCCGCTGATCGCTGAGCTGCGGAGGCTCTGGTTCAGCGGAGCTGCATCCGTTCGAACCGTGCGGACTTTCTCTCCCCTCCCGTTTCTATGACAACAGGCCGGGACTGAGGAGCGCTGGGTATACGCGGACCAGCGTGAGTGGGAGGTGGAAACACTTACAGCGAATCCCACCAACAGCCTCCATCCATCCATCAACCCATCCATCAGTCCATCCATCCATCCTCCCCATGTATGCGCCAGCTCCTCTTCACAAGCGCCGACTTTACTCGAACCTCTGGAAACTCGAGCTGACGACGCGATGGTGCATCACTCCGGCTCGATACAGTCCTTCAAGCAGCAAAAGGGTCTGTATGAACTGGGTTTAGTATGTTCTCCGTGTTTACATGTCTTTAAAGGATCTTACTTTTAAAACGTGTCAACTCTTGCAGTGGGTGACGCACGATGATCCATCACTACATTGCGTTTTATTCGAACGCAGCTGAGATGTAGGTTTATTATAATAAATGAAGCTTTGTCTTTGCAGATAACATGAATGGCGTGTTGACTGTGTTTTAATGTAAAACATCTTTGCTGTACTCACTGTTGGTTCAGCATAATGTTCACGCAGCCTTTGTAATTGCGCATTTAGAGTTTATTTTTGACGTCTTTTTTAAATGGAAAAGTACTATCTAAGGACTATATGGCTAAAAGTTTGTTCACGTTCCTTCTCGTTAGTAAACATAGATGTAGGAAATTAAGTCCAATAAAAATAATCAAGTACCAACAATGCAATAAGGACATTTTAAGGTTTATGATAATAGTCAGGGAAAAGTCCTATCCTAACCTAGAATAAGCTAAAATATTAGACTGCTGATGATTTTGACAGAATGGTACCCTGGCATGCTTCAGTATTCAGAAAATGTTTGTTCAGTGAAAGTGAAAGCTGCTGCAATCTTATTTTAATGGACTTATAATGGTGTAATGTGTAAAAGCATCCTAATGAACTGATTTTGGAATGCCCTGTTGTTTACTTACTGCAACTTTCACCATCTTTGTTACTAAAAAAAATCCTAGAAGAGATATATTCACAAAAAATATTAATTGTTTAAACATTTGATTATATGGATTATAAATAATAAAGTACAGAACAAATAATACCCATTTAAAGTAAAGCCTTAAGATGAGGCAACTGTTGAAAGCCTTTCTAGTGATTCCCCACTGTAATTTTACCCAACTCCCAAACACAGGATCAATAAAGTAAAACATCATTCCAGTTACTTACACATTCCCCAGAGATCTGTGCTATCATGTGCATTCAGAGCCATAGGTTAGTAATGCATAACCATAATACACCTCATGACAGGTAGATTATATGAATAAAATCAGTTTTTTTATTTGAGCTGTTTAACCTACAAAATAATGTCTGTTGCATAGATTTACCACCTTCCATAACATGACCTCCCTGTTATTTCGTAGTCAATAACAGTTCATTATACACCTTAATTTAAACATTTACTTAAAGTCATCCAATATCACTTAATGAACGTTGGCAGACTTATCAACTTAGACAACAATCACACTTTAAGCTAAGGGTACTTTTGTAATGTTTTATGTAATACAATGTTATATTTATATATATTTTATTTGTGGCGGCACGGTGGCTTAGTGGTTAGCACGTTCGCCTCTCAGCACTAGGGATTCCCGGTTTGGATCCCCCATCTGGGTGGAGTTTCCATGTTCTCCCCGTGTCCGCGTGGGTTTCCTCCGGGTTCTCCGGTTTCCTCCCACAGTCCAAAAACATGGATCAAGTTAATTGAGTTCTCTAAATTGCCCCATATAGAGTGTGTTTGAGTGTGTGAGTGTGTGTGCCCAGCGATGGATTGGCGCCCTGTCCTGGGTGTATCTGCCCAGCGCCCGAGACATTCTCCCCTGGATGGGCATGGGGAACCCCACCGCGACCCTAATAGAGGATAAAGTGGGAGATAATGAAAATTAAATATTTTATTTGTATATATTTTACATACAAACTATTTAAGCAATGAGCAATGTTGATGTTAAATTGAATTCCCAAATGCTATAGAAATGAACATTAATATTTACTAGAAATGAATATAATTGTTGTAATTAATAACTTGTACAGCCTGACCTGGTACTTAAACTCTAATCTTTTATTTATTTATTTCTGTGAAGGGGATTAAGTTTAATATCTCTGCAGGCAGAAATATGTTTATTACTGGAGATATTGCTTTGTATTTATCAACATGCAAATTCAAATAATTGTACTCTTGAATGTAATAAATATTTATATTGTTCTGAACAATTACCATTTAACATAAAGCTCATGAAATCCATCAGTCCCATCACACTCGCACTTTAAGGAACAGCATGTGAACGTTACTTATGATTCTAGAAATCTAGCTGAGTAGCCATTGTGCCTGTAATGCTGTATAGAGCATCTTCACATTAGAACACTCTGCAAGAATAGCAACTCTCACAGTGACTGGTGCTGTGAAAAGCTAATTAAAGTCCTGTTATGAAGCGCTGCTTACTGCATATTTTTTTATTTCATACACATTATAGCTTATAAGGGTAAGTGAACAAACAAAATGTCTGTAATTTTACAGACAGCAATAAATTAAGTAAGTTAATTCAAATCGTTACAAAGTCATTACAGTCATTACTGAAACTAATGTAAAGGAACACTGACCAGCCATTTTAATAGATAAACCTTCTTCATTCCAAATATATTGCCATTTCTAACAGCTCACCAATTAGCTTTCAAATTAGATGCACTATGTAATATAATAATTAAAGAATGTGGTCATTTTGTTTCTTTAAATATGTTATAGAATTGTAAGTGATAATTCTTGCACATATAAGCTACATTCATGTCCACAAGCCATGATGATTAAATCGACCTGTTTTTATTGTAATGAAACAAGACACAACATACAACTCAGGGAAAACTCAGGGAAAACTCAGGGAAAACTCAGGGAAAACTCAGGGAAAACTCAGGGAAAACTCAGGGAAAACAGCTTAATTTAGTTAGATTATGAGTCAGTATTACCACTGAGGGTTGAGTAGCTCTGTGGTTAGTTTTAACCCTCATTGCTCCAGGGGTGCTGTGTAATGACTCACCCTGTGCACAGGCCTCAACCATCAAGTAGGGATACTTGTGTAACTCATCTGTGTACATCATGTAGCTCATGTGTATGGTTCGAAAATGCCCACAAACTCTGAACTGATCCATATCATTGTGGACAGCCTTAAGATAAAATATCCCTTTTGTTTATAAATCATTTTATTTACTTAAGATATATGTGATTTATTTACTTTGTAGTTACTCTTACTTCTGTTCTGCTGCTTAGAAACAGCTATAAAATATACAACATTTTACTGATTTAACACATTTATGTATACGCTTCACCACATCCAGTCTTCTATCCAATTATGGTCATTAACATAGATTTTTCTCCATCTTGCAATTTAGGTGACTTTTAGTTTGTGTTATATTTATTTTGTGTTTTAATGCAGACTGGGAGGGTAGAACTTTACTTATAGTTTTCAAGGTTGATGCTTTGCTATTCAACAGTTCTGCCGGCAGCTGAGAGCTGAGCTGCTGTCCAGTTAAATCAGATACCTCAGTGGCACAGTGCCTGTTGTTCTGGTTTCTGTCATGATGCATTTATGACTAGTCTTACTGTCTGTTGATCAATAGCAGTGGGTTATTATAGTGGCAGACATGTCTCAGTCTTTAGTAGTTTTATATATATAGCAGTTTGACACTGTAGTTCTGGTGTTTCTTCTACAGATATTCTTCTATTATATCTGTCAGGTCTCGGGTGTCAGGCTTATTACATTAAATGATTATTACTCTGTGGTCAATTATTTAGAGCTTTGTTAGGGTAAAGCATTAAGCATGACTTTATACCTTTCATCATCTGACAGTTGTTCTTAAAAGTGTAATGTATGTACGTATCTTGCATATGTCTATACAGGATTTAAAAGGTACACTATTTAGGCATAAAGTACCCCATTCTAAAACCATAATTATGACAAAGTGTACAAAGTGATAATGATTATTTAAAGAGCAATGGTAATTTCTGATTGGTTGTCAGAATTTCTTTTTTTTTTTTTTTTTACTTTCTTGCTTATGCCCTTGGTGACACTGATAAGTAGATGGGTTCTTCCTTACTAGTAAACATTTTTGGGAATATAGTGCATGATCATATGAAAGCTTCTATCATTTTAAATTCAAATCTATACCTATGGATTAAGGGTAAAAAATATAGCTCCACATTTTTTTTTTAATCTTATGTGTTATTTAAATAAATCCTATGTCAAGTATTTAACTTGAATGAGTGCATTTATCAAAGCAGTTGCTCAGCTACAAGCTTTAAGATTTAGTAACATTTCAGACAGAAGAAAAAATCCTCAAAGCTTAGAAGGACATTGGTCTGTTTTAGGATTATCAGGTTAAATGAGGATGTGGTATGAGCTTTAATCCTGTTGTGGAAAAAGCATACAGAAATGTGATTGGTATTTGAAATGGAGAGAAATTTGATAAGTTATAAAGCAGTAGACAGCTGTTGGTGCACCATTGTTCATGCAAGACTAAGCAATCATTGTTCTGTTAGTCCAGATGTTTGGAATGGACTGCTGGCAAACACTGTCCTTTCCAATCACAAATGATGTATCAGGTAAGATGGAAAATTAGGCTATGTCTATTATCTCCTTGTGCAGTAGAGATTAAATAGGTCAAAAATTTCCAGAACAATTTATAAAAGAGTGGAAATTGCTGAAAATTCTGTTAATGAGAATGAAATGCATGTGTGTGTTTAAACAAAGTGATATAGCTCATCTAACAAGTACTATTTTATAATATATATAAAAAAATCTTTACATTACTTATCTTCAGAATATTCTGTGAATGTTTTTGAACTTTTCATCATGTGCAGTAACAGTTAAAAATTATGATTTTATTTTATTTTGCAGTAACGATGACATTTTGCTATGGCAAACTACTTGGGACATTATGGATTGTCCATTTTCATTAGCATTTAGGAAGGAAAGCATGAAATGAATTCATATGTCATGGTAATATTTTTGAAGGTTGATGGACAGCTGAGAGAGTAAGACTAATTTGGATAGGTCACACCATCTGTACACACTTCCCATAAACACCTGCCACCAATTTTGAAACAGACACTGATCTCATGAATAGATGAGGTCCATTGTTTTAGAATTCATATCAACAAATTAGTTAAGATATGTGCATATGTTATCCATGCTTTAAAAAAATTGCTAGAATGAGTATAAGAATAAATAAATGCTACAAAAAAGACAGTAAAATTCAGGTGTCAGCCTTACGATAAATTGGAACATTGTGCTGTTTATTCAACATCAACTTTAACTTAACTATACATTCTCTTTCAATGTGCCAGATACAAACATACCACCACATACCACCTCCAAAAAGCGAGTTTCTGCTCACAGATTTTAACTAACACGAAGTACCTGTGTGTTGGTGTGGTAGCTCATTAGTTAGTTTCAGGCTATCAATCGAAAAATAGGTAAGTTTTTTTTTTATTTCATTGAAATATAAATAAGCTAAAAATTCAATTCAAATTGAATTATTAAATAAAGTTTTATTAATATTTTTATTTTAATGTTTTTTTTTAAACATTAATATTTAGACCAAACAAATAAATAATCATTTATAGGATTGCTTGTTTTAAAGAAATATATATATACACATTTTTAAAAATGTACAATAAATTAGTAACAAAAAAGTTGCAATAGTTACCTGTCACATAAAAGTACAATTATGTGATGGAACAAAGACAACTATCATTTTAAAATAGAAGAGCTGGGAATTAAATAATTTGTCATGTAATATAAGTTGTTATGAGGATAACAAATAATTAACTTTTTAACCTCAACCCCCCTTCCCTCCCCCAATTATTAATTTTTAGTGATGCAGAAAATGAGACTGCACCTCACAGAGCCAGCAGAGCTGTAATTCTGTTATTCACTCACATTTGTCTGCCTGTGTGTAAATATACTTGAGCAACAGTGCCTCAACCACAGGGTTGCCACCTGTCCTATTACATAATCCACAGATTGAGGATAAATATAGGCTGATGATTGAATACGAAGAAGAAAAGAGGTTGCTGCTTTGGATTTATTTAAAGCTGGCTCTGATATCACAACAGATAATTACTATGAAAATAAAATAGTTAGATTAAAGTGGTTACCAGGTGACATTACATCCCTGTTAATAGTGAGATGGAATTTGCTTGTTTGTGAATAATATCACCATAATTATTAAAACAGCAGTGAGCTTTACACATTACATTTATTTTTATGTTTTGTAATAATAATGTTATAGTGCATTCATACATGTATTATTGATTAATACTATTTATTTACTTTTATTGTAACCAATGGAATGATTACAGGATTGAATGCTGAAGCTGACCAGCCATTTGAATTTATCAAACAGCCCATTTTAAAAACAATGAGCATTAATATGGAATAGGCACCCGTTCACTGCATCTCTGAAACACAACTGATGGTCCATGCACATTTTCAACACATCTTGTCCACAATAATCAAAAGTGAGTACAATTCCATTGAACATAAATAGCTTGCTTAATGGACCTTTCTCAGAGCATCAGAGGCACTGAAAGGTTGTAACACAAGTCTTGTTCTCAAATGATTGTATCGGGTGGAGTAGCGGTACTAAATTTGCAATGTTTGTTTGTAAGCTCACTATATTAGACTCCGTTGCCATGTTAGTGCGGCCTCAGGGTGTGTCATTTTTAATTCTAGGTAATGTAATTCTTTTCACTCTGCTCCACAGACTGAATATTGACTTGATAATTGCCTATCTGAGGTGCTACAGAGATTTTCATAATAAAGCGACTGGCAAGTGTATGATCTCTCATGAATCAGCAGATGCACTTTGGTTTAATAAAATCAAAAGTGATTAAATGGAAGTTTTGCACTTTGATTGCAATACAGCAGATTTATTAATCATTACGTTCCATGTTTATAATGCAGGATGGACGTAATGTGTCTGTATGTGTGACTGTGTGTTTTTAGTTTTAATCAAGCTTTTAAAATCTTATTTGCTTTGCATCTGTTGTAACTAGGGCTCCAACAAATAAGAAGAGAGAAGAGAAAAACAAAAGATGATAAAGAATTCAGGATATGGAGGTGACAGTATAAAATAAAAACGGAAGTGTGCTGTTGGAGATGGATAAATGATGAAAAGTCAGAAGCAGAAAACAAGAGTACAAGATAAAAAAAGAACCTGTGTCAAAGTGTATGGCAGGGACACCAAAACAAAGGATCCTCAAATCGATTTTACTGATGCAACAGTACGTCAGCAGCAGATGTGTGTAACATCATGGGAAATGTACCATCTGTCACAGAAACATGTTCTACCACATGCCAATGTGCAACATGTGATTGACAGCCCTCAATGATTTTCAGCCAGATGAAAATGTCAGACACACGGTCACTAGTCAAAATCAGTCCTTGTTTAATATTTAAATAAAACTGTGACTGTATGAACTCTATATAGTCTGTTGGTCTCTTCAGTTTAATAGCTGTAACAGCCGTCAATGTTTTTTATTTTATTTGATCAGATTATGCAGGTAGGGTAATTAAGTTACTTGAGGGGCTTTGATATCGTTTGAGATCATTTTAAAATATAAGTGCATCATTATTTTTATGATATTACTGGACGGTTTCGTTTTACCAAACACAGCTATATCTTGTGAGTTCTGAGATGATTTTGTGCTCATCACAGTAATTATTCTAAATTAATATTGCTTTTCTGTCAACTTCAACCAGTTTGGACATTCAGCGCCAACAGCTCTCATCAGCAAAGCTTTTTCATTTGCAAAACTGCTGCGTACTGAATTTTTATTTATAAATAAATATATAAAAAGAAACCAGAACCGATTGAGAAGAGAAAGATGGAGCACTGGAGAGTTATGGATAATTAGCTCAGTAATTACCTTCATCTTACTGTGCTTCTTATCTACTACTGTGTTTGGGGGAAGGGGATCATTGTTATTCCATTTTTTAAAAGTCTATTATCTCTCTACTCAGCACTTAAATGAAAAAAACACTGGCTGTAGAAGTGACTGCACTGAGTTGTTCTGATTGATTTATTATTTGTAATAGTTTGAAAATATTAAATATAATATAATTTGAAGTTTTTGTTAAAAATGATAAGATATTTAGTTAGTTATTAATTATCATTTTTTATTATTGTTATAATTTTGCCATAAAAATTGTTAGTTGGTAGATTATTCTCAGTCCAAAAATTCCAGTAGCACTCTAATGTCTGATCCAATCCCAACAGCGCAACACAATTTAGAACTCCCCACCAGTCACTGCCAAGAACCATCCACCACCCAAATGCACTGTTGGGGTTGTGGGGTAGTTCTACAAAGTGCAATTTAGTCATAAGCAGAGCTGATAGAATGCACTGCAATTGTGGAAAAAGGAGGTTTTCCAGAGTGGCCTGTGAATGTAGTTTGGCATTGATGGGGTATTTCTCATGGGACAGACTATGTCTCACTGGATGTTAATTTTCTGTGTCTTAAATAATTATGAGATCATAGTATTCCTAATGGAAACCCCAGCTGTGAAAAAACATCATGGTTTCCACTGGACACTTCTGTGGTTTCATTCATGTGTCTGATTTGTTTTCGTTCCTGTCTCTGTTACCATGCACCTTTGTTTTGTATCATGTCAAGTCCTGCCCTATGTTTTTCCATTAATTAATCAGTTGATTGTTTGCACCTGTCTCGTGTTCCCTTTTAATTTCCCTGTGTATTTGTACTTCTAGTTTTTAATTTGTTCCACCAAACATTGTTACTACAACAACCATGCAGTTTCCCAAGTGTTCTCATTTCTGTCAAATCCTGTCTGGATATTTTATATAATTATATATTGCTACCCCTGACTGTAGCTTTAAATTTATTTCATTTTCCAGATCAAAATTTGAATGATCAGCCAATTGAAGTAAGAAATTCATATTAGCTTTAAAAGGCTAATTTGTATATTAGTACATCAATATAAGAAAAAACAAATTGAGATGTTTGTACCGTTTTATAAACTTGTTGTTAGTGTGTATATTTGGGTATATGGATGCTTGTGGCTATAAAAAGTAGGATGAATAATAAAACATGGTGGACAGAGAGGGAACATGGTGGCTTTATGTTGAAGAAACCTACTGACCTAATTTGTTCTCACTCTTCTTCTTCTTCTTACACTGTCTTCTTAAGAGAACAGTACTGAGTGCATGCTATACTTTGAAATGCCTTGGAATACACAAGTGGAAAATTGCATTGTTCTTTGTTATTATGTAATATAAAAAGCATGTGTTAAATGACCTAAGCAGGTGTAACTGACTGATCTTAGAAACTTTAAACTCAACATGTGTGAGCTCAGGTTAAACTTACAGAGTAATAAACATCCTCCAATCCACCCAAGGTCTCCAGCTCACTCCAATCTTTTAGCTTTTAGTTGACATTTAGTCCCATTCTGTTGGACTATGTTACATTCTTCGGTTATGTTTGTCCACAGTTTTAGTTCTGTTGTTACAGTTTATTATCATTCCTGTGTTTTAAATAGTTTCTAGTTTTATTTACGCCTACTGTAGACTTCCAATACTAGGCTTGTTACACTTTGGCTCAGAAATCATTTCCTTTCTCCTTTCTGCTTCAATTCAAATTGAGTGCAAACATCTTAATTAAATACTGGTTTGTTAAATTTGCTATGATGAAACTTTAGTGTCTGGCACAGAGGAATAGCCTCCACCCGATCAAACACTTTCATTATGAATTGAAATACTGATTGCTAGCCAGACCTCCGAAGTGCCTGCCATCACAAATACTCTTTTGGCTAAACTGAAATTCACACACTTTAAAATCTTGTGAAATGATAATCAGAGTCTGTTATGACCCCTAGATAGATTTGGCCATAGATTTGGAATGAAATGTCAAAACAGCTCATGTGTGGGATGGTTATGAGTTCTTTCCTTTTTGTTACTTATAAACTCATTTATGAAATTCCATTTATTTAACTCTATGTAGTTTTTAATTAGTATGTTGCATTTTAATAAAAGTGTGTTTTATTCTTTTATTTAAAACACAGAAAGACAAATATATACTGACTTGATTAAATAATTTTATTTTAACTAAATCAGTATTTGGCAGTATTGTATACCTTCAAGCTCAATCTAGAATAATTGTGTATTCTTTGTTGTCTTTTTTTTATTTTTTATTTCTTCTTAATATATATTTAAAGACTTAGATATATGTAGTACTTTACAGTATCGCTTGATTTATTTTTAACATATTAGTACATTATTTATGAAAAGCAGATAATGCCTGAAAAGTGTAGCATGAGAACAATGTCATATCAGTTTGGATGCAATATTCTGGAACACAAACTGAGCAACACTCCTGGGCACACAAAATGGGCCAAACCCAAAATAGCAAAGGCCCTAACAACAAATCACTGGTGAGAAAATGATAACAATGAAAACAAAACATGAAATTAAATAATGTAAACTGAATTAAGGTTTCTTGTTGAATGAAAATATAAATAGTGAGAAAAAACAAGATACCAAGAAATTCAAATGGAAGAGATCTGTCTGCTTAAGTTAAAACCCTTTTAATATGTGCTTAGTTACATTTATTTTTCTTTTAAACATACTGTATATATATGTTTTATGTTTTGCCTTTTTTCTCTTAAATATAGTATAGCCTCAAACCTTTACCAAACCTTTTAGCATACCACCTAGGTTTAGATTAGATTAATATGTTAATTAATACTCCGTAGATTAATAAGTTTAGTGGAAAGAAACTAAAACTTTTTGCCAGATTATATGAAAAAAACCCCTCTCTTTAAAACTATGAAGTCTGTTTGCCAGTGTAAATACCTTATGAAATTGTATGAATTTATGCTTAGCTTGAGCAGGTATGGCTGTGTTATTTATTTCCCCAGTGCAAATACAAAGCACTTTTGCCAGGTTTTCTCTGCTGGTAATGGAGAAGAAGTGAAGGGCTATCGATTGAAGTTCCATTTTGATGCTGAAACTGCAAGAGTAAATTCAATAGAACCTACCTCCTGCACTGTAAACACACACATTTCAAATGGGTATTGAATGTATCAGTCACTGCATGGAGGGATGGACAACTGTCACTATTTTCGTCACATCTGTTTGTTGTGAGATGTGGCTGTTATTATAATTTTTTTTTTACTTTTCCTCATAATGTCATTGGGCAAACCTCAGTTGTTCAATAATTGAAAAAACATTAGAAGTCCCCAGGTGTTTATTTTTCTGTCTCTCTAGCTTAGTATCATTCTTCTCTTTGTACCAGCAGACTACCATTATAAATAATTACTTACAAGTGCCTTAATAGCAGGGGGTTTCCATAAGGCTTTCCCCACTTATAGGAGGGAGTGGAAAATGGACAGAAAGAAAAGAGCAAGCGAGAATGCGCGAGAGAGAGAGAGTCTTTTCTCTGAAGGTCACTGCATGGAGTGTTATCTAATGGATAGCATGTAAATTCATGCAGAGGAGAAAATGTCTGTACATTTAACAATTAGCTTTAACAAATGAGTCAAGCACTCAGGTACAATGCAGCAAGGTCACTATCAAAGCACTCAATACATCCAGCAGCAATCTCTTAGTGTTACCATGTTCTAAATAATTATAAGAGTACCAGTCATGTATATTATATGAGTAGACAGGATAAGACCTTTGTTTTTCAGTATTTATGATTGAAGTTTGGTTAAAGCACATTGATTCCTGGGTAATAAATTTAATGATGAGGTCTGAAATTCTTCATCTTTGTAAATTCTCTATTACTATATATATATAATAACTATATTATTTCAAAACATTGATGAGGATTTGGCCCAAGTTTTCTTTCATAATCTTTTTTTTGCATTAACATGATAATGTAGCACTACATTCACACCTTAAGTTACTTTTAAATAACATATACGTGATATGTTGATTTCATTAACATCATTCATTAAAACAAGACCCTCTTGCTTCTTGGGCTCATTTTCTGTCCCAGTGCATTCATTTACCATCATCATGACATTGCGTTAAGACATGAGCTCTGCATTATTTTGTCAGGTGGGACCATGGCTAACAGATGTTGCCCATATACCCTCTGGGTGTTAAACATAACACTTAAGGGATTGCTCCTAATTGAGAGTTTACTTACAACATCCTTAGCATGTAAAAAGCTGTGCATTCATTTTTATTAAACTGTAATATTGACATTTTCTTTTTTAGAAAAAGGACATATTGTGGGCTAGAAGGAGACAAGGAGTGGGTTCAGGGCAGGGTGTCAATTAGAAATTAAGACAGAGGCTGAAAGTATCAAGTTATCATGTTGTGGAAAAGCTCTTTATAGTGTCTCACAGTGATTATATTAATAATGATGGACAACCTTTTTGGAGTAAACGTGGGCTGCCTTCTTTCTGTAATCCAATTCTGTACTAAAATAAATCACCTTCTCTCTCTCTCTCTCTCTCTCTCTCTCTCTCTCTCTCTGTCTCTCTCTCTCGCTCTCTCTGTCTGTCTCTCTCTCTCTCTCTCTGTCTCTCTCTCTCGCTCTCTCTGTCTGTCTCTCTCTCTCTGTCTGTCTCTCTCTCTCTCTCTCTCTCTCTCTCTCTCTCTCTCTCTCTCTCTCTCTCTCTCTCTCTCTCTCTCTCTCTCTCTCTCCCCCTCATTATCCGTTTCCACAGGCATGCACACCAGTATCAGCGAGATCCTGAAGGAGAAGCATATAACGCCGTCTAGACGCAGTCTGCCGTGTCTGGCTCAAAGCCAAACACATCCTCACAACCTCAGCCACTTCCTGTCAGTGCCTCTGAGTCCAGAGTCCAAACCCAACTCCCATGACCTTAGTGCTACCTGTACACATATCCCCCCTCCACCTGCAGGTACCCTAATGCAGTGCTCCTCATGTTACGCTTCCTTGTGTTTCAGGTTTTTTTATTTAATTTCCAATTGTTGTAATTAGATTCAATTAAAATCCAGAGTGTAGTTTAAACATAGAACATATCCTAGCTTTTTAATTATTGACCCAAACATTAGTATTTAGTATTAGTATTAGAATGTTTAATCAATAGCTTTTAATATACATATGCAACTATATTTTGTAATTAAAATATAGTTTGTAACTGCTGTAGAGATGCACAGTCATCTCAACATAATGAGAGTGTGGTTAGGCTTTGTCCACTGTCCAAAAAAGATAACACTCATGGGCACAAATGGTACTGAGACTTTGATCTGTTAAAATTAGCTCTGTGTGTGTGTGTGTGTGTGTGTGTGTGTGTGTGTGTGTGTGTGTGTGTGTGTGTGTGTGTGTGCGTGTGTGTGCGCATTTAGCTTTCCTAACAGTTCTTGCCTAATGAAATAATCATTAAGTAGCCTTTTAAGTTGATACAAGGAGAGAGAGACCTATAATCATTGCTGCTCTGACTAGTGGTGGAGGGACACGGTTAGAACAGTCCAGGTCTTTTACAGATGCACAGTCAGTCCTAACTTTAAAAGCATGGGGTCAGTTTAACTCTGCTCACACTGTGGTTGATGGGTAAAGCAGTTACCATTGGCATGTTTGGCAATCTGGAAATGTGTGATTCTGACAAAAAAGAAAAAAAAAGTCCTGTTGTTTTTTTGATATGTACATCATCCTGTCTGATGATGAATGAATAACTCTCTGACTCCTGCTTTTTCTCAGATGCTAATACACAGTATGTAGATGAGATGGAAACTGCAGCATATGAGTCTAGAACAGATGAGTCTCTCCTTATCCAGCAGACACCGTCAACGAGAGGCAAGCTTGAGGCTCATGTGGACTCAGTACGGGTGTGTATATTTACAGCACCTTGATCTAATCTTAAATAAAGTGACCAAATTACACTGCATGGCCAAAAAAAGTAGCCACCTTGATATAACTTAGCAAACAGGTACAAGCGTCCTATTGGATAATTGCTGCATGGGCGATTATCCCAACTGGTGCAAGGAGTTGCATCTCATGTCTTAAACAACCATGTCGAAAGACATATCCCATGATCATGGACAAGATGTTAGTCTGTTTGAGGCTTCAGTTTGCTAGGGAGCATAAGGATTGCACTCTGGAGCGATGGAAGAAGGTCATGCGGTCTGATGAGTCCAGATTTACCCTGTTCCAGAGTGATGGTGAGGCAGGTGGAGTGATGAATCCCAGCCTATTGCTAGACAAAGATACAAAGGCATTCACAATCAGGGGCAATTTGGTAGCTTTCAAAAATCACGGTAGAGAACATGCTTATTCTACCATCATGCCCAGGATTTGTAACTAGAATGTTTTTTTGTTGTGAGGCAAGAACACTAATCACCACACCTCTAATTTTCATACAGTAAATTAACAACCATATTTCTTATGTTTTTGACAGAGAACCTATCCTATAAAATCTACCGGACTTCTGTTTCGAGATGGCAAAAAACGAATTGATTATATTCTGGTTTATAAGAAGTCTAGTCCTCAGGTTGAGAAGAGATGCACTTTTGAGCGAAACTTGCGTGCTGAGGGACTGATGTTGGAGAAGGAGGTATGGTTTCATCAACTTTCGTTTCATATAACAAAATCATGGCAGATGTTGCATTTCTAACAGAGCATTGCTTGAAATGCATTTTCATGCTCTCTCTGTTGACAGTGAGTCACAGAGCTATTTGTAGCTGGGTGAGGGAGCATACCCGAACTAGTGAGAAATACAAATATGAGTGTGGACCATGGAACAATCTTCACCTGCTTTAGTTTTCGATATGCTGTCTCCTTGAAACCCATCAATTTCTGTCTATTTGAATATATTAATAGCAGTACGAACCCAGATTCTAAAACCTGCATAAAACTGGCTTTTAAAATGTCTAAGCAAAAGGCTAACTATTACAGATATCTCCTGCAGGCTATTAAATTGACAAGTTAAAAAATACTTTTGTGTTGTTAACCTTTTGGAATTTCTAATGTTGTTAGAAATCTGAATGCTAGTGTTAAATATATTTTAAAGTCGTTAATTGTTCTGACTTCATATCCAGATTAGTCTCTGCTCCCTAGTGCAGTGTACATTTTCAGTATTTATTCATTACATGAACAAAACATTTATTCATTTTGATGCATGATTAGAATTTCGAGGTACTGTAATCCTAAGAGTAGTAAACTAGGTACGTCATGCTTATATTTACTGAACAACATAGTGATCCACTGGAAAATCGTACCTTTAAAAGGTTTTTAAAAATGAAATCACAGGCACATTTCCAGCACCACATAGATATTTTAATGGAAGGGGTTGGGAATATTAAACTAACTTCACAAAATATTTATGTTCATGATGCAGAAATGTGCCACTTCTGCTAAAAAGTGATATAAATTATTTATGGTTTGCACTAGATAGGCACTGATGTTTAATCAGCTGTCTGGAGCAGCCAAAAACTTTTAGTGATGAAATCATTGAGATGCAGGATGTAACCTGTTATGGGTGGGTTAAAAGAATCTTGATTTTCTTTCAGCCCTCTCTAACCAACAGTGACATCATGTTTGTGAAGATCCATGCACCATGGGACACTCTGTGCAAATACGCAGAACAAATGAACATCAGAATGCCTTTCAGGTACAGGTCAGAAAACTTTGTTCATTTATCAGTCTTTGAATGTCAATTTTTTATACACACACACACACACACAAAAAATATGTATATAGTGTTTATTTTTTCTAGGAAAAAGTGCTACTTTTCAGACTGGAAAAAGAAGACCATGGGCAGGTACGTTCTGAACCAAGCAAATTTGGTGAGTTACACAGCCTTGCCACCGTGTCTCAGTAAAGCTATATAAATATCTGTCGGTATTCTTTATATTACTTTGCATCTTCTGAAGAGTTAAATTCTAATGCTTCACAGTTAATCTGTCAGTGTTTAACTGGATTAAAAGGGATTAAAAAGTTGGAGGTCATAGTCATTTGTTTCCAAAAGTCACTGTTCAGTATTTAGATAATTGGATTTAATATTTAGTTTTATGAATTTAATTTAGTAGCAATCGATTGGACATGAATAAAATAATTTTTTACCATTTTTGTACTGTCTGCAATTAATGATTCATAATAATAATAATAATAATAATAATAATAATAATAATAATAATAATAAAAATATTATTCCTTTTATTATTCCTACTAACCTCTTTTCAAGCATTATATATATTTTTTCTACCACCTGTGATACCAGGCATGACTCTCTGGGAAATTATATATATATTTTTAAATTGCTTTTTTAGGATAATTTTTGCTTGTTTTCTATACTTAGAAAATAGTGTGCCACTAAGCAGTGGAAGTTCTAGTCCACTTTAATCAGAGAATCAGTCAGGCTTGGTCTAGTTATTAATATAGAGGGGCCAGGTTCTACCTTGTTGTGCTTTGTGAACAAAAAAAAAGCAGTGTGTCACAGTGTGAACACACAATGTTGTGTCTTATACCTCATTTAAGAGGTCTTGACGTGCCCAAGCTGATGAAACAACTCAGGGAAATAGCATTTAAGTGTTTATATGTACGGATTATACGTATTTGGTTGCTTTCCAGTGAATTGTAAACACAAAAGTACATTGACTAAAATCATTTTTTTTGTCCTTTTTTCCCTCTTTTACAGTCGTTTTCAATTGAGATGTCGTCAGATAAAAAGTTGGTTGCCCAGAAATCCAATGAAACTTGATAAAGAAGCGCTGCCTGATTTGGAGGAGTCTGATTGCTACACTGCCCCTTTCAGCCGGGCCAGGATGCATCAGTAAGCCTCATTTCCATGTTTTAGTGTTGGCTGTCGATTTAGTGTTTGGCATGTCATATAATGATTATGTAATATATGTTCATCAAATGTGTATAATTGAATGACCACCTTTTAATGGATTCTTAAACTCTAAGGACATTTTTTTCCATCTTTAAATTTCTGCCTTTGTTCCTTTCTACCCTCACATTAAAGTGTTACTATCATGATATTTCATGAAACAATCTGTGGTTTTAAACATGTTTAATTTATTTGAGTTACAAATGAACAAATGTGGATCCTTCACAATTTGCTTTTGAAATCATCTGTTTAAATGATGGTATTTTTTTTCTTTTGTAGTTTCACCATCAACAATCGTGATTCCTTCTTCTCAAACTCTACCAGAAGCAGAATAGTGCATCATGTTCTTCAACGAACCAAGTACGAAGATGGAAAGTCCAAAATGGGTAAGTTCCTTCATGTACTTTACTTATTTGCATTTCAGATTTATAGTCATTATATTTTAGGTCACATTATATTTTGTTTACAACAACCTGGAGAATGATTTACTGCATTATTCACTTATTATGTTATTTCACTTCATGTGGGCCCAATTTGGTCAGGACAGGTATTTGCTGTCCACATTAATAACTGTTTGAAGATGTGCCAGATAACTAACATTTGGTAATCAAATCTTAAGATGATAATAAATTACATGTCTATAATATTTGTTTTAAAAAATCATTTGCAGCTTTTATTTTAGTTATCATTTTATTTATTTTGTCTTCACTTTCAGATGAAAAAGTGCATCTTTACCTGTCAGTGTTTGTCACTGGGGCGGCACGGTGGCTTAGTGGTTTAGCACGTTCTCCTCTCAGCACTAGGGATTCCCGGTTCGAATCCCCATCTGGGTGGAGCTTCCATGTTCTCCCCGTGTCTGCGTGGGTTTCCTCCGGGTTCTCCGGTTTCCTCCCACAGTCCAAAAACATGGATGAAGTCAATTGAATTCTCAAAATTGCCCCATATAGAGTGTGTGTGTGTGAGTGAGTGTGTGCCCAGCGATGGATTGGCGCCCTGTCCTGGGTCTAGGATGAGCATGGGGAACCCCACCGTGACCCTAATAGAGGATAAAGCGGGAGATAATGAATGAATGAATGTTTGTCACTGAGGCTGGATGCACTCTGATTATTTTATTTAATGTTTGGGAACATATATGTATTTTTATGATTTGCAAAAAGTATTTATACTTGTATAATAATTCTCACCCGTGAATTCTCATTATCCATTGCATTTCAGCTACAATTTTTATATTTCTGTTTTTTTAAAATACTTCATGCATTTGTTTGAACATAAGTTATATTTTATTTAATTGCCTCCTAATAGGGCTGTTCAGGGTATTATTTAGCATTTAGATTCAAATTACATACAACCTTTTACAAAGTCCCTGATTTATACATTCATGAAAATTTTGTCGTACTGCTATAAAGATTGCGTTCGGGGAGCAAAAATGCTAAAGTGAGTAATGGAACAGATCCTGAAAGGATAATAGGATTTATTTATCACTTAAAGGCAACATTTCCTTTAAATACACAATTAAAAAAATAAAAAAATAGATTTTTATACACCAACGTACTGAAAGTATGTGACCACTTGACACCCTTGTCCCTTTTTTACTATTATATGTTTGGCAATTATCATGCTGGAAAAAAATGGTTTATTTTTTGTCTTTATAGTTTATGGTGAAAATGATAATAACATTTACAATTTATCAATTTAAACAATAAAAAAGTCACAGAATAAAAATGCATAATTAAATTGGCTAATCATCTAGAACATTGGTCAAATTATGTGCATTTCTCCTCAGCTCCTCCGCTGTGTTGTCTGTCTGTGCTTAATTATTATGGCCAACATGAGCGGCTACTGACTGGCCAATCAGGGAATGCATGGGAAGGTGGGTACAATCCTGTGCTGTGTGCCCCACACTACCTTTCCTCAACCCCAAATCCAGTCTCATCACTGCATAAGTCATCCTGAGAGAAATCAAAAGTAACGGATGAAGAGCAGTGCTTTATTTTAGAGTGTAAGAACATTCAATGGAAAATAAATACAGATGTGTTTCTATTTTCCACTAGGGTAATGTCTCCCCGTCTATTTGCTTTTAGATGTTTGTATATAAATAGCTCTGAAAACAATGTGTGTGTACTAGTATGCATTAGTCAAAGTAAAGGTAAGTAATGGTTAAGGAATAGTTGTCCTTTATTCATTTTATGTCATGCCTGGTCCATATACACACATATATAGTGGTTTAATATTTATTGGTTATACAGATAATTAAATTAAATTTTCAGTCAGTATTCACTTAATATACAAATGATGTAGGTTTATCAAAAACAAAATATTATTATATATGAATCATGGAAATTGTATATGTTGTATATATGTCAGTAAATGTATGCATTTCTCTTTGGCATAAAGGCATCAATCGGTTACTTGGCAATAGCACATATGAGGCTGCATTTCCTCCCCATGAGGTGAGCTCACCTTTCACTTTAACATAGTGCTTTATTAATGTCACAAGTCATTTTACTAATGTAGCAGCATTGTTTTAGGCTGTTGTTCACACTTTTTCTGTAGTGTCTCACTTTTGTAGAATAAAGAATATCTTTCGAGTGCCCCCTGCTCCCACTTAAAGTCTCATAAATCATGTATTTTAAAATTTGCAGATCTTTCCAAAACAAGGAGGCAGATGTTGCATGCATCATTCATTACCCTTACTGCATCTCCTCTGCAATAGTTCATTCTCTCACCTATCCCCCACCCCAATTTCAAGAATCTCTGGGTTAAGATATCTGTGTTAGTACCTGGAAGGTCAAGGGATGTTGGGACCTTGAGATTTAGTGCTTGGATAGCAGCAGGTTATGACCTCATTTAGTAGCTCTTAAAATGCCAGATTAAAGGTTAATGCAAACA
Source organism: Corydoras sp. C115 (assembly GCA_019802505.1). NCBI lineage: Eukaryota > Metazoa > Chordata > Actinopteri > Siluriformes > Callichthyidae > Corydoras > Corydoras sp. C115. Next base: position 185,141 of record JAFMOC010000107.1, on the reverse strand, counting down.
ACAATCTTGTGAATCTTGGTTTATAGTTTGTATTGCCTTTGGTTTCTTCAACATTTTCTCCAATTTCTGAACAGTGGCTATAAATAACATTAAAATTAAGCTAAATTCAAACTCTGTTTCTCACAATCAATAACATAATGTCTTAATCACACTGATAGTCTGAATAACCATGTAATAACCATGTAACAACCATGTTGTTTTTTTTTATTTTTATTTTTATTTTTTTAGGGCAGCTATAAAAGCAGGCATCCGATAAAAACTCATGGGGCTCAGAACCATAGGCACTTGCTTTATGAAAGATGGGCTCGCTGGGGAATTTGGTACAAATATCAGCCTCTGGACCTCATACGGTAAAAGACAGTTTTAACTTATTTAACTGTATTAAGGCATAGTGTTTGATGATACTTATTTATCAGAATATTTTTGTTAAGGTTCTATTGTTGGACATGAATGACTTGCATTTAGCAGTGATTTAATGTTGCAGTTTTGACCAACAATGTATAGTTGAGTTGAGGTCAGGAGATTTCTGATTTAGCCTCACTTTACACAAAGAGTCTGATTCATGCTACAAATGAAGTCATACAAGAAATATACATACATCTTTCTCTGTGTGCATTATCAGAGGACTTCAGAATTAGGAAAATGTATGTCCACATAATTCTAATTATATAGAAACATTTCTAATTATATATGCACTATTTCTACAAACTTTAGAATCTACAATCTGCAATCTCATAGAACTAATGCTGTGGTAATACTGTTAAACCATTCTTTTTAAAAAGTTCAAACATCACAGCTTAATACAATTTTACTTAATCAATATTAGATAACATTTGTGCTATTTCCCCTGGGATTAATAAAGGATTCAAATTCTGATTTGCTCAGCGGTGCCCAAATAATTGTATAAAACTGTATAAATTGTCAATCACTGCAAGTGGCACCCCACTCTCAGAAAACTCTTTGTACCTTTATGGCTGCAACAATTTGTCAATAGGGCTGAAAGCTCTAAGGCACTTATATAGAGCTTGGAAACTGGGAATAATGTAATCGTTTTGCCCTCAAAAATAAAAAGTTACCTTGAAGTCCAATGATTAGTGTTAGGAGATGTTAGTCCATGAATCTTGGGGGACAGAAATGGACTAAAATATATTTTCTGTGTCTGTCCCTGTATGGCAATTGAAAAGAGCTAAACCATGCTGAGTAGTAGGGAGTATGGTATACTTTCGCATTTATTCTGGATAATAAACTGCAAGTAAACACATTAATGAAATCGAAATTTACTGTTTATGAGAGATTACTGATAACTGTGCCAATTCCCTTTGGCTAAGAGATGGGACAGACTAAGTTTATTTATGCTTTTACTGTATGTAGTGCTTTTTAAAATATTTTATTATCTCAAACAGGCTTTACTTTTAAATCCTGAACCCCCACACAGAGATGAGCACATTGGCATCTCAGAGCCCTTTTTCTGTTACAGGTGTTAATATTTAGGTACAGGTTAAACAAAAGCTTGAAAGAAAATCACCGATGAAGATGGTTTTGTCAAATGCAGCATTCAAAGTAAAAGTATCTAAAATAAAAAATCTATGAACGACCTAAAATGGAAATTTCTAAAGGAAGGATTATAATATCATTGCTTACACTATATTCATGTTCCCATATCTCTATTTGTCAGACGATACTTTGGAGAGAAGATAGGCCTGTATTTTGCATGGCTTGGATGGTACACAGGGATGTTGATTCCTGCAGCACTGGTCGGACTGTTTGTCTTCCTCTATGGCCTTTTTACCATGGACTCCAGCCAAGTCAGGTTAGATAGACAAGATATCTGTTACATATATTCATTATAATACCAATTACATTATTGTAGGTATAGGTATTTAACAAATCTAAATAACACAAAAAAGCTCCTCAGATATTATTTGATTAATTTTAATCACTCAACAGCTGAGAATGGAACTCATTCATTCAAATTGTTTGTGGGAAACAAACTTGCAGGTGAGAACCTCATGTGAATTACTCAATTGTAAAATTATGTAAGATTATGGTTATAGTTGGGGTAATGGCATTTACAGTTACAGGTTTAGGGAATATCTATGAAATGAAAAGACATCAATGTGATGTCCCCACATAACACACATGTATGTGTTTGTGTGTGTTTATGTGGTAAATCGGAAACTGCTATTATACTTTCAAACATACAGATTTTTATATGTAATATCTTAAAGGCTAAATGGGTCAAGCCAATAAATTTGTAACATAAACAATATGTTTTTTAGAGAATTTATTTTAATATGGTCTGAGCCTGAACAATTTTAGAGCTAACACAAAACATCTGCTGTTTTAAGCAAACTCCAACTGACAGAAAGCAGGGACCAGTTTCTTAGATTCTCAAAAGGGTTCTTAAGCGATATGGTATCTGTTTACTTTTAGCAAAGAAATCTGTGAGGCCAACACCACCATCATGTGCCCCATGTGTGAAGTAAACTGCAGCGCCTGGAAACTAAGTGACAGCTGCGTCTATGCAAAGGTAAATTAAGATTTCTTGCATTAATATAAGATATATATAGCAGTATATTGTAATTAGGATCAATGGAGTTTCAATATCTTGTCCCAGCACTTACTGGGTGAAAGGAGCATTATTATCTATTACTTTTTTGGCAAAAATACCATAATGAACAAAATACATTTTGCATATTCTTTGTCCTGTTTACATTAACATTTAAGTTTAATGTTGATGTATAAAAATAAAACATATAGAGGACAATAATTAGCACTTGTGACTTGGTACAGACACATTTGGACATGTTTGATGTATGAGCTGGACAGGCTGAACAAGCTATTTCTTTTAACTGTTCAGACACTGTCACTGGCTTGGGAGGCTGTAATTATACTCCCCTCTGCATCAATTACAGCTTTCTACTGGTAGATTTGTACACAAAACTCCTTTATGTACGGCAGGATTTCATTCCCAAACTTTAAAAGTTGTGGCAACACCCTTAATTAAATTAAGAATGGATGTCAGCAGCAGCAAAACAAATTATACTCTAATTTTTTTGTGTCTATACACACTTAAGGTGACTCATCTTTTTGATAATGGAGGCACAGTCTTCTTTGCTATCTTCATGGCGATATGGGGTGAGTTTTTTTTTTTTATAAGAGTTTTTGTAGAGAACAATACTGACAAAACAATTTATATAACTGAATTTCTGTATAACTCATTATTTTTTTTAACTGTTGCTGAAAGAAATGTATTAATTTGCAGCCTGTATTTGATAGTAGTATGTAAAACTGATAGGATGGGCATGAACCCACTTATGTTTCCTAAGACTGAGGACCCACTCTAGTAACTATTAACCCTAGTGTTGTATTCCAAACATGTACCTCAAAGGGCTGGTAATGGGCTGTAAAATGTTCATGGAATAAAATAACATGGTAATGGTAGAATACTACATGCAAAAAAAAACTTTTCATTTGATGTTTTAGCCACAGTTTTCCTTGAATTTTGGAAAAGACGAAGAGTGGAACTTACGTATGACTGGGATTTGATTGACTGGGAGGAAGAAGAGGTGAGCATCATCTCAAAATAGAAGCATGCCATTTTGCATGTCATTAGCATATAATATATACTGTACATATTACACATTAGTGAAATTTATCAATAAATGCTAATAGTAAAGAAGATTAAAATGACTGACACAAGATATGTGTCTGGAATCAGTATTTAGCCAATGCCTGTACTATGTGTTGTGTTTCTTATAGTGTAAATCCTGTGTCATGGTGTGTTCTGTGAGTGTGCTTTCTAATGATTACATTCAGTGCATGCTGTGCTTTCTGCTGCAGATTCCATGTGTTAACCATCCCACCACAGCATGTGTAAAACTAGCTGATCATGTGCTGGGTGCAGTTTCCCCTTTAACTGTAAATGTAGTCTCATCAAGAACATTACATCAAACACAACATCATCTATGTCAGAAACCAGACTCATCACACTGTTTTTACAGAAAAGACCCAGCTTTGGTCTCGGCGTTGATGTTTTTTATTGCATTAATTAGACAATGGTCAATGTCCTTTAAGATGCTTTGATATTCACTCAGCTGAATCAGTTCCTCAGTAAATCATTATGGAGACTACTGTATAATAATTCCAATGTCATTCAGCTCATATAAAAGAGTCTCATCATCATCTTTGTGCTGTGGTTACCAAACCAAGGGAAAACAAATGATGATGTCATGAATCAATGTGTAGAATATGCCCAAATACGAATTGATATCCAAAAAAAAAAAAATAGCTGAAAAAAAAAGTTGATGTTTGTAACTTGCTTGTGTCGATAAGGAGGAACTACGTCCCCAATTTGAAGCAAAGTACTCGCGCAAAGAGAGAGTCAACCCCATCTCAGGGAAACCAGAGCCCTTCCAGCCCCTAAGTGATAAACTCAGCCGCCTAATGGTGTCAGTATCTGGGATCTTCTTTATGGTAAGTCTTTAATCTTATAAACTTGCCTGCCTTTATGTGTCCCACAGTGTATTTTATGTTGCATCTATTTTTTATCCTAAGCCCCATGCTCGAGAAGGTTTTGTAATATTCGTAAATCCACTGAATTATCCCACTGTGTACCATGTAAAGTTATAGCTGTAATATCATTCTGGTTTACTCTAAATCAACATCAAAACTTTTGGTCATGTAGTAAACCAGGAGTTATGACCAACAAAATATATAAACATTATGACATAAAACATTTTATCCGACTTTTACACATGTTTAAAATTATTAAAATATAAGTTGTATAAAAATATTAGACATGGTCATTCATTTATTAAAGAAAATAAGTGGCAAAATATGAGAAAATGATAGTTCCTTATTATAAAGTCTGCTTCAGTATGCACTGCTATACTATATACACATCAGCTGCAATTAAGTTCATGTGTTTGTAATTTGCAGCTGGATGAGATCACAGCTAGATTTGATCCCTGCTTAACAATTCTGTTACTACAGACCCATTTACCTCAACATTAGCTGTAACTCTTATTGACATACCACTGCAAGACATTTAACTGGGCTTTTTATGAGAGTGTGTAGTTCAGAGAAAAAAAATGTTCTGCATAGTGGAAAATATAAAAAGCATTGAATTTTGAGTTGACCTGAAATGCTTAATTGGATACTTCTGAGACACTTATTTATAAATACAACAGAATACATTACACTCTTCTTCCCAAATAAAAGGTGCAGCATGTTGGAGAAATGTTTAGCACTCTCAACTTTAGTCCTGGGTTCACTTAGTCTTTTCTGTGTTGAGTTTGCATGTTTCTCTATGTCTGATTTTATGTCTGCTTTTGGTTTCCTCTTAAAGTGAAAATTCTAAAAGAATTGGAATTTTGATACCAAATTGTCCCTTGGTAGGGATGTGTGTGAATATAATATTCTTTTTATGCAATAGACCGTGACTGTCAGTAATGTTGTTCTTTGGAAGTCTTTGGAACATTAGAATTAGCTTCAGAAACTCATGCAACCCTCATCATGATAAATAGCTTAAAAATTATTTTAAAAAGTGTCAAATTATTATGTTTTTTATTTATTTAGACAGTTTACTTTAGCTATTTTATTTATTCTAACTTCATACACTATTTTTTTACTGTCATTGATTCTCACTTTAAAGGGATAATTTAAAGGGAAACTATTATGTTAGTACAAACAGTTAATTAGAGTTTTAATAAAATGTTTCATTTGCATTAGTCAAAGGACCTAAAGGATGAAGAATTACAGTTCTTTGTCATAGTTTCAGTTGAGAAAGAAATATTGACTTAAATACCAACCATTTTTTAAATCACTAATAGCAAGGAGTTTTATATAAATCTGGATGTTACATTAAAAACCTGCATTGGATTTAATATATTCTAGATATTATCACATATTATTGTCGCCCCCTGTTGGCTTTTATCTGTGGTGCAAGAGGCTGCTGCAGTAAAATAAAGACTATTTTTTATGGGCTGCATTACGCCAAACATCTATAGAAATAAAATTAGCATTATTGTGATGTTGATGACCATTAGCGAATAATTTCATGGCGTTTCATTACACACGTGTTTGGAGTTTCTTAACCTCCGTTTCTATTTGCCCTACATTAATTTCTTGTTTACACAGCACATGTCTTAGCCATTTCCTCAAGTCCTTTGTCATGTTTTTGATTGCATCAGATTTAACCAACTAAAAAAAAAAAAATTGTATAACTGTCTGAAATTAAGTACAGTGAAGAATCAGAGATGCACAAAATCATCTTTCCATCTTATAACTTGCCTCATAATTTTACTGTTTTAGATTTCACTGGTGTTGACAGCGGTCTTTGCTGTGGTGGTGTTTCGACTCATCGCCATGGAGAAGTTTGCCTCTTTTCAGTGGGAGTTTGTGAAGAAGAACTGGCAGTTTGCTACCTCTGGCACTGGAGTCTGCATTAACTTCATGATCATTATGTCTCTCAATGTGGTCAGTGCTCACTGTATGACCTTTCAATATTAAACCATAGAACATGCTTTGTGCTTTACGTATATATTTTAACATTAGATTATACGCATGTATGAAAACGTTTTAAACGATAAATAAAAGCACAGACTGAGCACTTGCTTACTAAAACGTATACTGCTGAGGGGTTTTGCTATTTTGAACTTTTAATATGCTATGCATTCTACACACACACACACACACACACACACACACACACACACACACACACACACACACACAGTATATATGTGTGTGTTTAAATGTGCTTAACCATTATTCTAGATGAGTGTAGTGTGCTCTACTCTGCATTGTTTTCTCACACTTCAGTTATTGTTGCACCTTTTATGTAAAATGTTTATTTCTCCGACAGGTTTATGAAAAAGTGGCATATCTGCTAACAAATCTAGGTAAGATTTGAAATATCCAATGTCAGCAAACACACACTCTTACTCCTGGAATGTTAATTCTCACACTGTATAGGCAGGGCTTTTCTGGATTCCCGAATGGCACAGACGTGTTGATCTTAGCTTCAGATCTCGTGGGGGCTCTTTTAATGTGTTGCATATGCCAGTGTGGCTAAACATCCACAAAGCGAAAGTCACGGTCCTACTACTTATTTTCCAGAACACCCACGAACTGAATCGGAGTGGGAAAACAGCTTTGCCCTTAAGATGTTTCTCTTCCAGTTTGTCAACCTTAACAGCTCCACCTTCTACATCGCATTCTTCCTAGGAAGGTAATCATTTAGGAAGTGGCAGTCCAGGGCTCTGACACATGCTTAAGATCAAGTTGGAGATAACACTTTTCTTTACTGTACTTTAAAGAAACAATCATAAATTTTTCCAGTACCTTTGTGCTGTGAAAATGCATGGCTATAGAGTAAGCCTTAGTGATGCTCAGATCCCTGTGCAGTCTGTTTGTACAAGAGACATATAAAGCTGAATTTTCATCTTATTAGAAAGATTTTTAAAAAGTCATTAAACAAGGTATAAACTAGAGATCTTAAACTAGAGAACTCTTTTTTTTAATAGTTCTAAATCAGTGTTGTTGTTTTTTTTTTTTTTAGAAATATACAATTCTTTTTTTCTTTTTTTTTTCACAAGCATCTTTTCCTGAGGTCTTTTTTGTGGACTAAATGTTCAGAGATGCAAATTCCAGAAGCACACTTTTTTGGGAGTGCTTTCTAAAAGATAACAGTGTGTGTCCGTAACATTTCCACAATTTAAAGACTTTTGATGTTGGTGAACAGTGGCACAGGCATACCATGATAGAACAGAACCTGTTCAAAACTAAAATGATAAAAGCATAACATTTCCCTTGGGAATGACTAAAATTGCTCTATTCAGTCTGTCTGTCTTTGTTTGCTGTAATTATGCTTTATGAGGATTTTTTTTGTAATATTTCTGTTTAATACTTTCAGTTTCAAATTACTTTTCCTCCCTCAATGCATTTGGAATTGCTTTTTAATGTATTTGTTGTGAGTTTTCCTGAAGTATAGTCACTTTTTGACATGATTTTTTTTTCATTACCCTGCAATAAAATTAGGATCCAGCTAAATAAATTTTATAGCTGTATGTGGTTCTTCACAGGTTCGCTGGCAGGCCCGGAGACTATAATAAGCTGTTTAACCGTTGGAGAATGGAGGAGGTGGGTGAGATTCTGTCACTCAGCTATCATTTTACCCTGCAACACTGTCGACTTTCATTCCATCACTGCATCACTGTCATTCCAGTGCTAGAGAATGATGGAAATGCTGATGCATATTATTGAATCCGTTATAATCAACAAAAATTAGGGTGCACCCTTCCACATAATGGTTTCCTTTGATGGAATCAGCTCAGCAGCCTTGATTTGGATGATTGTAATTGGCTAAAACCTTCTCTGGCTTGCAACTAGAGAAGTCATTCATGGCAACCTTGTGAACTTTGGATGATGGTATTGATGCAGGAATTAGCAAGCCTGAAGAAAAGATTTTGGAGATGATTAATGCAAGTAGTCAGCCCAGCTAAATGACACGTTCTAATGAGATGTGATGAGGCCCATCTTTTTACACTTTTGTCTCGTTCTCAGTGCCATCCGAGCGGCTGTTTGATTGATTTGTGCTTACAAATGGGAGTGATCATGGTGTTGAAGCAGATCTGGAACAACTTCATGGAACTGGGTTATCCGTGAGTACTGTGCTGCCGTGTAGGCCTTTTTATTGACCGAGAAAAAGGATAAGGGAGGGGGTTTTGTTGAATGAGTTTCATTTGACGTGGCACGTGGGGAGAAAGGCCAAGCTCTATGGGCGTCTTCAGTTCCAGCTTTCATGGCTGAGTGTGTTTTGCTTAGTGCTGCATTACTGAAACAAATGGCCATGTCATCACATAGTCACTTTACTTCTTTCCTGCTGTGTGCATGCGCCAAATCCTGCCAGAGGTGCAGCATAAAAGTGGCTATAAGAAAAAGTTAAAAAATTACATTATGGCTTTTAATATCTTTATAATTATTAAGGATGTAGTTTTGGATAAAGTGATAGAATGCTTGTTATCTCAGTTTTTTTTAACTTTTGCTTTAAATAACTTCCTTTGCTAATAATTAATAGATTGTAAATTAAGAATTAATATATACATATTATACCAAAGTAATCTTGACAGTCTAATGTCTTTAGTTAAACAAACATTTCAAGACTACACTGGTAATAATTACACTTTGAACACAAACCTGTGATTTGCTGCTACTATTTCCACTAGTCTGAAAGTTTTAATGTAAAATTACTAAAATATTTTCTATTTGTATTTATGTGTAAATACTTTTTTCACATTCATATTTACTTTCTCTCAGAATAAGTAACAATTTAAATTTGATGAGCTTTTAAAGGATTCTGTTTAATTTGAATTAAATAATATATTTCTTACCGTAACATATTATAACATATTACTTCTTTACCTAACTGTCCTAAAATTACACTCTTATTAATCTGGAAATACACTTTACGAGACTCTGGAGTGAAACTGTGCTGATTGATTCAGAAACATTAATATAAGGAATAACATTTGAATTCTGTCCAGAAGTGATGAATGATTCCAGGGCTTAGTGCAGAACACTTTCATTACTCCAAACCAAGCTTATTTAAGCTACATTGCTTCATGTTCTAAGACACAGTTATGTTGAAAGATGGGAGATTGCTTTCAGAATGGTTGTCACAATTTTTTAATCCAATTTCTGTGTGCTATGACTTTAAATTTCAATAAAACTGAACACTGGGAAAATATTTTTAATACTTTTAGCTGTATGGTGTGTTAGTCATTTAGGCGTGGTTTTATTTTTTTGTAATTTGCTCAGGCTGCTGCAAAACTGGTGGTCTCGGAGGAAGATGAGGCGAGCTGGAGAACAAAACAATGTGGAAAGTAAAGAAAGGCTTCCTCAGTGGGATAAAGACTGGAACCTACAGCCAATGAATGCTCATGGCCTGGTAGATGAGTACCTAGAGATGGGTGAGTGATGTTGGGAGGGCTTCCTTTTCTGTCCTATTTGAATCCATAAGTAAGCTATTAGCAGTAGTTGTAACACATTGATGTCATTTGTGCTGTGCTGGGTTTCATGTGTAACATATTGTATATTCTGCATCATTAGGATTATTGTTCATTTATGGTGCCAGCAGTAAAACAGTTATGGACCAATTTAACCATAAAACTATTCCTTTTAGTCCTTCAGTTTGGTTTCACAACTATCTTCGTGGCAGCGTTTCCCCTGGCTCCACTGCTTGCCCTGCTTAATAACATCATCGAGATCCGTCTGGATGCATATAAATTTGTGACTCAGTGGAGAAGGCCCATGCCAGCCAGAGCTACTGACATCGGTTAGTCTATTGAGGTGACACTAAGACCTGATAATGATGCCTTAAAATGTTTTCTCCATTATGACAGTGTTGTTCAACAAAGATATAAAGTGGGCCATAAAAAAGTAACAACTCATTTACAACAAACTTAAAGACATTAAGGAAGTGGTGATTTCCTGGAAATGTGATTTGATCAAAGTTGTTTCTAGTTGAATTATAGCTGCATTTGTGCTGCCCAACATTGGACTTCAAGGTCATGAAAAATAGGGTGTAGTTTTGATTTACAGATAAACTACTACAGCTAAACACACTACTATGGTTCATTTAACAGTATTTGCTTTATGTGATGGGCCAGTAAGCCCAAGAAAAACAGTGTGTGAGAGTGTGAGAGCTAGTTTGATAGATGCCTGGGACACTTTGTACTTACTCACATTGACAAATGTCCTCTCATGATAGTGAATTATATTCCATATTGTTTTTATGCTTGTAGTTAATGAACTACATAAGTGATGACTGTTAACATAGTTTGCAAACATTTATTACAGCTGTTGAAGTTTACAATTGTTTTGCTTTGTATGTAGCTGGATGTCTCTGTGATTAAGTTATTTTCCAGATTTTATACTTTTCCGTAGTTCTAAAGACTTGCCCACATAATTTAACCATGCTGTTTTCTTTGCCTAGGCATCTGGCATGGTATCTTAGAGGGAATTGGCGTTGTGGCTGTCATCACAAATGCCTTTGTCATCGCCATCACTTCTGACTACATTCCTCGGTTTGTCTATGCCTTTAAATATGGGCCCTGTGTGGACAAGGGCTACCAGCATGAACAGTAAGAAAGTTTACAACTGACTCCTTTAAAATGGAAAACTTATTAAATGGATGATTAACACTACTATGTAAGAATCATTATATAGTTCACCTTCATCAAATGAGATATATTTTATATATACAGTATATATATATCCTGAGTTATATTCATTTTTGACCAAATTGATAATTCACCAAGACTCAGGGTTTTAATGATGCTTTTGACTGCAGTCTTAGCTGTTTTTATACCTTGCTTGATAAATAATTTGGCCCACCGAATATTCTAGTTTATGACCACAGAGCACATTTTTTGACACAGCTATTCAAGAAATGAGAAGTTTCTCACTGAATCACTTGGGGTTTAAACATTTTGCCAGCCTAAACATATTATTTATTGCAGTATTTATCCAGTGTCAGGCCTTTTGCTGACTTAAATTATTACCTAAACTTGTCTCAAATAAAACATAAGACACAGATGGGAACAGATTTCACATGATAGGGCACAAAATTAAATGGATGGAGTCTCAGATGTGGAATGGATGGTATTTTTGTATGGTATTTGTCTTGCTCATAGGTATTTAGAGCATGTGTGTGTGTATGTGTGTGCTTGTGCGTGTGTTCAGATGCCTAAGAGGTTATATGAACAGCAGCCTTTCTGTGTTTGATATGGGTGAGCCAAAAAATGGAAGTGAAGATGAGACGCGATACTGCAGGTACACTAAATCAGTGTCTTCTTGTTGACAATGCTCTATTCTACCTACTTCATTTGAGTGAAAGCTCAAGATTTCTGTTCACCTCTACAGATATCGAGACTACAGAGCTCCCCCATGGAGTTCACAACCCTATGAGTTTACCCTGCAGTTCTGGCATGTGCTTGCTGCCAGACTGGCTTTCATCATTGTCTTTGAGGTGAGTAACTGTAATCATTGTAACACTCTCGTGCAACATTAATAGATTTTAATTCATAACACTAACCTTGAAATGGACAGCCGGTAAATATTTCCTTCTACTAGGACAGAGAAAAGAGGATTCACTTTTCCAGTACACTAAAGTAACACTATGGTGATGATTGTTTTTTTTGTTTTTTTAAATTACAGATAAATAAATCATCGAGGCATCAAATTCAACTGTTAGCATTAATGTTAGAACTATGTATTAAATTGAAAATTAAACTTATCAATCCATTTAAATGACATATTTTATGTAGCCCTGCAGCTCTTTAGTTTTCATATACAGACCCAAAGTACCAAAATACATATGAGATTTTATTTCTTTGTTCATTTTTATCATCACATGTAGTCATCCAACTTTTATCATCAGCAGCAACAACATTTGTGTATTGTGTATTTGTTGTTTGATAATTTAGTTAATTATTATTAAGTGCAACATAGTTAAAATGACATAAATGTATGGACCTTATTGTATCCTTTAAATAGTGCATAAATGTCCTGAAAAAAGTTAAGTAAGTTGAAATATTTATCATTGTGTTTTATCATAACTTATTGTTATTTCTTTTTGCAGCACCTGGTATTTGGCATCAAAACCTTCATTGCACATCTGATCCCCGACATGCCGAAAGACCTGTGTGAGCGCATGCGCAGGGAAAAGTACCTGATGCAGGAGATGATGTACGAAGCCGAGCTGGAGCATCTGCAAAAGGAGAGGAAGAAAAATGGCAAGCGTTATCACCATGAGTGGCCTTAGCTCTGTCTAAAAGATGGTGACATCATGTGGTCCCATGCAACCACACATGCACATTTGAATACAGACAGCACAAAGAACTGTGCAGTATATTTGCTAAATTTTTGCATGCATGGCCGTCCAGCAGCTTCGGTGGCTAGCTTACTTGTTCTACCAACATCTTTTCATTGCTGGTAAATCAAAAGTTGAAACAGGATTAAAGCTCAAGCTTCTTTAAGAACTAAAACGAACAGTTTTGCTCTGCACCAAAGAGCTCCTCCCACAATGCTTCTCTGCGGCCTTTCTATCACCCCATTATACCATCACCCCAAGCTCAGCTTTCTGTTCCACAGTTCCTGGATGAATATTGGAGTTTTGAAGAATTTGCTGAAGCTCACAGCTCCAGATATATTAAACACCCTGCTTTTGATTTGTCTGTGGGATGCAATCGCATTGTTTACTATGCAGTAGAAGGGCTTTGGAGTTTGTCTACAATGTACACTGCTTAAACTTAAAGCTTTTCAATCTGTCTGTATGTCTGTCTATCCCTCTATGTCTTTCTCTTAAGGTTAAATTGAGGTGTAATTATAAGCTTTACATCTGTGAAAACTCAAGGGTTTGTATGACAGAAATTCCATTGTCAGTGGCAATATATCCAGTTATGTGTTGATGTACAACACCTTCCTGGTTAGAAAAGCGATAAGTAAGTAAATATCCTCCTGAGATCTATTTACTCATCACTGCTCATTGCTGCAGTGAACTGCTGAGAGAGGGTTGTGGGATGGAAAAAGAAACTATTTACTTATTTTGCACAAAGACAAAATCTAAATATAAAGCTTGCAATTTTTTTTTTTTAATAATACTGGCTCGTTGTTTATTTGGCATTTACTTTTTCATTTGGGAATCTCAGCCAGAAATGTGTTTTGTTTTTGTGTCCTTTTTCAGTTGTATTCAACATTTTTCTTTCCCACAAAGCCTATAAATATTGCACATAAATATCTGTATATTGTATCTCAAGCTTCAGTTGATCAGGTGCCAGTGGCCACAAGCCTCTTTACTCTGACTGTGTGCTTATACCATTGTAACGTACTGGCCAAGTCGGCGCATGTGAAGTTCATGGCTTGTAGCACAGGATATAATGTAAAAAGATAAGATATGCCTACATACCCACAATCCCTCTGATAACAAAATTCACATCATGTGGCCCCAAGAAGACCCTGCATGCTTGTGGATTTTGAAAGTATAATTACACCCTTAAACTTTTACAGTCTGTTTTTGGCCACAATGGTCCTTTTTATATGGCAGCTAAGATTGACCTTTTCTATAACTATTTTTACTTTACCCTCTTGCTCTCTAGCCTTCTTTTGGTTGCTCTTTGTGTGGTATGTGATTTGTAATTTCTACACTCAATCACTTTTTACTTTTCTTGTGCTTATATTTAAATTGGCTTTGCTCATTTTACTCTTTTTTATTTTATCCCGTCCCTTTATTTTATTATACTGGCGGCTACCAAAATGATGTTGGAAGGACAGTAACACACACACATTGTAATACTTCTTTTTATTTATTTATTTATTTATTTATTTATTTATACCCTTTAGAACCTTCTTCAAATTTATTCCTTGCTTTTTTTAAAAACATTTTTTCTCATTTTTCTAAAAATTCTATTCTTGTGTAAATGTCTGGCATTTTACTGAGCGTGCCTGTGTTGGGGTGTGTGCTGAATGTCTGCTTTGAGGCGTGCTGTGTGTTTGGGGCAGTTGTTCTATTCATAAATATAATGATGGATAGAAAAGTCATTTTACAGCTCTGCTATAGTGATAAGAGATCCATAAGCTAGAAGTGTAACTGGGAAAAACTGAGGTAATCTGTGCCTGTGTTTTGTCACTTCACCTCATTATCTAAAGGCAGATACAGAGCTTTGATTCTACAGCCTTTTTACAGCATCTGGTTATGTATAAACCATTAATGAGGGGAGAGAGTAGTTTCTGTTTTAGGCTCTTTATGTTACACCACGTAAGGGATTTTATTTTCTGCTTTATCCCATTAAAGTCTTACTTTCTTAGACTGACAGAATCATTGCCCAAACAAATCATGACTATTTGCTGACAAGTTGACATCATGTTATAGTGTATTATTGGACACTTATGTCAGATTATGCCACGTGTTATGCTTGGTTTATGGATGAAAAAGGACTTAAAAATACCCAGTTTGAAAACAAAGCATAATATTATCTCTATTAGACGACCATATATATTTTTTTAGATCCTTAAAACTGTTCTGCAAATAATATGCAATTTTATAGATGCAAAATTAAATTTGCATCTATAATGGATATTTTGGTAAAATCTCTTTTGAAATTGAAAGGCAATTTCAGTTGTTCCTAGGATTAAAATTAATAGCTGCTAGTGTCAAATTGAGTAGTTTGTTTTCATTTGAATGGTTGAATGGTTGAATGGTTGAGGATAAGGTCAGCCTGTGAGTTTTCCTTTGTGTTTGTGTGTACACTGACAAATAGAATTTGGTTTTTTTTTTTTTGTTTTAATCTGTTATGAACAAATGCAGGCAGTGTATTGGAATTGAGTTTGATATGTGTTTTTTTGGAAAAGCATAATCATGAACTTTAATTCTTGGTGTATATTTTTCCTCAGAATGGCCAAAAGTCAATATAACTTTACCAACAAATTTGCATAAGATCAACTTAACCAGTTTATTTCTGATGCTCAAGTCATCAAGAATCATACATGCTTCCCAATGCAATTACCTCATTAGTGATGAAACTATACATAAGCCTTCCGAACAGTTTTACTAAGACTCCTTCCAAAGTCCCGTGTCGAATTGCTATTATAAATAACCTGTATGTGAATGTGCTAAAAAAATCCAAGTTGAAATGTGCAAAAAAAAATGCAAACTGTTTCCATAGCTCTCACATTTATCTTAAAGTTCCTTTACAAAATCATTGATTCATAACTAAATCTGATGACAAAATCATTATACACTTTTTGATATTTTGTAGCTTTAAGTAAACCTGTACATTTTAATTACTATTTACAAATTGATCTCTTACTTAATAACCTCCTACATTAATTAATTTTTTCATTAATGATTGTGATTAGTGGTGAGCCTGCCATGTGGTACAGGGTAATCTATGCATGCATCTCAGCCATGCCGTCTGTACCTGAAACGTGTTTACTGGTGCACTATTACTGTGGAGTCTGCATGAATTGTTCTGCTTAGTACAGAGTTATCTGATCTGTGATCAGTTTATCATGTAAGTGAGCCAATCACTCCAGATTCAGTTGTAAAATGCCAATAGCCTCATAATGATTTATTTCACCCGTGTATCAAGGCTTTGACGTAGTATCGTCCTTTGGTATCTGGTAATTACAACATCCTTCATTTATTTAATGCCCATATTGAGTATGCGTGACAAAAGCACAAATTTTTCAATGCTGCAAATAAAGCATGTACGAAATACTAAAGAGTCTATACAGTTTTTTTTTCCTTAGAAATGAAAGCACTTAAAACAAAGATGGACAGTTAAATAATTTCTTTAAATCAGGTTAAAACATTGCAGCTGTTGGTTAGAGAAGATAACAATGAGTATATAAAATATTCATCATATTATATGCACAGTTGTGGTGATGTAATTTAGTAATAATGGGTAACATAATAAATTGGCAATAAGCACATTTATGCAGGTCATAATTTAAAAAACTAAGTAAATAAACCTTTGACCTTTCAGCTTAACCAAGTAGCTTGTGAACTCAAGTCCAGTATGAAACATGAGAAATGTTTTGGAAGCACAGTGCATTCTTATGTTTCCATGGTGACAAACAATGTCAACAGCATGCTTTGTTCACACCATCCCTGTTTACATTTATAAAAAAACAGAATATTGTGCACTGTACAAAAAGTCAGATTTGGATATCATTCTTTCTTGTAATTAATCATTCACTGTACTTTTTAATTGAAACGTTTGCCTATCTTTTGTGATTGTTGACAGTGTTTTTGTGTTTTGTTTTATAAAGCTGTGTCTGGGACAAATGATGTGTTGGTGTGAGCCTCGTCCTGCAGGTTGATCTTTCCATTTTCTTCAGTTTGAGAGTCTGTTTGTTTTTCCCATGCTGTTCCAAAGTCCACACTGTCAGAGTCCTGTTAGGAAAAAGCAACAGAGCTGTTATCTTTGCTTTGTCTAAAAGCATGATACAGTAACCGTACGCAGCATACATTAAAGTTCTTACCGCCTTATCCTGTGCGTGATTAACACCACACCAGCATAACTCCTTGTATTTGTCTGACCAGAAACAGAACAGGTTACAGACTGGTCGAATTAGCCCTGGTTTAATTTCCTCTGGTTTGGATGACCCTGAAAACAAAAACACAGGTATTATTAGTTTATTAAAGTTTAATTAACTTGAATATCATCAAATTATTTAGATATATTATAAAGACATTGGTAATTTAGCAAATAACTAAATAGAACTGATTTGAAAAAAATTGGTAAAAACATTTGAAAGTTATTATTTTGGTGCTTTTAACTTAACTTAAGCTCATCCTATAATAAAGCAATTGTTACTGCAAGTTGTTACTACAAAGCTGATTTCAAATAAAAAACATATTTATGTACAAAGGGATTTCCAGAATTCGATTTGGTTTTACTTCAGTCATTTCGTCCTGCTGTCAGCTCCACATTGTTTGCTCTATGTATGCTCTATTAATTAGAAAGATAAGGTTTTGTCTTACCTGTTATAAGTGAGATAAGCAGACCTGCTATAATTGTTGCTATGAAGCCCACTGCACTGAAGTATAAGTAGGATAGCGAGTACCACGAGTCAGCCAGAGGAGGTCTGCGTATGACAGAGGAGACATTTTGTATTAAAAAAATATATAACAGAAGCTTAGATATCAGCATAAATAAACTGTATATGAAAACAATAACCAGTTTAAAAATAAGTTTATTAATGCTGCAACTATTTTCTTACCATAACCCCAGTGTTAATATTTAAAATAATGAAAGTAGGATTTAATACAGTAACTCTCCAACATCAGTATCTTACACGTTTTTTTGGATTAAAAGGCAAAGACAAAAATAAATTCCATGAAAGTGGATTCTGTTGTAGCCAAGTCTGGTGTGATTAAGAATGGGATATAAACTCCTGTGGGTGTTGAGTGTAAAGTGTCCCAATACTTTCATCAGTATAGTGTATTTGCTAAATGGCCTCAGTCTGTTGCTGCTTTAATTAATAAACTGCTGTCTTTAGATAACTGAGCTTTGAAATGGGATGTAAACTGTTATCTATATAAAATATAATCTGGTAAATGTAAATGTTTACCTGTATGAATCATCAGATGTGTACACATTAGGTATCTCCGTGATAATAGCAGCTTTGCTTACATTACAACCCTCTGTGCTCAGTGACAGTGGGCGAGAGTTGCTGGCTGGTGGGGGATAAATAAAGGCTCCAATCCCGACCCAAAAGGAGAGACAAATTCCTATTAACAAACCTCCTGCAGCCCCCTGAGCAAAATAACATTGTTCACTGTGAATAGGTAACAACCTGAACAACCATAAAAAAAAAAAGCTATGCTTTGTGTGGGGTGTCGGCAAATGAACTAACCTTAGCATTTGTGAAAGGAAAAAGAATTCCTAAAGAAAAAAGGCCAAGTGTGGGTCCACCACACATCCCATGTATACTAAGAGCTGCCTGAAAGGTGAAGGATAAAAAAATAACACTTTAATTGCACAATGTTTATTGAACAAAAAGACATTTGGTTGACATAATACTATTATTTAACTTTTATAAGAAGTAAAGCGAGCATTAATTAAATGTGATGCTGCATATTACCTGCACTATTGCTCCCATGTATGATGCTGCCACTGCCATGCTGGTGCAGACCACTCCAAACACCACACCTGTAAATGAGAACAACACAGCCATATAAATGTGTAAACCCATGTAGACTCTTTACAACACAACTATATGAAATTGTGATTTCTTTTTTGTTAATTAGACTTAGCTTGTAATACAAATAAAATAATACAATGCAATTGTTCTAAGTAAACCTTTAATGTCCTGTCAAACTATGTCCTGCTGAACCTAACATTTTCCTCAGGGTACATTATCTTCAAATAGATACAATGATGCATGGCCAAAGCAAGGTCCAATACTTTTGGATAAAGTACATTATTAAACCTTAAAGAGTAAATAGTATTGTAGTAAATATAATATGGACTCCGTTTTCTTTAAACACCCAGCAAGGGTTGTTTTGAACATCCTGAATGCAATTCAACAGTTTTGAGTCTCCTGGTGGAAAACCAATTATTTAAAAAATCCTCTTCAAATGAGGTTTTATACAATCTGCCCCATGTGTTTTTCTTTCTTGGGAAATCATCTATTTTAAATTCAAAACATGTGGTTTCACAAATCTGTAGCAGACTAATTTTATTGTGCTGCAATTTACAAATCCAGACAGCAGATGATTTTTTGAATTTTTGGGATTTTGTGTTATTTAAGGAAGCAGCTAATTAACTGAAGGGTTAGTGAGGTATCATTCTGCTTACATAGTGCTTTGCTGATCCAAGTAGATGCTTTGTTGGAAAGGTTTTTATAGCACTGCTTCACAAAATCCTCATATGTTACTGTAGCCAAAGCATTGATACTAGCAGCCACTGTGCTAAAACAAAAAAAGCATAAAATCTGCATCTGCAATCACATACCCTGAAAAAACCTGAGTGTATTTTATAATCACTACAGTTATGTTTAAAAATAAAACTATATGGTATAATTGTAGTGGGTGACATACCTGAGAGTACCGCTGAAAGCACAGGCCACAAACAGACCAGGCAGACCTGGAAAGTCACTCAGAACTTCCAGGACAAAATATGGCATGAGCTGTAAGACAATAACAGTAAACCTAAATTATGAAATTAGACATTGCTCATTTAAAATGACTGAGATATAATATTTTTTTATTAAAATATTTCAAGTGTTACCTGATCTGGAGCCATCACATACCCTGCTGTCCAGGGGTCACAATTGACATAAAATGTATACATGATAAGTCCAGAGACCACACCACAGGACAGAATCACCAAGAGCCCCAACAAGTTCAGATACAGAGCTCTAAAACATACAAACTGCATCAATTTATCCATTATTGTTTACCATAGTATCACAAAAACAAAACTGATAAGTAAAGTAATCAAAAGCATGATCTTGCACAAACAAAGTTTTAGTTCAAGTTATATTAGTTATGTTAAATAGTACTGTGTTAAAAAATACTATAAAAGGGCAAAAATACGTGGACAACAATATCAGGTTGTTCATCCTTTTCTATCAAAATGCACTTTAAAATAATATTTTAATATAATTTGTTCAAAGGTGTTCGATGAGTGAAGGTCAAAGCTTTTGGAGGTCACTGAAGTCCCTGCACCATCACAAAAATGACAGAGCCTTACTCAGACTCCATATATTCATTTATTATGCTTCATCTAACCAATAAATTGGGGAGGTGTTCCAGCATAAATATGTCACACTCGTTCAATGGATAAAACTCACAGGCGAGCATGCTTTTCCGTCTTGCAGGAAATACATCGTTGAATGGTAGACTGGTTCACTCCATAAATACCCAGCCATGTAAACATGCCCCCAACCGTAACAGTCCAGAATGTGTGACGTCTCAGAGGGCTGGGGTCAAAGCTGGAGAAACAAGTTACAGGTTATCAGTGAACACATCAGTGAAAACTGATCTGGACCATTTAATACTGTGGATTTATGATATATTACCAGAACTCATGTGTTAATCCTCATCAAGCCCATTTTAATAAAACAACCAACACAAAACCACTGTTGATCAGATATCCATACAACATTGACATTAAAATGGCAGCTTCTTTCTTAATTCAGGTCACATTGTTAAACACCATATAGGTTCAAGTTAGAATGTTTACAGATCATGTTTCAAGCTTTAAAAAAAGCTTTTAAAATTTGCCATTTAATTTAACAGCTTAAATTTCTTAAACACAGCAGAAAATTTGGTGTGAACATACTCAAATACGTTTAGTCTTTGTCCATTTAATGCTGTTTTCCATACATTACTGATTCCTCCAGTACTTGCAGAACCCTGTATCAGCACTGTGAGAAAGCCCCCCACCATCACTGCCATCTGGAATGCGTCAGACCACACCACGGCCTTTAGTCCTCCCTGTTCCAAATATGCACACAAAACCATGTGTTGGTCAAGTCACCATGTGTTACCTAAGTTTCTGATTTTTATACAAAAACAAGCAGCCACATACTTACCAAGGTACAGTAGAAGGTACATACGGCTCCTGTGGCAAATATGGATGCCCACAGATTGAACCCTGTCACTACGGATTTGGAAGCAAATGGTTGAAGGTTGATAATCATTGTTCAAACAGTGACAGACACAGGTCATTTATTTATCACAAAATTTATAAATACTGCAGTAAGATCTAAAATCTTACCTTGATTAAGTGCTAAAGCTGGAGCATATACCACTATTCCAGTGTATAACACCTGTCAGGTATCAAACACAGCGCTTTCAAAAATAGTTCTCCTAAAACACATTTTCTTTTTTTTTTTTTTAAATGAGAATTCATCAAACTCACTGTTTGCACTATGTAAATGAGAGTTGCAGCTACCCGAACCACTTTTGAGAAACGTAGCTCAAGATACTGAAAAAAAACAAGAGGATAAACTCCTTTGCTTTGGTTATAAGTTTAGACTAGTTTTATAGATTTAGAAATGCCTTCCAAAGTTGTACCTCATAGGTGCTTGTAATTCCTGATCTGTAGAACACTGGAAGATAGAGCTCAGCTGTTAAGATTACCATGAATGTGTAAGCAATGCCGAACAAGATAAATGCAGCCCCAAAGCGGTATACATCTGAGGGAGTTCCAATAACAGTTACTGCTGACATAAAGCTGGCTGTAAGGGACAGAGCCACTGGAGTGCATGTCATCTGCCGTCCCCCGATCAGGAATTCCCGTGAGGACACCTTTTTTCTCTCCTTTATGGCAAAA
The DNA here is from genome assembly GCA_019802505.1 of Corydoras sp. C115. NCBI lineage: Eukaryota > Metazoa > Chordata > Actinopteri > Siluriformes > Callichthyidae > Corydoras > Corydoras sp. C115. The sequence continues at coordinate 163,287 of JAFMOC010000107.1, read as the reverse complement.
AAGACTCCAATACCTGAAGATACCAAAAATAGGCTGGAGAACACCACATAATCCCATACTTGAAATGTTCCCACATTCGGGTTCTTTCCTTCCATTATAGATCTACTAATCCTGAAGACTTGGATTAAAAGGCAGGTGTCTTATTGCACAGCATCTGTTATCTGTGTGTGAATGATTTGAAGGATATTCAAAAAACTGCTGATAACAGGCATCAAAGTGCAGGATGCTTGAAGAAACACATTAAGTATTAACTTGTTACATCACGTTTGTAGTCTTGGGATTTTTTTGTTAAAGATTTAATTTATTGATGTCACTACTTTAAAATGTTGTCTTGGACATGGAATAAAACTGAACGGAATAATTTAATAAGCTGTATAATGAGGTCAGCATGGCAGGCTGTTTATTTTTACTGTCACCTTCAATCAAATTGGTAATGTTTCACATTTTTAAGTGACCCTTGGAAATGTTTTGAAGGAATTCACTCTACAAGCCACTTATGTATTCTGGCACATAAAGTGCTGACATTTGTGTTTAAGCAGTCACGTGTAATTGGCCATGTTTGAAATTGTGACACTGAATAATATTTATTTGAAGGAAGTGTTGAAAGGTTTAAAGTTTTATTTTACATGGATTATTTGTGCTTCGGAATATTTTCTGGCAAAGACAAAATCTATGTTCAATTGTTATGTGTGTGCACACAAGCAAGAGATTATGGATTATATATACAGAATATATATCACTGTATATACAGGAATATACAGTTATAAGAGAAGCTTTTAGTTTGCCAAGTTAAGTTTGTTTAGGGCAACCAAAAAATAAATTTGCCCTTTATAACAGAAAACCACCTGAGGATCCCCTCACGTCTTTAAAATATTAAATTAATTAAAATGTGACTTACATTTAAGTGATGTTTCTCTTCAACAGTTCCTCTGGATTAGTGTTGATGACATGTAAAGTCTTGGAAACATAGGGACCCAAGAACCACAGGGATAAGTTACATTACAAAAGGCATACAGGACATCAGTTCATTTTGATTTGAGTTTGTTCTTGGAAGAATATGTAAACAGTAATGCAAATTAGTTTGGGACAACTAAATCCCAGAATATTATCATCACATTCCATGGCACTTTTTTTCCATGCCAGAATATTGAATTGTCTCCCTCATTACCACAGTAGCCCAAGCCTCACATCAACAACTACCCTGTAGTCCTCCCACACAAGAAGCACTGCTGCTGTAATGAGGTAAAAGACTCTAAACTCACTTCAGCTCCTGTGACAAATGTCCCCCACGCCCCTCTAAATGAAGTGTGAGTTGCCTCACTGCAAACAGATGTATGATATTCAAACATTGACATTTCTTTAACTATGTAGATACATTGTCTTAACAAAAGAAACAATGAAAAACTATTTTCTTTTAAGCAAAAGATATTTTAAGAATTTTAGCATAGTGACAATATATAGAAAGGAGAGATAAAAGGGTGCTATTTTAAGTGCCTGTGAGGTAAAACATTAGGTTCTAAGGATCTACACTCCTGTGCTCCTTTGAGTAGTGTTTAAAAGGGGAACACATCAATCAGGGTAGTTGATGTAGCCCTGGAGGTTTCTCAGCCTTGATGTTTGTGAATGTGTGCAGGAGGAGGCTGTAACCCGAGTGGGAGTGCTGTGGGAGTGAAAAGCCACTGCTGTTTGCTCTTGTTCTCACATTGCACATCAGCGCCGGTCAGAGCGTGGCTTGGAATGGCCACCATGTTGCCTGTTGCACAGCAGATCGCTTGTATTTTGCTATTGTTGCATCTTGTTAGCGCCTCATACACTGGCCCTTTGCTTCCCGAGATGTCAAATGGCACCTTTCATCACTTCTTTGTTCCAGATGGAGACTACGAGGAGACAGTGGACCCAGAACAGTGCCAGATGCTATTTAAATGGCTAGACTCCTCACCATGTTTAGTAGAGGAGGAGCGGGATTCAGTTATCCGTGACGACTTCATCACTGTGAAGCAACAAGTGGAAGACTCCGCTCGTGTGTTGGAGAGTCTTGGGAGAAGCATCTCGTACGACTTGGAGGGAGAGGATACTTATGGAAAATACCTGAGGAGGGAAACCGAACAAATCACTGAGGCTTTCTCCAGTGTAGAGAAGTCTCTTCTTGAACTGGAGGTGAAATTTAAACAAAGTCAGGAGTCGGACCACAGAGAGGAGCAAGAGTTCAGTAGAACCCTGCTGAACCCCATGCAAAGTGTGAGGAGCTCCATGCAGGAGACAGTGGACATCTCTTCAGGGCTTAAAGACAAACATGAGCTCATCTCGCTTATCATTCGCAGCCATGGCACCAGGTTGAGCCGGCTGAAGAATGAATACCTCAACGTCTAGGGCATAGAAGACAAATGGTGACTCAGCTCTTTAAAAATGAGTTCTTAACCGTGTCATTCCGCTTGGTTCTAAAGACTGTTAGAAATGTTATAGTTTTATTTACTTTACTTTAATCACTATGTACTGTAATATATTAATATTGATCTGGCTCGAGAAGCAGTTTTGACTGGTATTTAGAGTAAAACATTGTGATTTTAAATTATTGTTTTTTATACATTTTACCCCTCCATGTACACTTTTACAGAATTACAAGCATGTTTTTAAAATTTGGGTGACGTATGCTACAAGGTAACAGCTCATTTGGTACCCTGAAGCAGAAATGCTTGCTTAGTTCTTTTATTAATAAACTTTGGAACATGTAATCAATCATAAACTCAATTTGGGTCCTTAAACAAAACATTTACTGTAGACTGGATGGATAAATCATTCAATTTTGTTTATGCACCTTTGAGTGTAAAATAAAGCAAAAAAACTGGATGTCTGACTATTTACACTGCTGGCAGGTAAACATATTAGAATAGAAATACTATTTTATAAATGTAATATTTCAAATTCATAATGCATTGAAATACATGCTTTCTTGTAAAAGCCGTTCAGGTGTGTTTGTTAAACCCAAAAATCAGTAGGAATTTTTTCCAGGTTACTGATTTCTGTCTTAAGTGGAGGAGCAGAATCTGTGGTGTTCAGGAAGCTGGTGTGGAGAGAAGGTATTTCCTGTGCCATAGAACACTAAGGGCTGCTCCCCTACTCTCATTTCAGCATGTGGAATAATAATCATTCTACAATGTAAAGAAAGTGACCCATTGTTCCATTTTTTAATCTCAAGAGAGTCTAGATTCTTTCCTTAAACATCTGCACTTTAAAAATGTCTCAACCACACTTTTAAAATTAACCTGCCAACATCATCCCGAAAATTTCTCTTCCCAAGCAGGAGATGTCAGACTTCCCTGTGGCTTTAGATCTTTGGAAACATTAGAATCTCACTGATTTTGTAGACTAAACACCAGCATAGTGTGCAAATTCCCCTGCGCCGACCCATATTCCCTTGAGGATGGACCAGCGCCTTTCCTATTAGATTATCCCTGAAGAGTTATTCAGGTTTAAAAGTCTAAAAGCTTGAATCCAAAAAAGGCTGATTTGCCTTTCGAATTCATTTTATCCATCAGTTGCTTTAACTCTGGCCATCTGGACTTAGTTGTTGTGAGGAAATCTATTCAAGGCCATCTTTACATGCCATTTGAACTTGACCCAACAGAGTTCTTGCTGTTGCATTCTTTAGATAAAATAGCACATACAAAATAAAAAAAAAACTACTGTTTTTTTGTTTTTGGGTGCCCAGTGAATTTATTAAATATATTTTAATAAAATTATAATATTAAATATTATTCAATTATATTTATGATCTGATATAAAATATGTATAAACTGTATATCAAAGTGTATCTATATCCCATGAATTTAATAATTGGAAAATTTAAATATTTAGACACTAATGAGGTTCAAAGATTTTTGTTTGCAGAAATAAGATACAGAAAGACTCTATGAAAGTTCTTTAAAAATGTATTTGATGAATTTCATGTGATGTACATATGTATATCCAGTGGCCTCTTTAAATCTAAGCCTGTTTTGGTCAAAACAGTTTAAGGTCAGTGAAAAAATTGGCAATGTTTTTTTTTTATCTATTATTACTTTGTTTAGCCAAATTCCAACAGATCACTAAAAATTTTGTGAAAAATATTTTAGGTTTGTATAAAGGTCGTTATAGCTGGAAAAAGTAAGGGCTGACTTCACTAATGGTTTCTTGATTGACACCTAATTTAAAGCCGAATTCCCCCCGCCCTGTGACCACATTTCAAAGGCATTTTTTGACACATCTTCTTGGTTTCATGACTCAAGACGGACTCAATGCAAAACTATACACATGTGCTACCAATCAGCAAATGTTATTCTTTCTAAATATAGTGATGTCATTACGGTGCGGTTACATATCCACAGTAAATTTAGTGTACAATGTGAATTTTCAACATAAAACAACAATTTGTGGGTTTATAGACTATAAATGTAAGCTTGCCTTATATTAACAAACCCAATGATTTTCACCAACCAAATATTCATCATTGTAAAGTGGAAATAGTAAATATAACATGATATTTATTTAGTTAATACAAGAACCCCTTTAATCATATTAACAAAGAAACAATAAAGCACACTAAATACTTAATACCTATTAATTTGTAATCAGCCAGTCATGTGGTTGAAGTGTAACACATCTAATTATTTTGTTTTATACAATGTTAACATAAACTCTAAGAGCAGCGGAAATTTCACTCACTGATATTGTTTGTGGCATGATTGTTGTTCTGACTAATGGGAAACTACACTGTACACTTTATACAACATTGTTTTTAGTAACATCTCAAATATACTATTATACATTTTATTGTAGGGGTAGTTGTATTACTATATTAAATATACATTCACTGGCCACTTTCTCAGGTACACCTCCTGGGTTTTACACTCATTATCTATTGTATTAGTTCCAGATGAGCTGTGTGGTTCTACAGTTACAGTCTGTAGTCTGATTCTGTGTATACATTGCTAGACTCTTTTACTTTGTTCTGTAATGCTCTGTCAATGCACAAAATCAACACAAATCAGGTACTATCTAAGTGGTGGATGACCCTCTTCACTGCAGTGACGTGGTGTAAGTGGTGTTTTGAAGTGTGTTGCAATGGTTTGATTGATCAGAGACAGATGTGCTGCTGGAGTTTTCTAAACATTTCAATGTCACTGCTGGACTGAGAATTATTCAACAACAAAAATGTGTAGTCACCAACATCCTGCAGTCAATGCCCTGTAAACATTGATAGAAAATTAAAGGACGGTGAACACAAACTGTGCAGAAACAAACAACTTACTGTTTCTGACTTTACATTCTATTAAAGTTGCATGGTAAATGGAGACCATTACAACACACACTCCACCATTAAATAAAAGTCACTAGAGTGCAGAGAATCATCCACCACTCAAATACTATCTGATAGAAAGTGGTGCTGTTGTTGTCCTGAACATTACAGAACAGGGTAATGAGCACTAACAACAGAATATTAAACCATTTGTAAATGTGAACCTACAATGTACATCTATATTATAGAACTGATCAAATGGACAGTAACTGTAAACATGCATATTTTACAATGTTTGTACGTGGACATCATCAATCAATCATGTTTATGAATAGTTGTATTAATATGGTATTGTACCTTTTACATTTAACTGTATAAAGTTTTCTTAGAATGACTTAGAACTATGTTCAGACTGATTAATTAAGTTTAGGCTTGTTCTGACATTTTGTGCAATGATACATTGTGAACACAATTACAGCACATATGTGAATCTCGAGCAGAACCAGCTGAGAAACTTTGATCTAAATGTTTCTCATCATGTGGTCAGCTTCCTCAAAGCTTTACAAAAATACAGCTGTTATAAAGAGAGATAAAGATTCCTGTGGGAGAGTTAAGAGTGAGATAGAACTGTAAAGACTTTGAGAGTCTTTCTTCTGTAAACAAACTACAGCCAGGGTTCATCACATCACATCACATCACATCACCCCCGCACCACTTCTGCATACACATTAAAGTTCGTGACACAGGACTGCCTTACACCCATCTTCTAATCCCTCTCTTGGTCTTCGATAATCCCAATTGACCCATGAAATGATCTTTTTGTAATGAGAAGCAAACTGCTATAAGCAGCTATTGTATACATTTTCATTAAATTATATCATGGAATTGTATTTTTATAGCAGCGAACAGAAGGGTGTTTGAACCTGCCATGTCATGCAGAGATATGTGGGACAAAACATTCTCTGCATGCGAGTGCCACTGAGCTAAGCCTCTGAAGAGACCACGGCCTAAGACTGTGGCCTAAATAAATAAAACCAACTTGCACACTAAGGAAAAAAGCAAAACAGCTAAGGTTGAACTCTCTAAACCAGCATAGCACACATAGCTGTCTGCAAAGAATGGAAAAGAAAAATAGCACAGCAAAATATAATATAATGCTACTTTAACCCCCTCATCTGTCTATTATTACAAACTAAGCACTGTGCACTTTTTATTTCATACACCAGTCAACATTCATTCTTAGTAGTTTGTAACACTAGTTGCAAACAAATGCTAAATCAGTTCCAAATTAAAGTAAGATTCCTTGGTCTCACACAAAGTCAATTCCCCTTTCCCTTTTTTGCTCCACATGATGCCCTAAGCATTGATCCCAATCCTGGAAAGATAAAAAAAAAACTGCACCTATGTAAATCTAGTGTCATCTTATAAAATTAATATTTTTTACAACTTTTTTACAATCATATAATTTGGATTTTATTTGTACAAAATGTATATTTAAATTACTTAGTGAAGAGAAAATGAAAAAGAAAAGAGATTTGAAACAAGCTAAGTGTGATTGTGACTTCCTTTTTTCTTGTGTCTACCTCACCTCACAGCCTTTCTCCCCCAAAGGACCCCAATTCAAACATAGTTCAGCTTTCAGCTCACAACATTGGCCCTCTCATCCGCTACCCACCGAACCCCCAAAGCACACCCTCTCCAAAACTCTGATTTCATAAATGGAACTATGGAAGAAAATAAATAAAAACAAACATTACAACATTGAATCTTGTGTGAGTGTGTGTGTGAGTGTGTGTGTGAGTGTGTGTGTGTGTGAGAGAGAGAGAGAGAGAGAGAGAGAGAGAGAGAGAGAGAGAGAGAGAGAGAGAGAGAAGAAAAAGAGAGCTGGGTGCAGGAGAGAAAAAGGGGAAAATTAGGATCCTCCAAGAGATGAATAGTAACTTATTGTATTCCAACTTGGCTAACAGAAGAACAGTGAGTTGTAGTGTGTGAAGATTTCTTTGGGTTTTAAAAAATGTTTGTGATGAATCAGAGGCCTCTTGATCCAAATTTTAAAAGAGCCAAACCATGCAAAGAAAAAAAAGCATGTGAGAGTGTCCTTCTTGATTCAGATTTAGGTATTATTATGGGACTGTACTGCAATATATCCAAAACAAAATCCAGAAACAAACCAAGTTAAGCTGAAATGGTTAAGCAAAAATATCTGCTTTGTTTTGTGCTGTATGTCTAAACAAAAAACTGGTTGTTAAGAGAAACATCAATATCTTTTCTTATACATCTTTCTCAATCACAGGGTTTGAACATGTTGAAATTGATGTAGATGTAGTCATGCCAAATTTATTAATAATAAGATTCAGGCTAAGTAGAAAAAAACTCTATAAAAACAAATAAATAACATGTGTCTTTTTATAGTTTTTAAGCTTTTTCTGTGACTAATATTTACCACAGGGGAAGTTTTTAAAAGTCTTTTTAGTGGGTTACAGTATTTTATAAAAGAGGGCTTTGCCAAAAAAAAAAATATTTAACAAAAAAACAAACTCTGAAATATGGATTTGAAAAAGCAGAACAAGGACTGAATTAGTTTTGCATCATGATTACCTTTTTTATTAGATAAAAGTCTTCATGTCAAATTAAACCGTTTCTTTCAAAGCCTTATAATACTGCTTTCTTGTTTTGTTATGGAGGATTTTTTATTTCTTTTTAAAAGTCTCAGAAGGACACAATTATCTGAATGTTGCATTTAGTTTCACAAACCTTTCTTTAGTTGTGTTTTGGGCTTCATTGTCATAAAGTTGCTAAAACCACAAATTATACAACATTTACAGGAAGACACTTGAAATAGTGTTTCTTTTTTACTTTTTCTTTATCTCCCATTTATTTTATGCATCAGGCAATGTTGAACCACTCAACATCTTACCTAACTGAAAGGTCTTATGATCTGTGAAAAATTCAGATGAGGGGCGAGCAGGGTGAAGACAGATGTACAAGAGCAAGAGACAGATGGAACGAATGGAAACGAGGAAAGGTAGAAAGAGAGGATTGAGAGAAAGAGCACCATAGTAACAGATTAACATACAGACTCGATGACAAATAACAGGGTCTTTTTCATTTTGTGCTCTTGATAAGTTCATGTTGCTTTGCATCATAGTGGGTTTTTAATTGTCTTTTCCCTTGTTTATGTTTTCTTAAACACTTCAGCCTAATAAAATTAGTCCAGTCTGTTATAATTTGAATCGGTGCACATGAGCTCGATTTAAAGGATGTATAAAGGCCCTGGAAAATGTTGATGTGTGTATGTATGTATGTATGTATGTATGTATGTATGTATGTATGTATGTGCATGTGTGTTGTATGAATCCTTCTCTCTAACATACATGCAGATGAATATATACTGCAGGTGCAGGTTTGTCTGTCAGTTTACGAACTTGTGTTGCATCAGCGTGTCACACCATGCCGTTCTCCTGCCGGGGTTTGTGTACAGTGCTGGTCTGAGGGCTGTGAAGCGAAGGGGCCAGTGTACACAAAAATCCAGCGAGCAGAGTAAGGCCCAGGCCTCCCCAGGCACTGAACATAGACCAACCGTATCCATGACTTATGTCCTCAGGTAGCCCATACAAATAACGCGGGTATCTGGAGAGCTCAAAATTGATCCCAGCCACACACGTGCACAGAGAGATTATACAGCAGGTTCCTAGAAGATAAGTGATGAAACAGCATAACAGTCAGTCAGCTATATAATCAAATTACACACTTGCAAATTTCATTTGTATAAAGATATGTATTTTAAATTTAATATCATGATAAATCATTAACAGTACTATTTATTTAGAGGAACGTCTTCATGCTCCTTAATTACATACACAATTAAGACTCCAACACTATAAGTTTTCAATCTCAAGATAACAATATCAACATATTTGAAAACTTTTTCAAAATATTTATGTCAAATGTATATATTTTTTTTTTTTTAATAGTACCGAATTTATTCTAAGGCAGCTTTTTGGTTTTGGCGCTTGTTTGTTGTTATTTGTGTTTTGCTGCCACCTAGTGGATGCCTAGCCGGGTGCATGGGCAAAACTCACCTCCCATTAAAAAGAGCAGTCCTGCTACATACTGCATCAGCTCGTTGTGCTGACAACAACCAAGCACCCCGACAATCCACCCGAATAAGATGATGGCCACAGCCATGCCTATAAACCCTGCAGTCATCCTCTGTAAATCTGTATACACACACACAAACACACACACACACACACACACACACTAAATGTACATAATACTCCTTCACAAAAATCTAGCCTCATAAGATTTCTATGATTTCTTTACCAAAGACATTTTTATCTTCAATTAAAAAATATTTGCATGAAATGTTATTTTGAGATTTGCTTTCTATTTTTGATGCCTAGAATTTAATTTAATTCAAACTTTCCCCACATACTTTAGATTTAAATTTTTTTCTGCTGGCTTTTTTGAGCTGATGAGCTCCTCTCCTCCGATTTTACATCTACATGTTAAAGTAACATGGTAGCTCTAAATAACAGAGAACTGATGATTGAACAATTTTCATTCATTCATTCATTCATTATCTCCCGCTTTATCCTCTATTAGGGTCGCGGTGGCGTTCCCCATGCCCATCCAGGGGAGAACGTCTCGGGCGCTGGGCAGATACACCCAGGACAGGGCGCCAGTCCATCGCTGGGCATTGAACAATTTTAAAAACTCCAAATATCTGAATGAATATCTGATGGAATGTTTTGACCACTGAAGAACAGCGGAAAAGGGACTAATAAACTAAGCACAAAGCATAGGGGCTACAGTGTGTTCCTGTCAAACTATATGTGATATAGGTATGATTAAGTGAAACTAATATAAAATGCCTAACTATTACAGAAATCAGCGGATGCTTGTACCTGGCTACTGAGGGCATTTATTTGATAAGATTTTTCTCTCTCTTAAACTTCTCAATTGTCTGTTTAATACTGATGTCATTGGCATTTCAATGCATTTATAATAATAATAATAATAATAATAATAATAATATACTTAACAGTAGGTTCATAGCTGCAGGGTTAATTCCATCACATTAATTTTCTTTTAATAGATTACAATGTAATTTTTTTTTAATTTAGTAAAAGACTAAAGCATGTCACACAGCTGATGTGTCAAATAAATTTTTGCATGCATCAGATAAGCACTCATGCCTTTTTGAGGAAGAAATACCAGTTCTTCCTTATTCAGGGCCCTATTTTTAGATTCCTGAATTGTCTGTGCTCGGGAAGGCATGAAATCAGCCAGAAGGAATAAGCACTGTGAAAAGCTGTGGTTGGCTGGAGGAGTCAGTATGCCTCTTGTTCTCTCTCAGTTTAGAGAAGCTGAGAGTTCCTGCTCAGCTGTTTTACTGATTTATGTGACTGCATTATCCAGAGCTTTGGTCTGACCGATCAACTGACTATAGGGGATAACTTACGAAGAGAGTGCCACTCGTCTTGCCGTATTGTCTTGGTTATGTTCACTGGGAGATTGCGTGGAATATTTGAGGAAGAATAGTAATATTTCACTGGAGTACAGCGCTGAAGTAAACCTGTAAAGTAAAATCATAAAACGTCTGGATTATAAGTCAGATATCTAAGGCATTTTAAGTTTATACATTATGTGGATGCTTGCAGGGCTTCAAACTGAGGACTTATAGTTTGTTAACACTTTAATACAATGCATCCAATGCTAATATTTCATTAATATAAAAAGAGCTTATACAGAAAAACTGATGGCTCAAGTCCATTAAGAGAAAGGAAAATTTCAAACATGGTTAGATAAGTGTGGTGGTTGGGTGTTCAAATAATTTAAAATGCATATGCAGTTTATTTTATATACAGTATATTATAGTCATACTAAAAACAAAATACTGTGAAATCATTTGTATCCAATCACCTCAAACGTACAGAGCAAAAACATTCAGGAGCTAAAGGAATAGCAGAAACACTAGAAAATCAAGAAAACCCAAATGAAAGAAAATTACTAAAACAGAAAGAAAGCAGGGTGATCATAATTTGATGAAAGCGTTAAGTACCATTCGTTTTTTGAGACTGAATGATAAAAAAATATATTTTTTTTTTGTGGATTATTATGTACTGGCTCTCATCATAAACCTGCACTGCTATCAAAGAATCAGAAGATGCCCAAATTCATTTCAACATTAAATATTTTCTATTTCTAATAAAAGTAAAAATCCATCAACAAGAAATAATTATTTTAACACCACCACATTAAATTGTGTACTTAATTTACTTAATGAAGACCATTTATCTTAGTAATAAAATGATGGCATGTTATTGCCCATTGGCCACATAGGCTTTTTGGCTGTCCCTGTGCAGCCTGCATGAGGTCAGTGGCCAAATGTAAATAATGGTGCAGATTAGGTTTTGTTTTATAGTATTTGATTCCTAATGCACACACATGCATACGTGTAAATATAAGCATGGAGATCTGTAAGGCAGGTAGTCAATGTTCAACATCAGGGCCTAACCTCATAAATTATTTTACAAATAAATGAGCATTGCTGTGCGCAATGGGGTCATCAGTCCATCGCAGATATACAAACACAACAACATGGAATGACAGATTGTTCATAAAATATCCAAATACTTTGGAAAACATAAAAATATTTCAAGGAAAATCCCTTGTGACTTTCATCACTTTATGTAAACAAGTTTATTTTGATGTATCAACAAATAGAACCCATATATAACCCTGTAAATCACAGCTTGTCAAAATCTGTTCAGACCTCTACTTAGCCTTGGGAGATCGGAAAAACATGATGGATCAGCACCTTGGATAGCACCAAGCTAGATATTTAAGAAATAGGCACCTGTTTAATGGCAACAGAAAAATCACAGCTCTGTATTTGTTACAATTGTTTTCTGGCAACCATGCCAATCTATCATCACCTTGTGAGTTTTTATAAACACAGTTGGCGTTGCTTCGCGGTTCAGGATCATGTCTGGCAAATGTTATTGCATTACTTGGTCTGTAAACAGTAGTTTTTTTTTCCCATATTTTAAAAACTCTTCTTTGTGGGACATCAAAAGGTCTCACCTTTAAAGATGAGCTCCTCGTTTTCCTGATCAAAACCTTCTCTGTGACATTTCCGCCACAGGCCCGTGGCTGTCGAATTGAACCTGCGGCTGCAGCGCGTCTCCATGGCCGACGAGGGCGGCAGCAGGTCGCGCCTTTCCCGGGGCAGAGTTCTGGGCAGCATGCGGAGCGGCAGGTTCTGGTATGAGATGTAGATGTAGCCCGGGTCGGTTCGCTTGCCCGCGTACTTCTTGCAGCGCTCCCGGTGGCGGCGCGCGTCCGTCTCGTACCAGTAGTCGGTGCTGATGGCTATAGCGAGCAGCGCCAGCGCGCAGAGGGCCAGCAGCAGCCCGCACGCAGTCAGCACCCGCATGGTGGCCATATTGCGCGCTCAGTAGCCTCCGAGCATCCTCGCAGGCGCGCCCTGGTCCAGCAAAGCCCATATCATCTTAAAGCGGCCATAGCGGGGGCGTGGGGGCTTTTTTTGCGCCCTCTTGGCTCTAGATCGACATGTTGTTTTTCCCTTGTCGTCGGTGCGCCGCGGCGGGTGAGCAGGCAGGACCGAGCGAGAGCCAATGCGGCGACTGGAGACTGCTGATGAAAGAGTCCGCGATTCGTCCGACGAGCAGCAGTGCGTTCAGCGCGGGCACACACACACACACACACACACACACACACACACACACACACACTATATATATATATATATACACACACAAACAAACAACACGGTTCCACACACATATGTTGATTGTATATATACAGTATACATTGGCCACAATACATAAGAAGCATAAGAAAATAAAGCACAGACTGAAAGCTGGTTTATCCAAAGCTTTGAGCCTAAAACATATTTGAGTCTAAACATCTAACTTGTAATAACTCATAAAAAGAGTCACATGTACCATGTAATGTCACTAACATGCTGAAAAACTTTAACAGCACTGCTGCATCTAAAAAACAACACACTAACACATTACCTACTTGTCCATATAATGTTTACTTTGAGGATTTATCCTAAACCACATAACCAACAACAATAATAACAATAATAATATTACTATTATTATTATTACCATTATTATGTACAGACGACTTTTATCTTAATTTACTGTTATGCATTTATTTATAGGACAATATAAGGCCTACATTTCTAACCTTAAAATGGGGAAAACCATGCTAGTCCGCAGCCTTACCACAGGATGGAGACAACAACATTTCCATAAAACAAAGTGATTTTATATAGAGATGACTATAAAATAAACGGTTTGATGAACAAAGTTTAAATCAGCATATTGTGTGATAATCAGGACAGGTTCCTTTGGTATTTACATATAAGTTAGATACACTATATGGACAAAAGCATTGATTTAATATATATTCTGGTATAGGTCAGGGGCAGGGGAACACAGCCTTTCAGAAAATGTATCTATTTGAAGCAAATAATAGCCCAATTATTCATTCATTCATTCATTATCTTCCGCTTTATCCTCTATTATCGTCGCAGGGGGGGGGGGGGGGGGTTCCCCATGCCCATCCAGGGGAGAACGTTTCGGACGCTGGGCAGATATACCCAGGACAGGGCGCCAATCCATCACTGAGCACACACTCACTCACACAGACACACTCTATATGGGGCAATTTGGAGAACTCAATTGACTTGATCCATGTTTTTGGACTGTGGGAGGAAACCGGAGAACCAGTATGATGTTCAAACTATCACGATCACAGCTCTTTAGATATTTCACTAACATTGTCATGTGGAACACATACACAAGAGTGATTTTGTCCAAGTAAAGACTTTAAACTCTTGGTTAATTTACTCTTTGCAACTGAGAGATCCTATATCTTAGCCCAATTATACTTTCGTTAATGAATAAATATTATGAGTCCTTTGAAGCTGTCTTGGACCTAATTTAATGATCCACCCATTAATGTTGACAGCTGAAGTGAAATGCACACAAAAGCTTTTCTGTTGCTGCTGTAGCAGCAGGTGGTGTATCAGTTTAACATGATCAGATAAATCAAAAGAAATTTGCCTCAATGTGGGGCTTTGAACTGGCTGTCAGTGGGATGATTGTGAAAATCTCTGGGTTAAGTTCTAAGTATCATTGTAGGACATTCTGTGGTGTTATGATGCTTAAGCTAGGTTGCTGCATGAAAACATATTACTGAATTTTGGCAGCCGTGAAAAATCCACAACTAGCAGCACAAGGAATCGAGCATGGTTTTACTTCTTAGTGAGAGGAGCCTCATCAACCACAAACACATCTTTTATCTATCGTTTGTATAAAAGCATTTTTTTGGGTGGTGGGCTGTTAAGACTCCGCACTTGGAGCTGTGTGCAGTGTGGTTAGAGTTCATCCACAGACCCAGGGCCTGACAGGAAGTTTGTCTACAGAGATAAAGCGAAAGACACCTAACTGTCAATCATGTCCAAGAGCTGCAGTAATGCTAAACTGCAACAGTGGCGTGATCTGCAGGTTTGTCTAGCGAGATTCTTTGAAGTTGGTGTTTGCGATTCTTGTGTAATCTTTACAGGGCATTAATAATATTTTATTTACATTTTAGTAATATATAAAAAGAAATCTCTGTGGATACTGTGGTTTTAATTCTTACATTTACATTGAACTTAAAATTATGTTTCATTCTCACATCTTTTATGTCACTGAGCAGTCGACTGAGTTCGATGATGTACGTCACTCTTTTACCTGCTATACTGTTGTTTACACTCGTCGTGGTAGATGAGCTGGATAAAGACAGTTACTGTGAGGATGAAGCTCTTCTGGTCTGTTGTGCAACAGAGCCAGTGAATGTGTACAGATGTAACGGACTTCCTGTGGTGCCAGAAAATACCCTGCAATACAGAGTTGGGAAAATGTGAGAACACACATAGCACACACACACACATACACACACACACACACACTTGCACCAGTATGATGTTCAAACTATCACGATCACAGCTCTTTAGATATTTCACTAACATTGTCATGTGGAACAAGAGTGATTTTGTCCAAGTAAAGACTTTAAACTCTTGGTTAATTTACTCTTTGCAACTGAGAGCTCCTATATCTAGGCAGACAATGCAACCACATATTCACATGCACACACTGACCATGAGGAAATGAATCTGAAAGTTCCTAACTTCTTCATTTAGTGTGTGTGTGTGTGTGTGGGGGGGGGGGTTGCTTTACACGAAAAAAACACTGATTCGTATAAAAACTTCAGAATTGAATAAATGTGTGAAGAGATATATATGTACATGCTTTCAAATAAAAACACTAGCTAGCAAGTTACAACTAGACTTGTTAAATATCAAGTCTAAAATTATATTACATAAACCAATATATTTGAACACCCTCCTATTTTATCCTCAATAGTTAGACCAGGATAGGCAAAGTGTGGTCACTTTACCTTCTCTAGCCAGATGCCACTCTTTAATTGTACTATTATTTTAAAAATATATAAAGCCATTCATTATAAAGGCATAGAAGCATAATGGACATGTTAGCAACCCATCACAGACACAAATACATTCACACATGATTAAACCAATTTTATAATCACCCTGTCACCTAGTAGCATGCTTATGGACAGTGGGAGAAATCTAGAGCATCCAGAAAAAAATTATACAGATTAAGGTAGAACATAAAATGTACTCAGAACCTCGTCCATCTTATGCGTTCCAATTCCCAGATAGATGCACATTGTATTTTTAAGATCAAAGATTTTCAGTTCATCTGTTTTTCTGCATATGTAGTTTTTCTCTGTTTTTCCGTGATCAGCACCCTTAGGTGACCACCACAGAGCATTAGTCACAGAAATGCTGCTGGAGATTATACCATACTCGTTAAAAGACACATCTAACTTATTGTACTGTCTTGTCATTTTTAAGTCAAAGAGTAGTCCAAAGAATCTCATTTATTGCTATATTTTTGTGGGTGGCTGGGCATTTTTGGCTGCTGAATTATTTTTAGCTCAACAGCGTCACTTAGGTATTTAAAACTTCCACAAGCACTGCACTTGTATCAGTGCAATACACACAAACACACCACAACCACATTAATGTCACTTTAGTACTGAGAACTATTCACCTGCTTTGTGGTAGTCCCTTGGTGTTACTAATTACTAACGAGCAAAGTAAAGGAAGATAACATAGATATGTACAGAAACAGAGACATGTATTATTTCTGGCTTTCATTTTTTTTATTGGGGGGAAAAATCAAATCAAAATTCTAATTTTTGAGTCTTGAAAATTACGACTGAAATGTCCAGGTTTATTACAAGCATATATATAAGCATTACTGCAAACAAATCTTTGATGACCAGAGACAGGGCAAATATGACTTTATTCACTGCTAAATAATTTCATAGGATATTTACTGGCTATTAAAGGTGCTAGGACTAAGAGTTTGGAGTTTGGCATTATGCTCTATGGCCTCTTACAGAACCCTGCTGATGGGTTTGTTTAAAAGAATTGTCTGAGAAATCATAGCACACGACAGCTGCAGTGCCATTAAGAGAGCTGACATTTGGATATAACAGCTAGGATAGGAGATAGGAGTTGGGCGAAAATGGGGAAAACATTTTTTCATAGTTACATTGAAAAGTTGACAAAATGAACCGACTTATTCAGAACAAACGTATTAATCCTTATGTAAATGTGATTTATCAATCAAAGCAACTCTGGTTAATTAAATATGATTTATCATCATCAGACACTGTGCTAATGTACCACTCATATCGAAAGTGCCCTTTATGTTTAGTATAATGGTATTCAATGGCATTTAAAAAAAATAAATGCACTTTAAATAAAAAAGAGGAAAAAATAAGGAAAAAAATTACTTTCACAACTATTTTCACTATATGTCAACATGTTACTTAAGTAAATGACAATGTTACAACACACCTCCATAAACTGGGTTGACTTTTGCTCAGACAAACAATGTATAACCCAACAGAATGTATTACCATTTATTTATGTCCTGATCATAAGGGGCTTTTTTCAAGCTCTTAAACACCTACAGCTGTCTTAACATATTTTCTTTTGATATTTACAAAGATATTTACCATTGAGCACATGCTAAATGTGCAAACACCATCTCAAAACAATAGTCAAAAGACCATAGCCTATAAAATCCCCTTTACAGAATGCTGGTGTGTAGGTTGTACCAGGAGCTACTTCCTCAAAACACTGACAACAGTGGTGAATTTTAATCAAAAAAGGGAACAAGACTTTTTGGAACTTCACTTTGGTTAACCCTGTTTATAACCCTATATAACTACAATGCATCTCTTAAGTATTCATACTCCTTTAAATCTTTTGCATTTTTATTGTGGATTTTGCTTTGGATGTACATATAAATATTTGTGATTTAAAATGTATATTCTTTTTTTAAAAAGCACATTTAAATTGTTGTTGTGTGTAGTAAAATTTGTACATAAAAAAGTACAGAAAAACTTGTGTTGCATTGTTTTGCCAATGGTCAGTTCAACAGAGATCAATAAATTATTTGAATATTAAATAAATTGAATTTAGTCATTAAAGCTCTGATTAAACAGTGATATGCGCTGTCAAGAAGAAAACATTTTATTCTTTTAAATAAAACATTTAAAATAATAAAGTAAGAGTAAGTAAGCTTATGCAAAACAATATTTTAGTGAAAAAGAATGTTTGGTCAGAAACTAAAATCTAACTTCTGGTTTTGTTGCAAAATCCTGGATATGGCACCAATTACATACTGAAGCATGGTAGCGGTAACATCATGATACAGTGATGTTTGTAATTTCTAAACCAGGATCCTGACCAGAGTAAATAAACAGATTAAGCTGACTACAGAAAAATTCTGACAAACAAACTGATTCCTAACTGAATCAACCTAAAACTTAAAAGGTCCAACAAAGAAACATCATTAAACATGTTAACAGAGCTACATAATTGTTCAAAGCAAGAACTTTAATGAACTAGACTGATGAACTTAAACAGAGAATCTGTGGCAAGATCTGAAATTATTTCCAGCAAATCTGAATCGGTCAGCTTTTTATATTTGTAAACCCACAGTTGAGCCACATTAAGACTACAGTATCACACTATCCATTTACTGTTAAGATAATAGGCCATTAATTTGCACTAAAATGTATATGATTGTGAAATGGTAATATAAGTGTGCTAGTATAAAATGAAATCTTATAAAAAGATATTGAAACATTTCAAATGGAAAATAAAAGCAAAAGCAATTTTACTTATTTCTCAATATGGTTGTCATGTTTGCTTCTAATAGTAAGTTTACTAAGAAGTAAAAAACAAAGCAATAACTTAACTGTTTCTTGGAATCAACTTTATTACGATTTACAATTCACGTCATATCCAAGATAATTTTCTCACTAAGGTCTGGTTTCACAAGCATAATGTAACATTCCTCAAAATGTTATTCAGTAGCAAAACCACAAAATGCAGAAGCTTTAATAATAATAAAAATAATAAATAAATAAATAATGAAAATATTTATTTGCATAAATGCATTAAATCATTTAAACAAATTGATTTATTAAATATACAGAATAAGTAAAACATTAATATTCTGCCAAGATCAGAAATAAAAGGCTTCCAAAACATAAATCACTATTTTTCTGAATCAGAAGAGGATTGGCTGTGGTGTGAAATGACAGGATAAAAAAAGTGAAATAGTTGCATCCTTCTGACCTAATGAATCAGGAACTCCTAGTGTAGAGAGCTTTCAGATAGGGGAGTTTAACTGCAGCCCTTAAGACATATTGTTTTATTACAATCAATTTTTAATCCATATTAATGAGGAAAGAACGTTTTTAAAAAAACAGGAACTACAAACGTTAATTTCAGTTTTTAATCCTTATGTTACTGAAAGTAAAAACTGTACAACTTTAAATTTTACACTGGAATATGGAGGGCTGTGTCATCTCATCGGTAAGAGGGTTTATATACTGTTTACTTATGCTACTTCATTTTTCTACTTCTTTTTCAGACTTTTTTCAGACAGATTTAAATAAAGTCATACGGCAGGGAATTACTGATAGATTCTGACTTTGAATAATATAACATGAAAATATTTTTTTCCACTTAGTCCTCAGAAGAAATAGTTGCATATGATCCGGTTTTTCGACCGCCATACGACTTTTATCCGTACATTCCCACTGATGCAGAGAGTCACATGGGTAAGTTTATAAAGCCAAATATAATTGTTGTTATTTAAAGTACAAATGCATATATTATTTTTAGATTTCATTTATCAGTTTATTTAAATAATTTTTAAAAGAGGACTTAAACTATTTCAAAGAAGCATCTTTTATTTAATTTAAACCATAATTTTAATTTCTCTAAGCATGTTACATATTTGTTTGGTACATAAGTAATTAAGTTTTAACTCCAGAGTTAGGCTTCAAAATATTAAAATTCATTTAAATTAGTTTATTGGTAATAGGCAAAAGTCAAAATTGTTAAGCGCAATGCACTAGTTTCTTAGTTTATTTTTTAAGTGGTTATTGTTTTTTGGTAGCATTATTAAATTCTTTCTACAGTAACATTAAAGCTGTACATTAAATTAGTTTTCATGTAGAACATTCCTGCCAGCCTAGAAGGAAAAAAAATCAATCATATCTTTACCTCTCCAGAGAACGGATGGGACTACCACAATGATCATGCACACCCCAGTGAGCTCGAGGTCCATTCAAGCAGTCACTTTGCTGAGCTGCACCCTGCGCCAAGCTATTACTACAGTGATGTGGAGTCCTATCACCCAACTTTAGATTCAGGCTTGGGACCATATGTGCCTCTAGTTACTCAACAGGTAGGTTTATTGCTAGTAAATTATAGTGAAGTTTGGACCATAAATGCTTTCATACAGCTGGACATTTTATTTTATTCATTTTTTTACTACTTTTCATACAAAGAAAAAAAAGTGTGATATCAATTTATAAGTTCAACCACAAGCAAATATGTTTGAATATTCCTATAAAACTTAGTTTAAAAAACATAAATGCATGTAACTTTAGATTTCTTATTCAGGTTGGAATGCAAGAACAGAAAAACCCCTAAAGGTGCGTATTTCCCTGAGGATACCCATTGTTGGTAGTTTCTCTTATATAAGTTCCTAAAACTGAGAAATTACCTAATAAAAAATTCACTTAAAAGTTAGCACTGCACAAAAAGGCTGGGTTATGTAAATATTAATACAGCAGTGGAGTCCCTTTGTGCATAAAAATAAAATCTGACAAAAAAAAAATTCACTTGACACTTGACATTATTTAGAGACAGTTTCTTACAAATGAGGGAAAAATAATTTGAGGGAGAAAATAAAACAGAGCAGTTAACATTTACTATTTGTTGTAAATGGTGACACTAAATTTGACTAACATCACTGCAAATAAATAGACGTTTACCTAAAATTTTGTGGGGATTTTAGCCTAGCAGATTATTATACACACAGACTCGTTTGTTATTTTCCCAATGACACATCTAATAGAGAGGTCATTATATGTTATGCACTTCTAACTATTATTGTTTGTGTGTACACTACAGATATATACAGTACACTATATATATATATATATATATATATATATATATATATATATATATATATATGTTGGGAAAAGATAAAATACAAGATCTCAAAATTTAGATAGTAATGCGTGCAAGAAGAGAAAATGTATTCAGACTATTTTTAATCAATGTGTATAAATGACAAAGAAGTTGTATAAATAGGTAAAAAAAAAAGATTTTTTTTCTCCATGTTTTTGCTCCAAGTATACGTTAAATAAAAAATCATGCTAACACCAGTAAATGTTACACTGAAATTATGTTCTAATGAATGAGCCAATGAGAGAGGTGTGAAGGGAAAGATGACGGCTTGTAGAGATGAGTAAGAGGCAGGATGTAAAAGAAGGCCATCTGCACTAAGAGACTCTGAAACACTGTACTCACTCAACCGATTGCTCAATGCTGTCTTTTCCTGACTGAGGACTGTGGCCACTAAGATGGCTCAATCAGGGACAGACAGCAAAATCAGACAGTGAACAATCTGTGGACACACACACACACACACACACACACACACACAAATACAAACCTGTGGCATAAATGACAGTATTGAAACTATAGCAAAACATTTTAACTGTTCATATAGTAGATGTTTAATTAGTTGAGTCAATAACCAAAGGCTAGACAATGTAACAAACACATTCACACATACATTTACAATTACAAACAATTAAGTATCTCTGATTTACCTGACTTTTTTGGACTGTGGGAGGATACCTATGCGTACACTGGCAAAACCTGCTAACCCCAACTACCCTGCTATACCATATTAGAAGTAAAAAGCAAAGACAACTGTAAAGCTTCGGAAAGACAAACGGGATTGCAACAGATTTCCAAAAGATATGATGTGTTATATACAGTATTAACCTTAAAAAAAGATATACCTCATAACACTTATTAAAATATAAAATGTTGCACACAATCAAATACACATACTTGCAAATAAATAAAAACTGATTGCAAATAAAAAAATAATAGATTTAATAAAAATATCCTACAACAAATCAAAACGACTATTTTATATTTAATAGGAATTGTGTAAGTCTTATTATCCACAGAAATAAAGTAATTTTTAATGATCAGAGTGACTTTGCTGAAGAAGAAAAAATTAAAGTTGCCTTTGTTCTACACTTTGTACTTTTTATGGCACATGAGTTCCTCTTTCATTATAAAGTAATTCTGTGGTTTCTGAGTATTGGACTGTGGATTTGTCATCTTAGCATTTTTAGCTTAGGCAAGCAATGATGAAACGTAAAACTAAACTTTAAAACAAGTCTGCATGTCTACATTTGTATCTAAGGATATATGGATTTATTAACTAATGATCGTAATTTGTAATAAATGGGATTTTTTTGAATTTCTGTTCGATTTGTTTTGTCTTGTTTATTAATGTTTTGGAATCTTTCATGACTGACCGATTTTTAATAACCATTACTTTACTCTGCAGTTTGCATATGTCTCTCACTCGCTGTACCAGCACTCACCTGCAGCAAACTGCAGCACAGACGATGAGGATACAGGAGCACGGAGTCCACCATTTGAGGTTTCGGAAGGGGAAGATGAGCAAGAGGAAAATCATGCAAGCACATCAACTGGTATTACAGGTACATAGTACAGATATAAATATCTGGTACATATAAACATATATTTTGAAAAGTAGAAAAGTATTAAGTAACTTGTTAAACAGGTTTGTAAGAGTCAATAAATATAAATATTTTTAATAAATATTATAATAAATATTTAAAAATAAATAAATATATATATATTTTTTGTAATTACCATTGAAGAAAATACTTTTATTTGTAGTGTTTATTCACAGTACTGTTTATTTCACAGTAAGTTATAATATACCTATTGAAATATTACAAAGTTACTGTTTAAAAAAGCTATCAAAAATGTACTGTATAAAAATGCTTTAAATAACAGAAACTAATGATGCACTGTGTAAAACCATAGTAAATACCTCTGAAATTCACACAAAAATCAAAGTAAACAATAATAAAGAGCAATTATAATCACATTAACTGATGTTGTATTATTGGAAATCACTAGAACTACAATTATATTGCTTGAATATTGCATATCAATCAAGTATTGCACTTATATAATATTTAAATTTCTTTCCAAATTTTTAACCTTTGTCATAAGCTGTACAATTCATATGGTCACCAAAGATGACACTTGTTTGTTTTTATGGTAACCTAGGTAACAAAAGAAAAATACGTCTTTATCAGTTCCTTTTGGAGTTGCTTAGAGATGGGGATATGAAAGACTGCATTTGGTGGGTGGACAAAGAAAGAGGCACTTTTCAGTTCTCCTCCAAACACAAGGAGATGCTGGCCAGCCGCTGGGGCCTACAGAAGGGAAACCGCAAGACCATGACCTACCAGAAGATGGCAAGGGCTTTACGTAACTACAGCAAGACAGGAGAGGTCAAAAAAGTCAAGAAGAAACTAACATACCAGTTCAGCGTTGAGGTATTAAGAAAGGTGATGGTGGAGAGAAAATATCACTGAAGATTCCCAAAGCTCTGTCCAGCTGCCATAGCAATGGAGATACCTTTGCTTCTCAGGGACCCCAGAGATGAAGACATTTACAAAAATGGTATGGATTGAATGACTTCACTCTCTAATATAACCAAAACACTATATGGCCAAAAGTATGTGGGCGTTACCTGCTTATGAATAATCTTATTTGTTCAACAAAGGAATAATGCTGCAGAAAACAAAGACATTATTAATAAATGTATTCAATTTATTTATGGAAAAGAACAATTTAGTTTCTGTTAGACTGTGTTTGTAAAGGCACTGAGCTGGAGGAGATAAGCTGGGTATAAAGGCATTGGTCTCAGCCTCTACATCAATCCAGGCTGTTAGATTTAAGATTTAATGAGATGTTGTGATTTATAGTTGACATACTTTTGGCTATAAAGTGTAGAATGTTGCAGATAATACGTATTGTGAAGATCTATAATCAAACAAGTGTTTTTGCAGATTGTTTATAGGGAGGGGGGTACGGTTAATATATTCAGCATTAAAACGAGAACAAGGTTTGTGATGCCCTCTAAAGGATAAAAACCCAAACTGCTATTTCGTAACTTTCTCATCTTCAATTTGTTTTCTTTTTGATGATAAAATACAACATTGCATATAACACATATATTTTATTTATCTTTTAAACAATTTATGATTTTGAGTTTAAAACCTGTTTGCTGACAAGAAATTATATTTTAATTTTAATAAAAGCCAAATAAATAAATGCAATTCTAAAAAGTGTAAGCACTGTCTTTGCGTATACGTTTTTATTTGAGTTGTAAAACCTAATTCTACTTTAACATACAGAAAACTGAATGGTGGGAATATTTAAACAGTACCACATATTAATACCCCCTAACCTAAAGAAAAGTGTAAATCAACAGTATCAAGTTTTTTGTTTGTGCAGCTTTAATACATGAAAAAACACTAAACACTATATCATTGTACTGATTTGTTTCGGTCAGTAGGGAATTTTATATTAAGTTAACATATGCACTTGTCATAATTACGGAGCCCCTAATGTGACATGGAAGAAAAAAATCTATAATGCGAGATCTCGCAAAACTTTTGGGGCAAAAACGTAGGGGCTCCATACGATCGCGTGGTGATTTAGGGTCGGGGTGGGGTTCTCCATGCCCATCCAGGTGAGAACGTTTCGGGCGCTGGACAGATACACCCAGGACAGGACGCCAATCTATCGCTGAGCACACATTCACACATACACTCACACACACACACACACTCTATATGGGGCAATTTGGAGAACTCAATTGACTTGATCCATGTTTTTGGACTGTGGGAGGAAACCGGAGAACCCGGAAGAAACCCACGCGGACACGGGGAGAACATGGAAACTCCACCCAGATGGGGATTCGAACCGGGAAACCCTAGCGCTGAGAGGAGAACATGCTAAACCACTAAGTAGAGCTTTGATTGAAAGTGGGAGGCGGAGCAAAAAGCGAATGTCGGATATCAAACGAACTTTAATGACGTCACAGACGGACAGCTCTGTCTGAGAGTCGGAGCTCTTATTAATCGTGGTTTCCCGACATTGATCATTTTTCCTGAACATTTGTTGGTTTATTCAGTAAAACGCATTCCATTGTTTTAGAACAAAACCGCCGACTTATGACCGTTTATCAGAACAGAACACATTAATATAAAAGTCATGACGTGTTTGTGCTGCTGAGCGATTAGTTTTGTGAAATCGATATGAAAAGCCACCTGCAGCTCGACGCGTCGACTTTTAAACTTTTAACAAAACAAACTAAACGTTCCTCACAGAATGACGTTAACCAGAGCTGACGTTAAACTTTTAATGAACAAAACAAACTAAACGTTCCTCACAGAATGACGACATGTCCGAGCTGACGTTAACCGGGTTCCACACAGCTCCTCCACAGCGGCTTTAAACACCGAGGATGTTTCGAAATCTTCAAATTACACAAATTAAACAAACAGCGCGACCATTTCACGGATTCTCTTTTTATTTTTATTTCAACAGATTCTCTTTTTATTTTTATTTTTATTTCAACGGATTCTTTTCTCTCTCGTCTGTTTTTTTTCGGTTTTTCACCGTTGTGGGTTCTTAGCTCGGACACTTACTCAATGTTGCCCTCTATCGACAGATCAACAAAAATAAGAAATCAAAAGCTCACTGCCGCATCCATTAAGGGTAGGGTAGGGGTAAGGGTAAGTGTAAGGGTAGGGGTAAGGGTAAAGGTAAGGTAAGAAAAGTAAAGTAAGTACAGGTTCAGGGCCAATGAAATGCAATCTATAATATAACTTACATAAAGAGCAATAGTGACAGTGACAGGTGGTGCACTGAATAGTAATGCGATGGAGTGAAAATGAAAATTCTATAAATTAGGTCACCAATGAACTTGAAGCTGGACACCTGATCCACTGCAGCTCCACTGCTGTAGATGTGGGTGTGAGCTTGGCTTCAATTCCTTCTGAAGTCCATGATGATCTCCTTACTAGTTACTAGTGAGACTGGGAGTCAGGTGCACCAGAAAGGCTGTATCAACGCTGACCTTGTGTTCTGACCCTAACCATCAACTTGGGATAGTTGAAAGTCGCTTTGGATTAAAGCTTCTCCTAAACGAAAAGTCACGATTTATGAAAAAAAAGTTTAGTCTTCAATTTAAGACAAATTAATGCAATGTGTTGTAAATGGTGTTTAAATCTTATTAAGACTAATCCTTTAATATGTACATTGAAAGTCTTTCAGTGATTATTGTTATTTTCACTGAACCTAATTTAGCTCCTTTTCTTACAGCTAATTTTAGTATCTTGATATGTAGTGTGCCTAAAATGTAAATAAATGTTATAAGAATAGAACATTGTTTTGCTTTTTCTACAGGTAAATTATAATAACTCACTAGACACAAAACTTGAACGAAAAGCAATATTTATATTGACATATAAACAAAACATCAAAAACACAATAAAAGACTTTTACAAAACTCATGATAGTGCCAAATACATTAGTGCTTATAAAAATAAATATTTCAAATTTTTGGCTTATCATCCAGTTTTACCTAAAAGATTGCAATCTGTCCCTTTGGAAATCAAACAGGAGCGTGTATCATTTACCATGCAATTTTCCTCGACTGACATACCATAACTGTTTGGCACCCATGGTTCACATGTTATTGCATTTTCATAATAAAATAAGGTTTACTATTTTCCTTTTAGGTAAACTAACTGCTGTACATTAAAATACTCAGCTATTATTTAGGTACTGAATAAATATTTCTGTTATGGTGACCTATCTGGGATGTTTTTCTACCTGGATAGAAAGAAAATAAACAGCAACAGTAATAGAAAAGACGTAATGCATGAAATGTTGCATGTACAATGGTAATGTCATGTTTTATATTTAAAGTGTTTCTTCCCCTGTAAAGTAATATTACAAAAATACATTAAAGTATGAAAAGATTATATTCATATATTCAGATGTGAGAATGTGTTAACTTGTTGATTATTACAAATAAACAGATTGCCATTTTAGTGTGTTTATACTAAGAACGGAAAGAAAAGTAATTTGAGGTAACATGTTATTGATGTCTATGGACTTTACCTTATGTCAGATTCTGACAATTCCTTAACTTAAACTTTAAAAGACAATGCCAAATTGGGTAACACATCTTACGTGGGACCTTTATATATTCTTGCATTAATATTCTACTTTTTTAAAATTTGCATTAGACCAGGAGACTACCATGGACTTGTAAAAGGGTTCAATTTGGTGATACAAACCTATTGTTTGATTGATGGCAGTCCTGTTTACATTTAGCTTTGAACAAACCTTTCAGACTTTTTTGTCTAATTAATTCTGCAGCATAATAACCAGTCCAAATCACACAGGATAAATTACTTAAAAATACCTACTGTTTAAAGAAAAACAAGATATCCATTAACAGAAGATAATCAAGCTAGTTGTACAGAACTGCAATACGACACGCCACAGATTCCCTGTACATTACCACATTTATATCCCAAAGATATACGAGGTAATAGCCAACCACGTTAGTTATTTATCACTTGGCTAAATAAAAATAAATGAAAATGTATATAAATAACTAAAACAAACATGTAAAATTATTGCCCATTCAGACTTCTAAGTACATCACTTTTTGTGATATTTGTCATTAAAATAATATTTTATATTGTTATATAGTGTTATACTGATGTGCGATGACATTTAACCACTTATCTAATGCCAGACTTCAGAACATTTTCCAGCAATTTACATATGTAGTGTTATTTTATAGCACTAAGTAAGTTTTACATACAAAATCTTAAAGTCAGTATACAAAAAAGGGGATTTTTCTTAATCCTAAATCAACAGCAGTCATTCATGCATAGGTCCCTTTTATGTACTTGATGAAGTGGTGACACGTGTGAACAAAATATATGTTCAGTGTTTGTAGTATGTAACTGATCTTGAATTTGCCAGATGTGTTATAAGGATGAAGATTAGTTGTGACATTGTTCTCTCATTTTAAGTGCCATTTGTTCTCTTAGCTCACAGTGTCTGTTCAAATCTTTTAGTTCTTGGAGTAAAGTATTGCTGAACATCAGCAGCACAGAGTCTGCATCTGGCACACACAAAAGCAAAGTAAGCAGGGTATTAAAATCGAACATCATCAGTGCAAATCGTTCTTAATTAGCACTTACCTATCCAAGTCTTGATTTGGTTCTGACACATGTGAACACGCCTGCCCAATACCAGGATCACCACATCCCTGCCACTTTTTTGGTTTTGTGTTTCTAAAAACCATTAAAAAATTAGTACAGTATATATACACCACTTATTATAGACACACACACTTCAGTACCAAACAAAGGCTAATGGAACTAACATTACATTTAGTCATGTAGCAGATGCTTTTATCCAAAGCGACTTACAAATGAGAACATCACAAGTCAGAAGTTATGAAGAAAACCAACTACACTGTAAAATCAACAAACCTGATTGTTATTTGATGCTGCGCCCTTTCTTATTTTCATAACAGGTATTTGTTAAAATAAAAACATTGTATGAAAAGAAGAAAGTGGAGTACAGCCTGTAGATGTAGAACTAAAAAGTGCACATTTAAAGTAAGTGGAACTGATCAAATGCACAATACAGAATTAAGGTGTTAAAAATAAATTAGATGAGCTGTTTACTTTTAATAATATTTAAACATTTTTCATATTTTTACAAACCAAATTTGTAAGTATAGAATAAGGAGAAAGCAAAGGTCAGGTACCAATCAGGGCAGAGGACATAGAGCGCACTGAGTGACAGCCAGGACTGATGGCCTGCAGCAACTGATGTGTAGACAGATCAACCAGCAGAAGATGTCCAGCACGGGTACCGATCCACAAAGTGCTGTTATGCTGCAACAGCAGAGCTTTCACACGAGCCATTGATGATTCCAACTCTCTTGTCGTGTCATGACTATCAGCTTTGTTCTTTCTACATCACAAAATTAATTCAACAATAAGGTATACTGTTTTTCCAATTACATATTTCATACATGTATGCTGTATTTTTATTTGTTGGATGGTTACATGTTTATGCCGTCACCTAAGTAACTGTGCGCAGTCAATGAAGTCAATCATCCTTCCATTCTTCTTATCCCACACCTCTACATGGTGCCCTCCACTCTTACTCAGATACAAATACTTTTCTGCAACCAGTCGAGAGATGCATGCCTCACTGCTGCCAAGCCGTCGCTGCCTTCTTAACAAAAGAACCATGAGCACAAAACACAATATAGAAAATTGTGTGTGTATATATATATATATATATATATATATATAGTAATATAAACACTAACCGATAAAGTCCTGGCCTGGTGTCTATGCTCTTAGAGATTTCAAAGTCCACGCTCAGTGATAGCACTCTGGTACCACAGCCGACCCACAATGTAGTATGGTCCTGACAGTGGCTTGTTGGAACCAGACACATCAAGGGCGTGTTTACATTCCCGATCTGCACCACTTTCACAGGAGTAGCACCCTCACACTAGATGGTAAACAACCAGAAACAAACTTTTATTTAAGGTTAGATTCTAAATGTCCTAAAATATATGTTTTAATAGGCCTTGCATGTAAACAGGTAAAGACCTTCCCAAAAATTTTGTTGCTATGATGCAGGTAAATAACTATCTAAAATGTACTTCA
Organism: Corydoras sp. C115; assembly: GCA_019802505.1. Lineage (NCBI taxonomy): Eukaryota > Metazoa > Chordata > Actinopteri > Siluriformes > Callichthyidae > Corydoras > Corydoras sp. C115. The sequence continues at coordinate 133,649 of JAFMOC010000107.1, read as the reverse complement.
TGCAGTTGCTTTAAAATAATAATACTATAAAGTTGTGCAGATAACAAATGACCAATCTCATAATGAATTTAGTTTTACCTTAATGTCTGAATCTTTGTAAATAACCAGAGAGCCATCGGCTGTTCCCACTAGCAGGTAGTTCTTTAAAAATTTACTGAGAAAACAACTCTTATTAAAAGTACATTCATATGCATAAAGAAAGTAATGTCATTCATCCCAACCTTAAATCATGTCAGAAAATGAAATTTTGTACCTGTGCTGAGAAGGACTGTGGAAAAACAATGATGTCACTGCATCTTTTACACTCTGCAGGCAGTGCAACACACTATGGTTCCCTGTATCCATTACTATAAGTGATCCATGCTGAGTTCCTGCAATCAGCCAGTCATGACTCTCTTCCACAAACCGGACAGTCACCAGACAGAGAATAGGGCATTTGGTAATCTCCTGAAAATGTGTATATATATATATATATATATATATATATATATATATATATATATATATATATATATATATATATATATATATATATATGCATATTTGTACAACAGTTTAGAATGAATATACACTTTTGTATATAAAATATAAAGCATCTTGCAGCTTGATACCTGTGTCAGACTTTCACCAGTCTCTATATTCACACAGGTGATGCTGCCATTCTTCTGGCTGCTACTACCACCTCCCATCCAGACTCGAGTCTCTGCTCCTCCATTTACCCCACTGCTACAGGATACAGCTAAACACTCACTAGACAGTCGACTTACAGTCAGTTCACTAACCAGACACAGCATTTCTCCAGAGTTCAGTCGGTCAAACACCTTTAGAGAGAGAGAGACATACAGACATGCACAATCTATAAACCAAAGCTATAAAAAAGTAAATATCCAAGCAGGGATGATAACCATTTTGGTGTAGATGGTGGTGGATTGTCAGAAAAATACCTGTGCAGAGGTGGGTCTGCTCTCAGAGTTCTCTCTCAGACATTCTCTCATCAGACTCTGAAATCCTGGCCATGGAGTGCATTTGTAGTGTTTTACTGGATCTAAAAGCAATAAAAAAATTAACTGGTTATTAATATATTAATACACTTTAACAGACACTACATGTTTGACACAAAGTAAAGACCCACCTGGTAACTTTCCCTGCACAGCTATTTCATCAAACTCACTAGGGAACTTCACACCATCTGATATTCTTTCACCACAGGTCAACAGATCATAGAGCAGCAAACCGAATGAGTAAATGTCAGCCTGAACATTGTAAATCACATTACCACGGGCAACCTCTGGGGCTCGAAACCCTGAAAGACACAACAGAAGAAAGTCTGATGAAATGTCCAGCTCTATTTAAATTTGAACTTTTATTTCCTTCATCATGGTTTGAGCTTGATTTAAAAAAAAATTACATAATTGTTAATCCACACTCAAAATGCCTGATGAGACTAAACTAAAAAAACATCCTTAAAACGATTACCTTTGATTTAGTTATGAAATATGTATGATGGACTTTTTTAAACAATCTACCTCACCATCTCTATCTCTCTCATTTTTCTATCATCTCTTGCTATCTGTGTGTGTGTGTGTTGTGTGTGTGTGTGTTTCTCTCATCTTTCTCTTTATATCCATATATCAAATATGTCACATATCATATTTTTTTTGGATTTTTGTATTGGATTTTTATTTATTAATTAGTTCGCCACATAGCAAGTGTTGTGCGCTGAGTAGGAAATGAGGCAATGAACAAATATTACAAATACATTTATAGAAGAGTGAAATGATACCTGGCGTGCCCTCTGAGCTTTTCACCCCCATACTGCAGCAGTACTGAGCGATGCCATAATCTGTTAGTTTAGCTGTTATTTCAGAGTCAGGCTTAAGACTAAAAAGCAGCACGTTGTGAGGCTTAAGGTCTCGATATATTATCATTGAGGAGTGTAGATACCTACAAAGAGGAGTGAGGGTAGAGTTTAATCAAACAAAGGTCAAAGCAACTGCTACCAATACTGAACATAATCATTTTTTTAAATAACAAAATAGTCAGAAATTCAATTCAAGGTCCTTAATATATTGAGAAATAATTTGGGATCTGTAGTTTAAAAGACTTAAATGACTATTTTTCTTTTCCCAGTTTAAAGTCCCAGAGCTTTGCATGCAATATATACAGTCACACTTTAAAGTACAGGGATATTTGGTCAATTTTAATGCAAATGATAAACTTCTGCACATCTGAATGCTCAGTCGTGTATTTACTGCATTTAACACATTTTTTAAAATCTAACCCTACCTGAGACCATCAGCCACCTGGAGTGCTATTCTGTGCTTCAGTTTGCGGTTCAGACTGCCGTTCTTGTGTTCGAATAGAGAGTCAAGGGAACCACAGGGGGCGAGTTCCATCACCAGCATATAGGGGGAGATCCCTACAGAAAGCAGACTCACCAGACTGGGATGGTGGAGTCTTCCTAACACTGTCAATTCCTGAAAGGTCAAAGAATGATCGTATGGCATGGTTCTAGCTCATTACTGCTCACACAAAGACCGCATTCAACCAATTATGTATTCAGTCATATGGAAAGGATGCAATCCTTATATAATACACAGATACAGATCATCTTCATATGAACTATTTAGATGTAGGAAGATTTGAGCATTCTGGGATAACTATCTGAAATCTTCAGGCTTCACAGTCTGTTAATCAGTGTTTATGCATCAAATCTGTTACCACAGGGATAAAAGCTCTTACCTGTCTCACAAGTCTATGAACATAGAGCTCTGATGCATGTTTGTTAAAAATCTTTACAGCAACATCTTCATTTTTATATATTGCTCTGAACACAGATCCAAAACCTCCATTTCCTGATAAACAAAACAGCAGAATTGAGCTAAATCCAGTATTCTTAAATTCTATTTAGTACACACTGTTTCATTACTGACCAAGAAGGTACTCATGGGAAATGTCCATCTCCAGCTCCTCATGGTCCAACATTAAATATGCTGGCTGATCACTCAGCATCAGGTCAGGACAGATCTGAGAGATGGAAATGGTGCAGTGAGGGTCCTCTGGGTTCACCAACAAACCATCTAATAAAAAGCAAACATCATTTTACAATGCACACTGTACATTCAAAAGCAATCAGAATAATCTGCTGTTAGCATTTAGTAAAGGTAACAATATTACTACAGCGCCTAAGAACAATTTATACTATTACATGCTCCCAAAAGTTGTGTCAGTGATTTGAAAAAAAAAAAACAATTTTCAGTTTAAAATGACACACTTATAACAACCCCCTTATGATATTTGTGACCTTCATGAACTTTTTTGATCTCAGCATGATTGCTGGTGGGAGGTTACCTCGGTTGTATAATGGCATTTTGGATTTTAAAGCAATTTCCACAAATACCTCAAAATGCTTTAAAACATTTCAGAATAACAGCAATACGACAAATTTAAGCATGGTACAAATTACTAAATTAATGTATATTGTGTAGGATTTAGAAGGATCTATAAACTAAACTTTAATGTCAATAATATTATGAGTGACTTGTGTTTTTGTTACAAAAATGAACTTTTATATTATATTTCCACTAACAATAAGTCATTCACTAGTATTAAAGAGATGGCCCTATAGATGAAGAAAGTGGTAGCTATCTGCAACATCACCACAAGAGGTCACTAAATACCACAAATTCGTTATTGAAGCTTTCAGCTTTCATTTTTAAGGCATTTAATGAACTGTAACCAGACCAAAACTTCTATTCACCCTATAGTGTTTTAGCACACCTTACAACTTTGAACAGTTACACTTATACTTCATTATTATACATACTTCTTTTTTTCTTACATAATAGTCACCAAATACCATCCTGAACTACAATATATTCGATAGACTGCTAAACTTTGTGTTATAATTTTATGGCAGGTAAAAAAACAAAAAAAAAAAAAAAAAATAACAATGAACATGTTGCAATTCTAACCTGTGTGAACACATTTGAACAGATTCTGCAGAGGCACCTGACTCCAGTCCTGCTTGTCATCAAAACTGTACAGAACCCATTTCTTTAACAATGTCTCTCCATCGCCATGAATGTCAGTGGTGAGGAGGCCAGGGAACCATTCCTCCAGCAAAGAATCCATATGATCAACCACCTGACCCAACAGTATATGACCTAGAGACAAGATTTTAAAATACACAGCACATTTAATAAACTTACACAAGGAATTTGCAGGTAAAATGAATAATAGAATTAATAAGTTAATATTAGTGGTTTATTATAATAAATACTAACCCAATGATTTAATTACACTTTTTATACAAAGTGGGGTGGCAAGATGGCAGCACAATTAGTAAATGTCATTCTAGCATCTTCTCTTAAAGAATTAAATAGCTTTATATTTACTGACCTTTACGGGAACAGGGCACAGAGACCTTAACAAAGCTGGAAGGACTGTTCACTATGGAATAGGCTTCCACTAGGTAGTATGCCTCAGAAGACCAGTTAACGTAAACCCCAGTCCTCCAGAATATTCGATTTGACCGCTGAACTGGGTCTAAAGGCAGGTAGGTAAATTAAAGCAGAGGATTAAATGTATTAGGATTGTTGCAGAAGGTGAAAGTGAAAATAAGCCTAAATTTCCTATTACAATTATCAGTGTGTAACAAGTGTATATTCATATGTCAGCCTGTCACACAATGTTTACATTCATTAACTGATTAAAAGTGGAGTAAAAAAGCTTTATCTCGTACCTCGTCCATACAGCATTGAAGAAGAAACTTCCAAAAGGTGGCTGATTAAAAGAGACCAGTAGCCCATGGGAAAGTAGGGCATCTCATAGAGCCTCACAACAATCTCTGAATTCTCACAGTGAGGAAGCTCAATGACTGGCCTCTGATCAGACAAACTGAGACAAATAAAGGTTACTTTATTAATTAGAAACAACAATTATTTGTAATAATTTGTGATAAAGTGGTCCATTTTGCCTAACGTGAATTTTAACCACATGCTGTCAGCAATGACATTTTTAAGCTTTAGGATATTAACTGATTAAAATACTGCATCATTCACACAACTAATAGTTTTAGTATGAAACTTTTATGGCCTCGATGGTCAACGATACATTTTGGTTATTAAAAGACACCTGCTTAAAAACTGAAGTTCAGAGTTAAAGTAAACTCTGATACAATTTTCCCATCTGCTGGTCCAATCATTTTGCTAAAGACAAAAAGAATCACATTCCATTCGGTATTGAGTTAGAACCCAAAAACCAGCAGTCAAAAAAGCTGTTCAATATAAACCTGAGGGCAAAACTGCGTATCAAACTAAAGCTCTACTTATTGCCACTGGACTATTCGAATTATTATAATACTCAAAACTGGAATTATTTGGTTTCGTTTTATATATATTTTTTCAGGATGATTCCAAACTTTCAAAAGCTTCTATAAGTTGGCAAGTTCACAGCTGTACACTTGTCTGGGCATGATCAGTACAAAACTGCATACTATATAAAGTTACCTGCTGGGAACCAGAAGCTGATCATCACCAAAAGGCAGGGCGATTTGGAACTTCTCCAGCAGTTTGAAGTACTGCATGAGCTGGCCCTTAGGGAAACAACAACTTTCATTGAGGAACCTCTCCACCACTGAGCGCTGCACCACCCCTCTTGGGTTCTCACGTAGACTTTTCAGAGTGAGGATCTAAAAGCATAAGAAAAAAAATCAAACCTATGGTTATAGGTATTAATAATAGTGGCACTAGCCCATCGTGGAATAAAGTGATTTCACATTTATTACTTTATTCGTTCCAACAGTTCATACGACTGTGGTAGCTGACATCGCATGCCTTAAGAATGCACGCATAAAGGCCTTTGCCCTCCTGATAGCTGTTATGTGATATAGAAGAGCTGCCAGAATTGATGGGGAAACTGACACAAGGAATTGAGGAGGAAAGAGAGGACTGAATGCTGTAAGTAGAATCCAGAAAAATATGACAGGTGCCTCAGTCTTTTTGGATTTATAATGTTTATTAATGTTTTTATGTATTTTCTGCATTTTAAACCTGTGTTATGACGTTGCACAGCCACTGGGGATCAATGAAGTACAAGTCTTTTAACTGGAGTGCAGGATCATCAAAGTGTAGAAGCACTCCTGACACATACACACAAAAAAGTAAAACATTGAAATTTTGTCATTTAGCTGACACATTTATCCAAAGCAACTTAGAAGTACAACACAAGACAGGAGGTTAAGAAGAGATCAGCTAAACAAATCAAGATAAATGACAAAAAGCTCACATGGTTAAACACACAAAGAAAAACTAATCAGACCCCCCCCCCCCAAAAAAGAAACGTACCAGTCTCACTCAGAAAGCGAATTGCATGTGTTAGTTCTCCCTCCTCCAGCTGTATCTGACTCTCTGCAATGATCTCCATGAGACGCTGAAGTCTTAGTACGGGGAACTCTATTGGTACACAACTCCTCTCCTGCAGAACACGTCGCTCAAGCTCCACATAACAATCGGGTACCAGCTGCCCCATCACTGCTTGCCCCTGGATCTGCACAGAAAATGTCATAAATGAGTCTGAGAAATGAGCCTTGAATGGGTCTCTTTTTTGTTGAACTTGATTTATAGATAAATCACAAATTCAAAAGCCCTGTAATGGCACAATTACACATTCTAAATGTGTACATTTGTAAACAGTTCTAAATTACTTGAATTTAAGCTTTGAACCCAGACTCTAACCTTAAAGCTGCTGGCTTCTCTAGCAATGGCTTTGCGCAGTTTATTGATGGAGTCCGAATCCTCACGGACGTACAGCACATGGTTTTCTTTAATGACTGGAAATCCTGGCTGAGATATCACTTCCTCATGGAGCTTACACAAACACTTCTGCAACAATCCTTCTTCACACTCATCCAGATGAGTACCCACCAGAATTACAGGTGAAAGCGGGGCTAGAGCCTGAGTAAAAGAGGGGGTGTGTCAGAACAAGACCGAAACATTAAGCAGACTCAATAATACAGAATTTAAATGTACTTTTATATTAAACAGCCAGGGTTTAACTGCATCCAACTCACTGACTCCTTTACTGAGGTCATAAAGCACCAAGTAGAGTGCTCTGGAACTCATGAAGTGTGGGTGAGAGCCACTGTACTCCTCTCCACCTGCTTAATCACAAGGCATAAAACATGTTTCACTATTGTGGACAATCTTGTGGATGATTTAAATGTGTGGACACTAATTTATAAAGTTACGCTAACTTAGATCCCCCCCTTGACCCCTGTTTGTAGTATAGGATTATTGGGACACTATGGAACAAGTGTGTCTTGTGTACAGATACAGATATGTTGGATGTGAGACTCGGACCTGAGATATCCCAGACATTGAGAAGCATGTTTTTCCTTTCCCGATCTCTGATGGTCCAATCTTTGACTGTGATGCCAGAGACGTGTGTATTAGAACACCCCTGGGAACGCTTAAGCTTCATCAAATGTCGGATTAAAGTGGTTTTTCCACTGCCAGCATTCCCCACCACTATCAGCTTCATGCGGAAATAGGGAACAGCCTTCTTCAGGCGGTGCTGGAAGTACCTATGATGGACAGTGCAGCCAGTTCAGAGTTGTAATCATGGTCATCATAGTTGCACCATTACAGAAATGATAAATACATTAAATACACTGAAGAGTGTTAGAGAGCTTATAGCCTTTGAAACTGGAACCAGTTAAGGACAAATGAGTCTTAAATGACCGATACAAAGGTATTAATGGATAAATAGGGAATGTATTTTCTTATTATAGCCTGAAGGTGACTAACAGAAACTGTAGTTCAACATGTTACCCAATAGTTGCTTAAACAAGAATGGAATGATTATGAAAGGTGACTATGCCAACAAGCCATGGAAATCCTTTTTTTTTTTTAAATAATCAAGTATAGTATCATTTCAAATAGAGGCAACTTTTTATTAAAGGCAATGTGATTGAATGCAATATGCAAAATGTACATCTACACTATATGGAAAACTGTTTTGGCCATGTCTCATTATTATATTACTTTCTTTAATACAAACTTCAAAAATCTTGTGCAGAGTATTCCTAAAAAACATGTAATCTTCACTTCGGTTTATAAAAATGAAATGTTATCTTTAACCTGACAAGGTCTTTGGTCTTGTTCCCAATATGTTTGAGGTCCATCTGCAACTGAAGTCTGTCGAGAGGCAAATCCCAGAGGCGGTGCAGCTTGCCCAACTCATCAGGAAAGGAATTCAGGTTAGCATTACCATTCACATCCAGAGAGGTCAGTTCTTCCAACAGCCCAATCTGGGATGGGAGCTAAAAACCAAAGCACCGTACAGACAACAGAGAAAAAAAAACAATCTTACATTACATACAAAAATCACAAATCAAATGAATGATCACACAGGCGTACAAGGTGTTTCTGAATAAATGTGTCAAAGAGTAAACTCTCTGGCTGTACAATATAAAACATCATCCATATATATTTAATAATGTGTTACCTTAGTGAGCTGGTTATCACTTAGGTGCAGCTTCTCCATGCGGGACCACTTAAAGACAGGTTCACTGAGGTCCAGTTCAGAGATCTGGTTCTTGCTGAACATCAGCTCCCTCAGATTTGCACTGGTCCAAGCAGCTGGAGCAGGCAGGATACTGATACTGTTACTCCTCATGTCCAGTGACCGCAAACTGAACACAGAACAATAAAATGACTAAAATGGAATATTTGTCACCCCTCTCTAGTCTATAAAATGCCTAAAATGCTTAGTATGTCATATTTCAGTCTAGCTTTACCACAATATCTATTCTAGTCACACTTGTGATGGAAGCAAGATAATATTTTAAGTCTTTAGAGGAAATAATATATTATATTATAGATTATTATAATTGTGTACAATGACATACTGACTTTAATCACACCTACATACCACCAAATCTCTACATAAACTAAGAGGAATTACATATAACTTTAGCAAGTGATGAAATAAAGATCTTATAATGGAAAGACTTTTCCATTAGACTCTAAATGACTCTCCCCTCAGTGTCATCAAACTGATTCCATGTTTCAACAACCTGCTAGTCGCTGCACCTTGTTTCTTAATTAATACTCTCACACACACTGTATGTTGGACCACATGCAAACACGAGCACGTACTCAGGCAGGTTGAGAAGAGCTGCAGGAACACTGCTGAAATTGTTCTGGGATAATTTAATTGTTGTTATCGTCAAAGGCATTTGTGACAAATAGCCTGCAGAAAGAAACAGCAGAAATGTTCAACTTTCCTTTTTCTTTACAGAGAGGTTCAGCTGCACACTGAAATTAACTCAATAAAAACTCTTACTCAGCTTGTTGTTGGAGGCATTAAATATTTCCAGCAGTGCACATGCAGAAAATACACCTTCAGAGATAATGGATAATTTGTTCTTTGAAACATCAAGCACTTTCATTTTAGGCAGCAACAGAGGTAGAGTGAGTTCGGAGATTTGATTCCTGTACACAAAGACATTTGTATTTGTATTTAGTAAACTGTATTTTATATAAAGTGACATAATTAACACAATTAGACTTCGTATGCATTTGATCATAATTGTTTTTATTGTTCTTCATTGAATGTTAAAACTTACTCTGTTTTAATGCAGTTATAGTCCCGATCCGATCACACCGATATGAGTGATCCAGTTCGTAAATATTACAAACACCAGTACATTTACTCATTTAATGGATTATAACTCTATTGGAACAAACTTATTTAAAAGAAAATTGTTCCTACCCTTCCAGTAAAAGCTCTTCAAGATGTTCCATAACTTGGCCCAGCTGAAAAGGAAAGGTAACAATATGGTTGAAGGAAAGGTTAAGATGACGTAGAGCTGGACATCGCACAGATCGGTCCACATGAAGTTCTGGACCAATTCTATTCCGTGATACATTGAGCATGTTTAGAGATGGCAGACTCAGCAGTTCAGGGGGAACGGAATTCAGCTGATTGCCCTGAAGATCTAATTGAGTCAACTTTTGCAAACTCTAAAAAGATAAGAAATGTAGTTCTGTGTAAATGAGGTATGGTTATTGTTTATAATAAAGTCTATTCATATGAGCGAGTTTATCAGAAAATGAGATAGTACCACACAGAGAGCTGACGGGAACTCAGACAGACCGTTGCTGCTCAGATCGAGTCGCTGTAGATGTTTAATTTGTTGTAGGACACCATCATCATCCATTAGACATGACAGTGAGTTCAGTTCATTTGCTGATAGATCCAGCAGTTTGATACGATCCCTGTCTACACTTGTGGGTGAAGCAGTAGGTGAGGAACCTTCAGAAAATGCCAGGCCTGCTGATCAAGGAAGAAAATTACCCTATTTTTACTCATTCGTATCAAGTATTGTCTAAACATCCTAAGGACAAATTATCCAAACTTGCTAAGGCAGCATGGTGGCATAATACTGAGATTTCTCACCTCACAACAGAAGGTGCTGGGTTTGATTCCCGTACAGTTCATCACATACAGAATATAACTTTTAAGTATGTTTGTGTTACTTATGATGCATTAAATTTATCTTCTTGTTAATTTGTCCGTCCCACAATAGAATACTGACTTGTGTGATTTATGACCCTTAAGTAATGGAACGGTCTTTAACCCCTCAAAGCCCCCCACCCCAACACATCCCTCAGACAACCCTGATTAGAATAACCCAATTAGGTTATCACTTTTTAATGGGAATAGCAACAGGTGAACATCACCTCTTGAGACATTCCTGCTGATTCTTTTTTGTAGGTACTCATCCAGAATCCACTCAGAATTGCTTCCCTATAAAGACATATTCAAAAGGGAGTAAATATTTTAAAATGACCCTGGTTGCATATTTTAAATAATATGTGGCTTTAAACTCACTTCTGAAGCTGCACGTCTTCTGTTACCCTCTTGTCTTGAATTACGTCGCCCTCTGATAACTTCTGGCACATCACATAAAGTCTGCAGTTCCCATACAGGACTGTCATTTCCTACAAAAAAAAAAAAAACATTTAAAATTAGAGGGATTTTTGTTACAGTAAATCAATAAGCAGTACAGAAACAGCTTTTAAATGCATATATAAGACAGCACAGAATATAGACTATAAAATTAATTAGTCATAAAGTACTAAATGAACTGTGGGTGGTGATCTAGCTTATAATTTAATAAATGATTCAAACATCCTCTTTGTGTGTAGGGTTAGGGTTAGGCTTCTGACTTGTGTTGTTCTCATTTGTAAGTCGCTTTGGATAAAAGTGTCTGCTAAATGACTGAATGTAAATGTAAATGTGTGTAAAGATTTTAAAGCCTCAGCTACAACATTGTATTATGAAATGAGCTCCCACCTCCGTTCTGTCTATTCACTGATGTAACTCAATCTACTTTTTATCTGCTTTGGTTATATGGTTCTATTTACAAATTCACCCATTATTTAAAAATTACATATTGCCCTCAAATGTGAAAGTGTTTGTGTCTGTGCTGTGATAAACTGGCTGTCTTTATAGTTTTAGATTAGACAATGTGCCAAGAAGAATGACTGGATCGTTGTGTTCAGTTGGACTTCACACTTATCTACATAGATACGAAGTAAATAAAGGACCAAACACAGTTACCCATGATCTTACCATCACTGTCTTCAAAATTAAAAAACATGGCATCAAGAGAGGAAAAGGAGGAGTCATCACTGTCTTCATCAGAAAAGTGTTCAGGACTGTTTCCCACATCCTGCAGCCATGACGGTCCAAGTAGAGCTCTCTTCTTTTGTATAGACTGAATCTGTCTGGCTAAAAACTGGCCTATGCCTACATACAAACACACACATACACACCGACACACACACTTATTTTCATGGATTTTGAGGATTTATATAGACCTCTATTTATTTCATAAAGATCCACCATGACCTAACCTTAACTATAGTCTCACCCAAAACATAACCGGACACCAACCACAACTTTACACTAATTAAACACTAATTAAACACTAATTAAACATATAAGTATTTCAACATGTTACTACTGCATCTTAGTGCTCCACAGATTTGTTCACAATATAAATACTTTACAACACATTTTCGGTCTCTAAAATATACATGCAAATAATGCAATTGGTTCTAAAAATAATTCTAAAAAAACCCTTGACGTACAGGACAGAGAAACTGTTTTTCTTACTATCTTTTTTAGAGATGGTAGGTGGTGCTCTGCGTTCAGACAGAAGTGCACATAGCCATGTGGCCTCCAGATGTCCAATTCTGAAGCCTCCTAGGCAAAGGGCATTGTTGGTGGAGTCTAAACCTAGCTGAGCCAGAAGTAGGATTACCGCCGGGCCGTTCCTGCTCCTCAAACACACACTTAAAGACGCACGCAGCTGCTGCTCATGCACGCCGCTGCTAACCAGCAGCTCAATCAGAGGCAGCGGCCCACCACGTTCACAGACCTGCACACATGGAAACTTGCTGTATTCAATGAACATTTTTATAAGAATATATATGTATATTGTATAACACTCACATATCTTTATATTATATCAGCAAGCCACAAACATGAAATAGCGTAATATACCTTGTTAACATGTGGACAGCTCACCTGATAAAACAGAGAGTCCATCTTTGTTTTCTTATTGACATCAGTTTCCAGCTGAATGAGACACTCAGCCATGTCCACATTCCCCTGCTCACATGCTCTCTCCAACAGCCGGTAACGTATTTCACTGTCCACCACCATCCTCGACAGACATAAGCAGCTAAGCTTATGCAGCTATCACACACACATATACAAAGTCATGCAGTTTCAGGTAATGTTTACATCAAATATCAGAATGGGGTGAAAATGACATCTTGATTATTTGGATTTCGACATGATTGTTGGTGACAGACAAGCTGGTTAGCAATTTAATAATCACTGCTAATTATTTTGATAGTCTTTAAAGTTAACATAAAATACTTCTCAGCGACCACTGCACAATGGCTGCAAGCAAAGCAGCATCTAAGACAATGCATTAAGCAAAATTTGAAGTGATGGCCCAATCCTCAAGACAACATGGGTTCAAACATCAACAGCAACCATCGGTGGCCAGTGTTCAAGAAATAGCCAATGGATTGATGCTGTCAGTTGGCGTCATTTGCCTTGGCCAACATAAGTGATGGTCCACACCCTTAAATGTGTTATAGATTGGAACTAACTATGACTTAATAAAAAATCTTAAGGGGTGAGCTACAACAGGGGAACACATAGTCAGAATATATAGTAGTATAAAATGTAGAAATGTAGTTGACAAATTCATCACAGATGATAGAAACACTGACTTACTGAATTCAATTTCTGATCAGGAGAGATTTCTTTAAGCTGTTCAAAGATCTCTTTCTCAAATCCCTCTTTCTCCAATTCAGCTGCTGCACCAGAGCAGTTATCCAACAGCTTCCACAGCACCTTAAAGCCCTACCACCAAACAACAGTCATTCCCTTCATTTAAGAAAATACAGTGTGCAACTGTACAAATTTCAAATGTTAATGTCCCACCTTCAGAAGCATGTCGGAGTCTCTCTGGTTCTGTCTCAAAGAGCTGATGAGAACAGAGGCCAGCACTGGCATTAGCATGCATGACAGCTTGTTCTTTGAGATGAGGTACCAAAGAAGAGTTAAACCCCAGTAATGAATTTCTGCACAAATATACAGATGAGTATTTTATAAAAGCAGGTTTTAAAGAACAATAGCTACAATGCAACATGTGTCAAAAAATATAAGATATAATAATAATAATAATAATAATATATTATAATAACACACACAAATGAAATTATGAACATTTGGCTCTAACATTTGATTTTTCCAGGTAGGTTATTCAGAGGAAAACACAATAGCATTTACTTTCCAATTTATATCAGAGCAAGTTATTAGTGGCACAGGATTCCATGCCAACCACAAGGTCCTTTACCCCAATCTCAACAAAACATTTTTTGGAGCTTGATTTGTGACATGTATAATCATGTTGAAACAAGACATGCCTTTGGCAAGCTGCTGCCACAGAAATGAAGACCTTGAACCGATTGTTTTTGTTTATTCAGCATCGTCAGTGCCTTTCACTAGAAGAGACAAGTCTAAACACCGGTCATTATTACCGTACTTTAAACAAATTAGTAAAGACAAATATATTCATTCATTCATTATCTCCCGCTTTATCCTCTATTAGGGTCGCGGTGGGGTTCCCCATGCCCATCCAGGGGAGAACGTCTCGGGCGCTGGGCAGATACACCCAGGACAGGGCGCCAATCTATCGCTGGGCACACACAGTCACACTCTATATGGGGCAATTTGGAGAATTCAATTGGCTTGATCCATGTTTTTGGACTGTGGGAGGAAACCGGAGAACCCGGAGGAAACCCATGCGGACACGGGGAGAACATGGAAACCCAGATGGGGATTCGAACCGGGAATCCCTAGCGCTGAGAAGCGACCGTGCTGAACACCATGCCACCGTGCCGCCCAGACAAATATATATATCATATAATTCATACAATAATGATAAGTAAATTGTTGAGAGTAAGAAAGATATACTTGAATTAATTGAATAATGCTGCATGTTATTGGAATTGCATCTCAAACTGTCTGACAATTTTTTCTAAAATGCATTATGTTTGGTTCAAATCTCAAACAGTCCAAAAACAGGTGCGTCATCAAATGATTAAAATGGATAACTGCAAATAAAGTTTTAATACTTAAAGATTTTGGGGATAATGTGGGTTATAAAAGTAAAAGAAATGAAATTCAAACAGAGTCAGTATAAAAACCCTGATGAGGAAATCCCAGTGCAGGAAATGAGACTCTCACCCCTCCGCCGAGGAAACAGCTGCAGTGAATGTAGTACTGTATGTATCGCCCCCTGCTGGCACATCAGGTCTACTGCTCCAGGACAATTTGCCAGTGCAGAGAGAACCCCGAATCCACACTCCTGAATCTCCGCACTACTAATGAACTAAACACAGATACACACACACAAACTTTTCACTTTTATATACGGCCTGCATTACACAGAAAAAATGATAATGAAGGTTTAGGTGTAGCTCTTACCCTGTTTAAGGCTTGAAGATAGATTGCATGTGCTCCCTCTAATACACACTGATTCTTCAGTACTCTTAAAGACACATCTACAGTGTCTGGATCTGCTATAGATGCACCATCCTCCCTCAAACTGCGATCTGATTAAACACAAAGAGAAAAATGTATTTATGTGTTCAGCAACACAAAATAAAGGCAGAATATCTAAATTGCAACAATGTGTGTGTGTGTGGTTCTCTATACAAATTCACACCACCATGACATTTTATATACTTATTCTACAGAATACTCGAAACAATTAAAGTCCCCTATTTTTACCTCAACTGCATTGTTTAAATATACTTATATTTGGCAGCTTTAAGCTTTCAAAACATAGATTATTTGTAAGAGTTAAATGTTTTGGATAGGGATTTCTATATATAAAAAGATTTGGGATTGCAACCAGTGATTATACCTGGGTTAAGCAGAACTAGACTGGCTTTTAGCCCCTCTAACTGTACTTCAGGTACAAAGTCATGATCTCTCATGGCATTCAGGATGCAGTCCAGGGCCATAGTTCCTTCATCCAAATTCATCCTCCTTCTGGCAAAAAAAGAGACCCACAATAATGAAAGAAGCATATCAGAGCAGATGTATTCAGCTGAGAAAAATGTGAATTTCTGAAATAGTCTTACCCTCCCTGGAAAAGTGTGTATAGTAGCCTGCAGGCACTCTCGCATACTGCACTGGAGCTGGCATTTTTCTTCATTAGCTCCACTATGTTGTAATGAATGCCATGGCTCATCAGCTGAGATCTCATTTTGTCTAAGCACAAAAGATCAGATCTTCACTGTGTATAGTCATGAGCACCACTGTGATCAGTTTAACATATAGTTTCATTTACCGGTAATACAATCAGGGTTTACACTGCATCAGCTTTATGACATCTTATGTTTAGTTGCCCCTGCCCCACGTTTAGCTATTATAGATTGCATACTTTATTTTATGCAAGAGTGAGTCTGTGGGATATTTTGTCTATGTAATCCAGAATGATTTTTTGGTTAGACACAGATGTTGAAAGAGAAGGCCTGGCTTTTAGTTTCTGTTCTAGTTCATTCCGAAGGTGTTTGGTGGATCAAAGGTCTTCCACACCAAACTCATCCATCCATCTAATAATAGACTTGAATTTATGTACAGATATTGCATTGTCCCCTACAGAATTAAGGCTATACTTACAAACTGTGGCACTATTCTCTTCTAGTTTAAAGCAACAGTATGTAACGCTAAGGGATTTAGGAATGTGACACCCTCTGTGATTGTCCTAGTTTACTACAAGTAAGATTTTTTTAAAAGGTACTGTAAAATATTTTCAATCTATCTCTTCTTCCACCAAGATTCGTATTCAGCACAGTGTTAAAGCAAACTCACTGTGCCGGCGAATCAACGTGCTCAGTGTAGACGCTGCAGCCTGAAACACGCCAACACTGGAGCAGTGAAGCATCGCAGTAATAACCTGGATATGTACTGGAGGTCTAACACAGAAAGACAGACAGCCACCAAGTAAAAAGTAAATGTAATGTAAAAGTAAACATGTTATTATGCTGATATTCATTAATTTAATTCAGTAATTAAAATTTTTATTTTATTTTCTGTGATGACACACTGAACACACCTTTCTCTGGAATCTGCATATATATGATTGTGTGCACTGCCATACAGCAGCAAGCTGTTTAAAGCCCAACAGGCAGCTTCCTGATAAAATTAAGTTAATTAACTATTATTAGTTATAGATTGAATGCCATTCAATAAATACCAGCTCTTAGATGAAGCATGTTACAGGCCAAACATAAGGTCTTTGCACTTCTCACCAACACTAATGCGTCATCAGCATGTCTCTCCAAAGCTGTACAGCAAGCCTCCCTCCAAACCAAGCTTTCCTCTTCATCTTTCTCTTTGTCCTTTTTTAAACTCTCATCCGAGTCCATTTCAAGGTCCTTATTATCTATGATTGTTTTTGCTGTCAGATTACCGGTAAGACAAAAAAGTGTGTCATTTTTTTAATTTATTTATTATATAAATGTGCAATAAATGTGGTAACATGATTTAATACACAGCTGGTTTCAGTCCTCAAATACTAAAAGCAGAAGGACTCACTTAGTGCAGCCAGACAGGAAAGAGCAGCAGCCTGCAATATGGCATTATCAGGGAAGGCAAGGCACGCTCGCGCAGCCACTCTGTGTACCCCGTTCACCACCAAGATACTGTAATAACTCTCTAAAACAAACAAACTAATTTTACAAAAACAAATCTTGGATTTTACTAAATCCCCTATCTGATATTTATTAGCATTTTATACATAAGTATATAGTACCATGTTTTGGGATACCTGGATTTATTTGACCTGGATGAGCCCACTGTGTGGTCAGTTTGTGATTTCTAAATTTAAAAAATTGCCAACTGGTATTTTTACCAACTGCAAATTTCCTCAGATCAAGGACATTTGACAAAAGGAAATTTCCTAATAAAAGTAAATGTTTTTGTATGTATGTCCACTCTGTGATGGACTGGGGACATATTCAGGATGTATTCTCACTTCATGTCGAATCAGTTTCCAGAACCCCTTGCCATTCAGTATAGTTCAATACATGAATGTGAATATTTAGATCTGTTATATACAAGTGGAACATGTGACTAAGCTGTCAGTACCACATTTGCAGACATTTTTTCTCCTATGAAGTGAGTGAAATGCTGATTTTGTCTCACCTGAAGTGAACTTCTGCAGCAGGCAGCATCCAGCCTCCTGTACAACCTCAGAGTGTGAGCATGCCTCCACTGCCTGGCACACGAAGCTGTAGCATTTCTCGTTCTTGGACATTAAAATCTCCACATTGATTGCTATGATGTGAATAACAACACAAACACACACCGAAATCATTGTCTTGCCCCCGCTCCCCCATTATATTTTAGAATGCGGCGTTATAGTCTGTCATATTACATCCATTCCACAGAATACATCTGTCCCATGCCAAATTCATTAAATACTTCCAATATTACTAAATAGCTATTAAACTTCAAATACTGTCAGGATTGTTTTAGGCATAAACTCAATCTCACAGTGTTTCTTTTGTGCAAAACCAAAATTTTATATTTTTAAGAGCACCATCAGGAAGGCATAAAAAGTGGGGAGCAGTTTGACTAAACACAACAGATGGAGGAAAAAGAGGAAGAAGCGTGTTACATACCAGGATTAGCCAATGGTATGAGGGCCTGCAGCGCAGCCATCACTAAGTTCTCACTGTCTATGAAGCTACTAAGCACATTCATAACCACCTTATGATCCTTCCTCTCAACAAACCCCACCAGAATTTCCTCTGAAACTGTGGAAGACACAAACACACAATAAATAAAGAATGGTTATTTATTAGAAGTATCCAGCAATCATCCTGAAAAGTCCGAAAATGCTTGCTATAAAGTGGCACATGTATAAAAGCTCACATACGTCAAACAATATTTCATGTGACTTGTTTAACTTCTGTGTAAATTACAGTGTGTTTCCTCACCTTTTCCTAGCAATCGGTAAAGAGCAGAGCAGCCCTGAAGCTGCAGCTCCTCACAGTGTGGAAAAGCCTTCATGGACTCCACCACCAACTCAAATACATCCAGGTCCTCGTCTAAAATAAGTGACGTCAGTTCATCTGCATATACAAACATGCAATAGCATGTAAGGGTTTGATGCTTAACACACACATTGAATAGTACATAAAATGGTATGGTATCAAACATCTAATAAGTAGTGGTATTTATTAGAGTGGAAGTTGGGCAGCATGGTGGTGTAGTGGTTTACTCATCCTCCTCTCAGCACTGCTGATTCAAGTTCGAATCTCAATCTGGATGGAGCTTCCATGTTCTCCCCTCGTCCATGTGGGGTTTTTTTCTAGGATATTCAGTTTTATCATGCAGTCCAAAAAGATGGATTCAATTGAATTGTCTATTTTAAATTCTACATCTACATTGCCCCTATATAGTGTGCACGTGTGTGTATGTATGTGTGTATATGCCCAGCAATGGATTGGCACCCTGTCCTGGGTGTATCTACCCAGAGCCCAGAGTTCTGTATAGGCATTGGAAATGAAATGAAATATTTTTAATATAACTTGTTCATTATCTTCCCAATTCTTATTCCCTTTAATATTTTTCTGGGTTTTAAGGCTGGTGGGAATCATGTAACACATTTTATTCACACGCATTTAAAAATGCAGTCTATAAATTTTGTGTAAATATTGTAAAAGCCCATCATGTCAGAGAGAAAAACAAACAAGGAAACTGCAGGCCCACAAAGCCCTTACAAAGCTCTCACACATCCTACCACCTGTTACGCCATTTTAAATTCATCAGGTTAAATTGTTAAGATTAACATATCTAGAAATAATACTTCAGCAGCTTCAAGATTAGAATCAAGATGTTGACTTTATCCAAATAAAGTATTCATCAAAATATTTAATCCAAGGCTAAAGATTAACACCAACCCATGTGAACACCTTTACTAAAAAGCAAACCGTGACTCTTTGATCGACTGCCCCCACTCCTTTCTCACCAAGTTTCAAGTTGTCCCAGATACTGTATTGTGAATTCACTGATGTTCTTTTTTTTCGGCTGCAGCTTAACAAAGAACTGCACACAAAGAAAACCCAAATTCTATGAAAGAACCTGACCTAATTATCATTTAACAAATTAGGGACATGAATCGTTTGGGGTAAATCTCTTTCAGTCTTCATGATATTTACATGGTGTCTGTTTGTGTAAACTCACCTTTCTTATACAATTTCTCTGATGCAACAGTGTTCAAAGCATTATATATTGTTATTGATAAGTTCTATTTGTGTTAAGAAGATAAGACTAAAAGAGGAAGGCTTACCTGATTTCAACAGCAAAGCTAATGCTCGCAGTCCAACCATAATCAGCTTTAAATCTTTTTGCTGCAAGGTGAGAACCTTTAGAATCTGTCTGTAAGCACATGTAAGCAAGTGTACTTAATTATTCATATGAATTCATGGTCAAATCAAAATGTCTATAGTTACCAAATGTATTATGGAAAATTATATTCACAATTTCAACAGTTTACCAAAAGAAGAAATGTTCAATGTTTGCTTGAAACTTGCTATTCATCAAAGCCTTTTGAGATAGATGGTGTAAAACAGTTATGTAGTTAAGACAGTGAGACATTTTTTTTTAATTTTATTACATTATCAGCATAGTTGTGTGGGCCTTATTCTTTAAAACACACAATTCTTTAAAACATACAAACTCCTAAATAAACTTTTTTAAGTGTTAGAGGGAAAAGATTAAATGTGTATATGTATATATGTGTGAATATATTATATATAATATTATAAAGAGAAATGTGTTGAAAAAGATTCAAGAACTGCCATTAGAAATGTCAAAAACAAGATATAGTGAAATTATAATTACATTTTTATTGTTCAAGTTCATTAATTTCTATAACAGTTTTTACGATAGTAACTTATCTTAAACAGTTATACAGTGTTCTAACCCTAAACCTTCAAAAAGCAAGCCAAAGTGACAGTAGCAAGGAAAATCCCATTTTTTTGTTTGCTTTAAATAGAATAAACCTTGTGAGGACCAAGGCACATCCTCCTTGAGTGGCCTTGATGGTGTAGGACACAGATTCAGATTGTGTATGACTTTAAGAGTCTTTTTCAGCAGTGCTGAATAATGCAAATACATTAAAGGAAGTAAACCTTCCCAAAATACGTGAAAAACATTAAGATAAGAAAAAAGGCAGTAAGATAAGGTTGCTTTCATTTTCTGCTCTCATACTCAAGTAGCTCATTTAGAAGTGAACATACCAAACCTATGATCTGAAAAGAGGAATTTCCACTACAGTGTAAATGAAAGTCTCAGACTTACTGATGCACCCCTAGTACTTCCCAGTCTTTCCCAGCATGTAGTGGATGAACTAGCTTTCCGAGCGTGCTGGGACAAATTTCCATCAGGCGGCACAGCAGAGACCATCCCACCTGAAAGACAAATTTATTCTAAATATAAATCCAATAAAAAAAACTCCTGAGTGGTTTCAATAAAGCAAAGTTTAACATATTTGTCATATTTTTCTGTTTAAACTGCAATCAGATTAATTAACTTTCTCAGAAGTCACTGTGACATTTATATATATGAAAATTCCACCATAAGGAACTTGTGGAAGAAATTCTCAATTTTAAATCCTCTATAAAAGAATAGACTGAGATGAATGTATAATATAATGATATCAATAACTCAGAACATTTATGATATCAGTGTAAATATATTATTAAATATTTTATGCAACATCTTTAAAGCAACTTTAAGGTAAGGCATGTCATTTTTTCATTCTGTTTTTATGTCATATTTGTGTTACCTGCTGAAGTTTGTTGTTGTTGCATGATATAAGCACCAACATCAATGGCTCATGGACATTTTTGTCTTTAAAAAGCTCATCTGTCAGAAAACACAGACACTCAAAAGTCAAACACATTCGATTTATACCTAAAACTATTAGACACGCTTTCTGTTCTCCTTTGTTTGGTCTAAACTACTCAGAGCTACTAAAAGGCAAGGCATCCATACAGCTGCAGAATACAGAACTAATTTATTTAACAGCATGTTTCTGACATTAATACTAATTATTTTGTATACTGATCATAGGAACATGGTTTTGATGACATTATGCAAACACTGAGATGAATTGGAATGTTCATTCAGTTCACTGAACATTCAAAAATGTGCATTCACTTTTCCATTTCCACAAGCCTCACAGTCCCAAAATGATATATGGCTAAAGTTCAGAGATGCACTTCAAAACGTTGCAGAATTCATCCATTATTCATTCATTCATTATCTCCCGCTTTATCCTCTATTAGGGTCGCGGGGGGGGGGGGGGGGGGGGGGGGGGGTCCCCATGCCCATCCAGGGGAGAACGTCTCGGGCAGATAGACCCAGGACAGGACGCCAGTCCATCGCTGATATTGCAGAATATTGCACTTATTAATTCAAGCTTATTGTTTTATTCCAAACAGATCCCAACATGCTGCACTGTTGTAATGAAGATTCTCACCTGAATGATCTGTGTGAGAGAGAAACAGCAGGTCTTGTACTATTTGAAGAAGGGTCCCCAACTTCTGCCCATCCTCCAGATTGTTCCTCAGTCGCACGAGAAGCTTTTTTAAGTTCTCCTCTAAATCCTCCTGCTTTACCATCCTTCTCGCTGGAGTCCCGCTGCCCGCAGGACATGAACACGGGACAGAGGGTCGCACCGATCCCTAAAGCCCCGCGGACACCTCCTCTGTTGTTATTATAGCGACGCCGAGATAAAGACGATCCCCGAAACACGCACTCAACCCGAGCGCTAACGTCTCACCCAACAGAGTGAGAGCTTCTCGAAACATCCAGGGCTTTTAGTTCTGTTTCTAAAGCTTCCCGGTTCCTGCGGCCGGCCGGAGGAGCCTGTCTGCGGGACGGGCGGGCGGGCGGGCGGGACTCCGGGGTGGCAGCGGGTCATATGACTCCTGCAGCAACAGGAAATGTAAATTATTACTACGGGGTCTGTGCTGAGGTAAGATTCACTGTACTGCCATAAAAATAGTTTCTTTTATAACTTTATGTTGTTTTTAATGGCTTTTCGTAAGTGCGTCATATTTCCTCCAGGACATGTTTCCGTCAGGAGAGTATTCCCAGCTGTAGCTCCTGCTGTTAATGGAACTGTAACAATTCTAACATTTCTGAAATGAAATAGTTTTGTTTTTATAAATAAATATATCTTTTTAGTTTGTATTGTATAGCTCCAAACAAATCGCCAAACTGCCCGATGTCCAAAACATTTGAACCTAACACATAAATAAAACAGATTTTGTGGCGTTTTGTTTTTCTTTAATTAATGTTTTAAGTATATATTGAATAATCAAATGTATAAATGTAAACGTTTTTTATATTTATTTTGAAGTTTGCAAGACATTTCATGCTGATTGAGAGTCAAATATGAAATGAGTCGACTCTTTGAAGTTCATGATTCAGGACTCGTGTGTTGAAGTTTTGAATCAGGGTTTGTTTGAAATAGATGATAAATTAAATGTGATTAAAAAACTTTTATTTTTTTTAATGCTGTTATTTATTAATGCTTAAATGTTTTATAGTCCATAACTTGGAACTCAGAATTCAAAACAATTAAAAACAGTCTTAAGCTTTTTATGGCTTTAATAACAAAATCTAAGACGTTTGATTAAAAGTAAAAGCTTCATTATAAACTAACCGAATGTAATTATAAGGAATTGCTATTAAGAAAAACGAAAACATATTTATTTATTTATTTACAGTCTGTAACTATATGGAAGTGTTTCAGTGTTAAATTAACATGTAAACAAATAAGACAGGTGGCTTAGTGGTTTAGCATGTTCTCCTCTCAGCACTAGGGATTCCCGATTCGAATCTCCATCTGGGTGGAGTTTCCATGTTCTCACCGTGTCCGCATGGGTTTCCTCCGGGTTCTCCGGTTTCCTCCCACAGTCCAAAAAACATGGATCAAGGTCAAGAGAATTCTCCAAATTG